>CM028379.1:32483752-32598846 GCA_013146195.2 Codonopsis lanceolata
TCTTGTGATTCACCAAACAAGCTTTTGTCGGCATATGTGACGAGTGGCTCTGTCCACCCACCAATCCTTGCGTTTGACACCAAGTTGGCTTCACATACAACGGCCAGGCAGACTTACTTGAAATACCCGTAGAGAGTGTCCACTTGCATGCTTTGCTTGGGAGGCTTCTTCTTCTGCCCGGCAATCCTTCGCCCGATGACCGGTTTTCCCACACCAAACAGTCCCCTTTGAACTTGAAGTGTTTGTTGTTGTTGTCATTACTTGTCTTCTTTTCCTTAGAAGAGTCATCACGCTTTCTTTTGTTGTTCTTAGGTCCGGAGTCTTCAACCATGTTAGCCTTTGCTTCCATGTTCCGTGCAGCGGCTCTCTTTTCTGCACCACGATTGTCCTCTTCAATACGAAGACGAACAAGCAAGTCTTCCATTGACATTTCCTTGCGTTTGTGCTTGACGTAATTTTTGAAATCTTTCCATGAAGGAGGCAGCTTCTCAATTATACATGCAATTTGGAAGGACTCGCTCAATTGCATGCCTTCAGCTTCAATGTTATGCAACAGAACTTGTATCTCCTTAACCTGATTCATTACCGTTTTAGAATCAATCATCTTAAAGTCTAAAAATTTTGCAACAAAGAATTTCTTTGTTCCAGCATCTTCGGTTTTATATTTCTTTTCGAGAGATTCCCAAAGCCTTTTTGCAGTTTGAATGGTGTAGTACACATTATACAATGTGTTGTCTAGTCCATTCAAAATATAGTTCCGGCATAGGTAATCCGCATGTTTCCATGCATCAATAGCCAATTGCGTTGCCTTGTCAATTGTACCTTCCGCTACAGGACATTCTTCACGCAAGAACTTCACCAATCCAAGCGTTGTGAGATAGAACAACATTTTCTGTTGCCAACGCTTGAAATCAGTTCCATTGAACTTTTCCGGTTTCTCGTACTGCGAGGCCGGTGGCATAAGAAGCTGATTTGCACTTGAAGTGCTTGCAAACGCACTCGGACTCGGAGTGGTTACAAAAGTTTCACTAGTGGATTCATTTCCATTAGCCATTTTCTGTCACGAAAACAGAAAATCAAATAAGAAGGAGATGAAGAAGAAGATAAATAAAATTAAATACCTGATAATATTTGTCTTAAGATTGTTGTAAATAATTTTGATTATCTTAATATCTTCAAAGCAGATTTCTAGATGAAGTATGAAACGAGGTATGCCAAGGCAAATCTCCTTAAGACAAATATTGCCTCCGCAACGGTGCAAACGGAAGGTTGGCAATTGTCTCCCAAGATACAACGTTTCTTCCAAAAGTTAGACTTGCACTTACTAACCTTTGACGGACGAACCAAATTAATTTGCAGACTTGCTCTTCAAACTTTCACAAAACGGGAGAAGGAAAATGAGTAAAAGAAAACTGGAATTCTTTTGTAAAACACTTAAGATTTTTTCGGATGTTAAGACTGAGAGAATGTTGTTTGGACTTCGATGACCTGAATGACTGGAAGAGGGGTCTTTATATAGCCTTGGTCGAGTCTTTTCACAAAGGATGCAACCCGTGGCATGTTCAGTGAACCTGGATGTGTCTGTTCGAGTGACGGCCGCCCATTCACCGCCGCGCCGTGCGCTTAACATCGAACGGACGTGCATTCGAGCCAATCGCCGCCCACCACTCTAACGGGTGTGTTGGTTCAGCGAGCGACACTGCCCTTTGAATGTAGGTTTAGACTCTTTTGTGGTGACTTAATCATTCACCCATACATATTTACCCCAAATATTCCAACAGTATTAAGGTAGTTTCTATACTTGGACGCACTCAAAAATTAACTTTGCTAAAAGAAAGATATAAAATTGTATACTTTTAAACATGCTAAATGAAACCCACATTCAAGATCTAGAATTTATCATTAGAGACAAACCCACATGAAGGGCTCCTCAATTATAACCTAGCTAGAGAATCAAAGCATTTAACTTGATATGACCCGCTTAAACCACTCTCTCTCTCTCTCTCTCTCTCTCTCTCTCACACACACACACACACACACACACACACACACACATATATATATATATATATATATATATATATATAGTGTCTTTATGATTTTATATACATTCATACATTATTTTTATATTTGATATTATCAAGAAGAATACTGAGAATGATATGACTCGATTACCCATACAATAGTGAAAATGCAATAGTAGCTAGGATTCTAAGAACTAAACAATCAAATAAACAACAGAAGACTTTATTCTAATAAACTAGTAATAAAACACAGAAGTATACCAAACAATCTACAAACAATGCTTGTAGATCCAGCCTTATGACAAAAAAGTTTTCACTAAAAAGATTATAAGTCTTACAACCAAATAACAAGTAAAAAACTACTAAAAACCAAAACCTCTCACAAGAGTATAAAGTCTGTAGAGGAAACTCACAAAAACACTGTAATGCATACGTGAGATTAAAAAATAACCAAAACAGTCGATGCAGCTGCTTTTAATACTTCAAGTAAGCTCTCAACTTTCTCTCTCTTTACAGAATATCTCTCTAAGTCTCTGAAGGTGTGTCTCTTCTGCACAAGCTGCTCTTATATATATACTCGAACTGATAGTCCTGAAACAATAATGAAACCAAATTCTCCAAAGAAACACAAGATTAAAAAATAAGAGATTTAATTTCCAAAATAAGTTTCCTTATTCAAAAGAAAGATCTTACCAAAGATTTATTCAAGCTTAAACAAGGACTCTTGAGAGCTTTAGAAAGTATTTAAATATGGTAACTACTTACCATTGTTTTTGGACCAAGAAAGAGCACAATAATTAATAAACAATTAATAAAATAGGATGTCCCTATTTTACCCGTAAAATCTCCCCATTTGTTAAACTTTTTTGGTCAAATCGAATGACAAGTGTTTTTTTTTCCAACACCAATCAAACATCTAACATGTACTGATTAGTCTTTGTCCCCCTGAATTTTTGCATGCATAAAAAGTAGAGTTGAATAACAAGAAAAATCAAGATAAAGATCATTCATATGCAACAGAGTGTATCAATCCAACAATAGTAGTTTAAAGCATTATACAGACCCAAAATCAGAAATGAATGAAATTGTTTTAGGGACACAAATGCATTTAGAGAGACACATATTACTCTTTCATATGCATCTTCATCTTCTCCTTCATCATCATTATTACCTGCAACATTTTTAGCAGGAGTAACACCACTAGTAGGTACACTAGACTGAACACTTGTCTTCTCTCCCCCTATTTGACCTGACGGATGATTGTAAAATTCCAACCATGCTAATTACTGAGCTTCCAAGGATTGAAGATAAGCTATCTGAGCTTTAATCCGAGGAAGCTGGCTCTGAATAAAGGAGAAGGACATAGGTGCACATTCACCAGAAGTCATAAGGTTCGAGTCGATGGGCCGAGTTGCTAAAGATGCTGCATTATCAAGTATATTGACTTCAGCAACTGTTGAGGTCTGAGGATCAATAGGTCTTGTCACTTGAGCATCTTGAGAATAGGGAGTAAAATGATACACAAAGGGTTAATTCTTAACCCTATCACCCTTTAAAAGTTTTAGAGAAATTGGAAGGGGGTCCAATACAGGAGTCAATCTTTTTGCCTCAAGAGGACCAACTCGTTGAGAAATCAGCAAACTGTAGATGAGTGAAAGATAGAGAATAGTTCTTTTATCTCCCTCAGTCTCTGCAAATGCATTCACCTTCCTAAACACTAAATCACCAATATTAAAGTGTAATCTAAGCCCAATTTGATACATCAACCTGACATGTTCCTCATTTACTGAATTTGCATTGGAGATAGATGCCGAGTTAACACAACAGATTTTATGCATTACAACATACAGAGAAGTCAATTTAGTAATGCTTACTTTTGTTTTTCTTCCAGTCCAATTTTAGATAAGGCCATCGCTTAGCTCTTTAATACAAATATTCAAATCCACCAGCAAACCAGATACAAGAACATCAGCAATTCCATAGTGCTTGTTGATTACAGCAGAAGAGAAATCTATCAAATTTTTCCTAACAAAAACTTTTTCAAACATAGAGACACCAACTTCAGTTATTTTTTCTCTAGATTTGCATAAAATTTCATCACCATCTCCTTAATGTAAGGGACAACACTGGAAAGGGTTGAGAACAATTTCCTATCTTTGAAAATTTTTACCAAATTTTGATTTTTTCAAATCCTCCAAAGGGATTCTTCTTTCATCAATCACTTTCCTATTCATACTATATCTAAAAGAAGCAGTCTGTATAATGAAAGTGGATGAGAAAGAATCAAATGTACCTTTACTAGAAGTTTTTTTTTTTTAGGATGCAACAACATTGATACGGAATTTTTCTACTCTCGAAGATCCGCAAGAGGAGCCGGAGAGATAGTAGGAACTTGAAGAGCTTTCTTTCACTCTCCATATAAACATATCTTTCTTCAAGATCCTTATCGAGCTATCATCGAAGCTCAAAAGCTTGTAGGAACAGGACTTGGCCTTGAGTCATGGCTAAGTTTAGATAGAATTGCGGCTAAGGTCATCTGGTCTTCAGAAAATTCTTGTTCTGGTTGATCAGCAGGAAAAGATGAAGAACCTCTTTCAAACACAACCTTTTCTGCAAGAACTTCTTTTGCAGATGAGACTTCAAATAGATTCAAAAAAAGAGCTTCTTCTTTAGCCATTTTTTTGTGCAGTATATGCTACTTCAACAGATGTACCTTCAGCACGAACTATTTCAGTAGGTACCTCTTTAGCTGGTACAGTTGTAACATCAACAACTACACATTCAGTAGGTATGCTATCAGCTAGCATCTTCACTTCAACTTCTTCGCTTGCTTTTAACGGCAAAGAAACCTAGAATCTAGAGATGATGCCGATTTGTCCTTTATCCGAAAGGAGGAAGTCCTTCGAGCCAACACAACGTGAGGACGCTTTCCTGAAGGAACTTGAGGAGCTTCTCTTTCACTTTCCATATAATCATCTTTTTCTTGAAGATCCTTGTCAGAGCTATCATCGAGCTCTGAAGAGCTTGTAGGAGCAAGACTTGGCCTTGAGTCATGGCTAAGTTTACACAAAATTATGACTAAGGTCATCTGGTCTTCAGAAAATTCGTGTTCTGGTTGATCAGCAGGAGCAGATGAAGAACCTTTTTCAAACACAACCTTTTCTGCAAGAACTTCTTTTGTAGGTGAGAATTCAGTAGATTCAAAAACAGTAGCTTCTTCTTCAGCCATTTATTTTACAGCTACTACTTCAACAGATGTGCCTTCACTAGGAACTATTTTAGCAGGTACCTTTTCACCGGTACAACATCAACAATTGTAACATTAACAGCTACACATTTAGTAGGTATGCTATCACCGAGAGTATCTTCAATCGACTTCTTCTTCGATTGCTTTAATGGTAGCAAAAGTAGCATCCAGAGTTGATGATGCTTTGTCCTTTCTCTGAAAGGAGAAAGTCCTTCGAGTCAACACAACATGAGGATACTTTCCTGAAGGACCAAAATCCTCATCATCACTGTCTGTTAGAAACATCGTTTCTTCTTCCAGTTAGTCGGGATTGATTTTATGTTTCTTTACTCTAGCAATGTCCGCGTCAGAGGGGTTTTCATAATTGGTAGGAATCCCCCTTAGTCTTTTCTATCTTCTTACCTTAGGGTTTCCAAATAAGGGAAATAAAGTCAAATCACCATGAGCTTCAACATCAATTGTATTTTCGGGTCGCCAGGAAGAATGCTCGAAAGAGGGGTTGGCAGAGACTCGGTATATCTAAGGAACTAGAGGGCATAGTGATAGCTTTAAATAAAGTACAACATTTTATGTGATTTTGCATTATGATTTTAAGGGAAATGTTGTGCTTTCACGGGTATTCTGCATCATTGGTGTTCACAGGTCTTAAGGAAACTGGATGGAAGAAAAGATGGATAAAAGGCAGATTTTGCGAAAAAGTCAAGTACCGAATGGGCATTTGCTAACCCAGAAAATACTGTAGCAGAAACGAAAAAACAGAGTACGACCTGTTACGAGACTGAAGGAGTTAGAAGAGGGTATTTCAGACATTGATCATTTTTGACAGTTCTGTAAATAAAATTATCATTTTATTTATTAGTTTCTTTTCCCAAACACGTTGTAAATGTTAGGAAAAGAATTGGTCTTCAACTGTTCTGTTTGTGGATGAGAATCAAGAGATCATGTCTTCTATTTTTGGGGGAAATGGCTGGAGCAGTTAAGGGAGATAGCTATAAAGCAAGGGGGAGATCTCTCAAGATCAGACAGACAGATCCACACCACACGCACTCTCTCTCCCCCTCTCTCACTCTTTCATTCACTCACCCTCACTCACTGTAACACATCGATTTGATTTATAGATCGATAGGGCAGTTAGTTTTCTTCTTTTTCATCACTTGTGAAGTTGATTCTCTTTTCAATTTGTAAGTAAAATTTAGTCATGTTTTGTGGCTAAAACTTTTATTCCAGTTAATGAAACCGTAAGTTTATTTCAGAAATTGCTACTGTGAGATCCTTGGTATGCGGTATTGTTCAAAGTCTCAAATTGGGGCAAGTATTTAGTCATTCTCTATTTTTCTTGTTGCAAAGGAATTGTAACTTAGGATTAGTATGTTTAATTAATTTCTAGGGCCCAGATTTTGGTTAGGCATTTTAATCCATTGCTAGTTAAGAACCGTTGATCCGTAATTGTCTTCGGGTTCTAACGGAGTAGCAAGTGACACACCGTTTAGGCATCACAAGCATATTCGGTCCGTGTTGCGAGGATGATTAATCTAGGTTAAATGATATTACTTTAATATCGTTGTCTAGAACCGGGTTTCTCTTGTCTTAAAGCTTTCAAAACATTAAATCTTTCGAGCGTTTCGAGGGTTGTCTTTTGATTAGAGTATAATTAGCGAGCTTCTCCTAATTATCGAATCCGTAAGGAGAAATTGGGTGTTAGGCGTTTGTCAACAACTATAACTGGTTTATTTGCAGTCAATTGAGTCGGGTTGGAATCAATGATCAGTAGCTAATTTTTGGAATTGCTTCAGTTCATTAACTGGATCTTTCATCAACTTTGAATTTAATTTACTTATTGTTGTTTTCTTTAAGTTTACAAAAATTCCTATTTTTCTTCATTTGAGTTTAGTTAGTTAGTTAAACAAAAAAATCTCGGTTTTGGTTACTAAATAAATTCTTAAGAGAAGTAAATTCGACGTTCCCTGTGGATACGATCCCTACTACCCTATACTCGTTATTTGGGAAAATAGGAAAAATTAATTTTGACGGTTTGACACCCGTCAAATTTTGGCGCCGTTGCCGGGGAACGGTTTTGCTATTTATTTCTTTTTAAGAATTTTATTTTGTTATGGCTTTCTATGCACAACAATTTGGAAGTAGACACGATAACTTTCCACGACTAGGGAATGAGGTATCAAAGGCTCAAGTTTGTAGAAATTCGTTGGTTGCTAGACATGTTGCAAATTATTATCCTCCATGGCAAGATAATATGCAACACGTCATGGCAATGGGAGGATTTCCGGGACAAACTCATGATGACCATGATCCTTATTCCAATAGCTACAATCCAGATGGTGGATCAACCAAATTTCGCTTGTAAAATCAAGAAGGACAACCGATATTTCGCAAGAATGCATTATCCATTCTCACCTCCTCCATCCGTTCAACCCACTACTAGTTCCGGCACATCATTGGAGGGTCTAATCAAAAGTCTAGCTGAATCAGTTCAGCAAGATAGAGAGACTCAACATCAAGAAAGATTAGAGACCAAGGCTAGCATCAAGCTCTTAAAAATCGATTTCTCGCTTAGTCGTGATTCGCGAGCAAAGCCGAAGCGAATCAAGTTGAACGTAAAATGGGCCTCGTTGATTGCAAAGAAGGAAGAAATTGTGCAAAATGTGGGGTCGCCAAGTAATGAAGGTGGAGAATTCATTAAACAAAGTGAGAAAATTGTTATTCTCCCACCTTTTCCAGGCAGATTCGCTAAGGAAGAAGAGGATGAGAAGGAAATTTTAGAGACCTTCCGTAAGGTTGAGATTAACATTCCTGTCATGGATGTCATAAGGGAAGTGCCTCATCATTCTATGTTTCTTAAGGAACTGTGTGCAAATAAAATGTGACGCCCCTCTCCTTCGTTATCTCGGTTTGCGTGCTATACTTGCACCTCTTCCTTTGTTGACTGTATGTTTGGTTGCGAGAGGGTCTAGATATGTATGAGAGACCATATTAAGACCGAAACAATATTTAGAGACTTCATATAGTTGTTGACTTGCTAAAGTCACAAGTCGTGACTCGACGATAGTCTGAATGCGACGCGATTGAGGGTTTACCTCCGCTTTTGTGTTCGTGGACCTCGGTTTGGGTCCTAGACCTCTTTAAGATGGTTTGTTAACATGTTTAGATGTGTTAGACTTCAAGTTGGAGGTGTTCCTTAAGTCTATCGATGATTTTGGAAGTTTTGGAGATAGCGCTCGTCTCTATCGCAGAAGTTCTGAACCGAGTCGCAGAATCGCTCTCCTTTGGGATTCTTATTTCCTAGTTGTTATTCCAACTTCCTAGAAGTATTTAAGCTTCTTCATTAGCCCTTAGACTTGCCTTAAAAGTCTCCTTTCATTGCTCGCTTGATTTCGAAGTTCGCTCGTCGTCCGGTTGCACGTTGTTGCACCCCTTCCCTGCCGCTCCGAGTTGTTTCTGGAGTTCTTCGGTGTGTTTTAGACTTGTTTTGAGTTGGGTTAGACCTTAGAATGGTTGCCCATAAGTTTGGGATCATTTAGATCAAGTTTAGACCAAGTTTTGGAGGTTCAGGAGCCGAGGCGCCCGCCTCAAGTACTGAGAGCAACCCTTGTGCAGAGAAGGGCCAGGCGGCCGCATGGAAGGGAGTGAGGCGCCCGCCTCACTTCCGTAAAGCTTTACGGGATTTTGCCCTGCTTTTGTGATTTGTCGAATTATACCTATTCTACCCTCATTAAACCCCCTCTAAACCCTTCCTAACCTCTCATACTTAACCCTAAACATGTCCTAACATTAGTTGGAAGTTAATTAAGGTTAGATTAGTGATTGATTAGTCCTAATCTCTACTAATTGTGCAAGGAAAAGTCTATTGTACCCTTCTTAATTTGGGGGTATAAATACCCAAACCCCTTTACCAATTGCTGAAATCTCTTCATTTCTTCCTCTCATTCTTACATATTAGAGAGAGAGAGACTCCATGGGAGACTCTTGAGCCCTAGCTTCTTCTCTCTTCGATCCTTGATGATCCAACCACCCGATTTCCTTCAAACCTCGGATTCTTGAAGCCCTCGACGAGTAGAACGACTTCACCGATCGGATTTGTGTTCTCTTGAGTTTTCACTCAAGCTAGGTAAGTTACTTACTTTTGATTTTGGTTCATTGGCCCTAAGGAAAACAACTTGTATGCTATTTGTGGGCAATGAACACCTTGTATGCCTTGTATGCCCAATTTTGGGGATTTTGGAAATATGAACTTGGTAGGAGCATTTGTAGATGACTTCTATGATTATTGATGTATATGTTTATCCTTCATCTTGTGTTCCTAGGATTGGGAGCATGCTAGATATCATGTTTACATTATATTTGGGTTTATTATGAAAGTATGCCTATGGTTGGGGCTTTGGGGGGTGAACTCTCTATATACTATGGTTATGACTACTTAAATGAAGTTATATGATTTATGAAATGGGTTTTGATCTATGTTGGGATTATTCTTGGATTTTAGGCTTGAGAGTCAATCCCGAATTATTGGAGAAATTATTGTTAGTTGAAGTGGGGTTAATGTTGAGATTGATGAAGGGTGTAAATGATGAAACTTGGTGTTTAGACTCAACGGTGTCGTAATGAGTTCAATATTGTGTTAAAGAACTCGGGTTGAAGTCCTACGTCATTTGGGTTTCGTTGACTATGTCTATGATGAATTCTTGGATTTAGGCTTGGGAAATAAGCCCGATTAATTTTGGGATAATTTCTAGAACTTGAATGATGTGCTAAGTTTGGGTTGTATGAAATGTGTATTTAATGAAATGCGATATTAAGACTCAATGGAGTCATTTTAGGTTCAATAAGATGTTAGTGAGCCTCAGGTTGAAATCCTACGATGTTCGGGTTTGGTTGGTTTTGATCATGAGTACCCGAGTATCCCGAAGTTGTGTCCCATTTGTGACTCCTACCTACATAGAAGCTTATTGGGGATTTGATTAGGCGTGCTCGTTAGGGCACGGAGCATTAGAGATCAACCTATGATCTCGTATTACCTTAAGAAACGATTATTTGAATGAGTTCCCTCTTAGGGAATTTGGTCGCGTGCACATGAAAGCACTTGCGAGGATATGATTACGGATAGTTTGGTACCCGTGAGTTGGTTTTAAGGAAGTCGAATATTTACGACGGTTGGGACTATGGTTGAGTCCGGTGAACCGCTATGAAGCTAAAATGCTAAGTCTTGATTATGATTGCTCTTAGACTAAAGTATAGTCTTTGGTTTGATTTTGATTGAGGGCCATAGTAAACCTCCTATTGTGATTTCTTGAGCTTATATGCTACTCCGATTTGGTGATGACTTGAGGATTATGATTGCCTCACTATGTGGTTCTTTGACTAAACTTATAAGTTGGTTGAATTTGTTAAGTATGTGCAAATATGTGCATGGTTGAAATTGGTGTGTAGAGCTTTATGCCCTACTTGATTTGGTATGCCCGCTATGATCGATCTTGGTTCTTGTTTGAGCATGAGAGTAAATATCTACTTATGCATTGCATTGAGTCCAGCTGGCATTATTTGGTTTGTTATTGAGTCAAGGTGGGACGATGCATCGCCTTCACGAATTATGGGATTCGTGCTTGCTATGGATCGCCGCACTGACTTGACTTCACACACACACCCTCCACCGTGGGCCGCAGTGGGGAAGTAGCCCCTTTGCCGTGACGCTAAGTGCCGCATTGGCTTGCTAATGAGTTCGAGTAGGTTCTCGGCATGAGTCGATGAATTCACATAACATCGACGGCACGAACTAGTAACATTGTGTATTGCAGGAGCAACACAACGGAGTTATTTGGGTATCTTCTCTATCCCTTATGTGGCTTACTATGAGCACTTATATGAAAGATAACGTGCTATATGGTTTATGAAGTTTACGTTACATGATGACATGATACAAGTTTATTATTGGTAGACTATAAAGATACCATGATTTTATACATATTGTGCATTATGCCATGCCACGACATGCTATGCCATACATTTGCATTTAGTAACTTACTGGGTCATTATGACTCATTTCGTGTGTTTGTTTTCCTTAGTTTTGCAGTGATCCCGTTAGTACGCGCGGCGGCTTCGGATAGTGATTCCTAGAAGGTGGTCTTCCGGGCTTTAAGCTTGGGTTATTATTATTAAGTTATTTGTATTTGTGAGACACGATTGTAAAGTTATGTAGACTTTACTTGGGTAGATTATGTTAGTATTTTGTTATTGTATTATTTTGGTAGCCGACTTGTTTGGTCGAGCTGTTGTATCTCTTATGAGTTGTTCCCTTTTATTATTCCGAGCATGCTTTAGCTCACTGCTCTAGTATTGTTGGTATTGTCATCTCCGACGACTTTAGTCGAGAGACATTGGTTTAGTTGTTAGTATTTTATCTCTACTCTTTAGTTGATTTATTCCTCCCGCATGTTATAGCCGTAGAGTTGTCGCTTATCGTTGGGTTCTTGATGCTTCGCCGGCCTTAGGTTGCCGATGGTTTGTTGTCCGGCGCAATGTTGCGTCACGCGAGTCGTAGATTTGTCGAGAGATAGTCGTCTCTCAGCCTTGTATTCCTTAGTTTATAATTATAGGCTTTGGTCCCACTTATGATTTGCTTCCGCAGATTTTAGTTTTTGGTTATTCGGTTTTGCCGTTATGGCTTTACATTCTTGTTTAGAGTTTGTTGGTTCAACTCTGGACTCGCACCACTACGCTTAGCGGGTGCTTGTCCGTCTTTTAGCTTGTCTTGACGGCACGACCTTGGGATTCCGCATTGGAGTCGGTCGGTCGTCACGCTTGGTATCGAGCTATAGGTTAGCTTTTTCGCCAGATAGGTTCCTTGGCCTTGTTTGGGTTGGGTTTATTGTTGAGTTATTAACGCCGAGTGTTCTTTGTAGGCGTATTATGTCGAACTTGGCGTGGAGCTAGTTCTAGTAGACCCGGTTCGATGCACGTGGCGACGAGAGGGAGAGAATGTAAACGATCTGTGACTCCTCAACGATGTTTGGACTGAAGACGACTCTACTGTCCTTGCGAAATTCTTGAAGTTTAAACCGGAAAGTTTCGATGGAGAGCCAGATACTATTGAGGCGAAACATTGGCTAGAAAGCATGGAGAATATCTTTGCAGTTTTGGGTTGTACATCAGAGGAGAAGGTTACCTTAGCGGTGTTTAGGTTGGATGGTGCGGCCGAGCATTGGTGGCTTGAAATACGAGATCATTGGAGACAGCATGGAGTGCCTCGAGTCTGGGAAAACTTTGTCAGGGAGTTTATGGTACGGTTTGGTCCGATAGTAACTCGAGAAAGAGGAGAGATGGAATTCCTAATGTTAGAACAGGGAGATATGACCGTGGCTCAGTATTCAACAAAGTTTATGGAGTTGGCTCGTTACTGTAGTTACTTGGTGCCAGATGAGGCTAAGAAGACCGAGAGGTTTGTGAAAGGCCTGAAGACGAATTATCGTAGCAGCTTATTCCGTTACTACTTACGGATTACCAAGGGCCGTGGATCGCGCTATGCGATGGAGCCGACATCGAGGAGTACGCCAAGGAAAATATCAAAGACTAATAGGGGCCCTGAGGATAAGAGGAGGCAGTTAGCACCTCAAACAGTTAGTCAAGGAAAGGTGCATTCGGGTGGCCGGAGTGGTGTTACTACTTCTACTCAGATAAGACGAGGTGACGTGTTGACATGTAACTTTTGTAAGAGGACAGGACACACCGAGGATAGGTGTTGGGGAAAGACTGGGAAGTGTTACTATTGTGGAGACGGAACTCACTTGAAGAAAGATTGCCCGAAAAGGAAAGTTAGTCAGTCTGGGAGTACTAGTCAACAATTCAGTGGCTCCAAGAGAGATTGTGACGGTCAGCCTAGAGTTTGAAGCAAGCACGCTGGCGGTTGGTCGTCATGAGTTTTGAGACCTATCCGAAATAGGAAGGTACATTCTTGTATATATATACGTAAACTATACCGTTGCTACTATTACCGTTATTATGAGTACGCGCTTTAATCGGTAGCTCATGTGCATTCATACATACATTATATGGTGTATTGTGTATTATTGGTTATTTGCTCGATCGGGAATAATACCCCAATGTGAGATTGATATATTACATGGTTTGTTTTGTGAATTACCGGTAGGTAATCGTACGTTGTGTATGGATTCTTGTTTAGTCTATAAATATATAAGACTATGCTATATATAGAGTTGCGGTTTTGTGTGGTTATATATGAAGGCCATAGTATGTATATGTATGTATATGTATATATATGAATATACAAATGAAGCATGAATTGTATGATGATACTTATCGGTTTAGTATGATGTTTGTATATTCTATAAAGATATGTTTTATGTAATGAGTAATATTATACTATATTGTTGTAAGGGTTATTATGCGAGTAGGATATACACTCGATTTGTGAGAAGGTTGAAGGTTGCGATTTAGAAAATAATCATGGTTGCACGGGAGAGATTAACGCTTCACCGTGAGTATTGAGACGTTAACGTTGTGTTAGGATACTTAGTGTATGTATTGGTTGTAGACTTGGTCTAGAGCTCAAGAAAGGATAGTTTTGCGGAGTATAGTCGTTACGAGTATCGGTAGACGTTTCGGTTTCTTGTAAATCCTAGGAAATTATATTGGTTGGGTGTACTAGGTACACGAGTTTTGTGGTAGATATGACTGTTGTTTGTCAAGGTAATAGACCTTGTTACTTGGTCTGAATTTTTATTCAGTTATGTGCATTAGTTGTAGGAAACACCTACTTGATGCATTACATTGTAGTATACTAAATTCTCATTTCATCATTATTATCTCCTGCTCATTCATTACCTTAGCATAGGAGACTATTAAAGGATGCTTAAAACCTTTTTAATCATGAACCTTCGCATCCTTGCAACGAAAAGCTTTTGAAATCCAATTTAGCTGGTACCCTAAATTGGTGATCAAAAGAGGTTCGTTGGTGGACTAGGATTGGTAGTGAGTAGGTTAAACATTGACTATACCCGTTACCGAATGGAATGAATTTTCAAAACATTTCATTAATGTGCTCTTATGTGTTCTCACCCGCGATGGGAAAATCGCGAGCGTGATTTACATGGTTTGAAATGCCCATTTGATAATCTTTGATTTGTTGTAAATTGCTCCATAGGCAATTATTAAATCTTGTATCTTGGAATCTCTTGCGCTTGAATTTCTTTATGTGCCCCGGGACAAGTAGTTTCGGTAGTTGAATGTGTTCTTATGTTGAAATTTGGAATTTTGGCTTACATGTTTGGCCTAGTGTTGTTCGTATGGTATTCGCGACTCAAGTATGAGTCATGTTATTTTCAATCGTAAGTGTTTTATGTTGTTATGTCCTTTGAGGATTCGTGGATTTGGATTATTATAGTTCGTGTTTATTGGTAGTGGTGGACTCGGAGATTCGAGTCAAGGTTGGTGGTTTTGAGATCGAGTGTTAACCCGGAATTAAGAAACACAGTAATCATTGTCTCGAGGTATTGTGGTTGAGTGTGGACCTAATGATGTTTGTATCATGATTTAGAATTCGGGACGAATTCTTTTTAAGGTGGAGAGGGTGTGACGCCCCGCTCCTTCGTTATCTCGGTTTGCGTGCTATACTTGCACTTGTTCCTTTGTTGACTGCATGCTTGGTTGGCGAGAGGGTCTAGATATGTTTGAGAGACCATATTAAGACCAAAACATTATTAAGAGACTCCATATAGTTGTTGACTTGCTAAAGTCACAAGTCGTGACTCGACGATAGTCGGAATGCGACGCGATTGAGGGTTTGCTTGCTTTTGGTTCGTGACCTCGGTTTGGGTCCTAGACCTCTTTTAGATGGTTTATTAACATGTTTAGATGCATTAGACTTCAAGTTGGAAGTGTTCCTTAAGTCTATCGATGATTTGGAAGTTTTGGAGATAGCGTTCGTCTCTATCGCGTAGTTCGGGAATCGAGTCGCGTAATCGCCTCTCCTTTGGGATTCTTATTCCCCTAGTTGTTATTCAACTTCCTAGAAGTATTTAAGCTTCTTCATTAGCCCTTAGACTTGCCTTAAAAGTCTCCTTTCATTGCTCGTTTGATTTCGAGTTCGTTCGTCGTCCCGGTTGCACGTTGTTGCACCCCTTCCCGGTTTCGCTCCGAGTTGTTTCGGGAGTTCTTCGGGTGTGTTTTAGACTTGTTTTGAGTTGGGTTAGACCTTAGAATGGTTGCCCATAAGTTTGGGATCATTTAGGACAAGTTTAGATCAAATTTTGGAGGTTCAGAGGCCGAGGCGCCCGCCCGCATGTGAGGCGCCCGCCTCAAGTACTGAGAGCATCCTTTGTGCAGGAACAAGCCAGGCGGCCGCATGGAGGGGAGTGAGGCGCCCGCCTCACTTCCAGAATGCTGTTACGGGATTTTGCCCTGTTTTGTGTTTTGGCGAATTATACCTATTCTACCCTCATTAAACCCCCTCTAAACCCTTCCTAACCTCTCATACTTAACCCTAAACATGTCCTAACATTAGTTGGAAGTTAATTTAAGTTAGATTAGTGATTGATTAATCCTAATCTCCACTAATTGTACCAAGGAATTCCCTGTTTTACCCTTATTGCTTGGGAAGTATAAATAGCCTAACCCTTCACCAATTCAGCCAAATCTCTTCATTCTTCTTCCCATTCATACGTAAAATAGAGAGAGAGAGTCCAAGGGAGATTTCAAGCCCTAGCTTCTTCTCTCTTCGATCCAAGACGATCCGACCAACCGATTTCCTTCAAACTTCGGATTCTTGAAGCCCTCGACGAGTAGAACGACTTCACCGATCGGATTTGTGTTCTCTTGAGTTTTCACTCAAGCTAGGTAAGTTACTTCCTTTTGATTTTGGTTCATTGGCCCTAAGGAAAACAACTTGTATGCTATTTGTGGGCAATGAACACCTTGTATGCCTTGTATGCCCAATTTTGGGGATTTTGGAAGTATGAACTTGTTAGGAGTATTTGTAGATGACTTCTATGATTGTTGATGTATGTGTTTATCCTTCATCTTGTAATTCTAAGGTTGTGAGCATGCTAGAAATCATTTTTACATTTTATTTGGGTTTATTGTGGAATTATGCCTACGATTGGGGCTTTGGATATGTGAACTCTCTATATACTATGGTTATGATCACTTAAATGAAATTATATGATTTATGAAATGGGTTTTGATCTATGTTGGGATTATTCTTGGATTTTAGGCTTGAGAGTCAATCCCGAATTATTGGAGAAATTATTGTTAGTTGAAGTGGGGTTAATGTTGAGATTGATGAAGGGTGTAAATGATGAAACTTGGTGTTTAGACTCAACGGTGTCGTAATGAGTTCAATATTGTGTTAAAGAACTCGGGTTGAAGTCCTACGTCATTTGGGTTTCGTTGACTATGTCTATGATGAATTCTTGGATTTTAGGCTTGGGAAATAAGCCCGGATTAATTTTGGGATAATTTCTATGAACTTGAATGATGTGCTAAGTTTGGGTTGTATGAAATGTGTATTTAATGAAATGCGATATTAAGACTCAATGGAGTCATTTTAGGTTCAATAAGATGTTAGTGAGCCTCAGGTTGAAATCCTACGATGTTCGGGTTTGGTTGGTTTTGATCGTGAGTACCCGAGCATCCCGAGTTGTGTCCCATTTGTGACTCCCACGACATAGAAGCTTATTGGGGATTTGATTAGGCGTGCTCGTTAGGGCACGGAGCATTAGAGATCAACCTATGATCTCGTATTACCTTAAGAAACGATTATTTGAATGGGTTCTCTCTTAGGGAATTTGGTCGCGTGCACATGAAAGCACTTGCGAGGATATGATTACGGCATAGTTTGGTACCCGTGAGTTGGTTTTAAGGAAGTCGAATATTTACGACGGTTGGGACTATGGTTGAGTCCGGTGAACCGTTAAGTGAAGCTAAAATGCTAAGTCTTGATTATGATTGCTCTTAGACTAAAGTATAGTCTTTGGTTTGATTTTGATTGGAGGGCCATAGTAAACCTCATATTGTGATTTCTTGAGCTTATATGCTACTTTCGATTTGGTGATGACTTGAGGATTATGATTGCCTCATTATGTGGTTCTTTGACTAAACTTATAAGTTGGTTGAATTTGTTAAGTATGTGCAAATATGTGCATGGTTGAAATTGGTGTGTAGAGCTTTATGTCCTACTTGATTTGGTATGCCCGTTATGATCGATCTTGGTTCTTGTTTGAGCATGAGAGTAAATATCTACTTGTGCATTGCATTAAGTCCAGCTGGCATTATTTGGTTTGTTTATTGAGTCAAGGTGGGACGATGCATCGCCTTCACGAATTATGGGATTCGTGCTTGCTATGGATCGCCGCACCTGGGACTTCACACACCCCTCCACTGTGGGCATGTTTCGAGCATGTTTTAGCTCACTCATCCTAGTATTGTTGGTATTGTCATCTCCGACGACGTTAGTCGTGAGACTTGGGTTTAGTTATTAGAATTTGAATATCTTATTCCTTTAGTTGATTTATTCCTCCGGCATGTTTCAGCCGTTGAGTTGTTGTTTATCAGGTTGGGTTCTGTTGTTTCGCCGGCCTTAGGTTGCCGATGGTTTGTTGTACGTGCGCAATGTTGCGTCACGCGAGTCGTAGATTTGTCGAGAGATAGTCGTCTCTCAGCCTCGTGTCCCTTAGTTTATAAGTATAGGCTTTGGTCCCACTTATGATTTGCTTCCGCAGATTTTAGTTTTTGGTTATTCGGTTTTGCCGTTATGGCTTTACATTCCTGTTTAGAGTCTGTTGGTTCAACTCTTGACCCGCACCACTACGCTTAGCGGGTGCTTGTCCATCTTTTAGCTTGTCTTGACGGCACGACCTTGGGATTCCGCACTGGAGTCCGGGTCGGGTCGTCACAGGATCTACTGGGACAACATTCACTTTTTGGCTAGCATGTTACAGGTTAACAGCTGGATGGTAACTTGTGGTAGCATGGTTCTTAGAGTTCTTCCCAGCCATTGCAACCGTGGTATAGTTAGAAAATCACTAGAAAAACAGAAGAGATGCTTCAAAGCTTTGAATTCCCGGTAATGGAACCAAATTGATGATGCCAAAAATCAGCTTTGGGCTGCCCGATTGATGTTTAGGATATCTAGGCTTGATTGAATGGATTGGATCTTTCTACAACCTGTTAAGAACATGAAAAACACCTTAGTAGAAGTGCAAGGCATGGCCTCATGAATCCACTCCGGCGTGAGAGTAAGAACTCGTGTATTTCAAGAAGCAATTTGACAGATCGAGGTTTGAGGTTGTAAAGAGTGTGCATCTTGTTTAGGGTTTATGGAGGGGCATTTATAGGCCCCCAATGACATCAAATCCATCTTGGATTCACTTCCATAATTACCTAGTAGGTTTAGGAGCAAACTCCTAAATTATAGGCATGATAGGCGGCTGGCCACGTAATTGTCGGAGTAGATGTGATAAGTGTCATGCTCGATTAAGAAAACCTTTGACCTGTCTTAGAGAGTAAGTCTCTGAGATTCCCTGCTCAATGCTTACCCGGGTTGGCATAGCCCTGCCCAATTGCATGGTGTAATTCCAATGGTAAAAAGTGTTATTCCCGGGCATGGCCCCTTGGTCGGGCAAGCAAGGCCTATGCTCAGCCAGGTTTAAGCTGGATATATCAGTGATCTTTACTCGGGCACCTTGCTAGCTCTGCCCGCTAGGGTTGTGGATCCTATGTTAATGAGCTCGTGATTGGTACGTGGTGCTCGCATGTGCCTTGCTCGTGCCCGATTTTGGGTCGGGCACATTATATATGTTCTTTGTATTAAAAAAAAAATTGTTCTTTGTATTCCAATGTTGTTTAAATCACACCCAATTCATACCAAAAAGATCAACCAACACACACACTTAGAAATGCAAATATATATAAACAATAACACGTGAGATTATGAATGATATACATTTTGAAAATCTTGCGTGTTACGTTCGGGATCATTTTTCTCGATGACCGACTTGTTTTTGCCTCCCATGATCATGGTGACATTCACCTTGCATCTATCAACAAAGTGACCCCAGTTGGATGATGTGGTCACATATGGTGAAGCAGTGGATTTCATCGGGTGTGTAACCGATGGTGGGTTGTCCCCTATGCATGTCCTTGAAATAAAGTCTACTTATGGTTAAATGTCCATGCATGAGCTTCATTAAATAAATAAATTGAATTAGACTTCAACGAGAAGTCGAGAATAATGATTTTTATAGAATTAAAATACATAGAATTTTGTAACATTAAAATTGAAATTATTTTGATCGAGTCTTTGAATTCTACATGAAACTCAATCAAAATAAGTTTAGAATTTTACACTAGACTGAAAAGCAGAAGCGTGCCTGAATCCATTAGACGAGATTGAGCGGAAAAAACAATTGACAAAAGAACAATTATCGGAGATAGTTTTCGAAATCCATCTTTGTGGAGTTGTTATGTTCACTAAAGAGAGGATATTATGATTTATGGATACATAGAATGAAGTGGAGATCATAACCTTTTTATATTTTTTTTTTTGGCACTTGTTGCCACTGATTTCCATCTTATTTCCATTTTCACTCGTCAAAGAATTGGAAATGATTGAATCATCTCTGCGAAATACATGACAATTATGCCCTTTAGTCTACTTATAACTGAATTAGACCACTTAAAATTTACGTCTCCTATAGATGATAACACACATTAATAGTTTACATATGTGGTCCCAATAAGTTTATCAAAATCACTCGCTCTCAATCTCTCTCTCTCTCTCTCTCTCTAGGGTCTTATAAATGAGAATGACAAAGTGACTCTCTCTCACTCTCTCTCAAAAATGTTTTTTTTGAAGGTCACTAATAGTATAGAGCTCTAGATACTTGAGAAGAGTAATTGTAGTTCAGAAGTACTTAATACAACACCTATGAAAACCTATGAAATACTTAATATATCACTTTCTAAGAAAAGTGGACCAAATTACCCTTTGCCTATTTTGAAATTAGTAATTGATAGATGTGTTTTATACGCATCTATTGTGTAGATATTCCTACTTAGATTGTATTTTTTGCGAGTTTCTAAAGCTTTTGATATGAGTTTTAGTGTTTTATGAGTTTCAGGTTAAAGTTGAGGAAAATGATGAATTTTGGGCTATTCTGCATCAAAATGAAGTTTCTAGGGATCTGATTGCAAACTGCTGGAAGAAGAAGGTCCAAAAGCTAAAGAAAGGCATGAGCGCTCGCTCAGCTTGAGGCTTAGGCAAGAGTGCAAAATCCAGTAGGCATCATCCGGAGAAAAGTCCCTGAGCGGTCGCTCAGGGTATGGGTTGAGCGACCGCTCAACCTCAATTTTCAGTCTTGGGCAGTTTTGTCATTTATCTTAAACCCTAGCCTAGTATAAATAAAACCATATCACTACAGCTTTAGGGATCCGAAAATTAGAGATTATAGGCCGTTCTTGAGCACTCTCAAGACGGAAAACACTTGTTCATTTTTATTTTCAATTGTTGAAGACTGATGATGTTTATTTCAATCTATATGATGTGTTCATCATCACTTGTGATGAACTAACCGTTTTATTCTGGGGATTGGAGGTAACTTTGTATCAAGTTTTATGTGTTAATATAATTGTTATTCTATCAAATTATTGTTTATCAAATTAGATTATAATTGGTCTGCATTGAAGCTATCGCATAATGGCTGCGTTAGTGAAATGTGTAGGCTCTTAGGTATAATTAGTTGCATGATCGTGCGTGAAGTATACATTGGCCAACCTAATTGATAAATAAGATCTCTTGATTCCTAATCGTGGGCTAAGGATTAGATCTAGGTTCGCATTGTGTGGGGAGTACAGAGCTGACTCCTTATCACTTTAGTTCTTAGAGTACTTAATGGACTCTTAATTAATGTGTGGCCGGATCAAGAAAGCACAGCCAAAGCGAAGTACTAAGGATTGCAAATCTCGATCCGTAAGTCTCAATCTTTTACCTAGCGAACGAACCCTTAATTGATAGATATTTAAGACCAATACACATAAAAGGCGATACAAGTGAATCTCAATTCCTAGATCCTTCTCACCCATAAACTTTCGTTTAAATTTTGTTTCTTGCAATTAGTTAATTATTGATTATTTTTAATAGTTAAATTTGTTTAGTTTAAATTATTTCAAAGGAAAACCTCTTTTTATTTGATTGCATTTTAATTGGTTTAAATTAAATCCTTTTTAATTTTGATTTCTTTGTGATTCGACCCTTGCTATCATCTTTTTATTCTACAATAGTCTTGTGCACTTGCAAGATAATTTTTAACACATCAGTAATCCTATGCATAATTAAATGAAAGATTTTTTTAAAAAGTGGGTATATGGATCGGTCTTTTGGCAGGCTCTAATTGACAAAAAAGGAAGAAATTCCGGCCGGTCCCCTGTGGAGAAAATATAACCTCAAAAGTTCACGATAATTTTTTAAACCGTCAGTACACTTTTGGGAGAGAAATAACGAAGATACTCTTAATGAAGGAAAGACGCACGGACAAAGCCACTACCCAAATTTGGGCATCGCAAGGAAAAAAATTGGGCATCGTTCAAAATTTTGGGCGTCGCATTGCAAAAGCTATTACTCAAATTTGGGCATTGCAAGGAAAAAATTGGTCATCGTTCAAAATTTTCGGCGTCGTTCAAAAATTTTGGACATCGATAATAATTACCGATTCAATTCAAGGGCTTGTTATCAATTCTTCTTACACCATTCAATTCAAACTTCCCATTTGCCTTGAAAATGAAAATTAATAATGATGGTATCTCCCTCTCCCAATGTCCTTTCCTTTCTTTGTGCATATTTGGTTCATTAGACTTCCATTCAATTTCCCATGGACAATAAAGCTTTCTACCATTTCGTTGAATACAACTTTTGGCGATTCCTTTCCCCACTCCGGCCTCCTTCTTCATATTCGATTATTGAAACATGTTTTGACATTCCGATGGAAAAGGGAGGGAGTTAGTTTGGTTTTGTGAAGTGACTTTTCATTGCCTGAGTCAAGATCCAAAGAATAAAAGGTTGATTCATCCACACGTGTTTTTTCCTTTTCCTTTTCTTATTTTTTATTCATACCCGAGTCTAGAAAGTATGCCTTCATTTTTGTAACTGATCTGAAAATACACCTATTTGCACCATCCGTCACAAGAATCGCAACAACCGATGCCAACATCACAACAACCGATGCCAACATCGCAACATCGACCCTCACATCAGAGGCAATGATGCTCATATCAAAGGCAATGATGCCTACATCATAGACAACGATGCCCACATCATAGGAAACGATGCCTACAATTTCTCTCTTTTTTCTCTTTCAACTACTCATTCAATAACAACATTGTTTGTCATGTTACACACATGTAGGTCCTCTTGTTCTTATAAATTATCTTTCTTGTTTTGTATGCATACCACAAGAAAAGCACAAAAGCATGGGAGAAGTAGTTCTTCATTATTGAATCAAACTTCCATCATATTAACAAATGAAGTAAATTCGTCGTTCCCCTTCTCTCTCTTTGATACTATTCATCGGAGAGCCACTGTCTTTACGGTCAGAAATAATGATATGTTGCTTGGCTACAACTTGCTGGACCGAAGCTAGTTTGATAGCCAAAAAAATATAGTTTAATTAGGTACAATTAGCTCGAAAAAGATCTTCGACTGAAGTTTGCGCGCAATCATCTGGTTCATGAGATAGCGCTAAAAGCCGATGTAGCAAGCTAGGAAATGGTAGGAGAAGAAAGGATGCAAGGAGGAGGGCATTTAAGGAAGAAAATAACGAAAATAGACTTATGCGGTTGAAAAAAAAAGGTACTTGGGCGATTAAAATTCTAGGAAATGGTACCGGTCCAAAATTATTCTTAAAAAAGGAGACATTGCGGGCCGGTCCACTTGTTGAAGTTTCTAATCGGTAAAGTACTCTTTCTCTTTTTTCAATCGGAAAAAGTCATTTTTGGTGGCAAAATGACTACGATACCCTTAATGAACCGTAGGCACGCTACGGAGGTCATTATTTTAGCACCGCGGTTCATCAATTTTATTGCATTAATTTTTGCACCGTGGTTCAATAGTTTAATTTCCTAGCTTAATTGCATCGCGATTCTTCAATTTTATTGCATTAATTTTGCACTACAGTTGAATAGTTTAACAGCTTAGTCTAATTGCACCGCTGTTCATCAATTTTATTGTATTAATTTTTGTACCGCGGTTTATCAATTTTATTGAATTAATTTTTACACCGCGGTTCAATAGTTTAACTGGCTAGTCTAATTGCATTGCGTTTTATCAATTTTATTGCATTAATTTTGCATCGCGGTTCAATAGTTTAACTATCTAGTCTAATTGCACCACTGTTCAAAATCGTAATGAAACAAATCATGTCATTCCTCAGTCTTTTTTTTCTTTCTCCTCCGTATGCCTTTTTATTCCTTCTTCTTCTTCGCTTTCGTCCTTAGTGTGAAATTCCTCTAACGCAACACATTTTCATTAAAGTTTCGTAGTTAATGATTCAGAAAACTCGTTTACTTTTCGGGGGTGTTTCTCCCGACCCCCACGAAGGGGCGCTGCCTCCTCGACCCCCGCGACCTAATCGGGCAGGTCAATCCCCATTTCGTTGCCCAACAATGGTGATTTTCAAATTCAAAGTATGTTGCCAGAGCTGTTGAAGGAGACAATGACATTTTTGAAATAATATTTCGAAAAATGGTCTTTTTCGGTTGAAAAAAAAAACTAGATTTAAGAGGTTAGAAACTTCAAAAAGTGAACCGACTCGAATTTCACAAAAAAAAAAAAAACAAAACAAAACAAAAAAAACAATGGGTAAAGGGCTGGTGATTTAGCAGGCAGTGGGCTGGACAAAATGGGTTAGCTGGCGTGTGGATTGGGTTGGGCAGAGAGGCTGGGCATTGGGCAGATGTGTGGTTTGGGCTGGGCAGAGGGTCTACGAGTTGGGCAAGCTAAGAAATAGCTTGGGCAGAGGGACTGGTGGGGGGTTTGGCCTAGGGTTTAAAAGGAGGGTAATATAGTAATTTTATAACCAAAAGGGTTGTATTGAGTATTTTGTAGGTGATGTATTAAGTGTACCCCTTATAGCATCACCATTGTTATAAACTACAACTTCTTATTGCATTGAGAAGTGTGTGAGTGGCCACCTGTGAGAGAATTTTATCCACTTAGGAGAAAGAAATGGATTTTACTTCCTAAATAGGAAGTTAGCCTTGGGGAATGGAGTGTGAGGGGGAGCGGGGGGTACTGGTTTGGGGGGACTGAGAGAAAGAGGAAGAAAGTGAGCGGCCACTTGTGGGGGTGTGTGGGGGGTGAAGGGTTTTGTTTTTAGTAGATGATGTTAAATTTAATATTTTTTGTGTGTAAGAAGTTGTGTAAGAAGATTATACAATGGGAAGATATATTCTTAAGTGGATAAGAAGATAAAAATATGTAGGTGACAGTGTAACCCAGTTAAAAAGTTGTGTAAGAATATATAACATTGGGGAGCTCTTATAGTTAATCGCCCAACTTTATATTCTTGTACAATCTTTTGTTAGTAATTACTCCCTCTATTTTTAAATAATTGTCATAATTTTTTTTTGTTCGTTTTAAAATAATTTTTTTCTTTCAGAATTTTCCCTTTTAGGAAAATATTTTTACTACTTTACTTTAACTTTTTCTATCTATTTTAATTATGACCAGATACACGAAGAGTATTAAAGAAAACCACACATCACACCAATATATATAATATAGTCAATTAGTTTACACATATCAGGTCAAAGAGGAAATAATTTAGAAATTGAGGGAGTATTAATATAAATAATTTAATTAATTTTTTTAATTAATGAGGTTAGTTAGTCCAACATGACTCATTTTTTTAGGAACGAATGGAATATGGAACGATAATTAACACAAACGTACGTGCACAAATGCAGGTTTCTTAATTGAGAAAAGAAGATAAGATAAATGGGGGCAAGGCAAGATTATATAGAACCGTAGGGGGTTAATTTGTATTTTATTATAAGAATAAGGTAACTGTGGGGCATTTGGTTCTGTTTTCGATCAAGAAAGAGAAAAGGAGGCGGGGAAAGAGAGAGAGAACTTGAGTTTGGTGCCATGGCTGCCATGGCTAAAGAAGCTCTAGACGGTTTACTTCTTATAACAAAGGCTTACTGTGCACTTCACGTCACCAACAAATACCTCTGCTCTATAGCCCTGGTAATTTAATTCCACGATTTTGGTACCCATCAATTGCGATTCCATTCCATTTTATTTGAATCATCCTGGAATAAAAATCGTACTAAAATAACATAGAGTGAAATTATTATTATTATTATTGTGTGCCAGTGTCTTTCAATTTCGATCAAAATCTCAATTGGGTTTTATTTGTTATTTTGCAGGTATATGGTCCTAGCATGCTTCCAACCTTTAACCTCTCGGGTGATTATGTATTGGTCGAAAAAATTTCCCCCCGGTTTGGTAAAGTGGGTACTGGTGATGTCGTCATCGTCCGGTCACCGGAGAGGCCAGGAATGGTTATCACCAAACGAGTGGTGGGGATGGAAGGTGATACAGTCACCTATGTTGTGGACCCCAAGAACAGTGACAGAACAGCCACCCTTGTTGTATGATCAATTCTATTTTATACCCATTGGTTTTTTGCTTTTACAAATAAATTTCGATTTTGGGTTAATGGGTTTTTTGAATTGTTGGGTTTTAATGTGTTAATGTATTTGGGAGTTCTGTAGTTTTGTTGTTGATAAGATTATGAGTTTCTGCGGCATTCATGAATAGGTTCCAAAAGGTCATATTTGGATTCAGGGAGATAACATATATAATTCTAAAGATTCAAGGAATTTTGGATCTGTTCCTTACGGTCTTCTTCAGGGCCGTGTTATTGGGACAGTGAGTGTTCTTTCCATTGCTTCTTTTTCCTTATTGTTAAGCTTCACGTCGACTTAGTTATTTGGTTGTATTACCTTGCAAACGCTCTCATACTATCGTGATGATTTGAGAACTTTCTAGTTGTTACTTGTTAGCCATCATTATATTTCACATCATAGTTAGAAATTTAGTGTGATGAGATAATTAGGCTGGTTCCCAGCCAAGTTAATAACATACACTAGGGGAAACTTCTGTCTTTTCACATTCGCTCAATAGTTTTTTTAGTTTACTTGAAAAATGTGTTAATTTTCTTTATTTATATCAAGAAAATTATACACTCATCAATGCCTAACCATGGTGAGGAAGAAGAGTCTTATGTGTTGCAATTCTACAAATAACCGATAGTCTGCGGAAACCAGTAAGTATTCTGCTAAGAGCATTGTAAAAAGGAAATCGAGACTAAGGCCTCGTTTGGTGCAGCGTTATGAAAACACAGGTTTTTCAAAACGCAACATTTTAAAACACAATTTTTTTCTTCTTATAAACACGTTTGAGAAACTATTTCAAAACGCTATTTTCATAAACAGAGTACGCAGCGTTCTAAAACCTCCGTTTTCCCTCACCGCTCCAAATTGGAGCGTTTCTAAACACAACACGTTTTTAAAACGCTGCTTTTTAAAATGGTGCATTGAAAAATTTTAAAAGAGAAAAACTGCATTTTTGGCTAGCGTTTTGGTCAAGCTCTAAATCAGTAAATTCATCTAAAGTCAGGTGTCTGTCTCCTTTTGTTCCATTGTCGATTATAAGGCTCTTATATAAACTCTATTCAAGAGCTGTGTGTGAATTTGGTTTTTTTGGAGTCAAATAGCTCCCATAGAATTTCTAAACCTAATCTCCTTTTGTGTGTGTATGAGTATATTTATTTACTTCTTTTTGGTCCTTTACAGTTATGCCCTCGTGATCATCGATTGATTGGGAGAAAAAGACAAGGTGTTGATCCTGTCAAATAAAGGTGAACTAATTTTTTATACATCACTGTTCTGCTCTCTGCTACCGCCACTCTTATTTTGAATGTTTTATGTATTAGCGTGTGTAAATAGTGTGGAAACCTTGTCCAAAAGCCATTGTTTATATTGTCCACAAAAGAGCACAAAACTACAAAAGGCGAACATCATTTCATTTCTGGTGGTTAAGTGAAGCAACTGGAGTAGTTTCTTTATAGTTCGTCATTAACTAAAAGTCTTCATGCATGGATATCCTATGTGTTAACTTCACATTTCTTGTAGAAATAGGCATGTGTCTTGGTTTTCACTTTTTTTTTTCTTCTTTTCTTTTCTCTTGGCTCATAGAATGATAGCTGTTTATCGGTGTCAGGACTAAGCACCATCCAATGCAACTAACTTGACTAGGCAAAGTTGGTGTAATATGCTGCTTCTCTTGCCTTTTAGGAGATAGTTTTTGAAGCTTAACTGGATTCTACTAACTCGACAAGGCAAAGTTGTCGTAATATGCTGCTTCTCTTGACTTTTAGGAGATAGTTTTTGAAGCTTAACTGGATTCCAAGATGATATTTAACAAGGTTTTAGGAATTTTGCAAAAAACAGCAACCACCAAAATTATACGGAACCGTTACATGGCGGTCTAGTGTATGCCAAAGTTCATGTAAAAAATCAGCCACATAGAATCGCCTCTCCGTTTCAAACAGATAGACTTCATTCAATGGCTTCTGGCAGCAAAGGACAAACCTCTTTACCCACTTATACACAATGGTGTTATTCACTCTTCAGGTATGTCATTAAGGCTGGTTATGGTACAAGGGAGCAATAAAGTGCCTTCGACAAAAGAATACTTGAAAAACTTTCATTTACAGTTTTTTTTTGAGATAAGATAAGCATCCCAACAATTCATCTCAATCCACGTGGCAGTTCATGTGATTGGTTAGACATAACATCACTTAGTTGTACTTATCAAAAAATAAAATAAAAATAATATCACTTAGTTGTGGGGCCACAGCAGGATCCCTATCATTTTCCTGTTTATATATGGTAGCTTTCAATTAGATATGTTCCCCTTCTGGAAGTGCCTACTAGTTTAAAGTACTACTGAAGTTGGTGTCCCTATGAGATCTTCAAAGCAACTGCAATTACCCACCCCCCGCCCCCTTTTCTCTCTCTCCTGCATACACACATACGCTAGGATATACTGTTGATGTTGAGATCCCACCTTCTTAAAAGCCGAATGACAAAGTGAGATCCAACATTCAACAAGGATTTCAGCAAATGGTACCAAATTTTAATTATTCCAACTATATTACATGGATGAAGTTACATTCATTTATAATGCTGGGATACTAAGTTTAATTGTACCACTTCACCAAATTTCTACTACATACTTGAAGTAGAAGATAAACATATATATATATATATATATATATATATATATTTATTTATATAAATGCATCAACATGTTCTTAACTGCTTCTGCATCAGTTTCTCGAGATTGGAGAAAATAGACTTGTACATTGAGTCATTGACATTCTATATTCTAGCGATTATCCAAGTCAGTTTTTTGTCATAATCCATTCTTGAAGAAACCTGAAAGAATATATGCCAATTCGGACCACCGATTCCACAGTTTTCTAGTTCAGTCTGCTCTCTTAAGAAATCACTTAAGAATTAGGTTTTAGTCTAATCGAGTTTGGGGATTTCAAAGGGTAGGTGAGAGAACTTCGCTAGGTTTTAGTTATCAGCGAAGTAAGGCAACATAGATCTGCTGGAAGAATGTGGGATTCTTTATGGAAGAATGTGTGAAAGATGACTCCAACAAAGGTGGGATTCTTTATGTGGAAGCTGCAAATGAAGCTTTACTTACGGGGGATAATCTGCACCGGAGAGGTAAAATTTTGAGAAATTGGTGCTACATGTGCAAGAACAATGAGGTAAGTGTAAATCATTTGTTGCTGCATTGTCCAGCGACTAGGGTGTTATGGGATTTCATCTTTTACCTTTTTAAGGCGGTGTGGGTGATACCTAACTCAGTGAAGGAGCTGCTGAGGTGCTGGTCCCTTTATAAACGGAGAAGGAGTCGTCACTTTTGGGATGTTGCTCCATTGGCCGTTTATTGGTTCATATGGGGGAAGAGGAACTCCGGATTTTCGAGAACATGGAAAGGATCATAGAGTCAATAGCACACAATGTTAACCCTTTCGTGAGTTTGTAGATAGTATATCGAGTAGTTAGAACTTTTGTTTATATACTCTCAGTGTACAGGTGCTTCATGTGTAAACAAGATGAGGAAAGTGTGAATCACTTGCTCCTGCACTGTCCTGTTGTTAGGGAGCTGTGGAGTCTAATCTTTGTCCTCCTAGCTGGAGTCGCATGGGTCATGCGGAGATCTGTGTTAGATCTTCTTTGCGGGTGGTGTTTGTATAAAAGGAGGAGGAGGAGTCGCTCGTGGGAGTCAGTCCCTTTGGCGATTTGGTGGACCATATGACTAGAGAGAAACCAAAGGGCGTTTGAGAATGTCGAGTTAAATATTGAGCGGATTAAGAGTAATTTCACCCAGACTCTCACTTTTTGGTGTTCAGAAGGGGATTCTAGTGCAGGGGAATCTGTTGTAAATATAGTTAATAGGATTTGGTGCGTGTGCATCCTATTTTTGATGCTATTTTATAATATATATTTACTGTGACTAATAAAAAAAATAAAAAAAGGCAACATAGATCTGGCAACAATGAGATAGACGGCATATGGATTTGAAATGACAAAAAAGAAGAATGGAGGAAAATAGTATCAGGTGAGGACTCTGACTTAGGTTATGTGATGTGTGATAAAGGGAACAACGTTCCAGCAAAACTCAAAGGTGCAATGGAGGATGGGGTTCGTGGTTAAGATTGCTACGAATGAGGCAAAGTAGATGATGTTGGACTGTTATTATGGGATTTGAAGTCGAAGTGTATTAATATGGATGCTGGGACTAATCTTATGTGTTACGGATTTGAGGAAGAATGATGAGGCAAATTCTTATTTGGTGTGTTGAAGGCAAGTCCTTGCGATTGGGTAAGAAGGTAAGTATATGGGTATAACTTGACCTTACACTCCTATAGGCCGAAGAAGAAGATGGAGAAGAGAGTGGAATTGTGGACTAGCTAAAGTCGTGGGCGAGGACGACACTATGCAGCAGATAATAACTCTATGAGGTACAAACAATTGGGTGGGGGGACATAATAGCATACCTCATAAATTTGATGAGGCGCCATTTATACGGAACAGTAGCATGCTCACGTGATGGCCACATGTGAACTGGCACGTCCACAAGGGTTGTCCCCTTACAGCCTTGTGAAGTGCGAGCTAGGGTTTGTGGGCCAGTTCCCTTGTGACTGCCTAGTGGCTCATGTGGTGCACATGTCTCGATTCGTCCTGTGTGGGGGATGTGTGATGTGAACCCAAGAACGGTTACAAAGATTTAACCAACCTTTCAAGTTTCAATTTCAAAGATGCGGAAACCATGGATCTAACAACGAATTGAACAAAAGATAGGGAGCTTCCCTTAACCCTAGGGTGGATATACCAATCTTACAACCTTGGGGTGCAACCTTGACCCGCTAATCATAATTAACTAGGAACCAAAATCACACAACGCCACAAACTTGCAGCTCAACAAGCTTGGTAAATTTGAAGATAGAAAATTCTCCCACAAGAAATTCTCTCAAGAAACTCACAATTATGTGAAAAGCCTCAATTCATTCAACACTTTATCAAACGCAACCCTGTAACAATACTTTGAAAACCTTTATATAGTTTTCAAAGGCTAGAATAAAACCTAATATGAATAGGAAAACGTCTTCTCAAAGGAAATAATGGAGTCTACAAAATACCAAAAATAGGAAAAAACCCTAGCAAATTTGGCCAAGGCAGCAGCATCGCACATTGTTTAGGGTGTGGGCACACATTATGGAACTTCATAGAAACAGTAGTGCACTTGACTTAAGGCATGGGCATGCCTTTTCAGTTGACACATGCTGCCCAACAGAAAGATAGGCGTAGCCACGTGGTGAAACATATTGATTAGTCTCCATAACTCTGTTAAGTATCCATCCAATGTCGCTAAGAACCTGTTCGGCCTTAAAGGCCTTTAGATGCACACCGATGAGTCTGTGTAACTCCGTTAAGTGTCCATCCAATGTGGTTAAAGCACCCGTTCGGGCCCAAAGGCTTCTAAAATGCACACGAGCTTCGTATCTTGGGCCTCGATGTGGATAATGGTCCTAATGGATATGTAGGATTCCATTTTTGTTACAAGAATTGCCAAAACTTCATGTATCTTCTTATACTTCCTGTGTACATGGGTTCACCTCCCTTTTTGGCGTCATAATTAATACAAACTTTGTTTATTGAATAAATAAATAAAAAACCTTCATTTATCTTCTTTGCATGTGCCCTAGTATTCGATCCAGTAGTAGCTTGATTCGAAGCCCTACTTGTCAGGTTACGATTCTCATCATTCCCCTCCTTTTTTTTGATAAGTAAAGTATATATATAAACCTGCGTCAAACCAGGTGATGTCCTTTGGACAATAGAGGCATACAAAAGTTAGTCCAAATCAAAACTATTCACAAAATCCACAAAAGAATGACTAGAAGTGGAAGGAGGCTCCATATCCGAACACCAGTGCAAAAGAGTACGTAAAAGGCAATTCTTCATTTGATTCATCGAGCCCTCCATATTCTAAAAAATCCTTCTATTTCTCTCTTTCCAAATGATCCACCAAACGCCCATCGGAGCTACCTCCCAAATGACGTTTCTCCTCCTTTTGTACAAGGACCACCTCAGCAAAAGCTCCCTAATAGATGTGTTGAACATCCCCGAAACCATAGTCGACAGAGCGCACGTCACCGGACAATGAAACAACAAATGATTCACTCTCATTGTGACCTTTACACATGTAACACCAATTAATATGCCCTATCCCTCTCTTGTGCAAATTATCTCATCATTCCCCTCTTCTTGAAAGTGATTCGTCCTCAATTTGTCACCTCGCTTGCATTGAATGATGTAAGGGAGCATCATTATGAATTTGGTCGAACACGCCTATCATCTGTATATTCCTTTGAGATAGACGTAACAAAGCTAGGGAAAATAATGTCAACATCGTTAGTATATAAAATAAAGCTCTTGCTTTCTTTTTCTCCCTCACTTTTCTCTCATCTCTCTCTCACTTTCTCTCCCTCAACTTTCTTTTTCTCACTTTTCACACTCAATTTTCTCTCTCTCTCTCTCTCACTTTCTCTCCCTCAACTTTCTTTTTCTCACTCTTCACCCTCAATTTTCTCTCTCTTTCAATCTTTTCCCTCTCTTTTTCTTCTCTCTCCATTCTTTTTTTTCAAGCTTCTCTCTCTCAAGCCTTTCCTTTTCAATTCTCTCTCTCCAACCTTTCCTTTTCAACTCTTTGTTTGTCAAGATTTTCTCTCTCAAGCTCCGGACACAGCATCATTCTATCCATCATTTCCTTCATCAATGATATTCTACATGTCATACTTTTCAATATCATCTCCATGGAATGGTCCATAAGGTTGTTTTTTTTTTTTTGTAGCTTTTTTATCATGAGGTGACTTTTTCTTGACTCAAACTTTTCTTTGGAGTAATATTTATTTATTGACTAGGGAATTGAATAGAAGAGAAGATTAAGAAGAATAATACGACAAAAGGAACAATTCGGAGGAAGCACGAAGAAATTTTAAATACGAAAAGAAATAGGAAAGATGAAGAAATCAATGAAGAACACACAAAAGAAATATGAATACTACGAAAATTTAAGAAAAAAGAAAAATTTTGTTGGTTACCTCTTTGTGGCTTTGTTACCAATTGATGTGAACCCAAACATGCGGAAACGATGAACAAATAACGAATTGAAAGAAAACGATAAGGATATCGTGCCTCCCTCAACCGTAGGGTGATAGATCTCTAGGGTTGTGGGTAGCTTGTTATTCTTATTGTTTTCTTTCACATTGTTGTTTGTACATTGTTTTCGCATCTTTCATGATTCAAAGTGTTGGTTATTCTTTGTAACAATTCTTGGATTCACATCAATGTGTGAGCTTTGGCTAGGATCCTACTTAACATGGTGTAGACACCCCAATCTTACACCTACATTTCACCCATGTTTCAGTGTTTCAGTAAACTGAAACGGGGTTCTCATTCTCATACATGGTCTTTTTTTTTCTCTCTCCGTTAATAATCTATCCATCTTTAGTGGCAGCGGAAAGATGGAGTGAAGGTGAAGACGCAAAAATGGAATGGCCCAGTGATGTCAAGGAGAAAAGTGTAATTCAAGAGTTGAACATCCATTTTAAAACATAGATGCTAACTCCCAATTGTGCAAAATTTACTGAAGTAAAATACCCATAAAATACTTGATATGCAACATTACAAAAAAAAAAAAAACACTAACATAAATAAATTTGTTTTAAATTCTCCCACATCACTCATCCATGGTTATTAGAAAGTTTGACCATGATTTTTCCATTTGTGTAGCTGTTGTACACAGATTTTCTTGGTTCTTGTTCTCATTTTCACTGTCTTTTTCATATTCGTTTGTGAATCCTTGAGCTACAAGAGTAAGCCTACTAAACAAGACCTATAACCGTCCATAGACCAAAAGCCGACTATGACAATTCAAGGTATGACCGAAAGTGTTGTAATGGGGAACGTCGGAAGGCTAAGTTGTCATTTTCCAAGAATGACAATTGGTGATTGAATAGGGTCCTTTTCTTGTCAGTTCAATTGGTTTGATCCAATCACTATACCTCAAAATTGGTCTCGTAGAAATTTGTATATGGAGTCATTAAAATCAAGGATATTCTTGAACTTAAGAGAAGGAAATTACGCCTTTGGAGTTCACCTCAGTTATAGTCCGTTATCTCTTTTGAAGTAGGGTTTTTGGTCCAGCTTCCTTGTGACTCCACCTAGTGGATCATGTGGTGCACATGTCTGGACTTGTCTTGTGTGGGGTATGTGCCAGCCTTGGCTAGGATCCTACTTTACATAGGTTAGACACCCCAGTCTCACACCTACATTTCACCCGTGATTCGACAAACCAAAATGGGGTTCTCACACATGGTCTTTTTTTTTTTCTTTCTATTAATAATCAGTTCATCCTTGGTGCAGCGGAAAGATGGAGTGAAGGTGAAGACGCGAAAATGGGATAGCCCAGTGATGTCAACGAGACTAAGTGTAATTCAAGAGTTCTACGTCCACATTTAAACATAGATGCTCCCAACTATGCAAAATTTACTGAATTAAAATACCTATAAAATACAACATTACAAAAATACACTGACATAAATTAATTTGTTCTAACCTCTCCCACATCACTCATCCATAGTTAGTAGAAAGTTTGACCATGATTTTTCCATTTGTGTAGTTGATGTACACACAGACACACATATTTTCTTGGTGGGTCTCATTTTCACCGTCGTTTTAATTCATGTATTTATGAATTTTTGATCTACAAAAGTAAGCCTACTAAACAAGCCCTATGACGGTCGATAGACCAAAAGCCCACTGTGACAATTCAAGATATGAGTGAAAGTGTTCTAATGGGAAACGTCGGAAGGATAAGTTGGCGTTTGCCAAGAATGACAATTGGTGATCTAATAGGGTCCTTTTCTTGTCATTTCAATTGGTTTGATCCAAACGCTACACCTCAAAATTGGTCATGTAGAACTTTGTATTTGAAGTCATAAAAATCAAGGATTTTTGTTTTATGTAGGTAAGTGTGACCCCTTGTTGGTATGGGGATTGGAACCAAGGACCTCATGGTGTTTTCGTGAGTGCCCTTGCCATCTCTCCCAACCCTTGGGGTCCCAAGGACATTCTTGAACTTAAGAGAAGGAAATTACGCCTTTGGAGCTCTCCTCAGTTTTACTCTGTTTTCTCTTTTGAAGTAATGCAGCTTGTTTAGTATATCAAAATCAAAATGTGATTCATATTCTGAAAGAAACACTGATGTTGTTGAAATTTCATGCCCAGGTCTGTTATGGTGGAAGATTATTCAAGTCAGGAAGCATAACTGTCCTACCTGATGAGCATGTATATTTCAACAGCCTTCGTATACACAATGCTTGCAGCCTCCATGCACCGAAAGATTTTCCTCCGGTGGGACTTGTGTCAAACATCTACATCTATAAACAGCTTGGAAAGACTATTGCAATTGTTGGCTCTGACTGACATGTAGTTTTGCCCCATTTTACCAGGTAGGTAGTAGATTAACTACCTAGGTTTAGGACTGCTGATCTTGATGAATTCCTCTTTTTTTAGTATCCTGATTTTTCCAATTCATTTTTGGCAGCTGGACTCTTTTATTCATCCCCCATTCCTCCCAATAAGCTAGTTTCCATTTTTAATTTCTTACTAAATTTAAGGAAGTTGACTTTTAGATCATTCAATGTCTACGTACGAGATTAGAAGTTCACACTACAGATAAGTTTCAATTTGTGTAACTGTCATGTCAATGACTTGGGGCATTCATTGATAAAATAGTACTGATTCCATGAAAATTAGGCCCCTAATTTGGGAAAAATATCAATTGCAACAGAGATTCACTTTATTTGTATCATCACCCAATAACAGTATTTTATAGGCCAAATTACAATTTTAATTATGGATATATATTATACTATATTTACTCCAATCGGTCCAATATAATTGTCTTCCTTTCATTTTTTGTCATGTCTTTGTAAAATGATTGTACTATTTTAAAATTTTTTTTTTAGGAAAATACTTGATCATTTTATATTTATTTTTTCTACCTATTTTAATTATGGTCACATGTTCGAGGGTATTAAAAGAAATTACATATTACATCATTATTTATAACACAATCAATTATTATTTTTTAAATAATGTGCTAGGTCAAAGAGGACGATTATTTAAAACAGAGGGAATATAACATAAAAGTAAAACCCTAATCTCTATCATCATCTACTCTTCTCTCTCTCCAACAATGCCCCACCACTATTTGACTTCCCAACCGATGCATGCATAAACAACACAAGCATAGAGCAAAGGGAGCTATGGAAGATCGACTGATGAGCATGGAGCGAAAAAGATAAGGACATGTAAAGCGCCTGTTCCACCTTCTCAACAAAGTGTCATCGTCATCAATAGCACTACGACTTGCATCCTCTTCCTCCTCCAAGTCATCAATTGAATCCTTTATGTCATTTCCCTGTTTAGTAAGCATTGTCGTGCCCAGCGGAAGATGAAATCAAAAACCCAAAATAGAAATCAGACGTGGGAGGGAGTCTGCCATTGTTGTTGCCGTTGAAAGGCGAAATCAAGTTTGAGCTCATCATGGTCAATGGCGGATCGGTGGCAATAGAGTAGTCTAAAGGCCAGATCTCACAATCTTCGTCACCATCTCTTTTATCACCTCTTCATCATTTGATTAATTGGACCTACGTTCACATCTCATCATCAATGTTGTCATCTTTTTGTTTCAACTCTTCTTCGATTGATTAGATGATCTCTGGTGCTATATATATATATATATATATATAAAAGCTAGATAATTTAAAAGAGGTAAAATCTCACTAAAATACACTTGCTAAAAAAGGAAAGTCATCACTCTCCGTCCTTAATAAATAAAAGAAAAACAATTGACTTGATTATTTATATTGGTTTAATGGTAGAAAGTCATGTGTCATAAATAAAGTAGAGTGAAAAGTGCTAAAGTGGTAAAAGTGATGTTAAAAAGTAAGTTTCAAACCTGACAATTATTTTATAGGAGGACGATAATTTGCGTAGTAGTTAGGATGCATTGAGAACACAAATCTGATTAATTGATTATACAATTCTCAAGATTTATTGAAAATGTGTAAATATGCACATGTTGTAGAAAATACCAAGTTTTTATGTAGTGAGTATTTAATATGAATAGCCACCCATGTGAAAAATATGTAAATATAAATATTTTTTGATGCATACTTAATTTACTGATTAATTAAAATGAAGCAAATAACACTGGAATAAGAACAAATGCGTTATAAAAACATATTCATTGAATACATGTGATTACAAAATAAAATATAACCACAATTAATTATAAAAAGTCTGCTATGAAAATCTTTATATATGACTTATCTGTATTTGAAACTTTTGTGTTTCTTTCATCATATCTGAAATTATAATATCAAAACAAATTTATTGTTGTAAGTAACTACAATTAATTATAACTTATTGGTAAATAATATGAATATATACGATTAAATTATAGTATTAGATACCAACCACAAATTTTAAATATTTAATAAATCTATATGTTATATAGAGAAGAATATACATCTAAATTACTATTTATACTACTTAAGATTCTAAATTTTAATAAAAAAAAATATTAATTATTAAACTCTATAAAATTATGAACGAAAAAATGATTTAAACAATTCATAAAATATTTGATTAAATGATATTAATTATACCGATATAATTTGTTCCCTTCATCATGTTTTTTCTTTATTTTATTATTTTGTTTATTATCTTTATTTTATTTATGTATAATTTAATTAAAAGAAATATATATACGTGTGTTTAACGCACGGGTGTAAAACTAATTAAATATTAAACATAAAATTGATAAAAGGGTATAGTTGATTTAAGGCCTAATCGGTGGATCTTTGGACTGAGTTGGGTGTTCATGGATGTACAAAGGTTGGTGGCGGGTCAAAGACAAGATTGAGAGATGGGATTGCAAATTATCTCGGTACCCTTTCAGCCTCTATCTCAATGGCCAATATATCCCTCACGTAACATGCACATGTTAATTCTTGCTAAATTTTTTTTAAAGTTTATAACGGCTAGGATGGACAATGAAAAAAAAAAAAAAAAGGTACCGTTAGACACCATTATGAGACAAAGTTTAGGTTGGAGTGCACTATAAGATTAGATGAATACATTTGGGGGGGGGGGAGGCTATTTTATAGCAGCATATCTCCTAATGTGGAAGACGAGGTTGTTAGTCACATTAGCAAACTCTCTCCACATCTTAAAGTTTTGCTACCATAGGAGAGTTGAGCCAACTCAACGACTCGACTTGACTTAATACCACTTTTTGAGTTGAGCCGGAGTTAGAAGTGCTTGCGACTTCGGCTCAACATGGTTAGCTCACGGTTCTACTCGCTTAGCTTGGAAATAAGTCTCCCAAACGTATATTCATTTCAGATTGTACATAAGAAGAGATTTGACCGGAGCCAAGCTAATTGTTGGGAATGAAGAGTGATCGGAGAGTGAACGTGGACTATCGAGGGGAGGGCAGAGCTAACATTAGGAGAGACTGCGGACGAAGAAGGATGAACGTTGGTCTTAAACAAGGGCTAAGACCACATTGTCGAATAGAAAGGTTTCACTAATTTGAATAGGCTATGGCATTTTATATTTTTGCCAATTTGTTACCATTTGTTAGAAGTGGGAGAGCTTTAGCCTTGGTTTAAAGACAAGTAAGATCTTTTATAGGCTTTGATGCCTATCAAAGCAGAACCATGTTAATAATTATTAGCTGGGGTAAATTCGGGTAAGTTCACTTTGAACAATTTTCAATCTCTATAGTATCATATATATTTTTTTTAAAACTAAAAAAATATACTTTAGGGGCAAAAAGATTACGATATCCTTAATGAATCGAATGCGCGTTGCATCAAATTTTGCATCGAAATGTATTAATTTAAATTAGCTAATCCAATTTTACATCGTACTGTAGCAAATTTAAGCACCGCGATACATCAATTGAAATTACCTAAGACAATTTATGCATAACGATGCACGAAGTGAAGCACCCAATTGGAAAGTTTTTAATTACTAGAGTACCCTTTTTTTTTAATCGGAAAAAAACACGTTTCGGGGGAGAAAATACTACGATGCCCTTAATTAAAAAGGCACGCTACAGAGGACTCACTCAAATGCATCGCGTTGCATCAATTTTTGCACATCGATGCATCAATTTTTGTAGCGTGATGCATCACTTTAATTACCTAATCCAATTTTGCATCGTATTGCATCAATTTTTGCACAGCGATGCATCGATTTTAATTGTCTTATCCAATTTTGGATCACGTTGCATCAATTTTTGCATCGCAATGCATCAATTTTAATTATCTAATCCAATTTTGCATCACATTACAAAAATTGATGCATCGCGCTGTAAAATCATAATGAACCAGACCTTCATGTACCTTCTTCTTTCTAGTACACATTCAAGAAATAATTTCACATTGATGTATTTTTCTTGCATCCTAAAATCCAAATCGATAATCACGATTCACAAATGATGCATTGTGATTCAAAATTGATGCATCCAGATTAAAAAAAGGTGTTCAACAACAAACAAATGGGTGGGGCTATCTATACCCCACAGTTTTCTCTCCACACCCTATTTCCTATATTGAGGTGTTGTACCTTGTGATGTATATTGCAGGAAATAGGGTGTGGAGAGCAAACTTCAGGGTGTGAATAGCTCCACCCTGAACAAATTTCTATTCAAGCGTTTCAGTAAATAGTTTACAAGTATAGCAACACAACACAAACTAAATCTATTTTAAATCAAACGCACAAACACAATAAAGATGAAAAAGAAGATGAAGAAGAACACACTGGTGAAACAGAAAATCGATAGATGAAAAGAAAATAGAATGAGAAGTTAGGGTGGTGAATTAACCTAATAGAAGGTGAAACACTCAAGTGTTCTTCACCACCCAACCTCCCCACTCTCTTCCTTTTCATTCCTGTGAATTTTAGTTGTTATTTCTTTTATGTGGACATTTTAGGAACGATTTCACGAAAATGAACTTTAGCGGTTGAAAAAAAACGACGTAATTAAGCGATTGAAAACATGGAGAAAGGGACGAACTCACAATTTCTCCTTATTAGTACTTTAACTTAGGCTGAATCAATAACATATCCTGAATCGGGCCTGGAATCTAGGTGAGCCGAGGCAACTCGAGAACTTAGATCGTGAATCTAGGCTCAAGAGCTAGTCGTGAGTAGCTCGTGAATTTGAGTGATTAGCTCAAGCTTGAGAAGGACTCACCATAGCCAAGCTCGAGCTCTAGTAAAACTCGACTCATCTAAAACTCTAGTTCTTATGAAGCTTTTAGTTTTTACAAGGAAAAAAGAAAGAAAGAAAGGGAGATACCCTATAAATGCACTCAATCACCAATTAATGTAATCACTTTTATAAGAAACTTAAGAAATAGGTTACAAGGGTTTGGGAACATATGGTTGCCTCTTTTTTTTTTTTTTTTTTGTTGTTGAAGAAAAGGATAAGAGTCTTAACGGTTATTGCTAAGAGAAAATGACCACCGCGTCATTGGCTGATATGATACTTTAGAATCAATAAGAAGCATTCATTTGGATGAGGTAGACTTTTTCAAAAATTCATGAGATTACTCTGATGCAGCACAACAGGATTAATACTCTACTTATTTGTTTTTATATTTTATTAATAAGGTTCACGTGTGTTGCACGTGGTTAACGCGCATGATGTTAATGGTTTTTTAAAGTGATTTGTCAGTTTCTTAACTTTTTTGTTTACATTTAATTATTAGATTCTTTTTGTGTTTTAATCTTTACATGTTTTGAGACTTATAAATTGTGTTATTATGTGTTTATGTTTTTCGATATTTTGTTTTTCGCTGATTTAAAATGTAAGCTTTTAGTCATTATATTGCAACTTATCTTACACATTTGTCTTTTTTATTTGTTATTTTTAAATCTTTTTTTAGTACCAAACATGAATTCATTCACTTTTATCTGTGTTGGAATTGAAAACAATTCAAACTTACTTTCTTAGATAAGCACATTGTTGTTGGAGACTTTACTTATGTCGTTTCTGAAATTTATGACTCTCTTTGGAAAATAATAAATTGTACTCCCTTCGTCCCTAAATAATCGTCCGGGTTGACCCGGCGCACAGTTTAAGAAAAAGTAATTGACTTGATTATTTATATTGGTTTAATGTGTAGTTTCCTTTAATGTCCATGTATATGTGGCCCATAATTAAAGTAGAGTGAAAAAGTAAGGGTAAAGTGGTAAAAGTGATGTTCTAAAAAGGTAAGTTTCAAAGTGGACAATTATTTTGGGACGGACGAAAAAGGAAAGGAGGACGATAATTTAGGGACGGAGGGAGTATTATAGAAATTAAACTCACAATCCCAAAATATACTTACACTAAAAACTATAAAATTTACCCAGAGTATCTATAAAGTCTCACTTTACCACCCAACCAAACTTTTGTATCATTTTCATATCTCATTGTATAAGTTTTTTCTAGTTTGCCCCCTAGACACTACTAAGGTTACGTTAAGGTGCACATGGTATTTCACGTGAAGGACATTTTGGTCATTTTTTAACAATGTTTTATGTACTTTTATTACCCAAAAAGAAACTTCATTTTCTTATTCTCCGACAATGCTTTCTTTGCTTCTTCTCCAACAATGACATCTTATTTAAATTTTAAGTGAGATAAAACTCAAGAGTGTATAAATCTTTTCTTCGAATTTTTATATAGAAAAATAAATAAAAATAGTGCGGAAGCATATCAGAGAGAGATAAAACACAAGAAGAGGATCGCATTCAGGTGTCAAGGACGCCATGAATAAGAACCCATAAAAAATTAAAGCTGTCAGAGCTGCCGATGTTAAATGACCAAGCCACAAACACAATGCATAAGCATACACGATAAATTTCAAAACTCATATTTGAATTCCACATATGTATACGACAATGATGAGGCACGTTATGATTCAATCCGTCTTCATCGTCCCTAGCTTAAACTCCAACAAATTTCTCCTTGGCATCATTGATATGGTTTATGATTTGATTGGAGCAAATTATTGATCTTAAACATTATTCGCTACCATTTTTATCACTACGATTACCACACGTTACATCACAATCACCAAATTTGATATGGAATATGGAAATGCTACAAAATTACGTTGAAAGCCAAAGTGGATTTGGTGGATACCTTAGGGGACAATGTGTATTTTGGACTAATTTGATGGGGCAAACATATGATTAGCTCCCAAAATTACACACTAAATCTCACATTTGACCACAACCTACGAAGTGTCTCACTTTCATATCTTATTTTTCTATTTGTCCCACTTTACTCCCTCCCGTCTATGGGTGCTAAAAATAGTAACGAAGTGTCTCACTTTCATACCCTATACATGATGGACGTTAGAATATTCACGTTAAATAGCACATGGTCTTCCACGTGCGGGGCAAAAATGACATTTTCATTATCTGCTTTAGGGGTAAATGTATTAAAAGTAAAAAACTCTAATCTCACACCCTCTCCTTCCCTCTTCTCCCGGTGCAAGTGCCCATCTCTCACTCCACCATAATAGTCGTCATCTCCAGCCCAAACCCTTCCCACTTCGATCACGCCTATCACAACTTTGGCGCCTTCCTTCTTCGATTCTAACCAAACTCCATCTCTGATCTTCCTCATTCTATCACATATAAAAGTCGCGCCTAAAGTAGAAATCAGAGGGTATATACTATACTTACTAAAACCCCTAGTAAAAACATGCGATTAGCAAAAAACACACAACCCTTATCGACGAATTCATCAGAAAGAGAGACGGGCTTGAATGAAGAGAAATGGTAAGGAAAATGCTATACTTAAAACTAATTATACTACTTTCCTTACAACTATGCTTTGAAGAAGCACAAAGTTGTTTTGAATAAAGACATTTTTGCCCTTGAAGACTTAGTAGTAAGGAAAATTATAAAATTAGTTGTAAGGCTAGCAATGTTGTTATTTTAATTTATCTCATAATTAAATTTAGAATTTATTTAATTTATACATCCATCATTCATACACCCACCACCATTACCACCACTACCACCTCAAATAACACCACTAGCCTAGAAATCAATTGTATTTTATTTTATTTTATTTCTTTGTTTAATTTCTTACTCCTTTGTTTAATGTCGTATTTCACCTAAATCACCACTGTTATGCTTAAAATCGCCCCACCACCACCAGCATCCTTGCAAATGCCGCCACAGCTATCACCACCCAGCTATCACCACCAAGAATAAAAACATAGAATCTCTTTAGCTTCTGATTAGTCGGACTTCTTTCTCGAACGTCTCTCATTTCTTACTTTCTATCCACATTCGGTGTCAAATTACTAAGAAAGGAGATAATCTAATTTAGGATGGAACTACTTAAAAGGATGTTGATTGGTTATAATTTCTTTCAATTAAAGGAGAGTTGTGGTAGAAGAAAAGAAAGTTGATAGCCAGGGGAGGGGAATAGAGAGATTCTCACACGTAACTACTCCGGGTTCTATGAAGATGAGCAAGCAAGTTAAGACCAAAAGAGGTTAGAGGTTTGGAACCCAGTTATGGGAAGGAGTAAAATATTTTAAACCTAGTTATTTGTGATTTCTAACAGTGGTTTGTTTGTAATATTTATAAGTTAGGATCAGTATGATAGTTTTAAAGGTTGCTTGTAGTAGTCTGAAACTTCAAATAAGTAAACTATAATTTTTTTGTTTTCTTTTGTAACAAAACGCACAAATTCATCAATTGGTTCTTCATTTTCTTCATCTTATTGACGCTATGACACATTTTTTTAACCTCATTCTCTTAGTTTATTCATGGGTAATAGCTAAAGACGCTACATATTTTTGCTTAATATTTTGATACTCACTAACAAATCTATTATTATAGTAACATTTTTTCATTTACTTCTATAATGTCTTTACTGAGTAAACCATATTATTTAAGAAAGTAATATCATATTATTTTTTAGTTTCGAATAAAGTTTTAGTCTCTCGACTGCGTAAGGGTATTTTTGTTATTTTAGAAAATATTGGACTACATTTGTAACGATAATGGTAGGAGGAGGAAACTGATAAGAAAGTAAAAATACAAGACGAAATAAATAGAATTCAAAACTGTAGGGCCTAACTTAAAAACATGTACAAGGCAAGGGATCAAATTATTATTTGATTATTAATGGAATTAATTAGTCTCTGATAAATTTACTTGTTTGACCTTAATTAATGGTGGATGATTTAATATATTTGAGACTATTTTTGTCCAAACATTATTTGTTGTCATGATAAATTTACTTGTTTTGTCCTTAATTAAATGGTGGGTGGTTTATTTGATAAAGGGTTATTTTTGTCCATCTATTAAATTGTAAGAAACAAGCTTGACTTTTATAGTAAGAGAGATTTAATTACTTTTCCTTATTCTAGTAGGTTTATTTTAAAGTTCCCTAGTCCTATTATTTTAAGGATTCCTAAATCCTAGTTAATTTCCTGTTAGGAGAGGTAGTCCATTTAAGCCTTTGGTTTTCTGTTTGTAAGGACACAACTTAATTACAATTTATTTCTCACAGATTTATTACAGTCCAACTGTTTGAGGGCGGTGTTCTAGAACTTATTCGAGGTTTCCACGGATAAGGATTCTAGAGTTAGTTATGTTTTGTCTACGGTGGAGAGTAACCTTATCTGGAATCCCACGTTCAGAAGGAATTTTCATGATTGGGAGATTGGGTCAGTTGTGCAGGTTTTAGGGAGGCTTCAAGAGCATAATATAGACAGGTTGGTGGATAAGGTGGTTTGGAAAGGTATAGGGGGTCCTCTTTTTTAAGTGAATTCATATTATCTCAAGCTTCTCAACTGTGGCAGAATTTCCTTCCCTTGGAGAGCAGTTTGGAACTCTAAAGCCCCTAAGAGAGTGGCTTTTTTCATGTGGGAAGCGACTCACGAAGTTATCCTAACTGGGGTCAATTTGCGTAAACGTAACATGGTTTTTGTCAATAGGTGTTATTTGTGCAAGGCTAGTGAGGAAAGTGTAAATCATTTGCTCCTACACTGCCAAGTGGCTATAGAGTTATGGAATTTTGTGTTGGGACTATTCAAGATGACTTGGGTCATGCCGAGGTCGATTATTGACCATGTTAGGGGCTGGTCTATAGGATATAAGAATATGAGACACCGTTTTTGGGAGACAGCTCTTTTGGGAGTGTGTTGGACTCTATGGAGGGAAAGAAACCATAGGTCATTCGATAACGAGGAAATGTTAGTCCCGGATCTGAAGAATTTGTTGATTCACACCTTTCATTTTTAGTGTTCCGAGGCTGATCACTCCGCTTCTAGTCCTAACACTTCTATTAATTGTAGATTTTGTAAATAGTATAGATATTGGCTAATCCTTTTGGTAAGGTATACTCTTAGTGTACAAAGGACACATCACCTTTTTTGATGTTTTTTTATATAACTAGTCAAGTGCACGCACGTTGCACACGCATTGCACGCATGTTGCACGTGTTGTTAATGATTTTTTAGTGAGATGCTATTTCAACTATATTTTTTACTTATCTACCATATTATTAGTTATTAATTTTAACTTATGTATGCTTGGACAAAACTGCGTATTAATTAATTACTTGTTATTTGAAGTTGAACAATATATTTGTTATTTCTAAATTATACTCCCTTTGTTTCTAAATTATTGTCTTTTTTGACCAGACACACAGTTAAGAAAAAGTAATTGACTGTATTATAAATATTGGTGTAATGCGTGATTTTTTTCTTTAATGCCCTTGTGTATGTGGTTATAATTGAAGTAAGTAGAAAAAGTAAGGGTAAAGTGGTAAAAGTGTTTTTTTTAAAGGAAAATTATGAAATAAGACAATTATTTTAGAACAGAAAAAAAAGGAAGAAAAGTATTTTAAAATGAAGGGATTATGTGATACTTCGTTACTATAATAAAATATTAATTTGATTTAAACATTATTTTGTATTAACATAAATTGAATAATAATAATATGGTTGGTATTGAATTGATTATCGGTTAATCTATTCATAATTAATATTTAGAATCAATTGTTATGGTAGACAAAATGTACAAAGCTTTACTATATGGTATCAAAATATGATTTTACTATTGGATAATTTTTTTATAATTATAACATGTAATTCATCTAATCCTTTTTTAAAAAATTTCAGTAAATAACAAATCCTACGTTTTCTTAATATTCAGTTGATAATTTTTTTTAATATTAGTTTTTATTATGTAACGTGACTCTAGCTTTGAATTTTATGGATATAATATTTAGGGAAAATAAAAAAAAATTAATAATTATGATGGTTATGTGGACGGTAACCAAATATCATTTGATTTTTTTTTACTTAACATGTGTTTAATTGATGTAATAAATAGTAAAGCATTGGTTAAGTAAAAATTATAGTGAAAATAGACCCTCCCTTCTTTTAATAGTGTATTATCGTACCTAGTAGGAGGATAAATAGAATTAAAGTTTTCAAAATCTAATAATTAAAGAAATTTCATTCATTATATTTATTTTTTTATACAAACTTAAAACAAAATTGAAATCTCATTTTCAAATTAAGTGACCTTACTTCGAAAAATATAAATATTCATAATATGGCTAATTTAAAGATAACTGATTAATAGTACATTTTCTATTTATTTTAAAAAGTTATATATTCATATTAAGAAGTAAAATAATCAAAGATAATATACTTACTTTAACATTAATATGCATATATGGGTTTCTGCACATTTCTTAACATATGAGGGTCTATTCAAAAATTTCAGCACGGAAAAGGATAGTGAAAATCCTAACAATAATTGTTTAGTTAACTGATTAGTGGTTTGTTAGATATCAATATGCTCATTTTAAGGCTATTTGTAGTAGTCAAAATATTCAATGCAATAAACTGTAAACTTTAGCTTTCTTCTCCAACAAATACTGTATTTTTTATTTTTTTCGTCATCATCTTGAAAGTATAGCTTCTTTTCGTAACTCATTTCTTTTTAATTTGTTCACTGATAGTCACTAAACACGCCAATGATTTCCTAAGTATTTCTATACGCACTAACAAATATGTTATTATAGTTAAATAAATTAATATAACTTTAGTAATATCTGCAACAATTTCATCATAACAATTTTGAAATATATTGAAAACATAATCTCAAGATTTAAGGTTAATATACTTATTACCCACTCTCACAATTGTTGTAGTTTCTATGAAAAAACCATTCATCTTTTAGCTATCTCTCAAACTTCTTCTCTCTCTCTCTCTCTCTCTCTCTCTATATATATATATATATATATATATATATATATATATATATATATATATATATATATATATCCCTGCTCTGCAATTTATGTAATATATTAGATATGGTAATAAACCATTCAAAGAGAAACAAAAGAATGTGTAAATATTATTAGTAGTGGTTAATTTAAAGACAACATACTTACTTCAACGTTAATATATATATATATATATATATATATATATATATATATATATATATATTACAAAATAAAATAACTATAGACAATATACTTACTTTAACGTTATGTGTAGGATAACAGCCAGGTTCTATACATTTCTTAACATTTAAGGGTTTATTCGAAAATTTCAATATTTAAAGGATAGTGAAAATCATAATTAATTGATTAGAGGTATTTGTTAGGTACCAATATGTTAGTCTTTAGAGTTACTTGTAACATTCAAATATTAAAGAGAGAAAACTGTAAATTTTTGCTTTCTTCTCCGACAAAATGCATATATTCATAAAATGTGTTTTCCATTGTTTTCTTTATCATCTTAAACAATAAATCTTTTTTTAAAAACTCATTTCTCTTGGTTTGTTCACTGATAATTAGTAAACTCGTCATCGATTTGTTTAATATCTCGACATTCACCAACAAATCTATTACAGTAGTTCAAAAAAATTCATACACCTGTAGTAATGTCTACCTAAATTTCACCAGAACAAATTTTAAGTATTTTAGAAACATTACATCAAAATCTATGGTTGATTACCAAAAAAAATCTTGTTATTTTTTGAACAAGATTTATGGTTGATTATTTTTATTGTTGCATATACACAAATTTGTACGTAAGAAACACACTTTTATATAGAAAGAAAATATGGTCATAACAACAATTATTTAGTTAATTGAATAGAAATTTGTTAGTAAGATCTATAACTTAGGGACTAATATGATAGTCTTTTAAGGTTGCTTGTCATAGTCAAATTTTTACCGTAACAAATGTTAAACAAATTTAAAAAGGTAAATCATATTATTTTTCTCTTAACTAAGTAAGTGTATTTTCATGATATTCAAAAATATTGTATGACATTTGTAATGGTAATCTCACGAAGAGGGAATATGACAAAAAAATAAATAAACATATGAGACAAAATGAATATAATTCAAAAAGGTAGGATCTAATTTAAAGTTAGGTATAAGTTGAGGGATCAAATTCAATTTCATCCTTCAAATAATTGATTAGCCCATGCAAATTTATTTGTTTAGTAATAATTAATGGTGAATAATTTATTAAATCTAGGGTTATTTATGTCTATACATTATTTTCTACTTATGACAAATTTTACTTGTTTAACCTTAATTGTATTGTGGATGCTTATTAAGTGCATGGTTGGTTTTGTCCATACGTTTTGTTTTTTTTTAAAAAACAAGATTTAAGGTTGATTATCTTTATTGTTGCCAATACACTAATTTGTACATAAGAAAACACTCACACTTTTATATAGAAAGAGAAATATGGTCATAACAAACGTGATTTAGTTAACCGAATAGAGATTTGTTAGTAAGATCTATAATTTATAGACCAATATGATAGTCTTTTAAGGTTGCTTGTCGTAGTCAAAATTTTATCGTAACAAATGGTAAACAAATTTAAAAAGATAAATCATAATATTTTTTCTCTTAACTGAGTAAGTGTATTTTCGTGATATTCAAAAATATTGTATGACATTTGTAATGATAATGACACGAAGAGAGAATATGACAAAAAAATCAACATGTGAGACAAAATGAATATAATTAAAAAAGTAAGGATCTAATTTAAAATTAGATATAAGTTGAGGGACCAAATTCAATTTCATCCTTCAAAGAATTGATTAGCCCATGCAAATTTATTTGTTTAGCAATAATTAATTGTGAATAGTTTATTAAATCTAGGGTTATTTATTTCTATACATTATTTTCTACTTATGACAAATTATACTTGTTTAACCATAATTCTATTGTGGATGTTTATTAGGTGCATGGTTAGTTTTGTTCGTACAATAAGTTGTAAGAAACAACCTAGACTTTTATAGTAGCAGTAGATAGTAGATAGTAGATAGTAGATAGTAAATTATTACTTATCAAAAAAAAAAAAAAAACTAGGGTCTGCTCTTGTTTGGTTTGAACAAGACTTCCGCTGCACCAAAAGTGGTATCAGAGCAAGGATTCTAACCTGATTTGATGGTCAACGACGGTACTAGTGGAAAGAAAGTCGCTGGCGACGAATGACGACTTGAGCGAGTCGAGCAACGACTCGATGGTGTTGAAGAATCACTTCGAAACATCACGTAGATGTTCGCTGCATTGACAACTGAAGCGACAACTAGACAACAAAGGGGTGGAGGATGAAGGCCTGACAACGTTGACGAAGTAGAACTCGAAAAGCAGCAGAACCCTAGAGTTAATGTGTGGCAGCCCGACCCGGACTCCAATGCGGAATCCAAAGGTCGTGCCACCAAGACAATATATGAGACGGACAAGCACCTGCTAAGCGTAATGGTGCAAGTCAAAAACGATGAGCCGACAAGCTCGAAATAGGAATGTAAAGCCATAACGGCAAAACAGGACTACGAAAACTAGAAATTTGCGGAAGCAATTCATAAGTGGAACCCAAGCCTTTAATCCTAGACCAAGGAATACAAGGCTGAGAGACAACTATCTCTCGACAAATCGACGACTTGCGTGACGCAACATTGCGCACGGGCAACAAACCATCGGCAACCAAAGGCCGGCAAACCAACAAGAACCCAACCTGATAAACAACCACTCAACGGCTATAACATGCCGGAGACACAAATCAACTAAAAGAATAAGAGATTAAACACTAACAACTAAACCAATGTCTCTCGACTAAAGTTGTCGGAGATAGAGATAACAATAACACAATACTAGAATAGGCAAGCTAAACCTTACTCGAGAAGACGACATAATAACTTCTAGAAAGTGAATACAACAGCTCGGCCAAACAAGTCGGCTCCCAAAATAATACTATAATAAAATATTAACATAACTACCCAAGTAAAGTTTACATAACTTTACATCCGTGTCTCACAAGATGATAAATACAATAATAATAATAATAACTCCAAACTATTGCCCGGAAGACCACCTGTTATCAAACGAGCTCACTGCACACACTAAGGAAAACAAACACACAGAGTGAGTCATAATGACCCAGTAAGTTACTAAATGCAGTTGTATGGCATAGCATGACGTGGCATGGCATAATGCATAAGCATGTACAAAATCATGGCATCTTAATAGTATACCAACAATAATCATGTGCAACCAGAATATGGGCCCAGTCCTCAATAATAAAACCATGGGTCCAACCCTCAAATGATCACAAATTTGCACTTAGCACGTTATTCACATAAGTGTGAGTATTAAACATCACAATAGGATATGTTATGGGCCCGGCCGCTACGTAGCTCCTGCAAGAAAAACACTGTTACCCAATATCGTGACTACGATGCTCGTGTCTTCGCATCGATATACCGAACTCCGCCGGCTAATAGCAGCCTGTGACACACGTATTGTTACGGCAAAGGGGCTACTTCCCCATTGCGGCCAACAATGGAGGGGTGTGTGAGGTCCTAGGTACGGCGATCCATAGCGAATACGAATCTGGCGATTCGTATAGGCGATGTATCGTCCCACCCTGACATAAAAATCATACCAAATAATGCCAGCTGGACTCAATGCAATGCACAAGTAGATATTTACTCGTCAAGACCAAATAAGGATCAGATTCGACAAGAGAGAACGCGTCCGACCAAATGCTCAAGTATGTATTTACTCAATATAAACAAATAAGGAATGAATTCGACAAGAGCGAACTCATCCGACCAAATTGGATATTATTCTCTACCATAAATCAAGTCAAGGCAATTACATTGCTCACAGCTAATTAATCTTAAAAGATCTCAAGTCGCCAATTAAATCAAGAAGATCATAAACCCACCAAGAATCATATTATGAGGTTTATAATGGACCTCTACTTGAAATCAAACCAAAGACTACACCGTAGTCATAATCCACAAGAATGTTCACGTGTAACCGATCAATTTTTCCCAAAAGTGAGAACTCACTCAATAATTATTTTTCAACCATACTCGAGACCATAGGTTGGTCTCTAATGTACCGTGCTCTCCCGAGCACGCTTCTAAATAAATCCCCTAATAAATCTCTATAATGTAGGTGTCTCAATTGGACACAAATCGAGATGCTCGGGTGCTCACCATTATAACCAACCAAACCCAAACATCGTAGGGTTTCAACCAAAGGCTCATTATCATATTATTGATCTTACAACGACTCCGTTGAGTCTTAATTCTACCTTTCATTCTTTATGTGTTTCATAAACCCACAATTAAACACTTCATTCATATAAACAACAAAATCCCAAAAATCCATTCGGGCTTGATTCCCAAGCCTAAAAATCCAAGAACTCATCATAATCATAATCCCACTTGAAGTTTAGAAACTAAGTGCACCACAATCATAATCAAACGAAACCCAAACATCGTAGGATTTCAACCCAAGTTCACTAACACATTATTGAACTTATAATGACTCCGTTGAGTCTTACTATTAAGTTTCATTATTTACACATTCCATAAATCCCAACATTATCATCCTCTTCAATTTATAAGAAATTCCAAAATAATTCGGGCTTGATTCCCAAGCCCCAAAATTCATAAAAACCTTAACAAAGGGATAACCCATTTCTTACAACACATAATAACATTCAAATCATCCTATTCATGTTATTAACAAGTTCATATCTCCAAAAATCCCCAAAATGGGCACACATAGCATATCAAGTGTTCATTGCCCACAAATAGCACATAGGTTGTTTTCCTTAGGGCCAATGAACCAAAATCAAAAGAAAGTAACTCACCTAGCTCGGATGAAAACTCCAAAGAACGCAAATCTGATCGGTGAACTTGTTCTACTCGTCGAGGGCTTCAAGATTCCGAAGTTTGAAGGCAATCAGACGGTTGGATCGTCTTGGATCGAAGAAAGAATGAAGCTAGGGCTCAAAAATCTCCAAGAACCTTTCTCTCTCTAATACGTATGGAAGAAGAGAAGAAATGAAGAGGATTTTCTGAAAATTGCAAAGGGATTTGGCTTTTATACCTCCACAAACCAAGAGGGCAAAATAGGGAATTCCTTGGTACAATTAGTAGAGATTAGGATTAATCATTCACTAATCTAACCTTAATTAACTTCCAACTAATGTTAGGACATGTTTAGGGCTAAGTATGGGAGGTTAGAAAGGGTTTAGAGGGGGTTTAATGAGGGTAGGATAGACATTTCTCGTCAAAACACAAAACAGGGCAAAACAGGATCGGGGTACCTTGCGGTCGCAAGGTCCCCTATAGCTTGCGACCGCAAGCTCTCCAGCCTCTCTAGGTGACTTCTTCCATTGACCTTGCGGGGGCAAGGCCATTCCACCTTGCGAGGGCAAGCCCGGCAGACCCGAAATGGCTCAAAATTCAACCGAAAAGACCCCCAAACACTTAACCAAACCTAACAAGGTTCAAACCTCATCCAAAGTAGGTCTAGAACTCCCTTAGAACACTCACAAATAAGCCCCGAAACAACTCCCGAAACAACTCGGAGCGAAACCGGGAAGAGGTGCAACAACGTGCAACCGGAACGACGAATGAACTAGCAATTGAACAAGAAATGGATGGAGACTTTTAAGGCAAGTCTAAGGGCTAATGAATAAGCTTGAATACCTCTAGAAATTTGAACAACAACTAGGGAAATAAGAACTCCAAAGGTGGGACGATTACGCGACTCGATCCCCGAACTACGCGATAGAGACGAACGCTATCTTCAAAGCTTCCAAATCATCGATAGACTTAAGGAACACCTCCAACTTGAAGTCTAATACATCTAAACATGTTAATAAACCATCATATAAAGGTCTAGGACCAAACCGAGGTCACGGACGCAAAATGCAAGCAAACTCTCAATCGCGTCGCATTCCGACTATCGTCGAGTCACGACTTGTGACTTTAGCAAGTCAACAACTATAGGGCATCTCTTAATAGTGTTTTGGTCTTAATGTGGTCTCTCATACACATATATACAATCTCACTAACCAATCAACATCCCACAAAAGAAGAATTGCGAGTATGGCACGCAAACCGAGCTAACGAAGGGTCGGGGTGCCACATAATGATCGAGTAGATATAAACGCTGCAAACAGGACTGCGAATCGACCACGACATACCCTTGAACAAAGAAATCAGGGCATAGGTATGGGCGAACTGTGAGATGAACTCCAACCTAGGGTTCCAATTAACGTTGACTATGGTTTCCCACGTGCTCACCAACAACAGCGTGGGAATAATCCTCTGTACTTTCAGTGTGGGAGGAACTCCTCGTCTAATGAAGAAGATGTCTTCCAAGTTGACCATCGAGGTAACAACAGGGGGTTTGATAACCGTGACTACATGGGACATAATAACCATGGTTTTAACCATGATTTCAAAATGAAGATGGGCCTACCAAATTTTGACGGACGTTTACATGTGGAGGTCTTCCTTGACTGGGTTCATAACGTAAAAAAATTCTTTGATTAATTGGATATTCCGGAAGACCGATAAGTAAAATTAGTTACATACAAATTGAAAGGAGGAGCTGTTAGTCCCAAAGGGCACAATAATAAGCTAGAAGGGGGTTGAATAGCTTATTATACACTTAAAAACTTTTCGTATAAGTTTCTAAAACAAGCACTTGCAATCTATTAAGGAGATTGAAGTAGCGGAAGTCTTGTAAGGAAGACAGTTCAAGTCTGCCGATTAAGGACTACCGGTAGACTTGACTGAATACTTAAGTCTGTAGTTGAAGAGATAAGTAAAGGAAATAAGAAACAGTTCAAAATAGTAATCAACAGTAAAGGAAGAACACAAGTATTTGAGATGGTTCACACTATAAAGAGTGCTACATCCACCACCAAGCCAGATCAACCTTGGATTTAAAATGTGCACTATATTTTCCACTAGTTATATTACAAGGAATATATCCAATGGATCATGTACAAAATATTTGACTTGTATTTGGGGGGTTTGGGAATTGAATATCTGGATAAACAAGATATTCAATTGTGCAGAAGAATAGTTTAAAGGGAATAACAATAAGAAGCTTAAGATAAATGTTGATGCAGATCTTCTTGATTGTTGTCGAGGACTTCTTGATCAGTTTATGATCACTTGAATGCACTGAGTATAAAGACTTTTAGTAGTTGGGGAATTTCAGAGCATTATTTTCTTCAGTCTTCAATGATAGTATTTATAGCTGGAGCATTCTTGAGATCCGTTGGAGAAGGCGAAGTGTAATAGCTCTATTAGGTTGAATGCATTAAATGCATGGAGCTGGCTTGTAGATTTCGTCTTCACAGATTCTGAGCAGGGAGTGGTGCAGAGTTGTTGCAGCAACTGACATGTAGGAAAGTCAGAGGTGCAGGTCTGTAATAGTTGGTACAAGAGACGATCTGTTCACACTCTGTCATTGTTCGAATGCGAAAGTCTTCTTTTCGGAAGCGGTCGGCGTGTTCGAGAAGTCAGGGAATGTCTTAATTCAAATTCAAACTGATAAATGATGAATTTAATTAATCCACTAAGACTTGGTGATAGGACACGTCATGCTTGAACACGTGCAGACAAGGTCTGCCGCTGGATGCTGTTGAAGGTCTTTTGGTGAAGCATGGCTGAAGTCTTCCGCTAAACCTGTGAAGCCTAAAAACAAACTATTCTATGGTAAAGTTCTATACACAGTTGCCACGCTAATTGATACACAGTCCAATTAGCCACTAATGTATAAAACTAAAGTAATGTATGAACAGATGTAAATCAAAAATACAAATGAGAAATAGCAGGAGCTTCTGCTTGGTGGGAACAACTTTAGAATAATTGGTACAGGCGGGTGAAGCAACGTGTTCATACTTGGGAAAAGATGAAAAAAATATTACAACAACGTTTTCTTCCTCTAGATTACGAACAATTCCTATATCAACAGTACCAAAATTGTAAACAATCAAATCATACTGTAAGCAACTACACAGAAGAATTCTACAGACTAAACGCTCGAGTTGATTTGCTAGACACGGAGAATCAATTAATTGCTTGGTTTATCGAGGGTTTAACTTTAGGTATTCAAGACCGAGTAGCTCTTCAAGGGCTATGGACTATGACGGAGGCACTCAACTTGGCGATGAAAGTAGAAAACCAAGTAAATCGATCCACTCCTCGACCACCAAATAATTTTCGACGAGCATCACCGGACTTTTCCTCAACTCCAAAAGGTCCCACAGCTTTAGTTGGCCGCGATACTAGCAACAACGATATTCAAAGCACTCTCAACTCAACATAGGACCGAAGTGTAGCATCTCCAACTAAACCAAATAGTTTGGGACGAAATCAGCAGACGCAAGTCATGCAACAATCTACTAACCGTTACGCCCGACCAAACATTGACAAGTGTTTTCGATACGGCCAACCTGGGCACCTCTCCAACGCTTGTACCAAACCAATACACACGATCAACCTTGCGGAGGACACTGGCAAAGACGATCAGTCTCTTAACGAAGATGACATGTATGACAATGCCGAGTTTGAAGAGAGGGATCAAGGAAAACCAATAGCATGTATAGTTTGGCATCTCTTGCTAGCTCCGAAATAATAAGAGGATTCTCAGCGACATAAGATATTTCATACTCGATGCACAATTCAAAATAAAGTATGCAATGTGATTTTTTATAGTGCCAGTAGTGAAAACGTAGCCTCTAAAGCATTGGTCAAAACTCTCAAGTAAAAAACAGAGCCACACCCCACGCCGTATAAAATTACGTGGATTAAGCGAGGACCCGAGGTCAAGATACTAGAAGCTTGCCGCGTGCCTTTATCAATTGGGAAGTATTACCAAGATGATATCTTATGTGATGTGGTGGATATGGATGCCTGTCATGTTTTATTAGGGTAGCCGTGGCATTACAACGTGGACGCAACTTATAAGGGTCGCGACAACACTTTTATGTTTTGGTGGCTCAATAAGAAATTAAATTTGGCTTACTCCCACAGTCAAATTCATCAGGTCCCGAAATTAAGGAAGACGAACCAATATTTTCTAGCATTCAAGGTCCTATTTTCCACACTGAATCTAAGAAACAAGGACTCATTATAACACTGATGGTTAAAGGCGATTCTGAAGCAGCATCGACGATTCCTCCACTAGCTCAAAAGGTAATGACTGAATTTTCGGATTTGACACCTATTGAATTACCCGATGAATTACCACCTATGAGAAACATACAACATCATATTGATTTAGTGCCTAAAGCTAGTTTACCCAATTTGCCACATTATCGTATGAGTCCAACCGAACATTATGAATTGCAAAGACAGGTTTCTAAGTTGTTTGGAAAGGGTTTAATTCGAGATAGCATGAGTCCATGCACAGTCCCAGCCCTACTTGCTCCGAAAAAGGATGGCACTTGGAGGATGTGCGTTGATAGTCGTGCCATTAATGAAATCATTGTTAAATATCGATTCCCTATACCTCGACTTAATGATATACTTGATAACTTGGAGGGAGCCCTAGTATACACAAAGCTCGATTTTCGAAGTGGTTATCACCAGATTCGCATTCGGCCTGGCAATGAATGGAAAACGACCTTCAAGACCAAGGATGACATGTATGAATGGTTAGTGATGTCATTTGGGTTGTCTAACGCCCCAAGCACTTTTATGCGATTAATGAATCAAACTCTTCGACCATTCATTGGGAAATTTGTGGTAGTCTACTTTGATGACATCCTCATCTATAGTCGTAGCAAGGAAGAGCACCTTGACCACCTCAGTAGGTTTTACTCGCCCTACATGCTAGCAAGTTGTACCTTAATCTCAAAAAATGTAACTTCATGACAACAACTTCTGTTTCTCGGGTTCATAATAGGCAAGGATGGAATTCATGTGGATGAATCTAAAGTAACAACAATTAGAGAATGGCCAGTTCCGAAGACAGTACGTGAAGTTCAAAGTTTTCATGGGTTAGCTACTTTTTATCGGTGCTTTGTTCGTGGATTCAGCACCATCATGTCCCCTATTACAGATCTATTACTGATTGTTTGAAGAAGGACCAGTTCAAATGGGAAAAACCTCAGGATGACGTGGAGATCAAGAAAAAGTTGTGTTCTGCCCCAGTTCTAGCACTTCCCAGTTTTGAGAAAATATTTGAAATAGCTTGTGATGCTTTAATTATGGGTATTGGGGTGGTGATATCCCAAGAAGGTAGGCCAGTAAAGTACTGTAGCGAGAAGATTACTGAATCTCGATGCAAGTAGACCAAGTATGAGCTTGAATTTTATGTTGTTTTTCGAGCCCTTAAACATTGTGAGCGTTATTTATTCCAGCGCGACTTTGTTTATTTACTGATCATCAAGCCTTACGCTATATTGACTCCCAGAAAACTAAAAACAGGATGCATGCACGGTTTACAGAAATTTAATTATGTACTCAAGCATGGTTTAGGACAGACCAACCGAGTGGCGGATGCCTTAAGTCAGCGTGCCACTTTGCTAGCAACAATCAACATCGAACTAGTTGTGGCACCCCGACCTGAATTCCAATGCGAAACCCCAAGTCGGACCGCCCAAATATACACAAGTAAGCATGCGCAAGTAGGAATATAAAATTTCATGTGGCGCAACATTACATACAATTAACAACTTGGCTACACTTGGCCGGAAAGTAACATAAATTAAACAAGTCTTCGGCGACGTTACAGCCTTAACCCAACAACTACTCCTACAATTTTAACACATGCATACTATAATAACCTCAACGGCCACAACATGCCGGAGACAACAACAACAATACCATAAAGAGTAATAAGCGGAATAAGCTGTAGCGAACCATATCATATAAACAAGCTCGACATATAAGTCGGCATACAAAAGGTTATAAGTCTAGAGTATTCAAGTTATACTACAACAACAAAATCCTAAGACAAGTCTAAGTGACTTGCTTCCCATCGTCCTTGCCAAAATAAAAGTCTAACTACAAAGTCCCAAAGGAGCAACCTTAAGCTCACAAGCAACCAAACGCGGGTATGACGAATCTAGCGAGAACCGTCTCCTTGGCTCGGATCTAAGGAAAACAAAACAAACAAATAGGGTAAGTCATAAAGACTTAGTAAGTTACTAAAAAAATGCATGTTCATGTCATAGCATGGCATTTATCACAATTATGGTACATGATCATTCTATAGCACTTAGGACATTATTCACGTAAGTGCGGGAAATAAATCATACAAGTAGGATATGATATAGGCACGGCCCCTACGTAGCTCCTGCAAGAAACTTTGTTAACTGGTTCGTGCCATCGATGTTTTGTGAATTCATCGACTTGTATCGAGAACCGCCTCGATTTAATTAGCAAGCCAATGCGGCACGTATTGATACGGCATAGGGGCTACTTCCCCACTGCGGCCCACAGTGGAGGCGTGTGTGAGGTCCCAGGTGCGGCGATCCATAGCGAGCACGAATCTCACAATTCGTGAAGGCGATGCATCGTCCCACCCTGACGTATAAAACAAACCAAATAATGCCAACTGAACTCAATGTGATGCACAAGTAGATATTTACTCGCCATAAACAAATAAGGATCGAATTCGACAAGAGCGAACTCATCCGACCAAGTAGGTTATTAATCTCTACATAATTCACGTCAAGGCAATTAATTGCTCAAAACCAATCATGCATAACAACTTGTTTGCAAACAATTAGGCTAAACTTATATTTGAGAAAACCCAATCAAACGGTGTCCAAACTTCGTAGGGATTGAAATTAGTGTTCAACATGTTCAAATCTTCCCCAGAGTCGACTCCGTTGAGTCTTTACTATAATTTCCAAATTTTGGGGTAATTGAAGCTATGTGCTTCATAACCCAACCTAGGCCATCACTAAGTTCAACTAGGTTATAAATTCACCAAGGCATTGCAATGTATTTCATATTCATCATAGGGTCCAATTTAGAGGATAGAACTCATAACAACATAACAACATATCATGTAGGCTTTAATTAGGGCATTCTCATATAGCACCACTTCAATCAACACATATAATAAATGTTTCTAACATGTTCATAATCTTAAATGAACAAGATGAAAGAGTATTACAATCTTTAATAGACATAAAATCATCCTATACATGCTTCTAACAAGTTCATACTTTCAAAATACAAGATGAAGGCATATGAAGCATAGATGTGTACTCTTTGACCTCAAACATCATAGGTTTTGTTTTCCTTAGGGTCAAAGAGAACTAAATCAAAGAAGAAGAGAAGTAACTTACTTGTATTCTACACCCAAGAAAGCAAATAAGAAATCTATTCGGTAGGAAATGATCTACTCTCCAAGCTCTTCACTTCTATGGAGGTGGCTTGAGCAATGGAGGGAGGAATCATGGAAGAACAAGGAGAAAGCTTCAAGAAGCCATGGGAGAACCTTGAGGGAGATAAATCCCGTTTTTGGAGAGTGAGGGAGGGAAATTAAGGTCAAACATTCAGGTTGTGGTGTTTAGAAGGTTTAAAACTTAGTGGGACAAGTGTCAACATGATGTGGTTGCTTAAAATCTGATTTTGGGGCTTGATTTGATCACTAAAGAACTCTCTAATCCACTCTTAAAACATGTTAATGATGTTAGGACACAAGTAATGAGGGTTAGGGAGGTTTAGGTGGGGTTTAGAAAGGGTTTTGGATAGGGGTTTAAGTGTAAAAATCACAAAGCAGCAAAACAGAGCAACCCAGGTTCGGGGGACCATGCGGCCGCATGGTCCTCTAAGGCATGCGATCGCATGCTACCTGCATGCCCAACCCTCCAGTTTCTGGTTACCTTGCGAAGGCAAGGCCATTCCACCTTGCGACCGCAAGCCCGGCAGAACCAAAATGGCTCAAAATGCAACCTAAAAGACCCCCAAACACTTAGCCAAATCAATGGGGCTTCAAACCCCAACAAAAATGAGTCTAAAACTCATCACAAACACCCTCAAATAACACCCGAACAATCCGAACGAAGGAGGGAAAGAAGGAGAACTAAACAAGCAATTCAACCGGTGATTCAACAAGCATGCAAACACGATTCTAAACATGTTAAGAGCATTATGAATGACTTATAAATGCTTCTAAAACATATATAGACTAAGTAAACATGCTCACAAGCAATATGAATGCATGAATGTAAGCAATGAATGGCTAGGGTGCCACACTAGTTGGGTTTGCGTCTTTAAAGGAAACTTATGCAAGCAATGAAGATTTCAGTAGTATATGGGACAAATGCTGCAATGACGAGTTTGTGGCAGATTTTCTAATTCATGATGGGTTTTTGTTCTATAATACACGGCTCTGCATTCCTCGATCTTCGTTACGTGCATATTTAATTCATGAGTTGCATGATGGGGGTTTAGGTGGTCATGTCGGCAAAGACAAGGCTATCAGTTTGGTTGAAGAACGGTTTTATTGGCCTCAACTAAAAAGGGATGTCGGGCGATTTGTTCCGAATTGCACAATTTGTCAAAAGGTCAAGGGACACGCTTAAAATACAAGTCTTTACACGCCATTACCCATTCCTGAGACGATTTGATGTGATTTATCAATGAACTTTGTTCTTAGCCTTCCCAGAACTCATCGAGGTAATGATTTTGTTTTTGTCGTGGTCGATCGATTTTCTAAAATGGTTCACTTTCTCCCTTGTAAAAAGGCATGGGGTTCCTCGCTCCATAACTTCTGATAGAGATGTGAAGTTTCTTAGTCATTTTTGGCGAACATTGTGGAAATTATTCGACACATCGTTAAAATTCAACACTAGTCACCCTCAAACCGATGGCCAAACGGAGGTCGCTAATCGTTCTCTTGGAAACATGATTCTTGCAGTGTCCGGTGATAAACTAAATTTGCTTTCAATAGTGTCCCTAATCGCTCTACGAAGAAAGCACCTTTTGAGGTCATCTATACTAGTCCCCCTAAACATACACTGGATTTGATCCGCTTACCCTCCAGAGTGTTGATATCAATGGTGATGTTGAAGAGTTTACTGAGCGTATCCAATGTATTCACATGGAGGTCATACAGAATCTTGAGGACGCAAACAACCACAGGCGTGAGAAACTTTTCGAAGTCGGAGACTTGGTGATGGTGCATCTACGCAAGCATAGATTTCTTGTTGGCACGTATAGCAAGCTCAAAGACAAGAAGATAGGTCCTTACCGCATCCTTCAAAAGATCGAGTATAATGCATACAAAGTTGAACTTCCCGATCATATGAGCATTTCCAACACTTTCAATGTTGCTGACATTTTTGAATATCACCCTCCCGATGAATTTACATTGGGTCCACCAAACTCGAGGACAAGTTTTTTTCAAGCGGAGGAGATTGATGCAGCACAATAGGATTAATACTCATGCTTTTATCTTTTATTTAATAGATATTCCTTATTCTAGTAGGTTTATTTTAAAGTTCCCTAGTCCTATTATTTTAAGGATTCCTAAATCCTAGTTAGTTTTCTCTTAGAAGAGGTTAGTCTATTTAAGCCTTTTGTTTTCTGCTTGTAAGGACAACTTAATTACAATTTATTTCTCTCAGATTTATTACAGTTCAACTGTTTTTTCCCTAAAACTAGGGTCTGCTCTTGTTTGGTTTGAACAAGACTTCCGCTGCACCACACTCAGCACAAAATCAGCTGAATTTGAGTTTAAAAGGTCTGACATATCAATCAGATGAAGGCTCTCTGTTGGTTTTGAACCAAAGAATTTTTGGTTTTGAACTACTGAATTTTCTCGTTGTTAGAGTTGTTCGTCGAGCCATAGGATGCCCAATTTACACCATCACGAGCAGTCGAACTAACATAATCGCCAAAGAAACAAGAACCAACAATCTCATTGTGTACTCGTGTGTGTGTGTGTGTGTGTGTGTGTGATTTCTGGCTTTAGAGAACGCAATTGAGATGGGAAGGCTAGTGACTGATTTCCAGTACACCCGTGGTGATTTCTATATGATAAATTAGCCATGCATGTTACAAGAGAGGAATTGTACAAGCAGAAACATCTAATGCAACATATTAACACCATGCTTTTCCCTAAAGTATAAGAGTTTTAAAAATATGTAACATTACTATAAACAAGTGCCTAAACTGTCAAAACCGCAGCAGCAACGGCAGTCTTACGGCTGTGCTCCGAGTGCCTTGTTCACGGTGGTTGTAACCAGCTATCTTCTGATTTCCAACTCACAGAGATGGGGCGGACTTCACGTTTCTTTGCCAATGTTTCTCATAATCTCATTCCAGTCCGCACCTTAGCCAGAAGATCAGAGATCTCAAGTGACCACAGCTTCAGATTCATATAGGGCTTGCTCTTGAAACCTGCATTTATAGGTTTAACTCAATTAGACCTAAAATTCTGAGTTTGTTCCACCACATAAATAACAATCTCAACAGCAGATAGGAAAAAAACTAGTTATCAAGATTCATCGTATGCAAGCATTTACTGAAGGTGTGAGTTGATGACAATTGTGGAGTTATTATGCAAAAGAGGAAAAGGGAAATCAGGAAGGAAACATACGGACAAAAACTAAGTCGAAAACACACTATATTAATGTCTCAATGAATTCTTTACCAAAAAAAGAAAAAAAAAAGGAATTCTCTACCAAAAAGCTTCATGATAATGTACTAGATAACCGGCAATACATCAATTAATAGAGCTTTGCACGTCTTGAACCACTATGACATGGTGAGCCTAGTCTAGAGCCAGCATGTACAATCTCTTCCCTTTGTAGCAAACATTTATAAGATGTTGATAAATATTTACACACTGCGAAGTCTTTCCTCATAGTATAGCACTTTACTCAACTCAGCCTTTTTCCCAATCACTTGGTGTCGGCTACATAATTCTTCTCCACTATTCGGTTCAAAGCAATGTTATCACACACACACACACTACACATTCATATCTTTCTTTATTACAGATGTCCATATTCATTTTGGTCTTTCCCTTCTATTTCTAGTAAGGTTGATATTGATACACTCGCACTTCCTAATAGATGCACTAATTGGTCTGCTTTGTATGTGTCTAAACCATCTTAGGCAGTTTTCTCTCATTTATCTGTTATTCAAGGACTCTTGATGTCTCACGAATTTGTTCATTACAAATTCTATCTTTCCTAAGTTTACCACATATTCATCTTAACATTCACTTTTCACCTCAGTTCCATAAAGTAGTGTGGGGGTAATGATTGTCCAATTAAACTTTCGTTTCAACTTAACCGGTATACGTTGATCACATAACACTCCGGATGCAGTTCTTCATTTCAATTTTATCCTACGACTAACATCATCTCTTATCTTCCCGTCTTAATTGATACTTGATCCTAAATATATTTTTTTCCTTTTGTGGTATTTCTTGACCATCCAACCTAACTTTGTCACCACTATCACTTCTTTTACCCCTAAAATTGCTTTCCATATATTTCATTTTACTCCTACTTACTTTAAAGCCTTTGGCTTAATTTGGGACGGTTTCTTGAGCAGTTATACGAGTACAAAATCTCTACTGATAGGGAGGATGCAGTGGTGTGGATAGGGGAAAGGGCTTTCTCTGTTAAATATATTTACAAGCTTCAAACGGGTTCAAGTAATACTTTCCGTTGGAAATCATTGTGGAAGTCAAAGGTTCCAAGCAGGGTTGGTTTTTTCATGTGGGAAGCTGCTAACGAAGCTTTACTAACAAGGGATAGTTTGCAGCATAGAAATAGGATCTATGTCAATCGGTGTTATTTGTGCAAAAGGGAAGAGGAGACTGTAAACCATCTCCTCTTGCACTTCCCCATAGCAAAGGAGGTGTGGGATTTCTTTTTGCGTCGTTTCCGGGTGACTTGGGTGATGCCAAGACGAGTTAAAAAGATGTTGAGCTGGAGTTTGTATAAAAGGAGAAAGAAATTCTCTTGGGAGAAATGGGGCACTCACGCAGAGACCTTGAGGTCCTTCGTTACAATCCTCGTACCAACAAGGGGTCACACTTGTCTATAAAAAAAAATCTTTTGGGATACAGCTCTGTTGGCGGTATGTTGATCTATTAGGAGTGAGAAAAATTGTAGAGCTTTTGAGAATACCGAGAGGAGCTTAGAGGGGCTCAAGAACCTATTGATTCAGACATTATCAGATTATCTTTTTGGTGTAATGAGTCAATTCTTGGTAGTGATAACCCTATTGTAGAATTTGTGGATAATATATCTAGAGCTAGAGTTTTTGTTTGTATACATGTGGTGTACATAAGACGCGTCACCTGTTTTGAAGCATATTTATTCTACTTTACTTATTAAAAAAAAAAGTTTCTCCACTTTTCTAGCTTATCACTGAACTTGTTTTTTTGTCAAATCAATAAAAACAATGTCATAAGCAAACAACATGCACCTTGATCTTGTATATCTTTGGTTATTTCATCTATCACCAAGGCAAAAAAATAGGGACCTAAGTCCAATCTTAGGTGTAATCCTACGGTAATTGGGGACTCACACGCCTCTCTTAATGTAGTCCTAACTAACGTCGCAGCTCCATCATACATATCCTTAACCACGTCAATATATCTCACTTAAATCACTTTCTTCTCCCACCAAATTAACTCTCTAGGAACTCTACCATAAGCCTTTTATAGATCAATAAAACCATGTGTGAATCCTTCTTTCCCTATCTATATTTTTCCATCAATCATCTTAATAAGTAGATAGCTTCCATTGTTTACCTTCCTTGCGTAAAAAGGAAGATATCATATACAGATAAGACATCCACTATTAAAGAATAGTGGAAAGTAAACGACAGAACGAAAAAGGCAAGAACCTAAAAAGAAACACAAACTAACAATCAAGGGTGCCTTCCAATCGTTCTCCTAGTCATCCGTAGGCAAACCTTAGAACATCCTCTGCGCCTTGGCCGAAAGAGAAGCCAAAAAGAACAAACTCCCATAGAAGGTTCTAAGTTACCTTATTGCTCTAACATATTCTAGCATTCCTTTCCATCCACTAACAAACAAGAATAGCAAAAGATCGCACAATTCTGAAGTGTTGGCCACTCTTGCCCTCGGCCAACACCTTTCGATTTCTGAACCAAAAATTCTTCCATTGTATGAGTTCCTCATAGTATACCATGGCGTAGTGACCCCAACACTCACCCTCATGTGGGAACATATATATTGTTATCTCACTTGTTTCAACAAAACATAAATTTCACAAACGTACTAGCTAAATTGTCAAATGATTCACTATCGGTTAGAATGTCCTTAAGGAAACGGCAATTCATCTACATGAGCTTTGTCATCCCATTAAACAATAGATCAGATGGAATATATGTGGCTAATATATGTGGCTGCTTGAATATCACAAAGACAATTAATAAGAAGGAAGTGATGAAACCAAAGATCTTCCAGCATACGGTTCAATCCTACCAACTCCAGTGCATGCAAAAGCAAACACATACAGATTCAACACTCAACCTTTGACGCTTACCGCTTACGCGGTACACTACATTTTTCGTCCAACAGTCTTTAATGTTAGGCATGTCAACAACTTACACTATTTTGCTACAAGCATAGAATAAATATAGCCTGTAGGTCTCAACATCAATATTACAACCAAGAAATTAGGTTCATGTTCTTCCAAAGAAACAAGACATGATTAAACAGTATTAATGCTCAAGAAATGCCTACGCAGGGAATGAATCAACAAATTAGCTGCCATGTCAACAGCGCATCTGGCATCCTCCCAGAAAACACTGGCACGGTAGAACGAGGAAAACCCCGGAAGACCCCACCCAGGACCGTCAACACAGCTTGGAGTAATCAACCGGAGGTGAGGGATACCCGATGAACTCACCAAATCTAGAGTCACACAATTGAGACATGAGTGACCTTTCAACAAGCAGAAAACATTCGAACCAATGATGACATCCCTAGGGTATTCAGTAAGGGGACACACTAAACTACATGGGATCAGAGCAGCCAAGGGGATCCCAGTTAAGTATATAGGGGAAGTATTCTGCAAGCAAACTGATGCCGGTATCCATTGGGGCTTTGTGGCGGCTGAGAACAGGATTATGTCACCGTTACCATGGACCTACTCAAGGATTCGTGTAGACCTTTGGTTTGATAGGGAAAGAAACCTGAGAATGACACTTTCAGGAAACATGCGTCAAGAGCTTACACGTTAGCCAACCGATTACTGCGACCGTCATACTGAAAGTGACATGCAAAGTAACTGATTGATGGACTATATATGGCTCATGCAGTCATCTCTTGTACACATTCCTGCATCAACGGTTACCCAACATTTACTCTCTGCCATTATGGAATAGTGAATACCATAATCACCAAATAACCAAGAAAGATACCTATACTAGTACAGTAGACCCCGGACGACTGCCATGGTGAACCTTGGGACACTTGGGGGAAACTTACCTTCTACAGCCACAAATGTCAGATATCCTAGGTAATAAAGGGTCTGGTTTCTCGTAGAACAGCTCACACCAGCAATTTCTAGCCCTTCTAACTACGCATAAGTTGGCTTATGAGTGGTGCCACATCAAGCCTCAGCACAGCATAAGCTCCAATGTTAGCTTTCAAAAAGCTACACCAAACACTTCACTAGGAAAAGATTAAAAAGATAGGAGGAAGTTTTATGCCATTATGCATTGAAAATCAACTTCTTTTTCTTCAAAAGCTCCACAGAACAAGCGCACATAAACTGTTTATTAACTTCCGAGTCCTGAATGAATTAACGGTAAACTCAATTATCATGTCAATCAACATAAACATTAAACAAGATTTCACCACCATAATACCGTGAAACTAGAAACATAACCAAACAGAAGAGAAGATTACAGGAAAACAAACCACAGGAACACACAAAAATGAGTCTTGGTACCAGCATCAGTGAAGGCATACCAAGTGTTTGGGAGCATTTATATGAGATAAAAACGGTGATTAACCTATAATAGATGTCTAAACTTACTACTGGAAGCTTGAAGAGCATGGGAGTAAGGTAACTGGTGAATGGTTAAACATCTTGACTGTCAGACAGCAGAACCAAAGAAGCAGGAAATTATTTTGCATTATGACTGCTGACTGAGTGACTGTTATACCAGAATAGTTTCAAATATCAAGGACAAAAATAAAGAAAACAACTCAGACTGATCTTTCATTAAATGAACCCAAGTAGACATGGGAAAATCATCCCCAAAAGTGTAAAGTACCAGAACCTCATGCTTTTATGATGGCACAACTCAATGTATAAACATCTTAATGAACAAACACAAACAGATTCAACATGACCTACAAAACAAACAAAAACATTGATGCTTCCCCAAATAGTAAGTCTTGCATTCTAACGACAGCACATAACCAAAACTTGAAAATAATGTCTTCAGATTATGCAAGGATATATGATGCAGCATTCAGATCATCATAGCACAAGATAAAGGTATACTCAGAAAGAGAAGCATTTGGACCTGATTTTGTGAACTAGTAATAGCTGTCCAACGCTGAGGCTGTTCTGATGCTGAACTTTCACTGATAAAGGCTATTGTTCTCGATTCTTCTAATACTGTAAGTGCAATTGAAGGGGGCAATTCTCTCATGACCCATAATACAAATGCCGAAGGAACTGATGAGCCTGGTAGTGGAAGTAGATGCAAACATTGATCAAGTCTAGTATTTTTTTTTTCTTTTTTTTAATATATAATCTAACAGTTTTGCATTGTGCAACATGTACATTGATATAACAAAAAAAAAATTCCTACAAGAATTGTGAGGACTGAGGAGGTTTTGGACATGACGCATCACTCTACTAGAATACATAGGATCTTTAGGATCTGATATAAACTTACTGATGGAGAGAAATGTTAAATAGTTATTGATGGAATTCTACCAGATCACACTAAATCAGACTTTTTCCAGACTCAGTCATACTGTGGTGCTGGAACTCTTTCAGTCTTCAGCATGCAAGCATGATCTGTTTTTTCTTTTTCTGAATGAAGGAAATCTTATTAGAAGTAGACTGTCCTCTTGTTTGAAAAAGAGAAAAGAAATTCAACTCAACTCACCATTTGTCCCAATTACTTTGCAATTCGGTTTACACCATCACACAAGCCACACTGTGTAGTCATAATGCCCCTTACAGATCAGCAACAACCCGTGGCAAGTGCAACAGGTCACATGCGGTGACTTCCTAGCATTTACGTGAATATTGTTTCATTCATGTTCATAGTAATCTTATAAAGGAAAAGGAGTTCTCGACCTATTACAAAGACAGCTGAGATTTCTTGGCCCAAGGGCCAAGACCCCCACTTGGTAGTTTCCTCTACCAGAATTCAATAATCATCAGCTACGGATTCTAGACTAATGAGGAAAATGCTAAGGATGGCAATCCCTGGGCAGATGGACTAATAGTCAGGAGAGTAGTCACCATCAAGTAAGAATGACTACAGGTGATACCATATCGACATCTTTTTCTTTTTTTGATAAGAAAAATAAGATTATATAGATAAGAATAGAAAGATACAAGAAACACATGAAATGTCCACTGAAAAGAAAATTACAAAAGGAAAAGGGACACTAGTCATTAGAGAAGTCCAGCAATCAAAGTGCTCCAGTTGTGCTGCATAACAGAAATGGCAACTCCTCTATAGGCTCCCCTGGCTGAGGTTCATAAAGAACCCATATACAACTCTACCCAGAACATCTCTCTAGACACTGACTGTACTTAAAACTCCTTGAACTTCACGGATACCACAGGATGGAAAACATCCCACATTCCCACAACAAACACGCATCCTTTATCCCTTTCAAATCCCTTAAACACTATCTGAAAAATAGAAGAAACACAACCAGGACATACCTTAGCTTTGCCAAAATTGAGCCTCGTCACAAAGAAGAAAAAGGCAGTTGTGTGACTCGGAAGCCCACTTACACATCACATACCAATCCAGAAAATTCTCTAATAAGGCATACGAGCTTCTCGGACTCCTTTGAATTTACACCCCTTGTTGAAAATTCTATCAGCCTCCAACGGAGGAGGCAAAATGAACAAAAGTGTTAATAACCAATTCATCTAAAAGCTTTAAGCTCTTAGAGAGAGGACCAACAATGTATACCCTTTTTTTAATAAGTAAGGATTAATATAAAGCAAGCGTCAAAAAAGGTGACGCGTCCTATGTACAACGGAAGTATATGAGCTACATCAAGATTGACTAATAGATAAACTATCCAAAAACTCTACAAAAGAATTATTAACAGACGGGGTCAACCAATAACACCAAACGAACAATGACCGGAAGACCCTCTCTTGCAGTTTGTCCATGCTAGTCTCTTCATTCTCAGAGTTGTTTCTTTCAAGCCACACTGTCCAGCAAACTGCCAAAGGGATTGTGTCCTAGCAACTACTCCTCCTTCGCCTCTTATACAAAGTCGAGCTGAGCAGGATATTTATTATTCCCCCAGCTATAACCCATGAAACATGAAAAAGATTTAAGACGTAGTCCCAAATTCCCTTCACCACTTGGCAGCATCTACTCGTCCTTCGCCTCTTACACAATGTACACAATGCTCTATGTTTTTTATGCTCTAACACTCCCCCTCATGTGCATACATGGAGAGGTGCACTTTTTATATAGGGCCAATACATACCCTTTGTAATTTTATTTTTTTTAGGATAAATGCGAACAGGATGATTTGTACCCTTGCCCTTGCCAAACCATGAGCTCTTATACCATGTTAAGTAACCAACTCAATTAAAACCTTAAGTTGTTAGAGAGATGACCAACAATGTGTAATGTGCTTTATGTTTTTATGCTTTAACAAAAAGCTTAGACTCTCGCACACTACGCACTGCGCTCGACCCCATCACTGTTTTCATGTTCTCGTAGCCCAACTAGCAATATCTGCTTCTGATCCAATGTGACGATCGTCCTAACCAACCAAGAAACTTCACAAAAACTCTAAGAAATGCTCCACCTGAATGATAGTTCCCGATCTCCTTCTGCAACATCACGACCACCCCTATTAGTTGTAAAGGCAATGCTGGCATCCTTCGGAATGACGTAGCACTAGTATGTTGATGGTTCATCTTTGGAACATTTAACTAGAATCATCCTAAGGTGGGATGAGGACAAACTCATTTTTAAGTATATTAGAACATTTCTTAGTTAGCATTGAAGTTTGAAAAGAGTTCAGAATACCCCTTGTTGAAAATTCTATCAGCCTCCAAAGGATCAGGCAAAATGAACAAACACTTAGATTCTCGCAGCCTACACACCGCGCTTGACCCCATCAATGTTTCCATGTTCTTGTAATCCAACTAGAAATGTCCGCTTCTGATCCAATGTGACAATCAAACTAACCAACAAAAAAACTTCACAACAACTCTAAGCAATGCTCTACCTGAATGATAGTTTCTGATCTCCTGCTGCAAGCCTGCAACATCACGACTGCTGCAATATCATGACCACCCCTAATGGCTATAAAGGCAATGTTGGTACCCTTCGGCATGACACAGCACTAATATGTTGATGGTTCATCTTTGGAACATTTAACAAGAGTCATCCTTAGGTGGGATGAGGACAAACTCATTTTTAAGTATATTAGAACATTTATTAGTTAGCTATAAGGTTTAGAATTCAGAATACCCTGTCAAGAAAGACAACAAAGCACGACTCTAGAGATACTATGTTCTTCATTGTTTAGCCTTAAGAAGTAAAGATTGATCTTTATTCATTACCCCATCTTGACTATCTTCATTTTTAAAATGATCTAGGATGATGTCTCCATTTTATAGCAAACTACACTCTCAATATATAGCTACAGACTCTCCATTTCCTCATCACAGTTGGAGCTACTACAATCATGAACAGTTGCTGTACGATGTAGGACTAATAGTCCTCAAAAAGGGAAAAAAGTATAGACAGTAGCAGGACTATTCAGTGACGGTATTATTTCCAGATCCTGCTTACAAGTTCCCTTAGCATTTCTTTTTCTTGCATGCTGATGCTCGTGCCGCTATAACTCTAGTAATTAGTGCTCAGTCTTTTTCTCATTTTTGTTAAGTTGTCATGTCTTCTCAAGATTACAATGATTAGACCATTGGTAAGTGAGTGAATAGATACTCCTTTTATAGAGATGTTAATAGGGTTGTGACCTGACGGGCCAGCCTGCGTAAAGGAAATGTGAGGGTTAGGGTTGGGGAAAAGGCGGTCTGTTTAGTTCATTCCCCCCCCCCCCGGCGGAACGCTGGGTGACCCGCTGGCCTGAGAATTAATTATTACTATTTTATTTTTAGTTTTGCTTTTAAATTTAATTAATTATTTATTTATTTATTTATGTAAAATAATGTCTAAAGAGATTTGAAATTCCATTGTGACACAATGTTCTAGCAATTAACTTTGTAGTTAGTATAGTTAAATCTCCATTATATGCGTTTGAACTGCCCCCACTAACTTAAAGTGCTTGAAAGGCTAAAAATGTTTAGGGCATTTTTTGTGCAAAAAATATGAAGACAAGGCTAACATGTAACATTATAACTTTTGCCAAAAAAAATAATAATAATAACATGTAACTGGTGAGCATGTTATGTGTGTGTTAATATGTTTAAGAACTTGCTAATTAATTATTTTTATTTCATAAATGAAAAATCATCTATATATCATGTAATACTTATTAATTAGTAATAGTTATTAAATACTTGAATTCTATGATCTTCGGTGATGTTGTATGATTTTCTTTTTGGATTGTGTTGATTTTAGATTTAAATATTTACTTATTTAGTCGTGGCCCGATAGTGTTCCGTTTAGACCGAGGCTCAGGATAGAGCGGCAATAGCAGGGGTCTGTTTAGCACGTGACCCGACAGGTAGGGCTGGTCTGAAACAGCCCGATTAACATCTCTACTTCTTTATGACTAATGAATTTCCTCCAGTGCTCTTTTTGGACCACTAGGATTTTGGTGTACTAGCGCCGTACTGCAATATTTTCCTTTTGTTTTTCCTAAGAAACTCAGCGTCAAAATGACTCCCCATCCCAAGTTCCGAGTCGGATCTCCTACAGCTTCCAGCACATAAGGTAGCAAATGTAGTAGATTAAATCAGAACACGAGTGGTTAGCACAAAGAATTGAAATTCATAATTTCGTACAAATCAAGAAACTACTGTTGTTAGTCGACTGATTCAGAGGGTAACCATCAGATATATTGGAAACTAGTGCCAAAAAAGAGATTGTAACCCTTTTTTATGAACATGATTTGCCAAAGAGTCTCGTGGAAGGGAAAAACAGCCTCTGATGCATACAGAGATGGTGATGTTCAAGATGACAAAGCACCTTTTATCAATTTATGGGTACCCTGGGTGATGATTTTGAGCATCATCTTCGCAGTTCATATGGCCAAGCCATATTTCACAGAATGATTGTGAACTTCAGTTGTACCCAGATTGTACAATCCACAGTAGATTTGTATCTTTAGTACAATATATGAAGTTTATCTAATGCTTATTAGGAGCGGATAGCAATACAACAAAGCTATAACGTCTTTGTCCTATTCGCTTGTGAGTGTTCCATAACACAAAATACTAACACATGATTATATCATAAACTCCTGATTTCCAGGAAATAATTGAAAGCTACTATGGATGATGATATGCCAAATAGAAGTTTATCTTCAACACGATATTTGATACTTGTCTCCAATCTTAGATGCAAGACATACCTATAAAATAATACAAAAACAGCAGAAGAGAGGTGAAAGCGCCATCAATGTACTGTTGCTGATGATAAAGAACCTGCAACAACCGGAAGCTCAACTTCAGGAACAATATGGAATCAAAGTCTGAAAATTGAAGGCAAATAATTTATAGAACTAGCAGGCAATGTACATACAGGTATTTTTGTAAAAAGAGCGACAAGAGCACTTGAAGTAAAACATAGAACAGAAACAATGGCCAAGCCAGCAACCTGCAATATAAAACAACGCAATGTAAAGAGTGTTAGTATATATTAAGGGTATTTATGTAATTGAGCTCAAGTAGAGATAGGTATAATACACAAGGTGGTTGTCAGATGTAACAATACGACACAAAAGTATATGGACATCTCTCTCCTCTCTCTCTGTACTAAATCACATGCAGCTATAAGGGTTGATGCACAGCCGACACTGAATCACGTCAAGGGCATTATCAGCAATGATTGACTGTGTAAGCCTAGCCCCTAGGACGATTGGATATGCAATCTGGGACCAGGGGTTTGCTAAAAATAATTAGTCAAAACAAAAGCTATTAACAAATTCTACAAAAGAATAATTAGTCAGAATAGCTCCAATGACTTAGAATACCAATGAAATAGAGTGCAAAACATGGTGTCTTCCAGCTGAAGCATAGAACTTTCCTCATTCTCAAACGCCCTTTTATTTCTCTCCCAGCTGAAGGAATCGTTTCCCAAAAAAAAATTCCTCCTTTTCCTCTTATTTTTTTTGATAAGTAAGGTATATATTAAAAATCAAAAGCGGCAAATAAGGAGCCGCAGCCTATTTACACAGGAGGGAAACTCCAATAATTACAGATTACAAAAGTTCACTACAAAGTCAGCAAAAGAATTGACCTCAGACCTAACACCATCACTACACCAAAAAAACAGCAGCTGAAGCAGCTCATTCTTCAGCAACGACAACGACCTTTCCACGTTATCAAAAACTCTCCTATTCCTTTCTTTCCAAATCACCCAGCATACTCCCAAAGGAATAGTCTGCCAAATAAAATCTCTCCGTTTCCTCTTGTGCAAGGACCAACAAAGGAAGAGATCCTTAATGGATTCCGGCATGGCCCAAGACAAGTTAAAAATGTGAAAAATGTAGTCCCACAAGGCACCTGCTACCGGACAGTGAAGCAAAAGGTGATCAGCACTCTCACCATTACATTTGCACATATAACACCAGCTCACTACCACCTTCCCGCCTCCTAAGATTATCCCTGTAAGAATGGCTTCGCTCACCGCTTCCCAAATAAAGAAAGCAACTCTAGCCGGAGCTTTAGACTTCCAAATAGCTTTCCAGGGAAACAGACCCCTTCCCCCAAAATCTGAACCAAAGTAGTAAGACTTAACTGAGAACATTTTGTTTTTAGCCCTATCCCAGATGACCTTGTCAACACAACTCCTATCCAGGTGCTGAGAATAAAGCAACTCAGAGAGCTGGAGGAAACTCTGCACTTCCCAATCCTGAAGAAACCTTCTAAAAACTGGATTCCAACTAATCGAACCTCCTTCGAGCGAAATAATATCACTAATCAGAACTTCTTTGTCACTCACATTGCTAAAAAGACTAGGAAAGGCTCTCCATAGCTCCACGGGACCACACCACCTATCCAACCAAAATCTGACCGAAGATCCATCTCCTACTTTGAAAGAGATATTTCTAGCGAAAGCGTCCCACCCTTTCCGGATTCCTTTCCAAACTCCCACCCCATGAGACAAGGAAACATCCTTAGGAAACCAAAGATGATTTCCTTCCCCATACTTGCTCACCACCAATCTCATCAACACATCTTTAAATGAGCTAGGCATCACCCACGGAATCTTTAACATTCCCATAATCAAATCCCAAAGATTAACACTTTCTTCATCGGATTTGCACATATAACACCTGTTAACAAAAATTGTGTTCCTTCTCTACAGATTGTCGCCCGTAAGAATTGCCTCATTTCACGCCTCCCAAGCAAAGAAGGCAACTCGCTTAGGGGCACTGGTTTTCAAAAATCGACTTCCAAGGAAAATGACTGCGATTACTATGAAGCAGAACCTTATAAAATGACTTGACTGAAAATATCCCATTTCTTCCTCCATCCCACCTGACTTTATCCACTCTGCTTCTCCCTACTTGCACAACATGAATTTTCTAGAAGAACATAGTTGTCAAAGCCGAGAGGCACAAAAAAGGCAATAGGTCCAAATTTGACGCGAGAGGCGAGGCGCTAAAAAGGCGCCAAAAAGGCGCTCACGGAAAAAATAATAAGGAAAAATACATAAAATACATATAACTTAACAAATATCAACAAAACATGTTATAAGTGAGCATAATACATGAAACTAAGTTCTAACATAGTATAAATGATGAAATTCTAAGCTAGTTTAAATTCCAAGCAATATAATAAATAGTTAAGCAACCAAAGAAAATAAGTTTTTTAAAAAAAGTAAAGTAAAATCAGAAAACAAAATGAAAAAAAAAAAATCCCAAATCCCAAATTAAAAATATAATAAATAATAAATAAAATGTCTAAAAATGAAAGGAAAATAAACCCTAAGTAGTGATATAAGATGCAGCAGCACAGCACATTGGAAAAAAAAAAACCTAAGTAGGGGAAAAAAATTAAACAAAAGAAATTACAAAATCAAGCTTAATCTCCCCCAACCAACAAACCAACCACGGGAAGAAGTTCGCAGGGAGTCGGCGACCACATCTGTGACACTCCAGCAAGAAAATTCCGGCGCCAGCGCCCGCCTCGCCCAGCTTTCTTCGGGCGAAAAACCCTCACCTCGCCTCTCGCCTCAGGTGCCAAAGGACCTTTGACAACTATGTAGAAGAAGCACCAAAGGATTCCCTCTCCCAATCTTGAAAACTCCTAAAAATCGGATTCCAGCCAGCTTTGCCCTCATTCATTTGAAGAACTGAATTAATCATGCAGTCCTTATCCGTTACCAAAGTGAGAAGATCAGGGAAACATCTCCACAATTCTGCTTCTCCACACCATTTATCTATCCAGAATTTAATAGAAGAACCGTCCCCAATCTCAAAAGAAATATTCTTCGCGAAAGATTCCCGACCTCTACATATGCCTCTCCATACTCCCACTCCATAGGGAATATAGATGGGTTTTGGAAACCAAAAGTGATCTCCTTCGCCATATTTACTAATCACCACATTCTTCCGTAGATCATTTATTTCAACCAGAAATCTCCATAGCCATTTGCCTAGAAGAGCCAAATTGAAATTCTTCAACCTTTTAATACCTAAACCACCCTCATGTAAAATGGAGCAAACCTTGTCCCACCTAACAAGATGATATTTGTGCTCCTCCGCTTGACCTTCCCAAAGGAACTATCTTTCCAATTTCTCTAATCTATCACGAATCGAAGATGGGATCACAAATAGAGACATATAATAAGTGGGTAGACTCGATAAAGTATTTTTAATAACAGTCAGCCTTCCCCCTTTTGACAACATCTGCTTCTTCCATCCTGAAAGCCACCTCTCAAACCTTTCAATAACTGGATTCCACATCGCTTTATTCTTATACGGAGCTCCTAAAGGCAAACCGAGGTACGACATAGGTAGACTTGCTGCTTTACTTCGGAAACAAGAAGCTAATAACTGAATATCAACTACCACACCAACCGACAGGATATCACTTTTGGTGATATTAATTCGAAGACCCGAAACCATCTGAAAATACAGTAAGACTAACCAGAGATAACCAAGCTGCGAAACATTCGCATCACAGAATACCAAAGTATCATTCGCAAATAAGAGATGTGACACCACCATCTCTGTGCCTTCTGCTCGACCCAATCTTAACCACTAATGAAGCCTCCACTTACTGCTCTACCCACTAGCCTACTCAAAGCCTCCATAATGATGATGAAGAGAAACGGAGAAAGAGGGTCTCCCTGCCTCAAACCCCTAGAACTACCGAAAAATCCTGGGGGCTCACCATTAACCAAAAAAATTTTTTGATAAGAAAGGTATAAGTAATATTAACATGCGTCAAAAAAGGAGACGCGTCCTTATACACTTGGGAGTATGCATGAACAAAACTACAAACCAAAAGACCCAAAACTAGTTACAAAGAGGATCCTCTAAAGTTGGATCAGCAATTAACCAAAATTGAGAAGCAAACCGTAGAAATGCAGAATTTCATCCCTTTCTTCCATCTATCACCAAACCCCATTCTATCAAGCAAATAGAGCAAGAAATCCCAATTAACGTGATCGTACGCATTTGCTTCTAATTACTTCTAATTACTTCTAATGACAGGACTTGTACTAGTTTTTTTGTTTGATTTTTGAGAAGTAACAGGACTTGTACTTGTTACGCATGAAGAATGCTTTTCTTTATAGTGATTACAGGTTGAGGTCTATATGATCAACCCCCTGTGATTTTTGCTCAGTATGGAAAAGGTATGTGAGCTAAGAAAGTCCTTATATCGGTTGAGACACCCTCCTCGAGCTTGGTTTGGGCGACTTAGCATTGTGGCACTTCAATTTGATTTATAGACTAGTACATATGATTATACAGTGTTCTTTAGACATACTAACAATTGTTGTATTATGTTTGTTAGTGAATAAGGGATATTTTATAAGGGTGTTATGTGTAACTTCTTAATATATGCACATATGTATAAATACCCTAGCCTAACCTTTTTAGGGTTTAAAGCTTCCAAATCATATTCTTCTTCTTCTCTTCTCTGTTTCTTTACATGGTATCAGAGCAGGTTTCTCAATAACAAACTTGATTTGGTCCACTTCTATTTTATTTATTTTTTATTTTTTATTTTTCTTTTCCTTCTCTACATGCAAAGGTAAGGACGCCGAGTTCCTTTTATGCCGCCAAGCGATGCTCTGAGTTGCCTGAGTGTGCAACCTTGATTGATCGGCTAGCCCAGGTTGTGGTTTGCCGTTGTGTTTGTGCCCGAGGTGCGCGAAGTTTCGGTCGCAAGTTTGCCGTCGCCGGGCCTGACGCGCTAGTGGTTTGGCTGTCTCTCGGATACTTTTTGCGACGCGCCACGCCATCCATTCGCCGCCTCGGCAGGAGGAGTGGTTTTCGCCGCCGAAAACGCCGTTGCCGCCGCGTCTTTCGCCGGAAAACTCTTATTTTCTCGGTTCGCCCAATGCGGGTTGTCTACCGTGTGGTTAGTTTTTCCGGATTTGACGTGTGTTGTGCCTCTGCCGCTTCTTGTTTGGTTTCTTGGTTTGTTTTCGTTGGGACTCTTCGGTTCTGCGGTATGTCGACTTCGAGAGTGATCACCACTCCTAATAAGCTTACAAATAAGAAGCTTGATGGTACAAACTATATGATGTGGCGTAAGGTGGTTAGTAAGAGTCTTATTGGTATGGAAAAGAGCGATCATCTCACGGATATTAAACGGGTGAAGGTGCAAAGGCTTCGATTCGAGATGATGCATTACTCTTTGGCCGATGATGAATTCCATGACCGATAATGTTGCGAGTTAGTTTCACATACCGAAAAACAATCAAAGATCTTTGGGAGTATTTGGAGGTGTTGTATTCGGTCGTGATAATTTGAATTGCTTGTATGACTTGTCGATCGATGTGTTTCGACAGAATCAAAGAGATCGCACCGTGACTCAAGATTTACTTGCGACTTTAAGAAAATGTCTCAGAATGGTGCACTTTGCTTCAATTACGGCCGATGTTAAGGTGATGCAGCACAACGTGAACAACTCCTTGTCACGGGTTTTTAGGCGGCTGCGCCCTGAGTTTGCTACTGCTCGCTCCCAGATTTTGTCAGGTAATGACATTTGCTCTTTATCTGAGGCTTTCTCGCGGGTTTTACGCACATCTCCCAAGCCTCCTCCAGTCGAAGGAGATACGGGTGAGTTTTCTGCTCTTGCTGCACAAGCATTTCATGGGCATCGAGGTTCTAATCATGGTGGTCGTGGTGGTGGTGGACGCAGAGGTGGTAGAGGAGATCGGGGTGGTCGTGGTGGTGATGATGCTCATGGCCGTGGGGGCATCAGATGTCAAGGTATGTTACCATCATGGGGGGCACGGCATCCGCAACGCAATTGTTGGAAGTTACATGGGAAACCTCGGTAACCGATTTGCTAATATCGCTACTCATCCCGACCCTCGTTAGTCGGCCCTCCTCTCCTTTGCCTCGAATGTAAGATGGTTATGATGTCGATGAAGAGTATGCTAGGTATACCCGCCAGTCTCTCAACCATCTTCATCTTCCTCTTCTGCAGCCACTCTTGTCCATTCAGTAAACCCATCTGCGTGTTTTTCCTCCTCGAGTCGCAAATGGGTCATTGATTGATTCGTGCTACCGATCATATGACCGGTGATGCGGTATTTTATCTTCCTTTACCTCTTCTATATTGCCTAGTGTCACTTTAGCCAACGGGTTGCATGTGTTCGGGGGGCGGATCGCTAGTATCACTCCATCTCTATCTTTGTCTTCGTCCTTTACCTCCCCCGGTTTTCCGCTCAATTTACTATCCATCACTAAATTAACTCGTGATTACAACCGTAGCTGCCTCATTCTTTTTATGATTCTTATGTCTTTCAGATCTTACGACGAAGAGGATTATTGGTAAAGGCTACGAATCAGAGGGCTTTACTTGGATGATGTTGTCTCTCCTGTTGCATGTTCCAAAGTGTCACTTCCACTTACGCGCATCGATTCATTGTCGTTTGGGTCATCCGTGTCTCTCGAATTTGAAGAAATTGTGTCCTAGTTTAGAGTCTTTGTCTACATTAAATTGTGAAGCTTGTCAGTATGCTAAACACCATCGTGTTTCATACTTTCCTAGAGTCAATAAAAGGGCTTGTGTCCTGCTTTGAGTTGGTTCATTCTCGATGTTTGGGGTTCGTCTCCCAGAGTGTCGAAACTTGGTTATCGGTACTTTGTTACATTTGTCGATGATTTTTCACGTGTAACTTGGATTTATTTAATGAGAAATCGTTCTGAGTTATTCTCCATTTTTTGTGGTTTTTGTGCTGAAATTAATACCCAGTTTGGTGTGCCTATTAAAACTCTTCAGAGTGACAATGCAAAAGAATATTTCTCCACCCCTTTCTACTTTTATGCATGACAATGGCATGACTCATGACTCCTCTTGCACCGATACACCTCAACAAAACGGGTGGCGGAAAGAAAGAATCGCCATCTAATGGAAAGTGCTAGTGGCTCTTAGCTTTCAAATGCATGTGCCTAAGTCATTCGTCCGATGCGCTTTTGCCATCTTATTAATAGGATGCCATCCTCGGTTCTTGGGGGAGATTTCATATCGTGTCTTATATCCTTCCCGCTCGTTGTTTTCCGTGTCACCGCACCTTTGCCGTCGTGTTTGCTTGTTCGCGATCATCGGCCTCATATAACCAAGTTGGATCCTAAGTCTCTCAAATGTATCTTCCTTGGCTACTCTCGGTCTCAAAAAGAGTATCGTTGTTTTTCTCCCAAGTTGAATCGTTATCTCGTGTCTCTTGATGTCACCTTTTTTGAATCTCAATCATTCTATCCTCTGCCTTCTATTGACCCATCCTCTTTGGACTCGATGATGATTTCCTTGTCTATCACTTTGTACAAATCAGCGTACCACCTCCTTATATCGCCCCCCATTCAGCAAGAAGTTTACTCATCGCCATCAACGAGAGGGACCTTCTTCTCGCACCTCCCCGATGTGGTCACTACCGAGCCAGCCTCTTCTTGCAGATCCCGGCACGGCTCGTGCCACCTCTATCCGATCAAGATGTTCCGATTGCTCTTCGCAAAGGTAAGCGTAGTTGTGCACAATATTCCATTGCTGACTACGTTAGTTATTCTGGTTTGTCTTCTTCTACATCTTCCTTAACTAATTCTCTTGAGTCTTATCCTATTCCTAAGTCGTATGCAGGCGTGGCTCATCTCGGTTGGAGAACCGCTATGGAAGAGGAGATGAAGGCTCTTGAGGAGAATCAGACTTGGGATTTGATACCTTTGCCGGCGAACAAGAAGGCAATTGGTTGTAAGTGGGTTTTCACAAAGGAAAGTGAATCCCGATGGTTCGCTTGCTCGATTGAAGGCTCGCCCTGTCAGCGAAGGGTTACGCCCAAACGATGGTGTGGATTATTCATAAACTTTCTCTCCGCCGGTTGGCTCGCTCGGTTGCTTGTTTCTCTTGCGCATCATACCACCGGCCGCTTCACCAACTAGATGTCAAAATGCTTTTCTTCATGGTGACCGCACGAGGAGGTTTATCTTGAACAACCTCCCGGTTTTGTTGTTCGGGGAGTCGTGATGGTGTGCAAGTTAAAAAAGTCGCTGTATGGTTTCAAACAGCCTCCTCGAGCTTGGTTTGGTCGATTTAGTGAAGTTGTGTTAGAGTTTAGCCTTACGCGTGCAGCGTTGATCATTCGCCTTTTATCGACACCGAGGTGGTGTATTCTCTTGGTAGTGTATGTTGATGATATCGTTATTATCGGAGATAGTGTGGGAATTTATGCTCTAAAGTCTTTCCTTCAAGAGAGATTTCAAACAAAAGATCTTGGAAACCTCAAGTATTTTTGGGAATTGAAGTTGCCCTGCTCAAACAAGGCATCTTTCTTTCTCAACGGAAGTATGTATCGGACTTACTTACTAACACCGGATGTTAGGGGCAAACCAAATTGAGACTCTTATGGATGCTAATGTGAAGCTTAGAGATGATGATGGTGAAAAATTAAATCATCCTGAGAGGTATCGCACGCTTGTAGGAAGTTGAACTATTTAGCCGTGACTAGACCGACATCGCTTGCAGCTAGTAAAGTCGGCCGCTTTATGTCGACTCCACGATCTACTCACCGGGAGGTCATTGTACAAATCCTCCGATATCTCAAAGGAGCTCCAGCCGCTGGGTTACTTTATCGAGATCACGGGCACATAAGAGTTGAGGGTTTTGTGATGCCGATTGGGCCGGATGTCCTATTAGTAAGAAGTCAACCACGTGATATCAGATATTTGTTGAGGCAACTTAGTGTCTTGGAAAAGCAAGAAGCAAAGAGGTTGTGTCGAGATCCAACATGAGGCGAATATAGGCCACGGCTCACCGACTTGTGAATTGATGTGGATTCGCCAAATACTGAGGAGATGGGGTTTGTTTCGTAGTTCAACACCTATGCAGCCTATGGTGTGACAATCAAGCACCATCCATATTGCATCGAATCCTCGTGTTTCATGAACGCACAAAACATATTGAGGTTGATGTCATTTCATTCGCGAAGCTACAACAAAAGATTATTGTCACAAAGCTACGCAAGTCCTGGATCACTAGCCGATGTTCTCGACAAAGTCGGTGGTTGGAAATAGGTTGCGTTATATGAGTAACAAGTCGGGCACGCATGATATTTATGCTCCAATTGAGGGGAGTGTTAGTGAATAAGGGATATTTTATAAGGGTGTTATGTGTAACTTCTTAATATATGCACATATGTATAAATACCCTAGCCTAACCTTTTTAGGGTTTAAGGCTTCCAAAACATATTCTTCTTCTTTCTTCTCTTCTCCGTTTCTTTACAATGTGGATGGTTTATGTGGATGACAATGTGATTACATGCAGTTATTCAAAAGGAATCAATGCACTTAAGGCTTGTCTTCACGCATGCTTTCAAACAACAGTTAGTAATCTCCCTTAATTGGTACTAAACCACAAAGAGTGATGATTGCGAAGTGAGGGAAGAGTTAATAATTTTCTCAAATAAAGAGGAGTTTAAAGATCCTCCACAAATGTAAAGGTGGGATTGTTTAGAATCTAAGAAAGTTAAGGCATATCACACAGTTCATCACAAGTTTGAAAGTTCTTGTAAGTTGATTTCAGGAGACAATAGTTTGTGGAATGCTGGGCAGTAGCAGGAGCAAATAAATTATAAGAGAGACTTTGACAAAATACCTTCCACATTTCAGAAGAAGCCCTCTCAGCTCGTATTTTCTTCATCTTCAAGAACAACACTAGTCCTGAATATGGCAATCCATTTAAAAATAAGCATTTAACAAATGGAAAATACATCAGCAAGATCCATAAAAAATACTCCCTCTGTCCTAAAAATATAGTTCTTATTTCTATTTTTATCAGTCCCAAAATACTCGTCCATTTTCTAAAAGTGGAGCAATTAATTATCTTAGTTTCCCACCATACCCCTCATTAGTTACATAGTTTTCCTAACTTTGTAACTCATTAAAGGAGCAACTACCACATTTACTATAATTAATAAAGTTAATATAGATAAAATAGGCACTAATTAATAATTTTCTTAAACTATATGAAAAGTCAAATGAGACGCTCTTTTTGGGGCGGAGGGAATACACATGAACTCCTTCCTTCCGAAAAGATGAGGGACGCTTTGACTTATTGCGCAAATTAAGACAATGGTTAAAAATCCATTGTCTTCCTAAACTACAGATAGATTGTGTGGCCAGGATCTATGCTTGCTATAGTAATTTTGACTTGGTTGATACCATAACTAAAAGGGTATTAAAGAAATTATGCCAAACATACTTCCCTAGAGTGAAAATTTTCCTCTCCTTTTGGGACAAACAAAAACAGGAAGGCATCCCTCTTCCTTTGGAACAGAGTGATATGATCCTGACTAGCCTTCCAAGGGATTTCACGAGTTTAGGGGCTTATTTGATAAGTTTGGAAGCTAGGACTAGGAGACAAGTTTGGAAGCTTAGGAGGCTGTTTGGATACTTCAGGGGGTTAAAGTGGCAATTCAGCAAAGTTGAATTGTGCGAAACAGAAACTTGTCAAAGTAGATGCGCACACTTTTTGGCTCTACAACGTGTGCACATCCAGCATCCGACATGTCAGCTTTGGCTTGTTATTTTTATTTATTTTTTGGGTTTTTATTTGTTGTACTATTTGGGTATTTTAGGGTTTTAGTTTCCTTTTACTAGGTTTCTTTTCCGACAAGTTTTAGGATTAACTTTTCCGTATTTCTTTATGGTTTGTAAGCCTATATAAAGGCCTTTAAACATTGTTTTATCGGAGGAGATGAGTATATTAATAAAGTGAGTTGATTTTCATATTAGAAAATTGTGTGTTTTATTGAGTGTCCTAGATTGGAAGCTCGGATTGCAAACATCGTGGGTGGATCCGTTGTTTGTGAATGAATTCGACTTAGGAGAGTCATCCCAATTGTGGCATCATTCAAAATTTCAAGGTTCGCGTCATCTCGAGCGTGTTGGTGTTGGGTCGCGGAGTCATTCATCCTAAAACCTATCTAGGAGATCTTGGGTTCTCATGACAGAGGGAGTAGATAATTAATTGAAAATGACACCAATATTGCTTTGCTGATTAGTACCAATATTACTATAAGCCCCTATAGAAGAAAGGTAGGGAGTTCAGATTTCATTTGAGGCAAACTAATTACAAATAATTTATTGGATGATAAAGGTACTATTTTGCCAAAAAGACAGCAACAAACTGTTTTTTTTTTCAAGCCTTTCCACAGTATGCTTTGAGCCATTCAGAACATCTATATTTAACATACTCCATGCTTTTATCTTTTTTGGTATTGATACGAATGAGCAGAAAGAATAACTCCTCCATGTACTTCCAACAAAAATGACATTCAGGAGTATTTTCAATTCAAAAAACATCTATAAAGTATGTATTTGCACTTACGAATCTCAAGAAATCAGATTTGGTGAGATCCATGATGTTGAGGAATTTCTAAATACGAGAGAGAGAGAGAGAGAGAGATTTCATTTTGGGGTATTCTTTTCTTCTGTTTTTCCTTTTTTTTTCTTCTGAACTGACTGTTACTAATTGTCATAATTTAGCAAGGAATGACAATTGACAAGTACAACTTGTACTGATGGTGTGCTGGTGTTGAGGAATGAAAATTGGGAGTTTTTAATGTACATGTTGGAGAGGATGGGCTTGGGTAATAGATGGAGACAGTGGATTCTGTTTTGCATATCAGCAGCTCGGCTTTCGGTCATGGTTAATGGAGAACCGGCTGGCTTCTTTGAGAGCTCGAGGGGGTTGCATCAAGGAGACCCGCTCTCTCCTTTCTATTCATTCTCATTATGGAAGCGCCGAGTAGACTAATAGATAAAGCAGTGGGAGGTGGGTTTATTCAAGGTTTTGGGATTGGTAGGCACGGAGAGGAGAGATGGTCGTCTCGCATCTTCTTTTTTGCGGATGATACCTTATTGTTTTGCAATGCAGAGATTGAGCAGCGATATCTTGGCTTAGTGCTCGCTTTTTTCTAGACGGTGTCAGGTCTTTGAGTTAACATTGCCAAAAGTGAGATCATCCCAGTTGGAGAGGTGGTAAACATTCATTACTTGGCAGTGGCCTTCGGGTGCAGGGTCTCTTTCCTTCCATCGACCTATCTTGGGTTACCGATTGGTGTGCCTTTTAAGAACAAAGAAATGTGGAATACCGTTGTGGACAGTTTCATTTGTAGATTGCTGGGATGGAAGAAACAATTATTGTCGAAGGTGGGAAGATTAATTCTTATCAAAAACACCCTTTCAAGTTTGCCCACCCATTTACTATTGCTTTTTGTGCTACCCGCTTCGGTTCGGTGCATTTTGGAAAAGTTGGAGAGGGATTTTTTGTGGGAAGGGCAAGGGGTGGAACGCAAGTTTCACAAGGCGGGCAGATTAATTCTTATCAAAAACACCCTTTCCAGTTTTCCCACCTATTTACTATCGCTTTTTGTGCTACCCGCTTCGGTTCGGTGCATTTTGGAAAAGTTGGAGAGGAATTTTTTGTGGGAAGGGCAAGGGGAGGAGCGCAAGTTTTGTTTGGTCAAATGGAAGAAAGTTTGCCATGATCCGAGATGGAGGTTTAGGAATTGAGAATCTTAGACGATTTAATAGAGCTTTGCTTGGAAAGTTGTTGTGGCGTTTCATGATTGGTACAAATGGCTTGTGGAGGAAAGTGGTTATTTGCAAACATGGTGAGGGAGACCATGATTGGTTCCCGAAGATTAAATTCAATATTTTGGATCGAAGGTGTGGAGTGGTATTTGTAAAGGGTGGGAAGCTTTTGAGAGACATGTCTCTTTTGACATAGGTTGTGGAGGAAACGTAAGATTTTGGAAGAATAAGTGGTGTGGGGAGGATGAACTGGGGAGACTTTGCCCTGCCCTATTCAATTTGGCAGTGGACAAAAATTGTAGTGTTAGCTCGGTGCTTCATGTAGAGCAAGGTAAGGTGGTGTGGAATCCGGTGTTTCGCAGAAATTTGCTGGATTGGGAGGTGGAAATCTGTGCAGAAATTCTCCAAATGACTTCACTCGCTGCAAATTGATGATAGGAGGGACGATAGGGTGAGGTGGGCTGTCTCGAGCTCAAAGAAGTTTACGGTTAAGTTTTTTTTACCGAGTTCTAACAGGCAGACGGTCATTCTTTCCCAAGGAAGGGTCTTACGAGGAGTTGTACTCCTAATAGTGCTGTTTTTTTTTGGCTTGGGAGGCTTATCATGGGGCCATTCTCGCGACCTGAGGAAGAGAAAGATAGTGTATGTCAATTGGTGCTACTTGTGTAAAAGCAATGAGGAAAGTGTTAATCATCTTTTGATTCGCTGTCCGCTAGCTTGTGCTCTATGGAATATGATTCTGGGTCTGTTCAGATTGATGTGGGTGATGCCTAATTCTGTTAGGGAGTTGCTGTCGAGCTGGTCATGTCACAATCACAGGAGAGAAGGAATGTTCCAAGTGCGTGAATTACGAGGATCTTTCCCTTTGGGCGAGGAGAAGGGCTAAGGGATCTCGGCAGATATCTGGGTGTATCTTGTGCAAGTTTCGAAGATAAAATTATGGAAGTTCTTTGGGATATTGAAAAACAGTGGAGATCTTCCAAAGGTAACAGAGCTGCTCTAAGTGCCAAATCAAAAGTCAGGGGTAAGCGGGAATTGAAGCAGTTGTGTTCCAGTCTGAAATTGTATAAGTCGGGGAGGGTAGCAGGGGACGGCAGAAGGAAACGATCTTATTAATTAATGCTTCTCATGGATCTTCGAATTATTTCGTGGAATGTGGGGTACTAATAGTTTACAGAAGTGACATAGTATTAAGGCAGTTCTTAGGAGGTGGAAGCCTCATTTAGTCCGCCTTCAAGAAACGAAAATGGTCTCTATTGACAGAAGAGTGGTGAATAGCGTAGGGGGTGGAAGATGGTTCGATTGGACTTTTGTTGGGCCTAATGGAGCTGCTGGAGGTATTTTGGTTATGTGGGATAGGAGGGTAGTCTCTAAGAGCATGTACAATGGGGTTTTTTTACCCAAATCTAACCCAAATTTTCCCATCCAATGGAGAATTTTAAAAAATCATCCCCAAATCAACCAATGATTTTAACAAAAAAAAATCATCCCTTGAAACCCAAAGTCCCCAAATCCTAGGTCCCCTTTCCAAGTGTCATCATTTGAGTGGATAACAATTTATTTTCTTCCATTATCTTTCTTAACAAATTTTTAACCAAAAAAATTTTTTTTAATTACTTTTTTCCTGGATTAAGGTACCCATTTTTATCTATAAATAGAGACTTGGTTTGTTTTATTTGGATATCAGAAAAAAATTCTATAATTTTTTCCAGTTTCTAGTCATTATTAATGGAGATAAAGATGGTGGGGTATGTAAATGTGTTGGATTTTGTGCCACCATTGGGAAGGTTTTTTGGTTTTGAATCAAATAGATATCTAATGGATTATTTTATTGATTTTTAATGGGTTATATTTGATTTTGGTTTGATTTGGCAAAACCATTGTACATGCTCTAAGCTTGATGTGGTAAAAGGCACATATTCAGTTTCGTGTTTACTGCAATCGGCAGAGACGGATCATAGCTGGATCTTTTCGGGGATTTATGGTCCTTGTGCTGATAATCTGAGGCAGTTGTTGTGGGATGAATTGAGGACTATTAGAGACAGATGGGACGCTCCTTGGTGCATTGGAGGAGATTTTAATTTGGTTAGGCATCCTCGCGAGCGGTCAGGATTAACGATTTGGGTTTAGTGGACTTACAGTTATCGGGAGGTAATTTCACTTTCACTTGGTTCAGACATGGAGATAGGTAACAATTTTCCAGAATTGATAGGTTTCTCCTTTCCGCCGATTGGGACGTTGGTTGTAGGGGTTCTTCCCAGTATTGTCTCCCTAGAGTCGTGTCAGATCATTCGCCTTTACTGTTGGAGAGTTGGTGGTTTGAAGAAAGATAAAGTAACAGATTTGAGAACATGTGGCTGCATGAGCCGGGTTTTTTGGATTGGGTGCATTCTAAGTGGTGTTCTTATATGATCTGTGGGAATTCTGATTTTATTCTTGCTCAAAAGTTAAAGCTGCTCAAGGAAGACCTAAAAACTTGGAATAAAGAGGTGTTCGGGAGGATAGATATTAAGATTAAGCAAGTGATGGAAGAGGTGAGAATTTTGGATGAGAAGGCAGGTTTGGGAGGTGGATTAACTGAGATGGAAGAGGCAAGGCGAAGTGTTTTGAGAAGTGAGGGAGAGTCTTTGCTGATTAAGGAAGAGATTTCCTGGAGGCAGAAATCTAGAGTTCAATGGCTTAAAGAAGGGGATAGAAACACCAAATTTTTTCACAAGATGGCGAGCATGCATAAGAGAGTGAATCAGATCAGAAATATTTCGATTGATGGTATTCTGTTGAAGGATCAGCAGGACATTAAGGAGGGTATAGCAGATTTTTATGCAAGTTTTTATGCAGATGAGGGGATTTGGAGGCCGAAATTGGACGGAGTCATGTTTAATGTTTTGGGAGATGCTGACAGAAGTATGTTGGAGGCACCTTTCTCTCAAGAGGAAGTGGTGGCTGCGTTGTGAAGCATGAGCGGGGATAAAGCTCCGGTCCAGACGGGTTTACAATGGCTTTCTTTCAACAGTGCTGGGAGGTGGTGAAAGTTGATGTTATGGAGGTTTCTAAATATTTTCATGTGAATAAATGTTTTGAGAAAAGTTTTAATGCTACATTCATTACCTTGATTCCGAAGAAAGTGGGAACGACTAATGTGGGGGACTACAGACGGATCTGTTTGGTTGGAAGTTTCTATAAATTGTTAGCCAAGGTTCTTTCTTTGAGATTAAGGCAGATTTTGGGGAAGTTGATTTCAGATTCTCAACACGCGTTTGTAGGGGGTAAGCAGATTATTGACGCTTCCTTTATAGCTAATGAAGTCATAGATGCTAGAATGAGGAGTGGTGTTCCGGGCCTTTTGTGCAAACTTGATATAGAGAAGGCGTATGATAACGTGAATTGGGATTTTCTGCTGTATTTATTAGAAAGGAAGGGGTTCAGCGATAAGTGGATTGAGTGGATTTGGTTTTGTATTTCTACGATTCGATTTTCAGTGCTGATTAATGGGGAACCTGCGGGTTTTTTTCCGAGTTCCAGGGGCCTGCGTCAGGGAGATCCTCTTTCTCCCTTTCTTTTTATTTTGGTTATGGAGGCGCTGAGTATACTTTTAGATAGGGCAGTGGCAGGGGCTTTCATAAGTGGTTTTAAGTGTGGGTCGCTCAGGGGAACGGAAGTACTGGTTACTCACCTTCTTTTTGCGGATGACACGCTTATCTTTTATGACGCTGAGATTGAACAGCTGGGGTATCTTTTCTTGATCCTTTCTTTCTTTCAGATGGTGTCGGGTTTAAGAGTCAATATTGCAAAGAGCGTTATTCTCCCGGTGGGGACAGTGGCAGATGTTGAGCATTTGGCTTCGGTTTTCGGGTGCACATCTGCTAAGATCCCTTCGTTCTATCTAGGTTTACCGATTGGAGCTCCTTTTAAGGATAAGACTATGGAATCCTGTGGTAGAGAGAGTCGATCAGCGCTTGGCGGGGTGGAAGAAACAATTGTTGTATAAAGCTGGAAGGTTAACCTTGGTGAAGAACTCTCTGTCAGGTATTCCAACTTACTATTTATCAGTGTTTGTGATGCCCGGCTCGATCGCAAGAGGATAGAAAAGTAGGAGAGGGATTTCCTCTGGGAAGGGCAAGGGAAGAGCGTAAATATCATCTGGTTAAGTGGACGTCAATGTGTACCAGTATTAAGGAAGGAGGCTTAGGGCTGAAAATTTTAAGCTTGTTAAATGCAGCTCTTCTTGGGAAGTGGCTGTGGCGATATTTGGTGGAGCCTAATGCATCGTGGAGGAGAGTTGTGGCTGGCAAATATGGGGAGGGGGAGCATGTGGTTCCCAAATATAATAAATAGTTCTTTTTGTTCCAGAGTTTGGAAAGGGATTTGTAAAGGGAGGGGGATGTTTGATAGAAATATTTCGTTCGATCTAGGCAATGGTTCGAAAAATCAGATTTTGAAAAGATGTTTGGTGTGGGGAGGTGGAGCTTTGGAGGCTTTTCCCGGATTTATTTAATTTGGCTGTAGATGAAGATATTATGGTAAGTTCGGTGCTTCAGGTGAATAATGGTAACGTGGTTTAGAATGCTGTGTTTTGAAGGAATTTTCAAGACTGGGAGTTGGAATCTAGTATGTTATTTTTAGCTCATTTATATTCCCTCCAAGTAGATAACGGCAGAGATGACAGGGCGGTGTGGGGTTCTTCGAAAGATAAAGTTTTTTCTGTCAAGTCTTTTATTCGCTGATTGCGGGGAATAGGGTTCCTCTCTTCCCATGGAAGTCTATATGGAAGTCTCCCGCTCCCCCCCGAGTGGAGTTTTTTGCGTGGGAGGCCTGTCTTGAGGCCATTCTTGTTGGAGATAACCTTAGGCGGAAGGGCAAGATCTATGTCAATTGGTGCTATATGTGTAGAGACAGTAGCGAGAGCACGAATCATCTTCTTCTACACTGTAAAGTTGCGACGGATCTTTGGAATATGGTGTTTAGGTTGTTCAATATTCAGTGGGTGATGCCTAGATCCGTGAAGGAGTTTCTCTTGTGTTGGCCTTTATCTAATCGCAGGAGGAGAAATTCCGTTTGGGAGGCAGTCCCTCTTGGTATATGGTGGACTGTTTGGTGCGAGAGAAATAGTAGGGCATTTGATAGTGTAGAAAGGACGATGGACCAATTAAAGGACCAGCTGTTGAGGTATCTCTTTCACTGGTGTTATGAGGCTGGCGAGGCAGATTTCATAAATCATTCTTTTGTGGACTTTGTTAATAGTATCAGTCTTGTGTAGTTCGGTTTGTATACGACTTGTGTACATGGTTGCGCCTCCTTTTTGGCGTTGTTATTAATATATATCCTTACTTATCAAAAAAAAAAATCAAAGGAGGTGCAATGTTTTTTGGGAAATTGTTCCGGTGGCAATATGGTGGATAATTTGGAAAGAGGGAAACAGCAGAATTTTTGACAGTGCCAAAGCCTCGCTGATCCAGCTCAAATTATTCTTTTGTGCACTTTGGCGCATTGGTGTTTAGAGACAGAATCTTCTTTTGATGCAGCCAATCTTTCTTTTGTTGATTGAGTAAATAGATATTGCTTAGATTAGGCTTTTTGTAATACCGCTAGTGTACAAAGGTTGTGTCTCCTACTTTGACGCTTTTTCTATATCTATATATCTCATTATTCATCAAAGAAAAAACTAGTCTAGAGGCAGATTCGCAAAAGTAACATAATAATGCATTGATTTTTCAAAGTGGACCCTCTTTTGAGACCATCCAGAATAGGAAATGCGGACACTTCTTCGGGAATGGAGGAAGTACATGTTTATTTACAAACATAGTTTCAAAACTAACTAGGAGTAGTTAGATCTGGAACAGATATTGGTAAAGTAAATACATTTCTAAGAAAAAATTTAAATTAGAAAAATCAGCCATAAGCCTTCTTTTAAGTTCTTAATGATAAGACCTCCTAGTTTCTATAAACAGATTTGATAAATAATCAAGAAATAACAAGCAGAAGCACTAGTTAGTAAAAGAAACTTCATATTAAAAGAGCTCACCATAACATGCTAATGCTCCTCCTAGAAAAAGCGTTGCTATTGCAAAGAGATCCACATACACCTGCATAAAGTATATAGTTATTCTACCAGTACCATAAAGTAAACCTAGAGTAGAAATTGAATAAATAAATAGAAACGAATATTGGCACTCACTATGGAGCTTTTATAACCTCCTCTTATACCCTATCATTGTATGGCCACAATCTCAAGTTGATTTAGATGATATGACATAATTATTCTCAACCACAAATTCTAAGGGTATTAAAGACATTACATAGAAAAATTTCCTAAAGAGGAAAAGTATCTCTTCAATTAGGACAAAACTAAAAAGGGATGTGTACCACTTCAATTGGGACGGAGGAAGCACTACTCAAGAACCTAAGACACTTACTAAAACATTACTAAGATATGACACTCACCTCCAATGAGATGCAGCCAACAAATATCCAAGCTTAAAGATGAATACAACCCCTAGCAACACAGCATCAAACCCTTTATTGTAATTGATTCTACTTCCTTGAATTACCAGAAAACACTATTCTCTAAGAAAATTTCATTTGGTGGATACTCCAGAACACTAAAAATTTACCGAACTAGAACATTTCTTAGCGTATCCTCCAGTTGCAAAAGTATCAATGGATAATGATACAGAAAAAGATAACAAGTAGCAGTAGGAAAGGAATAAGAGAAGGCCCTCAACATTCCTTGAGATACATCTCAAAACAAGACTCCAAAAATGAAAATAAATTCCTAATCTCCTCACATTACAACCCCTAAATAAACATAATTATTAACTTCCTGAATACCCTCCTAACTTCTCTAGAAACAACCCTTCTAATTAGGTATCATAAGAAGCCCTAAAAACAAACAAACAAAAAAATAAATTCTGATTTTAACAACTCAAAACTTAGCAAACTAACTACATGTGAAGAGCTAGCCATATTTCTATGGAATCTTGATTTTTTACTGCATGAATCAGTTTAATGTAGGATGCTCAAACTTTAATATAATTGTTTCAACATTATGATGTAGTAGAAGTAATAATTTACTAATTTTAAGAAAAGACCTTCTACATTTTACATTTGATATTTATTGCCAGCCACGTTCTCGTACTAGTTCCTCGAAACGGAAGCATTCAAGTTCTAGGTAATACTGCTAATTCCTAAATAAATTTCTTTTACTTCGATAAGGTAAATTTGTACTCCCTCTGTTCCTCATAAAGAGTCCATGAGTCCATCCTTTCCTTTTAGGTCATTCCAAAAAAAGTGTGCACTTTCTAATCTTTCCTTTTTTTGGAAGTTACCTATACTATTTTACCTTTGATTTGATTCTCACTTTAATTGATGGGCCCTACTCTCACTTGGGTATCATTGGAAAATACACACTATTCTAATATTTATAATAGAGTCAATTATCTTTTCTTAATTTGTATGCCGAATCAAACAAGACACTCTTTTAGGAATGGAGGGAATATATAATAGAGCATAACCATAACCAGATTATAAGATGGATGAGAATCCATCAAGAAAAGCAAACAAATATGAAAACAAGCTACTGCTCCAGATATATAGACGAAAAACCAAAGCCTCCCAATCTCTCTCAATAACCAAGAGGGGAACCCTACGAAAGGCACCTCTCGCTGATGCCCATAGAGAAGCCAAGTGAACCACCCTACCCCATAGAAAATGCTTGACAAGCTCTGACTCTTTTTTTTTTTTTGACAAGTATATATTAAAAAACAACAGCGGCAAAGCAGGTGCCGCATCCTATGTACACAAGAAGTATACAACAAAAACTAAAGGTTACATATGTTCACTACGAAATCTGCAAAAGAATTAACCTCAGGCCTAACACCGTCTATACACCAAAAAAACAGCAGCTAAAGAAGTTCATTCTTTAGCACCGACACCGACAGAGGCCTTTCCTCATTATCGAACGCTCTCCTATTTTTCTCTTTCCAAATCACCCAGCACACTCCCAAGAGAATAGCTTGCCAAATAACATCCCTTCGTTTCCTTTTGTGCAAAGACCAGCAAAGGAAGAGATCTTTGATTGATTCCAGCATGACCCAAGATAAATTGAAGATGGAGAAAATGAAATTCTACAAATCACCCACCACCGGACAATGAAGCATAAGATGATGTCATTCTCTCCATTCCTTTTGCACATGTAACACCAGCTCACAATCACTTTACCACACCTCCAAAGATTATCCCCCGTAAGAATAGCTTCATTCACCGCCATATGAAAAAAACAACTCTAGCCAGAGCCTTAGTCTTCCAAATAACTTTCCAGGGGAACGGACCCCTTCCCCCATTTTCCAAGCCAAAGAAGAACGATCTTACCGAGAACATTTTCTTTTTAGATCTTTCCCAGATGACCTTGTCGCCGATACTCATGTCCAGCTGCTGCAAGTATAACAACTCAGAGAGCTAGAGAAAGCTCTCCACTTCCCAATCCTGAAAATACCTTCTAATACATTGGGTTCCAAATGATCATGCCTTCTTCATGCAAAATGGAAGCACTGATGTTGACTTCTTCATCGATCGCAATGTCAAAAGGAGTAGGAAAAGCCCTCCACAACTCCAAATCTCCACACCACCTATCCAACCAAAATCTGACTTTAGACCCTTTCCCTACTTCAAAGGAGATATTTCTAGCAAAAGCATCCACCCTTTCCGGATCCCTTTCCAAACCCCCACCTCATAAGACAAGGAAACCTCCTTCGGAAACCATAAGGGCTTGTTTGATAGTCAAGCACGGATAAGCAGTATTATAATCCGAGAACTATTAGGCCCTCATGCCCTCACAATTAATCCTCACATGTATATCGGGGGTAGTTTTGAGATAAAAAATGTTAATCTCAATTTTTTTAGTGAGGGCGCTAATAATACCACTCTCTCCCTTGGTATTAATAGCGAGGGGATAATGACTTTATCCGGGTAACTCGTGTTATTAGTCCCGACCACCTATTGTGTACCAAACATCAAACAATTTGGCTTATTAATCCTATCTAGTCTTAATCATGGCTACCAAACGGCACCTAAATGATTTCCTTCCCCATACTTACTCACCACCAATCTCCACCAAAGTGCATCCTTATCGATCATGATGTGAGACAAGATTGGAGCAGTTTATTCTTACGTTTTATTATTTTTACTATTATTATAAATTTCGAATTTGTAATTAATAGGGTAGTAATATATATTTAGAAGTAGATTTAGATCTCTAATCAATGAATTTAAAGTCCTAGATGGTTACTAGATAAGTTAGAGCAGTTTTTTGGAAGTTATAACCACCTTTCCAACCGCTATGAACCTTACAAATAGAGGTTTGATGTCAATTCCGAATTGTTCAAAAAATTGAATAAAGTTAAGGTTTAATCCTTTTTCTGGTGGATTCCAGTTGTTCGTTCCTAGTGGATTCTAGGATTAATAAGGTTTGGCATGTTCAACTTTAATTTAAAGGGTTTTCTCGTAGTAAAAGCCCTTGATTAATCCTTCGGGTTTAATCTCCACTACCATTTACCCAACAAAGCTCTACTGAAATCTCTAACTCTCAGATTCTTAACCCCTAGACCACCAATTCTGATACTAGAACAAATCTTATTCCAATTTACTAAATGATACTTCCGATCCACCATCAAACTCTCCCATAAAAAATCTCTCTCAAGTGTTTCCAATCTTTGACTAACTTGAAATCAGAAATAAAAGGAGGAGAAGAAGAGATGCAGGCAGAGGCGATGAACTGGAGTTGTGCGCAGCAGCAGTAATCTCTGCGTCTTAATTTTTTTTATTAAACAATGAGCGTATATATATATATAACATATACCCTAATAACACAATTACCAAACTACCCTTATTTACTAACACTCCCCTTCAAGCTGGAGCATAGATATTTATCATACCCAGCTTGTTACAAATATAATCCACCCTTAACTTTATCAAGCCTTTAGTCAAGATATCACCGGTGGTTGTTCTCCCGCGCACGTATGAGGTGGAGACAAGATTACATTGGATCTTTTCTCGAATGAAATGACAATCAACCTCTATATGCTTAGTCCTTTCGTGAAAAACTGGATTTGTAGAAATATGCATTTGATTATCACACCACAATCTCATAGGCAGAGGAACCTTAAATCCAATCTCTTCCATCAATTGTTGTATCCACATAAGTTCACAGGTTGTCTGAGCCATAGCACGATTTTCAGCACTTGATCTCGCCACCACACTCTGTTTCTTACTTTTCCAAGATACAAGATTTCCGCCCACAAACACACAATATCCTGTAGTTGACTTACTATCATCTCGTGATCCTACCCAATCAGCATCAGAGAATGCCTCTACCCGTGTATGCCCATGATTCGCATACAATATACCTCTACCCGATGCTCCTTTCAAATATTTCACAATTCGAATCAATGCATTCCGTGTGTAGTAGTAGGGGCTGCCATGAACCGACTCGCTACACTCACCGGAAAAGTAATATGCAGACGAGTTACTACAAGATAATTCAACTTACCAACCAATGTCCGGTATCGTTCTGGATCCTCAAGCATCTCCCCTTCTCCGGCTACAAGTTTGACATTAGGATCCATTGGAGTGTCACACGGTTTCACTCCAAGCATTCCAACTTCTTCAAGTAAATCAAGGACATATTTTCTTTGACACAAAAAGATCCCTTTCTTGGACCGTATCACTTCGATCCCAAGAAAGTACTTTAGAGTACCCAAGTCCTTTGTTTGAAATTTTGTTTGAAGACACGATTTGAGTGCTTGATACCATGTGTATCACTACCGTGATCACAATATCATCTACATAAACAACCAAAACAATACGAGCCCTGCTAGTGCGCGAAAGAACACGGTGTTATCACACGTGCTCCTCAGAACCCAAACTCTAGCACGACGACCACGAATACGCCAAACCAAGCCCCGAGGCTGTTTCAACCCACACAACAACTTTCGCAACCGACATACTTTATTCACATACTCCCCTTGAGCAACAAACCCCGGAGGTTGCTCCATGTAAACCTCTTCCTGCAAATCACCATGAAGGAATGCATTCTTGACATCCAACTAATACTGAGGCCCAGTTATTAGAAGCGACTAACGATATAAGAAGGCGAATAGAAGTGAGCTTAGCAACAGGAGAAAAAGTATCGGTATAATCAACACCATACACTTGTGCGTACCCTTTGCAACCAATCGAACTTTTAACCGAGCGGACAGTACCATCGAGGATTCATTTTAACCACGTACACCCATTTACATCAATAGCCTTCTTACCGTCGGAAGTGTTGCAAGTCGTGTCTCATTAGCCTCGAGAGCTTGCATTTCCTCTTCCATAGCGGACTTCCAACCACTATGAGGCGAAGCTTGAGACACATTTGTAGGGGTGACAGCGGAATCAAAGAAACAATAAATGAGCGAGAAGAATCGACAAGCGAGTGAGCATACGAGACCTGAGGTGATAGGATGAACACAATGTACGTGTACCTTTTCGGGCCTACTGGGAGATCTAGAGGCAGGTGCGATGGCGTGGGAACCGGTATCGGGAGTGAATCGTTGGAGAATCTGCAACTCGGTTCTTGGGCGAAGAACAAAATATGGTCTTGTATAAACTGGCAAACTCCTCGTCATTCATAACAACATTATGGGTCTCCGGTTGACAAACTTGCTCGGATTTGCGAATTGTATGAGCGAATCTAGCTATTTTTTTGTTGATATTCCAATTCTTTGGCGAGTGAGAGGCTTAGGACAACGTCTTTTGAAATGACCATGTTCTCGACAGTTGTAACACACTCTAGGTCCTCCACGACCTCCGAACACTCTTCCACCACAAGTTCCAACACGAAAACCACCACGGCCTCCATCCCTACCTCCACGATAACCATTCCCTTGTGAAACTAATGCTAATTTATCGAGATACCTCCACATGTGATGACTCGCCATTCCTCGTCGCGATCAAAGCCTATAAGGCATCGAGACAAGGTACCTAAATCTTTATTTGATAATAGCGAGATCGAACCATATCATACTCTTTCTCCAATCGATAGCCAACTAAACATCACGACTTCTCACGTTGAGCTTTCATCTCCTCAATATCATCGAAATAGGCATAGTGGCGGTGAAATCCTTACTACATATGCATGAAATCATAATAATAATCCATAATACTCCGCCCTTTCGACTAGGGCGATGAACTTCTTGTGACAGATTGTACAACCTATTCAAGTTACTCGCTCGAGAACCATTTATGCAAAGTGTCGCGGCTCCTTACCTTGTTTTGCGGTGTTGCATAAAACGATATAATTGGTTAGAAACAATTGTCATAATTGGTCGATAGGCCCATAGGCGAAGAATCTTCACCATCTAAAGAAACAAAAAAGAAATCGGACTATCAATCAAGTACGAATCAACAAAAAAATAGCCAATTTGAAAGCGAGGTTCGATGTCAGTAGGAATCTTGATCAATTGCCGAATCACACCTATCGGTCACCGTAATCATCAACTAACACTTTCAACGTAGTAGCACATAAAAAACACGCTTGTTTTTGAAAGCTAGGGTTCGTTTTTTGATCCCACGCCACCACTCACCGCGTGACATCGGAAAGTCAACAGCTCCGGCTACCTCCTACACAGACACGATCACCTTACTCTTCCGAGCCAATCCCTGGTCTCGGAATCTCCATAGAACACACCTAGACTACTCTAGTGATCAACACATGCACTAATCACCATAGCTGTCAAAGTCGAGGCGCTAAAAGTCGATAGGTCCAAATTTGAGGCGGGCGCTAAAAGGCGCCAAAGGCGCTCAAGAAATAATATACATATAAATATATATATATATATATATATAAATATATATATATATATATATATATAAATATATATATATATATATATATATATATATATATATATATATAGTTTAACAAATTTCAAAAAAACATGTCAAATAGATAAATATGGGAATAAACTGTACATTAAAGGTTGTTAAATATGGTAAATATTATAGCATAATTATTGGAGAGTAATTGTAGGAGAATAATTATAGGAGATTTGATTTATACTTTCTAAAATAGATCATAAAAGTTTATAAAATGTACATAAATAAAAAAATTCAGCTACCAATTAAATAGAATTAGACCAAAAATAGCTTGAAACTGCCCCAATCCAAAAACCAAGCAAGAGACTAACATGTATAGTCACTGGCGATCAGATCTGTGGACGTCCGGCGAAATAATCCGGCACCGGCGCCGGCGCGTGGGACGCGTGACTCCAATTCGGCGACCTCGGCGGCCTGATCTGTTCGCCTACTCACGGTGATAGCAGATCTGGCCTTAGATTGGATCAAAAGTGAAGATCGGAGGCTAGATCGGAATTGAAATTTCTCGGCTATCCTTGTCGGTGTATCGAATTTAAAAATAAAAAAAAAACGTAAGTGTGCAACTTTAACAATCTTTTAGCATGCTGGAAAAAGCGCCAAAGTCGACGACTTTTCATCCACTTATGCACATCGACTCACCTAGCCTTCCTGAAGCGCCGATGCCTCGCCTCGCCTGGAATCTCGCCTGAGGCACCAAAGGCGCTCGCCTTTAACAACTATGCTAATCACTTTTCAATATTGGCCGTGCATAGAGCCAACACTGAATGTCTTGAGGGAATTAGATTTTGCGTATCAAGGCTCAGATACCATGAAATCAGAAATAAAAGAAGAAGGAGAAGAAGAGATGCAGGCAGAGGCGATGAACTGGAGTTGTGCGCAGCAGCAGTAATCTCTGCGTCTTAATTTTTTTTATTAAACAATGAGCATATATATATATAACATATACCCTAATAACAAAATTACCAAACTACCCTTATTTACTAACATAACTGATGTTAGAATAACAAACAGGGACATAAAGTAGGGAGGGGTTAAGAATCAGACTCATTAAAATCAGAGTGTTTCTCTCCATCCAAATGCACCATAAAACTGCAAAGATCCCACTATGCAACAAACTTTATCTCCCTTCTTGCGAAGACCTCAAAATTTAACCCGAAGGAAAGACAATACAAAAATCAAGGCAAACCCAAACCTCACCTGTCACCACAAAAAGTCTGTGCCAAATATACCACACACCTTATCAATGGAGAAACAAATGGTCGTTAGATTCAGAAGTCTTACACATCACACAATAATCCAAAGAAATCCTCCTGTAAGGTATGCACGATTGAAGCATATCATTCATAAACCCGAGCTTTCCATATGAAAGAAGAAAGAGGGAACAACTCTGGATTAGGAGATCGAATCAAATGAGTCAATGATCACCTAGAATACTATCCCAAGCCCTCTAAGACCCGAGACAGAGAATAAAGACACGAGATAAATGCACACGAGAGACCGCATCAAGAAGACCCACCACCTCCAAACACACTTGATCATTGAGATTATGGAAGTGGAGGTCCCATGAAACATCATCATTCCCAACCCTAGAAAAGAACTCAGAATAGGAGGAAAATGGATTGACAACAAATGATGTAACAAGGAAAAAGCCAACGAAAGCGAGTATCACCCACCCAAACATCTTTTCAACACCACACGTGGGTGCCATCTCCTAGCCTTAATCATGTAAGAGGAAAAAACAGAGGGCAGCATTGGAAAGCGTTGGTGAAAGAACTTTGTGCAGCTGTAAAAGGTAAAAGGAGTAACACCAATAAGAATCATAATTATTTACATCAACTGTTGGAATATTGGGGTCAATATTTATGGGTGAATTGTGAGGTCACCACAAAAGAGTCTAAACCCACATTGAAAATATACTAGAAAGTATTCTAGTTTATATAGTGAGATATTATGGAAAGTAACATTTAAGTTACAAGCCATGTAGCCATGTCTTGCGCACTAGCTAGCTTTGCTAGCCGTTGGTTGGACAAACGCTCACGCACTCGCTCGAGCCCGTGCACGTCGTGAAGGAGCAATTGGAGCCTTTCTGTTTTTGTATGAACTGGAAAGGGGCTAGGCGTGACTGGTCACTGGACCAACACACCCTTCGAGTTGTGGGCGGCAGTTTCAGGCTCGGTGGACAGGCACCTCACGAACAGGTACATTGCTTCGATGTTATGTGCACAGCAATAGGCATGTACGACTTGAACCTGGTGGGCAGCCGTCTCTCACAAAGAGACATGACTTGTCTGAAACAGTCACACCATTTCAAGCGACAGGCCATTAGTTGCATCCGTTTTGGAGAGACTCATCCATGCTATATAAAGACCTCCTCTTCCAGTCATTCAGTCATCGAAATCACAAACGAATTCCCCAAGTCAAAATCTGAATTTTTAGTTCCTTCCTCCAAAAGAAATCCAGTTTCTTTTCAGTCTTCCTCCTTCTCCCGTTTTGTGAAAGATTGAAGAGCAAGTCAGATCATTTGGTTCGTCCGTCAAGGTTAGCACAAGTGCAAGTCTAACTCTTGGAAGAAGCGTTGTATCTTAGGAGACATTTGCCATTCATCCGTTTGCACCGTTACGGAGGCAATATTTGTCTTAAGGAGATTTGCCTACGGCATACCTCGCTTCATACTTCATCTAAAAATCTGTTTTGAAAATAACAAGATAAAATAATATACAATATGAACTACTATTGAGAAGCCATATAAAGCAAAACAAATTAGCAATACAAGTCTGAATAACAAAATACCAATAAGTCCTACCCGTGCCACTACTGATGAATCAATAGGATTCCTTCCCATCCCAATCCAAATCAGCACGGCTGATGCCACCATCAAAAGAAAAATTAGCAGAGTAACCTGGTAAGAAAAATCACAAGTCACTACATCTAAGAGCATCAATGTCCGCATGATCTGACCATTGAAATGTTATATGTGTGTGTGTGAGTACAACAAGAAAGAAAAAAACAAGGAAAAGAAAATAATCAACATGATTATGCACAGGAACATAAAAGGTAAACCTTTGCGGCTTCCATACCAAAATCACAACTTTTTGACGGCTTCCAACATGGATGATTCGAAAAGAGCACCATCTTCTGTGACTATTTGTATTTGGATGTGATTTATTCATCTTCTCCAACAATGCTTCCCGAGGACTACATACTTCGTCCTCATCTTCATCATTATTCTGATGGCACAGGTCAACCCTATAAAACCATCCCCAAAATGAAACATATGTTATACCTTACCTTGATCTAAAAATAAAGTTCAACATCAACTAAATCAACTTGATAAGATTAATTTCGCAGAAGATTAAAAATAGTAGTGATGGAAATATCAAACTTGAAAAGTAGGAGCCAAGCTACCTTAACAAGACATCCCCTTGATCTCTAAATGGAGAGCAATGTTGAGAAAGGTTAAAATAAAACAGCAAAAAGGACAATATTTTCAGTTTTAAGTACAGAAATCTCAAGAAATAATCCAAAAACTACATAGCCCGACAATCTTCTCGGGTTCTTGAACATGAGAGCTGTTAGTTTCTTGTGTTCTTTAGTGTTTCAAGAGTCTTACTCTAGATTTGACTAATCATATAGGGGCTAGAAGTTCATTTTATTTCAGCATTGTCTGATCATCAAGCATATGCTATGACTACCAAGTTTCTGATGGAGCTGTTGGGGGGAAATGTTGCGTCAGTTAGCATGCTGGAACTGAATATAATTCATCATCTATGTTAGATGAATGCTTCAGACTGTAAAATAACTGCTCCACCGTGTCTAAACTTAATATAGGATTATCTGGAAGTAGTTAATTTTATTTAGAAGACAAAACATCAAATCAGGATAAGGTATTCTATCATAGAACTAAAAGATTTGATTCAATTTACGACACTTTTATTGAATGTGAGAGAAGCCAACAAGAATAAAGCTGTACGGGTGAGAATTTTGAGCATGAGCATTTTATCGAAGTAAGCCCTTTATTGGCATATAGAAGCCTGGATTCATTTACCCCATTCTACTCACAATCAGAAAACAAATAAATAAGCTTAATAACAAAAAACTCTTTTGAGATTTCATAAAGCACAGTAAAACACATACCAGAAAGATAGAAGAAGGAGAAAGGCAGCTAGAAATAGAATCTTGGGGCATGCTGCAAAATAATACAACAAAAATAATAATGTAACTGCGGCCACCAGTTTCACAAGAAATCTCTTCCTCTTTGATATATTATGTTAGGGGTATGAGGAAGAGGTTCTGTGCTGTAGCATTAACAGAGACATGCTAGAGTCACTTGATTGAAAACGGGCATACCCATGACAATAAAGCCACAAGAGTGTGACCAGCATAGCCAACCCTTACAAGCAGCAACAAGAGTTAATACAAAATATAGAAAGTAACCTGCAAAGAAGAAAAGGAAAAATATAAACTATATGAAGCAAGCTTTCTGCGAAGAAGAGAAATACTAGTAAGTCACTGTAAAATTAATTGAAAGAGAACAGCACAAAGACAATTGGCCAATGAAGTTAGCCAAACAGACAACATTGCAATTGCGAGTACAGACCAAAAAAGTGAGAAAACACAGAACAGTACGAATCGAGGAGCCCAAGACCTAAAGTGACTATCAAATCATCAAATGGAAAGATTAAAGAACAATGATAAACATGGTCAAAAATGTAGTCCCCATGTTCTTCAAATTATGGTAAAGTTGATATTCCAAGAAACTGAAAACCCATTGAATCCATAAGCACCAATGAATCCCAAAAACTTAGCGCTACCGCAAACATCTGTATCTTGTACAACCCCTCCCCAACCCACCCGGGTTCATTATCTATGTTTCTTATGAACATGTTACCCAAGCAAGGTTCAATGACACATCATACACATGCTTATTTTAAGTGTACAGATTTTAGGTTCTCCATACGTCTGCAGATCATAACGTACTTGTCAATGATTTTTTGCACTCCCAAGTTGCTGGAAAAAAAAAATTAAAAAGGCTATCCCCCATCAGTAAGCATAATGAGTAACACAAAATGACAGCCATGTAATGACAGCCAATGTCATGCTCACATCGTCCCAAACTCTCAAACCTAATCGATGAAGAGAATCAACAGAACTAATCTCCACCAATACCGCTCTTTCCGCAATTTTTTTATCAGAAAAGAAACAATTACACAAATGAAGAAGAAATCAAAGAAGATGGATGAGAAGTCCATCAAATTAAAGAAAAGGAAAGAGAGAATAATAATAATCATAAGGGAGGATATGATGAGAGTTTTCCAGCATTTTCATGAGAATTCGTGTTTTGAGAAAAGTTTAAATGCTACCTTCATTGTTCTAAATTTCTAATCCCTAAAAAGAAAGGTGCTAATGACGTGAAGGAGTTCAGACCCATTAGCTTGGTTGGATGGAGGGGTTTATAAAATCATTGCGAAGGTGCTTTTTTTTTATAAGTAATGAGTATATATTAATAACGGGCGTCAAAAGAGGTGACGCATCCTATTTACAAAAGTAGGAGAAGGACTCCTACAGTCCTACAGACCTATTATCCACAAGATCTACAAAGGGGCTTACCCCCTGTGAGACCACATCGTGGCACCAAAAGTACAGAAGCTGGATGATATGTTCCTTAAGGTTCTCGTAGCTTCTTTCTATATTGTCAAACGCCCTGGAATTACGTTCTCTCCAGATAGTCCAACAAATTGCTGCTGGCGCAGCCATCCAAAAATTGCAAGGATTCCTCTTACGTTTGAAGAAAGCCCAACTCATCAACATCTCTTTAATAGAAAGAGGATTTACCCAGTCCACCCGAAATAAACAGATAACAAAATCCCATAGGACCTTTGCCATTGGGCAGTAAAGCAGAAGGTGATTCACAGTCACTTCCTCCCTTTTACACATGAAACATCTATTGACATATATCATCCTTCTTCTCCTCAAATTATCTCCCGTGAGGATGGCTCCATTTGCAGCTTCCCACAGGAAAAAACCCACCCTAGAGGGAGCTTTAGTCTTCCACACACTACCCCAAGGAAAGGAATCTTGCCCCGTAAGCAAGCTGTGATAGAAGGACTTCACAGAGAATTTTCTGCACTTCTCTCCAGCCCAAACCACAGCATCATCAGCATTCCTGTTCACCTGTTGTTTATACAGTAGTTCAAAGAATTGGCCCAAAATGTCCACTTCCCAGTCTTGCGCATTCCTTCTAAAACAGAGCTGACAGTCTCATCTTTGTCAACTGCTATGTTGTAGAGGGCAGGGAAAGCTCTCAGCAACTCTCTCTCGCCACACCACTTATCTTTCCAAAAACTGACTGAGTCCCCCTTTCCAATAACAAAGGATATAAACCTCTTCGGCACTTCCCATCGTTTCCTGATGCCTTTCCAAACACCCACACCATAAGGAGAAAGAATCACATTTGGGAACCATCTATGTCTGTCCTCCCCAAATTTACCTACCACAACCTTCCTCCAAAGGGATTCTTTCTAACCAAAATAACGTCAAAGCTATTTCCCCATAAGAGTTGTATTAAAAACCCTAAGGTTCTTGACCCCAAGCCCTCCAAATCTCAAACTCGAACATACTTTCTCCCATTTGATCGGATGGAATTTTCTCTCTTCCAATTGTCCCTCCCATAAAAAATCTCCTTCCAGTTTTTCTAGCCTTTTAGCCACTGCAACCGGCAATCCAAAGAGGACAGAGTACTCTTTATGAGAGTTAACCTACCCCCCTTCGACAAATACCGTTTCTTCCAACTTGCCAGTCTACGTTCGAACCTCTCAATCACTGGATTCCAGATTTCCTTGCACCCCATAAAGTTCGCAAGCTTGTCGATATCATCCACTCCACCCACAGCGTATAGCTCACTTTTATTGATGTTAACTTTCAGCCCTGATGTCCCTTGGAAAAATAACAGCGCTAATCGAAGATATCCTAATGGATCACTAGCAGCCTCACAGAACACCAGAGTATCATCCACGAACAGCAGGTGGGACATAATCTCCTCTCCTCCTACTCTCCCCACATTAAAACCACGGAGCAGGCCTCTAGAGACCGTAACATCCAAGATTCTACTCAGGGCTTCCATAACAATAACAAACAGAAATGGCGACATCGGATCTCCCTACCATAGGCCCCACCAGCTACCAAAAAACCCAGCCGGCTCCCCATTCACCATCACAAAGAATTTGACCGAAGAAATGCAGAAAAGAATCCAGTCCCTCCAACGATCTCCAAACCCCATACGAAGCAGCAAGAAGTTCAAAAACCCCCAATTAACATGATCGTAGACCTTCTCAACGTCCAGCTTGCATACCAACCAGGGTCTCCACTTCGATATCTCGAGTCAACAACTTCATTAGCAATGAGCACTTCTGTCGTCCCCCACAATAGCATGTTGAGAATCGGAAATAACCTTTCCAATCACTTTTTCTAGCCGAATGGAAAGAACCTTGGCAGTGATCTTGTAAACACCCCCAATCAAACTAATAGGTCTAAATTCTTTGATGTCCACCGCTCTTTTCCTTTTTGGGATCAGCGCTATAAAAGTTGCATTCATACTTACAGTAAAAGTATGAAAAAAGGTGAAGATCTCCATCAACTTGTCCTTGATCATCGACCAGCAATTCTGAAAAAACGCCAAGGGGAATCCATCCAGGCCCGGGGCTTTGTCCCCTTCATACCATTCACCGCTGCCAGAACCTCTTCTTCTAAAAATGTCAGTTCAAGTAAATCCCTTTCTGCTGCATTCAGAGACTTAAAATTCAACCCCTCAAGCTTTAGGTGCCAATCCCTATCTTCTGAATACAATCCTTTATAAAAGCCTGCTATACCCTCTTTACTATCAGAGTCCTCTTCTAAAAGTTCGCCATTAATTAAAACCTAGCGAATCTGATTTCTTGTTTGTGAGCATTGGCCATCCAATGAAAGAACCTAGTGTTATTGTCCCCTTCTATAAGCCACTGAATACGAGTCTTCGGTCTCCAACTAATCTCCTCACTGCGCAAGAGTCTCTGCACTTCCATTCTAGTTGTGTTCCTTCTACCCAATTCCTCCCCACTCAAGCCCCCACTGCCTTCTTTCTCATCCAATACTTTCATTGTTTCAAGAAGGGAGGTCAGGCGAACCTTGACATCCCGAAAATAGTTCTATTCCACACTTTCAGCTCCTCTTTTAGCCTTTTCAACTTCCACGCAAATCTGAAACACGGGCTCCCCTCTATAACAAAAGACTTCCACTTCTTTTCCAGCCACTCCCAAAAGCCCAGCTCTTCAAACCACATAATTTCAAAACGAAATGGAGACTTCCTTTTACTTAGGCTACCACTGTCCAGCTGCAAAGGGATATGATCAGATATCACCCTGGGGAGGCACGACTGCAAACTCCTCCAAAGTGCTCGATCCAACCCATAGAAACAAGGAATCTATCTATTCTTGAACACTGCGTCAACTCACTATGTGAAACTTCCCCCTTCTAATGGAAGGTCCACAAGCTCCAAGTCATTTATCAGATCAAATCCGACATAGACTGTGAATAGGTTCTAGTTCCAGTACGCTCATGAGGAAATCTGATGGCATTGAAATCCCCACCGATACACCAAGGGAAATTCCACAAAGAAGCCACAACCCTCAGTTCATCCCACAACCCACTACGGACAGAGTTCATGCACGGCCCATAAATCCCCTTGAAGATCCAATTAAAATCATCATTCACCCCTGCGAACTGACAAGATACAGAGTAGTTGCCAAGAAAAGACCCCCTTTTGGTTACCACTCTACTGTCCCACATAACTGAAATCCCGCCAGAAGCCCCTATAGCATTCAAATCTTCCCAGTGAGTCCATCTGTTACCCCCTACACTCCCCTACACTGTTGACTAATAAATTATCCACTTTCTCCAACTTTGTCTCCTGTAAACAAATAACATGAGGATTCCACCGCCGCAAAGCTGCTTTGTTCACACACCTTTTAGACTCGTCATTAATTCCCCTTACGTTCCATGAGATAATTCTAAAATCCATAATCACAACTGATTAGAAGTGTCTGTACCCCTGTTACCCCCACTCCCAGCATGTTCAAAATTCAGGCTACAGCTCAGATTTTTCAGCTCCCTACTGCCCTTTGTCCGGAACTTCAATTTGTCTGAACGAGCCTCGGTTCCAACTGATTTTCTGCCCTTTTCAAATTCCTGTAACAGCTCCAGAATTTTATCTGCATACCCTTGACACGGAACCCCTAGAGCTTTGCCAAAACCGTCTAATCCCTTCTGAACACAGACCGATATTTTTTTTGTCTTCGATGCACCCCAAAGACTCGGTAACATTACAATGCTCTGGACCTATAACAGATAACGGTTCGCAGATAATTAGGACTACTTGAAGAACTTCAGGAATACCTGCATGAGCCGTAATGGCCTTCGAACTCCGACCTGTAGGCAAGGAAACCCCCTGCATATTTTCCTCAACAAGATCCCATCCATTCACATTCAGAGACTTATCTTCGGCTGTGGACGACCCTTCAATCTTTTCCTCGTTTAAAGACGCCAACGCCGTATCCTCACTCCTCCCCTGAGAGAAGCCTCCCATCCAGTCGCAATCGAAATCGCTATCTTCGTTCTCTTGGAACTCCTTCGAAGCTCAATCTTCCTCTTCAGAGTTCGAGGATTCCTGAGAACCGTGAGTAATTTGGCCTTGGATCCCTTGCCCTTCTTGCGCCTTTGATGATGCCTCCTCCCCAGATATTTTTAACTGAATCCCCTCGCTATAAAAAAAAGGCTGTCCCTGTCCTCCTGTTAATGGGCTCTCTGTTTTGAGGAATTGGATCTACCTTATCCAAAACCTCACTACTCTGGGCTGCAGGACCCACCAATTCCTCTACAGGAGATGGTCCACTAATTGTACCCAACCTCCCTACTTGAGAACTCCTCAAACTTGGGCTTCCAACAGGCCCAGCCTTGAGTCCACTACTATCCCCCAAAACCTGGCCCAAACTATCCGAGCCATCTAATCTGAAATTCGATTTTTTACGACCCATGTGCTCCGCACAGTCTCTTTTTCCTGACTGCAGGCCTGTGCCTTCCCTTTCCCTTTACGTTTCACCTCCCTCACCCTTGCGTGTGGCTCACTTGTCTTCTCCACCCTATTCCTTCTCATTCCAGCAGCTGCTTTGCCCCCTACTCCGACGTTCCTCCTCCATGACCTACAGGAAGTCGAAGATTCAGCCCAGATTGGAACAACGAAAATTCTTTCACCCACTCTGATGGCGCACCGATCCCGGAAGGTCGTTCTTGCTTCACACCAAAATTCTCGCCCAACTCAAATCCTTCCTCGAGATTGTCATGTCATCGACGCTAATAAAACCTCCACAGGCCTTACCGATGTCCTAGAAAACCCTCGACCCCACAAATGGAGAGGTAACCCTTGGGCTCGAACCCAAACCAACTCATCTCTATGGCAGCCAAATTCAGGGTTCCAGCACTCCAAGATAAGATCCAGCTGTCTGAACTTCCATATCTTCTCTCTACGAATCTGATTCGCATCTGCCTTCGAGGGGAACTCCAAGAGGAAGAATTTGCCACGCATGTCCACAACTTTCACTCCTCCTGGAGTCCTCCATTTCTGATCAACCCTCTGTTGGAGATCACTAGCTTCAGGTTTAGGGTAATCTAAAGACCCAACAATCCCCATCAAACACCTACCCAGGAAATCCACAGTTCCTCTGCATGAAGCTACGTCCCTTGAGAAGTCTGCTTCCGCATCCCCATCTCCACAACTGCGAACCAAATCAGGCAAAGGAGAGATCGCAGCAAATCTTTTAAGTTTTTCTCCCACCGTAACCCACCCCAGATTGACGACACATTCAGGGAAGCAAATCAAGCCTGACCTCCCCAAGCCTCTCACAGAAATTTTAATGAACAGCCAGAGGCATTCTTCTCCTTAGCCACCACCAGTTCTCGAGCCTTACCCTGTCTCTTCTTCCAGTGAAGTCCTTTGAAACTAGAATCCAGTTTGCGAAGGTGTTTTCCCATAGATTGAGGAAAATTATGGATAAAATCATCTCTGATTCCCAGCACGCTTTTGTCCGAAATAGGCAAATCTTAGATGCATCGCTGATTGTAAACGAAGCAGTGGATGCTAGAATCAAAGGTGGAACTCCAGGCTTACCATGTAAGCTGGATATAGAAAAGGCATTTGATAATGTGAATTGGAACTTTCTGATGTTTATGATGAAGAAAATGGGGTTTGGGGTTAAGTGGAGAAACTGGGTTCGGTTTTGCATTTCCTTTGCTCGGTTTTCCATTCTTGTAAACGGAGAACCTTCCGATTTTTTGGGAATACGAGGGGTTTGCGTCAAGGAGATCCCCTTTCTCCTCTTCACTTCATCATAGTTATGGAGGCTTTGAGTAATTTGGTGGATAAAGCAATGCTGGGAGGTTATTTTGATGGATTCAGGGTGGATAGGGCAGGTGGTCCGGTAACTAAGGTGTCTCATCTCTTGTTTACGGATGGACACCTTGGTTCTCTGTGGGGCGGAAAAGTCTCAACTTGGATTTCTTTGTTTGGTGCTTTTATTCTTTCAAGCGGCTTCAGGTCTTAAGATAAATATTTCTAAGAGCAAAATCATTCTGGTTGGAGACGTCGAAAACGTGGAGGATTTGGCTTCTTTCTTTAGGTGTAAGGTTTTGAGACTCCCTGCATCTTATCTCGGATTACCCATTGGGGCTCCTTTTAAAAGCGAAGGAGTGTGGAATGAGGTGGTTGAAAGGTTCGAACGTCGGCTCGCGGGTTGGAAGAGACAATACTTATCCAAAGGGATGAGGCTTGTTCAAGTAAAAAATACATTGTGCAGCATGCCTACTTATTTTCTGTCGCTGCTTGTGATTCCGGTTTCGGTTAGGGATCATTTAGAAAAGTTGGAAAGGGATTTCTTGTGAGAAGGGGGCTTACAGGGGAAAATTTTCATTTGATTAAATGGTCGGCAGTTTGTAGGAGTACTAAGCCAGGAGGGCTTGGGGTTAAAAATTTAAAGCTGTTCAATGAAACCTTACTTGGGAAATGGTTGTGGAGGTATCTTACGGAGAGGGAGGCCTTGAGGCAAAAGGTGGTGGAGAGTAAATATGGTAAGGGAAATCATTCTTGGTTTCCCGCTGTCATTAATGAATCCTTTGGGGTGGGTTTTTGGAAAGGTATAAGAAGAAGATGGGATAATTTCGTTAGACACATCTCTTTTGAAATTGGTGATAGCTCCTCAGTGAGGTTTTGGAATGACAAATGGTGTGCTGGAGGGGAGTTATGCAGATCATTCCCCAATCTGTTTGTTCTAGCTAGAGAAAAGGAGTGCTACATAAATTCTGTGCTTTATTTGGAGGGAAGGTCGATATGGAATCTTTCTTTTCGCAGAAACTTTCAAGACTGGGAGATTGAGACAGTTGCGAGATTGTTTGAGTTATTATATGCTCAGAAAGTTGGCCTTTCAGCAAATAAAGTTTTATGGGATGATGACAAAAGTAGAGTGTTCTCGGTGAAAGGTTTTTACTCAAAATTGGACAGCAGCAACAGATTTTTGTTCCCGTGGAGATCGAATTGCAAATCTGGGGTTCCAAGTAGAGTGGCTTTTTTGGTGTGGGAGGTTGCAAATGGAGCCATCTTAACAGGTGACAACTTGAGGAAAAGAGGCCTTCTGTACACTAATCGGTGCTATCTCTGCAAAGGGGATGAAGAGAGTGTTAACCATTTGATGCTTCAATGCCCGGTGGTGGGGACTCTATGGTCTGCGATTTTTGGCTTGTTTAACATATCGTGGGTGCTCCCAAACTCTACCAAGGATCTTTTTTGGAATTGGTCTTATTTTAAGAGGAGAAAGAGCAGGAATAGTCTTTGGGATGTTGCCCCATTAAGCGTAGTTTAGACGATTTGGAAAGAAAGAAATCAAAGGGCGTTCGACAATGTAGAGGGATCTATGATTGCTTTGAGGAAATCGCTTCTCTCGAACATGTTTGAATGGAGTGCAGGGCAGACCATATCTTGAATCTTAATGATAACACTGGTGCTGATGCTTTGAATATTTTCCATATTAGCTAGTAGGTATATTTTTGTGTAGTGTATACTTTTATGTCAAGGACGCATCACCTGTTTTGACTTTTGACGATCTTCATATATATATCCTTTACCTTTGTCAAAAAAAAAATCATAATACATAATAAGGATATTTCGGTTTGGGTTTAACGGAGAGCAAAGGGTTTTGGGAAATTTCTGGGAGTGTCATGCACAGGTTTTGAGGACAAAATTGTGGACTTACTTCTTGACATTGAGAAGAAGTGGAGATCGTCTGGGGAAGGCAGCCATAAGAGATTAAATAAATCACGGGAAAAAGGCAAGAGGGAGCTAAAGCAGCTGGGAACTTCGAGATGTTAAAGGGGCAAGAGGGAGAGGGGAGAAGGAGGAAAAAAATTGGTTGATATGTGTTAGAAGTATTAAGGGTTTAGTTGGTATAAGGTTTATGTTTGGGGGTCTTAGTGTAATATTTGTTATCACAAACATATATATATTTCGGCCTTACCGTGTTTTAGGTTACGGCTTCTCCAACTCTTTCTGCGTTCTCTTCTTCTTCTTCTATATTCAACATGGTAACAGAGCAGGAATCCATCTAATCTCCTGTGCTGATTGTTCTTTCATAAATCCCTTCCTTTTCTTTTTCTTTTTTTCTTTTCTTTCGATTTTTCGATGCGCAGCCAAGCTTGCGATGAGTTTGAGTCGCCTGAGGAGATGCGACGTTATTTGAAGGATCGCGCATACTAGGTTTGTGTCGCCCAGCCTAAAGGCGCACTGGCGTTTATTCACCGTCACCGAGGTCGCCGAAAATCGCTCACGCTTCCACGCACGGCCGCCGAGAAGTTCGCCGGAATTTGTTCTGACCAAGACAGATCCGTCGCCTCGAGCTCTGTAGATTGCTTTCAAGGTTGGTTTTTGATTCAACAAGTTTTTCTGGGGTTTTTAGGTGCGATCAATGTTGGTCAAGTTTGCTTTCGTGGTTCTGCTTGCTTGCCTGGTTGGGTTTTTCAATGGCGACATCGGAATACGGGACTACTGAGTCTAAAACCTTGGTTTCGAGGTTTTCTGCTAGTACAAAAATTACGGATAAGAAATTAACTGTAAGAATTATTTGATGTGGCGGCGGGTTGTTGAAATGAATTTAAAAGGGCAAAATAAGGAAGATCATCTCACTACCGCACTTACCGATGTCGCTGGGTCCGTGCCGATGCCGATTTGTATTGGAAGCTCATGAATTCCATGGATGATGAGACGGCTGAATTGGTAGCTCATACTACCAATGTTCGTGATTTGTGGGAGTATTTAGTCAGTTGTATGGGGCAAGGATAACATGAACAGATGTATGACTTGTCAGTGCTATGCTTCGCCAGATCAACAAGGTCGTAGTGTTACCCAAGATTTTTATGACTACAAGAAATTGGCGATCGAATGGAGTTCTTTGCTTCCTTTGAGTACCGATGTTAGTACTATGCACACAACGGAACATCTCGATTATTCTTGGATTTTTAGCTTCGGTTTGAGACTCGAGTTCAAAGACCGCCGCTTCTCAAATTTTATCTGCACAAGCGTTGATCTCTTCAGATGTGTTCTCTGCGCGGCCTCTCTCGAGTCCTCTTCGCTGGCCCCACTAGCGATTGGTGATTCCTCCGCCTCCAGTGAGTCGACATCTCACCCTAATCGGGTCCGAGACTAGTGGTCGTGGTGGTCGATCTTCCGCAGAGGAGGTCGCATGGTGGTCGTGGTGGCCGTGGTGGAGGTAGGGAAGGTAGAGAGGTTCGCATTTGTTATCACCGCTGGGATACGAATCATGTGGTTCAGAATCGCTGGAAGTTGCATGGTAAACCGCCAACCGTCTGTGATCGATATGCGCATGTTGCCTCTCACACCGAAGTCTACTCCCACCCCACTGCCTCCACCTAGCGAGGGTAAGGTAATACGGATGATCGATGATGAGTTTCAGATATACCCAGACGCTTCTTCCTCTCGCTTCTTCCATCGCTACCTTTGTCTGCATGTGTACGCCCACCGCACGTGTTTCTTCCTCTCCTTGTAAACGGGTTATTGATTCGGTTCTTCTCGACCATCCGAGTGGCAACAGAGGTATTTTTTCCTCATTCCGTCCATCTTCGACATTACCGAGTGTTATCAGAGCTAACGGGTCTATCGCTTCGTTACTGGGCAGGTGATATTTGTCTCACATCCTCTCTTTCATTATCCTCTGCCTTGTACATTCCCTCGGGTTTTCCGCTCAATTTATTGCCTATTAGTAAGTTTACCCGTGATCATAATCGTGATGTCTCATTTTTTCCCACTCATCGTGATCTTTCAGATCGCAGACGTAAAAAGAAAAGGATTATTGGTAGAGGCGTGAGTCCGGGCGGACTTTATTTCTTTGAGGCTTCATCTACTCCTGGGCGTGTTCGAGTGCCTCTTTGTTCCTCGCTTTCAAATCCATTGTCGTTTGGTCATCCGCCTATGTCGTTTAGTCTCAAGAAATTATGTCCGTATCTTTCCTCTTTACCGCTTTTGATGTGATGTTTGCGGCCATGGCATCATCGCATTTCTTATATTTCTAGGGTTAATAAACGGGCGCATTCCATTTGATGTAGTTCATTCAGATATTGGGACCTAGTCCTATTGTCTCAAGTTAGGTTATAGGTATTTTGTTACTTTTGTGGATGATCATTCGTGTTACTTGGATTTATTTAATGAGACATCGCTCGAGTTATTTGATATTTTTTCTCGCATTTTGGCCGAAATTAAAACTCAATTTGGTGTGCTGTTAAACATCTTCGCAGTTGATAATGCTCAAGAATATTTCTCCAATCGCTTACTCCAAATTTATGTTAGCTCACGGCATGCTCCACCAATCCTCTTGTATCGATACTCCTCGCAAAATGGTGTTGCCGAGAGAAAAATCACCTTCTTGAGGTCTCAGGCGCTTTCATTTATGCATGTTCCTAAACTGCTGGGCGATGCGTGTTAACGCTTGTCATCTTATCAACCAGAGTGCTGCCTTCTTCGTTTCTTTCCGAGCGATCCCTCATCAAGTCTTGTTTCCTTGAGCCTCTA
>CM028379.1:32598946-32639790 GCA_013146195.2 Codonopsis lanceolata
AAGTTGGTATAAGGTTTATGTTTGGGGGTCTTAGTGTAATATTTGTTATCACAAACATATATATATTTCTCGCCTTACCGTGTTTTAGGTTACGCTTCTCCAACTTTTCTCGCTCTTCTTCTTCTTCTTCTCTATATTCAACATGGTAAATCGAGCAGAATCCATCTAATCTCCCCGTGGCCGATTGTTCTTTCATAAATCCCTTCCTTTTTTCTTTTTTTTTCTTTTCTTTTCTTTTCGATCTTCTCAGTCATGCATGAGTTTTGAGTCGCGAGGAGATGCGACGTTATTTGAAGGATCAGATACTAGGTTTGCGCCTGCACTTAGGCGCACAGTCTTTATTCGCCGCCACCGAGGTCGCCTGAAATCGCCACGCGCCCCACGCCTGCGGCCGGAGAAGTTCGCCGGAATTTGTTCTGACCAGATGCACTGTCGCCGAGCCTCAGAGATTGCTTCAGGTTGTTTTTTGATTCAACAAGTTTTTCTGGGGTTTTTAGGTGCGATCAGCTGGTCGTTGTTTCGGGTTCTCGCTTTTGCTTGCCGGGTTGGGTTTTTCGATGGCGACATCGTGAATACGGACTACTTGAGTCTAAAACCTTGGTTTTCGAGGTTTTCTCCTAGTACAAAAATTACGATAAGAAATTAACCGGTAAGAATTATTTGATGTGGCGGGTTGTTGAAATGAATTTAAAAGGGCAAAATAAGGAAGATCATCTCACTACCGTTAATTCTACCGATGTCGCTTGGGTCCGCGCCGATGCCGATTTGTATGGAAGCTCATGAATTCCATGGATGATGAGACGGCTGAATTGGTAGCTCATACTACCAATGTTCGTGATTTGTGGGAGTATTTAGCGTGTTGTATGGGGCAAGGATAACATGAATGGATGTATGACTTGTCGTGTGCTATGTTTCGCCAGATCAACAAGGTCGTAGTGTTACCCAAGATTTTGCGGACTACAAGAAATTGGCGACCGAATGGAGTTCTTTGCTTCCTTGAGTACCGATGTTAGTACTACGCAGTACAACAACGAACATCTGATTATTCTTGGATTTTTAGCGGTTTGAGACCGAGTTCAAGATCGCCGCTTCTCAAATTTTATCGGCACAAGTGTTGATCTCTTCAGATGTGTTCTCTCGCAGGCCGGCCTCTCGAGTCCCTTCGCTTGGCCCCACTAGCAAGATTGTGATTCCTCCGCCTGTGAGTCGACATCTCACCCTAATCGGGGTCCGAGACTAGTGGTCGTGTGGTCGATCTTCCGCAGAGGAGGCGATGGTGGTCGTGGTGGCCGGGTGAGGTAGGAAGGTAGAGAGGTTCGCATTTGTTATCACTGGGATACGAATCATGTGGTTCGTAATTGTTGAAGTTGCATGGTAAACCGTCTGGGTGATCGAGACATGATGTCGCTCTCACACTGAAGTCTCTCCCCACCCCAAATTGCCTCCACCTAGCGAGGGTAAGGTAATACGGATGACCGATGATGAGTTTGCGAGATATACCCAAGACGCTTCTTCCTCTCGCTTCTTCCATCGCTACTTTGTCCGCATGTATGCCCACTGCATGTTTCTTCCTCTCCTTGTAAACGGGTTATTGATTCCGGTTCTTCCGACCATCCGAGTGGCAAGAGGTATTTTTTCTTCATTCCGCCCATCTTCGACATTACCGAGTGTTATCAGAGCCAATGGCTCATCGCTTCACAAGTGGTGATATTTGTCTCACATCCTCTCTTTCATTATCCTCTGCCTTGTACATTCCTCGGTTTTCCGCTCAATTTACTGCCTATTAGTAAGTTTACCCGTGATCATAATCGTGATGTCTCATTTTTTCCCACTCATTGCATCTTTCGTGATCGCGTGACGAAAAGGATTATTGTGTAGAGGCGTGAGTCCGGGCGGACTTTATTTCGAGGCTTCATCTACTCCGGCTATGCTGTTCGAGTGCCTCTTTGTCTCCGCTTTCAAATCCATTGTCGCTTGGGTCATCCGTCTATGTCGAGTCTCAAGAAATTATGTCCGCATCTTTCCTCTTTACCGTTGATGTGATGTTGTCGGGCCATAAGCATCATCGCATTTCTTATATTTCTAGGTTAATAAATCCAAGCATGCCCCATTCGATGTAGTTCATTCGATATTGGGGACCTAGTCCTATTGTCTCGGTTAGGTTATAGGTATTTTGTTACTTTGTGGATGATCATTCTCGTGTTACTTGGATTTATTTAATGAGACATCGCTCGAGTTATTTGATATTTTTTCTCGCATTTCAGGCTGAAATTAAAACTCAATTTGTGTGCTCATAAACATCTTCGCAGTTGATAATGCTCAAGAATATTTCTCCACCGCTTACTCCAAATTTATGTTAGCTCACGGCATGCTCCACCAATCTTCAGATCGATACTCCTCAAAGAAATGGTGTTGCCGAGAGAAAAATCGCCACCTTCGAGGTTGCTCGCTGCCATTTCGTGATGCATGTTCCTAAACCGCTGGGCGGAGCCGCGGTGTTAATCGCTTGTCATCTTATCAACCGTATGCCTGCTTCGAGCGATCCCTCATCAAGTCTTGTTTCCTTCTGAGTCTCTATTCCTGTTCCTAGATATTCGCGTCTGCATTTGTTCGTGATCATCGCCCTAATGTCACCAAGTTAGATCCTAAGGCACTCAAGTGTATCTTGGGTTATTCTCGCACTGTAAAGGATATCGATGCTTCTCCCCGACTTGAATCGATATTGGTTTCTCGCCGATGTTTCTTTTCATGAGTCGGTATCCTTCTACCCTACATCGATATTCCACCCGCTGAAGTTTGTTCCCCGATGATGATTTTTTTCTACTCTATCGTGTGAGTCCACGTCTCTTTCCTTCACACGCATCTACCTCGTCCTCCTATTCAACAAGTTTACACCCGACGCATGCTCTCAAGGGAATATGCCTCCCCGCTTCCCCTCTTCCGCTGAAGTCCGTCTCTACCATCATCGCCGCCTCGATCCAGCCTTCCGTAGAGGTACCTTCTCTTGATATTCCTCGTTGCTCTTAGAAAAGGTAAACGAAGTTGCATGTTACATCCTATTTCTAACTTTGTTAGTTACGATGGTTTGTCTCATCTGCGTGTCTTTAATGCCTCAGTCTATTCTCTTCCTAAGTCTCTGCCTCAAGCAGCTGGTCATCCTCGGGCCGGAAGGCCTGCATGACGAGGAAATGACCGCTCTAAGCACAATCAAACTTGGGATTTGGTTCCATTGCCATCGTAAACATACTATTGGTGCAAATGGGTCTACGCTGTTAAGGTTAACCCGGATGGTTCTTTAGCTCGCCTTAAGGCTCGCCTTGCGCTGGGGTATGCTTTCGACACATACGGGTTGATTATACGGACACTTTTTCTCCAGTTGCTAAGCTTGCCTCTGCTCGCTTACTTATCTCTCTCTCACGCCTTCTGCCTCTCATTCGTTGGCCTCTTTATCAATTGATGTCAAAAAATGCATTCCTTCATGGTGACTTACACGAGGAGGTCTACATGGAGCAACCTCCGTGGGTTTGTTGCTCGGGGAGTCCGGGTTAGTTCTGCAGACCAAGCGGTCATTATACGGGTTGAGGTTAAAAACAATCTCCACGCGCGTGGTTTCGGGAGGTTTAGTGAGGTAGTGCTTGAGTTCGGGCTTATGAGATGTCGAGTGATCACTCAAGATTCTATCGCTAGGGTGAAGGAATCATTTTATCGGGTTGTTTATGTGGATGATATTGTCATCACGGGAAGTGATAGTGCAGTATTAGTGCACTAAAACGGTTCCTTCAGAAAGTTTCAAACGAAGGATCTCAATTGAGATACTTTCTAGGGATTGAGGTCGCTTTCTGCAAGCAAGGCATCTTCTTGTCCCGCAGAAAGTATGTGTGTGATTTTGCTTCGAGCGAGGCGGTATATGTGGGAGCGAAGCCTTCTGAGACTCCTATGGATCCGAATACGAAACTTACACAAGGGGGTAGAAAGCACGATCCGAGAGATATCGACGACTTGTTGGGAAATTGAACTATCTTGCTCGCGACGGCATCCGATATTGCATCATTGCCAGCTAGTGTAGTAAGTTTATGTCTCACCGCGACTACACATCGGGAGGTCGCCGTTAAGATTCTATCTGTATTCAAGAGAGCTCCGTGGCTAGGCATACCGTATCGAGATCATGGACATACGAGAGTGAAGGGTTGGCTTGACGCGACGGGCAGATCTCCGAGATAAGAGATCTACTGATATCAAGCGTGTTTGTTGGGGTAACTTGGTTTCTTGAAGAGTAAGAAGCAATCGGTTGGTCAAGATCAAGCTTGCCAATCAATACGTATACGGCTCATGCTACATGCGAAGTTAGTGTGGATTCGCCGCCATTGGGAGATCGCAGACGGGAATCCAATGCCACGCAGCTGTGGTGTGACAACCAAGCGCCTATTCATATTGCATCTAATCCGTTGTTTCATGAACGAACAAAGCATATTGAGCTTGATTGTCACTTTGTTCGTGAGAAACTTCAAGAGAAAATAATTTCCACAAGTTTTGTTCCGACTGGCGATCAACTGGTAGATGTTTTCACGAAGTCTTTAAATGGCACAAGAATAGATATATTTGTAACAAGTCGGGCACGATAACATTTATGCTCCAAATTGAGGGGAGTGTTAGAAGTATTAAGGGTTTAGTTGGTATAAGGTGTATGTTTGGGGGTCTTAGTGTAATATTTGTTATCACAAACATATATATATTTCGGCCTAACCGTGTTTTAGGTTACGGCTTCTCCAACTCTTTCTGCGTTCTCTTCTTCTTCTTCTATATTCAACAATATGCATCTAAAAAAATTATCTTGGAATGTGTGGGGATTAAATGACTTAAGGAAGAGAACCTTGATTAAAGGTTTGGTGAGGAGGTGGAAACCAAATTTAGTTTGTCTCCATGAAACCAAAATGGAGAGAGGTCATTAATAGTATTTGGGGCACGAGATGGGTGGAATGGGAATATTTAGGGGCTATACGGGTGGCAGGGGGTGATGTGGGATAGAAGGGTACTGACAAAGGTGGATTCTCTCATAGCCTCATAGTCGATTTCTCAGTTTCTTGTTTGTTGAAGAATGTGGAAAATGATAGAGAGTGAATGTTTACAGGAGTCTACTGGGCCTTGTAATGATGATGATCGGAGACATTTTTGGGTTGAGTTGAAGGCTTCAAAAACGAGATGGGATGTTCTGTGGTGCTTAGGTGGTGATTTTAATGTAGTGAGGTTTCCGCATGAGAGCTCCGGCTCGCGCGCCTAGTCCAAGGAGATGATGGAGTTCAACGATTTCATTAATAATATGGAGTTGGTGGACCTCGTTTAGGTGGAGGAGACTTCACTTGGTTCAGGAATGGAGATCGCCAACAATTTTCAAGGATTGATAGATTTCTGATTTAAGGGGATTGGGATGGATGTTTTAGTGGTGCGACCCGGTCCTGTTTGCCTAGAGTTTCCTCGGACCATGTTCCATTGCTTCTGGAATGTGGTGGCTTTGCCAAAGGGAAATCTTCATTCCTATTCGAGAATATGTGGTTAAAAGAAGTGGGGTTCAAGGATTGGGTGATGAATAGATGGAATTCTTACATGGTGGTCGGTGATCTGAGTTTCAAGTTGGCTAGAAAACTGAACTTATTAAAGGAAGATTTAAAAGTGTGGAATGGGGAGGTCTACGGTTTGGTGGACATTAAAATTAAGGTTGTATGAGAGGAGATCAGTAGGTTGGATGAGAGAGCGGGGCAGGCAGTTGGACAAGGTTGAGGACCTTCGAAGGATAGAGCCCAAACAAGAATTATCGTGTTTGCTCATCAAAGAAGAGATCTGCTGGAAACAAAAATCACGGGTTCAGTGGCTAAAAGAAGGAGATAGCAACACAAAGTTCTTCCATAGAATGGCTAGCATTCGCAGAGTGCCAAAGGGAATTCAGAAAATTAAGATTGACGGTGCACAGCTGGAAGATAGGGAAGATATATGGAGCGTCCCTTTATAGAAGAGGAGGTGGTAGCGGAGTTAAGGCACATGAGTGATGATAAAGCCCCAGGCCCGGACAGATTCTCTATGGCCTTTTTCCAGCATTGTTGGGAGGTGGTCAAGGGGATATTATGGAGGTTTTTCATTTTTTCTATACAAGTATGTATTTCGAAAAGAGCCTTAATGCTGCCTTCATATCGTCCTTTCCCAGAGGTTGAAGAAGGTGATTGGTAATATTGTTTCGCCATCTCAACATGCTTATGTTAAGGACAGACAAATCCTGGATGCATCCCTAATAGCTAATGAGGTAGTGGACGACTCAAGAGAGGAGTTCCGGGTTTATTGTGTAAGTTGGATATTGAGAAAGCGAATGACTACGTCAAATGGGACTTTGTATTGTTTATGATGGATAGAATGGGGTTCGGGGAAAATGGAGGAGGTGAATTCGCTTTTGCATCGTGCGCTTTTCAGTTTTGGTTAACGGGGAATCTTCTGGATTTTTTGATAGTTCGAGGGGCCTTCGTCAAGGTGATCCTTTATCTCCATTTTTGTTTATTCTTATGATGGAGGCCTTGAGTAGACTCTTGGAGAACGCAGTCCAGGGGGTTTTATTAGCGATTTTAAGGTGGGAAGGGGAAGTGTGATGGAGTTGGAGGTTTCTCATCTGCTCTTTGCAAATGATACTGGTTTTTTGTGGGGTAGAGAAATCTCAGCTTGGGTTATCTTTGCATGGTGTTTCTGTTTTTCCAAGCAGTTTCAGGGCTCAGAGTCAACATCCTAAAGAGTGAGATTATTCAGTAGGTGTGGTAGGTGTGGTAGGTGTGGTAGGTGTGGTGGATGATATTGGGATCATAGCAGGCATTTTTGGGTGCAAGACTGCAACTCTCCCTTCCTCATATCTCGGGCTTCCCATTGGTGTTCCGACCAGAAGCAAAGCTATGTGGATTCCGGTGGTTGAGCGGTTTGAGCATCGCTTGGCGGGTTGGAAGAAGCAATTTCTTTCCAAGTGGGGTAGGTTCGTGCTAGTCAAGAACACTCTCTCAAACCTACCGACCTACTTCCTATCTATGTTCGTGATTCCTGCCCCTATTTAAAATAGACTAGAAAAATTGGAAAGAGATTTTTTTATAAGAAGGTCGGTTGTAGGAGCAGAAATATAACTTGGTCAACTGGGATAAGGTTTGTGTGAGAGTGCAAGAGGGAGTTTGGGGGTTAGAAAACTCAAAGTTTTCAACAAAGAATTGTTGGGGAAGTGGTTGTGGAGATACCTTACGGAAAGGGAAGCCTTTTGGAGGAGAATGGTGGTGAGTAAGTACGGCTTGGGGGGTCATGCATGGTTTCCTGCCGAGGTTGTTACTCCTTTTGGGGTGGGGTGTGGAAGGGAATCAGGAAAGGGTGGAGCTCCCTTGAGAGGTTCCTTGCCTTCGAGGTGGGAAGTGGAGAGACTGTTAGCTTCTGGGAAGATAGATGGTGCGGCGACACAAAGCTGAAGCTTTGTATGCACAGTTTTGTGGAGGTTAGGCTTCAATGCCATCCCCATTGCTGACAGGATCAAAGATATGGGTGTATAAGTGGTATCAATGTGATATCATGTTATGACCCCTAACAGGAGTCTGTTAGTTATTTACATTTTACATAGTAAGCTGGGTACTTCGATAGGGAGGGCCCTTGTCCAGGTATGTGGACTCGATAGGCAGTTTAATTCCCTGACCCAGCTTCTTGAGACATGGTCTAACATTAATCTAGAGATAACCAGATAGGCATGATTGAAACCTTGTTGTGCTGCTGTGCTCACTGCGAAATTTGGCTTGATTGGAACCATGTTGTGCTGCTATGCTCGCTTGAAATTTGGCTTTGCAGAGACTTTAGACTTAATTATGACTCTCTCTCACTCTCTCTCTCTCTCTCTCTCTTCAAACACGTTATATTTTTGCACATCCATTAGAAGTGGTGTTTCTTCTAATGAAAAATAAATTTCTCACTGAGAAGAATTATTAATATCCAAATTGCAATTTCTTACCCACATTAGAAGATCCAATCACCAGATGAAACACCTGCAATTGGATGTTCAGATGAATCAATAGCATGCTCTTGAGGTACGAACCAACAATACTATCAATTGCCTACTATAAAGTAATAACATCACATGGATTTACTGAAAACACATTGAAACTAATCAGAACCTGTGAATAGTTAGATCCACACTCATTGCTGATCATATCAAGAAAGTAATTACCACAGAGATAGACATTAGATGACTGTTAGATGTCTCATTACAGCAAGTATCATGTATTCATGTCTCCATACACTGCCTAATGTATGCCAATACTAAAAGGAGAAAGTATTTTTGGAAATAATGCATTAGAAGTAAACAGTGTATTTATTCATTTCCTCCATTTTCTTTCTTCAGAAAAATGTTACACTTACAGTAAAATAAAAATATAAAGCACTTCCAAGAAAGCCATGGTTTGCTTAGTACAACCTCTAACGCTTGTATCAATGCACTGTTGGGGCCAAGTACAACACTGCAATGCTTAACATATTTATATATAGCTTATAACAAACTAGGTGCGCCATACTTTTCACTTCTTCGCCGGGGCGGGGGGTGGGGGGTAGGGGTGGGGAATAGGCCGCCGTACTTCTATTTAATAAGAGATATGACTATTATACCCTCTTCTGCCAAAAAAAGGGGTATTGGTAAAAAATATTGACAACTTCTCCTCTCTTTGTCTCTCACTTCCAAAGCAAGCACACCAGCAACCATTTTTTTTCAATAATTAAAGTTAGTATATAAGATCAAGTGTCAAAACAGGTGACGCATCCTATGTACATAGGGAGTATACCAAAGATCCATACTACCTATTAGCAATATTATCCACAAAATCTACAAGAGGTGACTGGTGTTGGGGAGGACAGTACTGTATGGACAGAAGAGAAGAACTCAACCTTTTCGGTCAAGTCCTTATATCAAAAGCTAACATGCACAAAATAGAATATTCCCATGGAAGATCATCTGGAAGTCGAAGGCCCCTACTAGGGTGGGTTTTTTCATGTGGGAAGCTGCTAATGAAGCTATCTTAACAGGGGAAAATCTGCAAATCAGGAAGAAGATTTATGTAAACTGGTGTTTCATGTGGAAACTGGTGTTCTATCAAAGCTGCATCTACGTGTCAACCACTCTCACCATCAACCTCATAAGGTGAGAGAGAGAGACTTGGTGGTTGGGGAGGGTGATTAACTATTTTGAAGTAGGGTTGGGGGTATGTCCGGTGGATAGAGACAAGGTGGGGCGGGGGAGATCGGGTTGGAGGGGTTTCTTTTGTTTGGGTGGGGGGGTATGGGCCCAGTGGTTAAAACAATCCAAGATTCTTTCTTTCTTGTGGTACTATGGTTGGGGAAGGTAATAAGGGGGAAGTATAATATTTTAAGAGTAGTTTATTAGCATTAATAGTTAGTGTGGGATTTATCAATAAATTATTTTCTGTGAGGGATATTTTGCAATTTTAAGTTACTTAAGTTATGCCTACATGCCCATTTAATATAAGGGTTCACTTTAGCAGTTTAGGTCAGATTAATGAAGTTTTAAGTTTTCCATTTGTTAGAATTCCCTTCTGTCCTTCAACTTATGCAAGAATCAGCCTTGGCCTTCACAACAGAGCTTCTTTCAGATGCCATCTCAGACTCAGTATCTGAATCTCGCGCCCCAAGTCAAAACGCTAGCACCAAGCAACTGCTGCTCCATCGCAGTAAGTTCTAAGTTGCAGGAAGTCAGATCATGGTAGAGGAAGAAGAGAGTTTCTTCCGAATACCTGCAGAACCAACCAGAACCCTCCAAGTTCCAGAAAGAACAACAAGCTACCTCTGGTTACAGAAAATATCAACCAGCGCCCCCTGGGTTCTTTGTGAATAGTAGTGGGATTGTGCCGCCATAATTGTCTACAACCAGTATAAAAATAATCTCTCTCTCTCTCTCTCTCTCTCTCTCTCTCTCTCTCTCTCTCTCTCCTCTACATATATATATATATATAGAAAGAAGATTATATTGAGGAAGAAATAGACACAAACGACGGATGAGTAGTCCATTGCAAGAAAGGAAATAAAATGACGAAAAAAAGAAAAAACTCAAAATAATAGAGCTTTCCAATCCCACTGCATCTCTGAAGTGGGGACTCCTCTAACGGCACCCAAGGCCCATAACGAAACCATAAACACCACTCTATCCCAAAGCAAGTGTCTGGACGTCGACTGATCTCTAAAATTCTAGAATTTCTCTCTATGCATGTGCCCCAGAAAATAGCAAACACCCCACACTCCTACAGCATATTAGCATCATTACCACTACCGAAGCCTCTAAAATGCAGGTACAGAAATGAAGAAATGCAGAAACACCCAAGATTCACCAAGCCTTCTAAACAGCCTATCCAAAGATACCGAGCTCCACCACAGCAAAGAAAAAGATGATCATGAGACTCTAAGGTCTGCTTACACATAACACACCGGTCCAAAGAAACAGAAGACACAAGTGCATAAAAATAACCGATTAAGACACGCAGAAAAAAAAAAGATGTCAATGAAAGACAGGACCCAAAGCGAAAGACCTTGAGCAGCTTGCCAATCTCTCACCAAGTACATTCCCATCCCCTTGGATAGAGAAAGGCCCAAAAAAACACAAGCTCCCAAAGCACTTAAAAATCAAAAGATTTGCTATCAAAGAATCTAGTTTCTCTCAATAGTCAATACAAATGCACAGACCATAGCCAAAGGAGGGCAGTTCAAGTGTGTTCTCCCTTGTTTTCCAAAACCCTTCCATTAATGAACCAACAAATCCTCCACTACATGCGAGCTCACCCAAGGCAAACTCACCACAAACTGCAGAAGACGTCCTCGTGCGAGAAGGCTTATCTGTCGGCTGCTCCCTTACCAATTGATCGCTGCCGCTCTCTTGCTAGTACTAGTTCTAGCTGAAGGGCATTGGGGAATGAATCAATACTAGAAGCCCTCCACCATCAGGTATTAGAACTCGACGTGAGAGATCATAATTCCATTCATATTCCGGGCCTGATATCAACTCTTAATGAAAGATACCTTAGGTTACGCTGAGACAGACCACCTGGTCCTTCTCGCTGCTTTCAGATTATTAAGGATTCATTCATATAATGTGCATAAGGCATTTTACACACAATATTCGTCCGTAGTTGGCATATATGACAACCCTGCCCCCTTGATTGTTGTTGGGGGCGGACTGCCTATGGCTTGCCTCTGTCCACCTTACCTTAAGATAAAGAAAAGTTAGGATAACTCGTTCTTGCCCAATCCTCCGTCATACCCTTAGGAGTATCAGCTTCCTATTAGTAGAGATTAGCAAGGCAGTCAAAGGAATGGAGTAAAAGGCAGTAAGGGAGCTAGTTCCTAGATACAACCGATCATAAGGAACAAGGGAGTTAGCTCCTAGCTACAACCGGTCATAAGGAACAAGGGAATGGCTCCTACCTATGAAGCTATGAGCCTATGACTGATGAAGAGAGGGAGTAGCTTCTAGCTACAACTGATCTTGAGAGGGAGTAGCTTCTAGCTACAACTGATCAACTCACTTAGCTCATAGCAACAATAACTCATAGCTGCGTGGTCTTCCCTTATCTCATTTCCCTAGAGAAATGGAGGGCAGCCATGTCTGTGACTCTCGTGGGCAATTTTTCCCTTTGGTCTCTACCAGCCACTGCTACTCCAGCTTGAGCTACAGACTGGCCCTTATTCCATTTCCCAAAGCGTGGAATGGGGGCCAGTAAGGTGAGGGCCTCAGCTTTGTTCCAAGAGGTGATTCCCTCGCGTCTAAGGAGTTTCGGCCAGTATGTGCAGACCTCATTGCCGTTCAATCGTAGTCATTTGAAGAAGGGCAGTAAAGCATCTCAGAAAATGCGTAGGTGTTCGTTGAGATAATAGCTGTTGGACATCTTGATTGAAGCAGCTTTGGCATGAGGCAGTGATTGAGATTGAGAGACTGCAAGACTCGAATGCGCAGCGAATCTCTCCTTGCCGAAGCAACTGCAACTAGAAGGGACATGCAGAGTTTTAGGGATTACGGAATATGTTTCCCCTCTCGGTCTCTCCCTTTCACGAGCAAAGGCACAGCCAAGCGAGGCCCTCACCTTCACCAGGTTCGCTAGGGGCAGATAACTGGTTTAAGTTAACTGCCCTATAAACATTTTCATATGCCTATCTTAGGACTCTTTCATTAAATTTAGGCGTTCGAATTTCTTATATTGATACGCATATCAACATACTGTCTACAATTGTCTAAGAAGGGCAAAGGACTTCAATACTTCCTTCTTTATGATTCTGCCACCAGGGTGTTCTATTGAACTCATTGCCAGGAGGAGGGCCAAAGAGCGAGGAAGGAAAAGGAGGAAAAAGTAGAACTCCAATCAGTGAGCAGCTCCTTGTCTCCATTGTTCGGGGCAGGCATGGCGAAGCGTGCTCTCACTACACTTCATCTTCTAAGTATAAAATCTGTTGGATGTCTCCTTAGAAAATGATTATCATTTTTTATAATTTCTGCAAGGAATTGGACTCTATTCTGAACTCTGACTTCTTGATCAGTCAGCTGCTTTCCTCAAAAAAAGGAAGTAGCATCATGGTTAACACAGGGCTCTTCGGCCTCATTGACATGATCTATCACCAAGTATCATGCTTACCATGGAAGGACCAAGGAGTGGTGACTGGTCTTCCTTTCTTCAAAGCTCTCCTCCGCTAACTACATATAGCCCCTACAGGACTGCTAAAAAAGAGGACAATCCCAAAGGCATGGCAATAAAAATAAGGCCAAAAAACTTGCGCAAAAAAAGGCCCCTGATATGATCACCTTCGAAGGGCTTCAAAAGCGTGTTTTGACCTACCGCTACCGACTTCGGCCTCTACGTTAATTTCACTGATTTCGCGCCAGTGGCCAATCCAAAGTCGGCTGTCTCCCTTCCTTTTTATTTTATTTTTTGATAAGTAAAGTTAGATATATAAATAACAGCTTCAAATCAGGTGAAGCATCCTATGTACACAGGAAATATACAACCAAACCCTCGCTAGCCAACAAAAATATTATCCACAAACTCTGAAGGGATTAGATCCCTGCGATACGCCTCAAAGCACCAAAAAACAAGGTCTGAATAATCTGATTTTTTATCTCCTCCAAGCTCCTAGTTCTCGAAAGCTCTAAGGTTCCTCTCTTTCCAAATGGACCAACAGACTGCCAACGGCTGCCTCTCTTCCTTTATCAGCTGGGTGCCACCTTTACCCTAAGACCGAGGAGCTGCTCCGGCTCACTCTTGTAGCCTTATCTTATTTCCTCTTTTCGGCTCCACTGTAGGGTCTTCTCATAAGGCTTTCCAGGAAAATATACATGAGGCAACAACTATTCTATATTTTCCTCTCTAGCAGTTACACGAGCAGTAGATCCGGCCATAGCGCCTTTCCTCCTCTCACCTACCCACTGAGATGATGCTGGCAAGGTTCCTGTTGTATCGTTGCGAAGGCCCACCCAAGTCTTCTCCCTGCTTAACTATCAGCCGACTCCCTTGCCAATCGGTTGCTGCAGCCCTCTTGCTAAGACTAGTTTTAGTTGAAGAAGTCATACATTAGGGCATGAATCAATATTGAAATCCCTCCGGTGTTCGGGCACTTGAACTCGATGTGGAGATCATACTCATTCCATATTCCCGGCTTGATATCATCTTTGACCAAAGGATACCTTAGGTTGCGCTATGAGGGTCCACCTGCCCTTCTCGTGGCTTTCAGATCATTAAGGATTCATTTGTATAAAGTGCATCGAGACTATTACACATTAGGTTGGTCAGGTTGGTCGGTCGTTAGAGGATATAGCAACCTTACACCCATGGTTGTTGGGGGTGGACTGCTATGAGCTTGCCTCCCTTCCTCCCCACCTTAAGGAGACCTGACAGATTTGGGTTCCATACATGTTTATCCGTAAGATCCCCGTAGGGATTTTCTACAACAATGAGCTTCAACCACAAATTGATAGACTAAGGGAACAGCTTGAGACTTTGTAACAAGAGCCAAGTGCCATCACTTCTCTACTTGAATCAAATACTCATGTAGTTTCCAAAGGTCTAGTGAGAATGCTAAAGGTGTTAGGAAAACAAGAGGTGTCAAAAAAAAGATTACAAACAACTGAGGTGCCTTCTCAAGCCTAAACTCTAAGGGGCAATCATCGACGCGCGATTTCAAGGTCAAGGCAGATATTCCTAGATATTCCTATACTTGATGGAGAGTATGAACAAGAAATCTTAATCAAATGAGCAAATGTGGTTGGAGAAGTATTTGCTTATCAATCTCTTCCGAGTGACTGAATGTCTGAATGTGGCAACTAAACTTCGTGGCTATGCTAGTAGTTTGGGCAAAGATAAAACATTAAGGATTTCGTGGCTACAAAGTTAACTACAGACTTCAAAATGTGCAACAAGTTACAAAGTCTGTGAATGATTATACTTGTGCAATTCAAAAGAGGTTTCTTTGAAGTCTCACTAACAACTTGCAAGTTAGCACCAATCATTAATTGGTGAGACATGAAGGATGTCATCCGCGACGAAGTTCATCCCAGTGATATTTCACCCGGACATGCTCTACGAACTTCATAAGGGTCACTACATGTCAGTTTAATGGCCCATTTTGTAACAAAGTAGTGTAGGTCGGATTAATGAAATTCTAGGTTTTCCTTTTATTGGAATTCTCTTTCCCATAACTAAAGTGTGCAAATCTTAGATTCTGCTATGAGGGGTTCGGCTGGTAAGGTGAAGTTGGGTGATTCTTTAATTGTTTAGAGTTTGCTTGGTGCATGTGTGTGGTCAAATTGGAGAAAAAAGGTGACATATGGACGTGGGATGGGGTGTGGGTGTAGAATTTTTTATTTACTACCTTTGGGCGCGGGGGCTGAGAAAGGGGGGGCTCAGTTGAGTTGATTGAGTTGAGTTGGAGAACCTTATTTCAGGGGGGAAACCTAAAACGGATTTAAACCTCCAAGTCCTTACATTTAAGAAGGTTTAAAGTTTGACAACGTGAAAAAATTAATCAAATTAGGGACGCATCAAAAATTGACATGTAAAATATATGCAGCATTATTCCATATAAATGCACTAGGGAGTACTGAAGGTACAATAAATATTTAAGCAGAAAAATGACATTTTCAAATACACGCTGTTACAGGGCTTCATAAGAACCATAGAAATGTAAGAGATTCAACTTTCCATCCCAGCTACTTTGTGTCTTCATGTGTGTGTGTGTGTGCGTGTGCGCGAGGGAGGAAGGTTCAACATGATTAGCAAGAACAATAAGGAAGTGAAAGATAGAAAGAGAGCAAGGTGATTGGATACACGCTACAATGAAACTCAAAATAATGAACAAGGTAAGAAATTTTAACTGCACTACACCTTTAGATGACAAGAATTGGACTGATGGACTCATACTTTCATTATTCAAGTAGAAGTGTTGTTCATTGCAATTTTTTTTTTTTATAAGTAAAAAATACGTATAAAATTTAGTGTTGTTCATTGCAATATCATCACTAAAGAACAAGAAGTCACCAGTAAAGGATTAAAACTTACTTTCTGGCGAGTCCAACCTGTATGTGGAATTCTAGCATGAATCCTTATCAACTGCTACAATGCAGCAAGATATCAGGTGGTAATATAAATAAGTATAATGCTTCATGCTGGACTGAAGTTTGAAATCACCGATTAAAATTAAAATAGCAATAAAAGGACTTGTACAATTTGCGAGTATCATACAGGATAAAACGCATCCTAGGTAAAAAGTTACAGATTTGCGTATATTATTTAAAAAGATAAAAAGATAAATATCAATCTTAACTGGGAGCTCTACTGAGAACAAAATAATTAAGTTAATGTGTTTCGCTTTATCAAATATGGAAGTCTGTTTGAGAGAGCCATCCTCAGAAACTATTACATGATGTGCAATGTCGAATAACATCTAGACTATTGTGAAGGAGGGGTAGGATCATCATTAAAGTTAACTATTGCTGCTATGAAAGTCAAATGGAACTGCTAAGTGCTCATATCTAAAAGTGTTAATATAATTTGTACCTTCCTTCGTTATCCTGGAGCTGTGGGCGCAATATCTCTAACTGACGTCTCCTAAGTTTTGTCTCTATGTCTTGGAAGATAGACTTCTAAGTGTGAAACAAGAGCAGGTGGGGGATCTACACCTTTATGCTGGTTGCGTATTTGGTATAGTTGCTTGTGGGCTTTACACGCTAGAATTCTTCTTTGGATTGTTTTTATGACATGTAAATGGATTTGAGGTAGTAAGTTATTTGATTCTTTGCAGCGGTCATTTGGCTTCCTTACAGTAAGCTACTTATCCAAACAAAGTGAGAAGAAAAGTACACAAAGAAGCAGCTTAAACAGAACTAAGCCAGCGGGATAAGTTTCTCTGTGAAACTACAAAGTGCATAAAAGCCAACTATATCCACCCCTCTTTCTTTCAGTGTCCATTTTGCAGCAGTCATTTGGCGACATTGCTGTTTATTAGACTTCCACTACCGTTTTTTATATTCATATCAACTTCATCATAAGCTGAATTTAATTGTAAGGACTTAGATCAATGAAACTCAGTTTGAAAATTGAAATGAGTTTTGTTTAACGTTTTCAATAGTATCATTATTATTATTTTAACAAAATGAAGGAAATAAAGTTGTAAGGTAACTTGTGATTTTTTTATTTTTATAAGTAAATATGTATTACAAACAAAAGCGGCAAAGCAGGTGCCGCGTCCTATGTACACAAGAGGTATACTCCAAAAATTAAATATTGCATATGTTTGCTACGAAATTTGCATAAGAATTAAACTCTGGCCTAACACAGTCCATACACCAAAAAAACAACAGATGAAGGAGTTCATTCTTCAGCACCGACACAGGCCTTTCCTCATTTTCGAACGCTCTCCTATTTCTCTCTTTCCAAGTCACCCAGCACAACTTCCAAGGGAATAGCTTCCCAAATAACTTGTACTCCCTCCCTCCCTAAATAATCGTCCTAGTTGACCCGGCGCACAGTTTAAGAAAAAACAATTGAATTGATTATTTATATTGGTTTAATGTGTAGTTTCCTTTAAAGCCTATGTGTATGTGGCCCATAATTAAAGTAGAGTGAAAAAGTAAGGGTAAAGCGGTAAAAGTAATGTTCTAAAAATGTAAGTTTCAAACTTGACAATTATTTTGGGACGGACGAAAAAGGAAAGGAGGACGATAATTTAGGGACAGAGGGAGTAACATTTAAGAAAGGTTACACTACACATGTGCTTTTTGGGACCGTTACTGCCCTTCATGTACGTGTGCTATCCTCAAAAATCATAAAATTCCGTTGAAAATTAATTGAATAATAATATATACTTATCCAAAAAAAATTAATTGAATAATATATACACAATAAAATTGATAAATCTATTGACTTGTCTTAACAGCATTGTTATCACCAGTCTCATAGGTCCCTTTTTCGAAAATGGAAATCAACTTTACCATATGCTGAAGCTTTAGGACTTGAGGTCAATACCAGTGCTAAATGAGTTTTCTTCAACATCTTTTTTTTTGATAGGTAAGTGTGACCCCTTGTTGGTATGGGGATTGGAACCAAGAACCTTCAAGGTCTTCAACATCTTAACTAGCATCATAAATTCTAAATTATAATATAAAATTTGTGGGAAGGTGGGTGGATGTTGGGGGGTTGTAACGCACTAACACCAAACTGATTATGTAAGAAAGGATACAGAAAACATGGGATTGGTGCAACCTATACTGTTCTCAAGTGGCAGTAGGCGACAAGAACTGACATCACAGCTCACCGCTAGTCATTTGAACAGCAATTACTGTTTGGTCCAGAAACGGCATAAACCAACCATAATTCCCCTAAAATTTTAAATTTCCAAAAACTAAAAGTTTCTTTTATGGTAATTGGCCAATTAAATGTCTTAATTATATTGAATAGTTTGTCAATTCAATTTTCCTAGTTTGGTAGATTCTAAAATTCATTGCTTTTTTTACTACATTGTAGTTTCATTACGTTGCAATAAATTATTTCAAAAAGGAATGAAATTGATTTGAATGCATTTAATTTTGAAAGATATATGCACGGTCGATGAAAGTGGATAAGAATCATGATAGAGAAAATAATCATTGTTGGAAAAATTGAAAAATAAAATAAAATGGGATTCTGCTACTCTAAGTCAGGGAACAACACATTCAACTTTGAATCATTAGCTCTATGATGGAATTTAACTAGTTACTCCAAGATGAAACTTTGAAATGGAAAATAATCTAAATTTGAACTGAACCCGCCTGATTTTACATTATAATATTGTCAAAGAAAAACCTCCTGAGCACTTCAAACTGAAACATGAAGAGTACACACAATAGAACAATGAAACATTAAGTGCCAAGGGCAAGGTGCAGAAGACACATGACAAGCACCCATCATTCCTAGAGAAGCGCAGTGTTAGATGACAAAAATGAACATTAACAATGACACCTAAGGGCTTTCAACAACTATAGTGTAGGTATCCATAGTGAATCAATGGTAAATTCATTTATGTTTCTTAAATTTAAGCTTAATCCTTATCTGAATGTGTTTAGGTATAGTAGCATTGATATATTCTGTTCTAGCTTTTCCATGCAAATGGAAAGCATTATACTTCTAATCATGACCAGCAGCTATTTGATGATAACTACAGTAGAATGAACCTGCACAAAATGGGCTTGTGTGATTTCTCATTTCATATCCTAGCACCGGGTAACAAAACAACATCTCTTATACAGACCAGGTCATTTTAGCAGCTATGTTACAAGATGATCTACATAAATAAAACCTAAGAAAAGTGCACCAAAAACTTTGAACCCTGCACCCCCCCCCCAACTCCCAGAAAAATAAAGCTAGACTGTTTCTAATCTTCCTTTAGTGGAGTGTTCTCATTGAAGATGACAAAACATCCTTATTTCAACGGATATCCATCAACCACACTAACATCGCAGCTAGAAAACCAAATGACGGTGGTGAAACACGGAGGAAGGCTTAAGAAAAATAGCATAAATGATGTGCTTTCCGCAAACGTTTCAGTTCCTAGGCTACCAAAAGTCAAAAAGATTCAGCATTGTCCATCTGAGCTACTAATAAACAACTTACAAAAAATAAAGAAAGATTCTAATTCCCAGTACAGTCAAGAATCCAGTATCAAATGCACTGGCATTGACAAATTCATACAATGGCAGCCCGAGTTTGGCCATGGTTTGAGTAAATGCGGTCCATTAAGCTTGTTATCAATCAATCAATTCCATAAACACAAAACCTAATCGAAATGCCAGCTAATAAGATTAATTTAAACTACACAAAATCATAAGAAATCAAAAATTGAACAACCACTCCACGAAACAGAATCATCAACTTTCATAAACCGAAGCAAATAGAAGTGTGTGTGGTGTTTGAGAAGATAGATATAAAGACCTGATAGAAGGACAGGACAGCAATTACCCCATCAACAAAAGCAAGAACAACATTCACACCCACTAATGCCTTTGGGTAACAGCCCCCCTCTCTCAATTCCAACATCCTCTCTCTCTCTCTCTCTCCCTCCCTCTCCACACACACACACTCCCTCTCTCTCTCTCTCTCTCTCTCACACTCTCTCTGTATATATAATTATATATGCATGTAGATATGTGGTGGGTGTGAGTTTTCACATATATGCGTGTGTGTGAGTGTATAGTTCGGAAGTATCAATGAAAAGTGTACGGTGTGCGAAAACGATATTTTCCTCCAAGGTATCATTCAATGGCAGATCTGCTGCTTGATTCGTTTATATTCACTCTCTCTCTCTCTCCACACAATCTCTGTATTTTCTTATATTTATATGGTTTGCTTTCTACACTTCCATTATAAGTCAAACCATTTTTAGTCCTCGCACTATTGCTCCCTTTTGGAATTCACCCTCAAGTTTACCAAAATTACCTCATTTTATTTTGAATCCAATGTAATAGAATGATTTTTGAAAAGTCTCATGTGAAACCATTTTACAAATCATAATTTGTAAGACGGAGACTTACCATCTCATAGCTCAGCCACGAACACACAGTGTCCGTCTTACAGAAAATGCCCGTAAGACTAGACATGAACATCTGATTCCCAAAACCGGAACCAAACCGTCTTCAAATCGAATCAAACCAAAACCATCATTGGTTTACCAGTTTGATTATAGTTTATATTTTTCAAAAATTTGATCGTTTTTCCTTGATCCAAGGGCTGAGATTTGATCTGAAATTTTGTGGTTCAAACCCATATTATACGGTTCCAAACCGAAATCGTAAACAATGCGTATACGGTTTGGGTTACGCTTCCAACCCCACTGTTTTTGGAACCTGAACCATGGAACCTGATGATCATGTCTACGTAAGACGGTCTTTCCTAAGCTTTTGCTAATGATTTTTTCATTCATTTCCGTCAAATTTAATTCGTTCGTTTTCTTTTTAGTGTAACTTTTTTTTGTAACGGGACATCCTATGAATTGAGAATACATGACGGGTATGTGCGAAAATAGAGTTCGAATCAAAGTTCAAGAGGGATTTCTGCAATAATTTCCTAAGGATCATGGATTGGAACGAAATTGAATGGTGCGTAAACCCAATCATAATTGGGGGTTATATAATTGTTATCTCTAAAAGAGGCATTAAGGACAAAGTCATGCTCTATCATAGTCAACTTCAATATCTTCAATCCTTGGCAGGCATCACAATTTTTACATACAATTAAAATTTTGTCCATTTTTTTTTTCCAAACAATCCAATTTATGTCTTGGCCAAAATACAAATTTCCCCCCAAAGTATACACTCAATCACATATCACTATTCAACTTAAGTTTTGTGCCAATTTGGTATCTAATGTTGCCATTTGTGTCAAATAACTCCCCCAGCCCAACGTCTGTTAATGAAAAAACATTAACTCTCACTGCTCTTGCACGTGATGGTTATTTTGGTCATTTCCTTTTAGAGGGAAGCAGCTGGCTGGGTATTTGAGCATACATACGTAATTGGCATTCATTTCTTCCTGGTTTTCCCGCAAAGCAAAGGCAGCCATGACGTGCCACTGTGGTGATAACATCGTGTTGAAGACCTCGTGGACTACATCAAATCATGGTCGAAGATTCCTTGGTTGCGCAAACTATGGTCAGGCAAGTATTCATTGTATGATTCCAATAATGATTCACCCAAGTTCTGTTTCTTCGATTTAGGGTTTTTAACCCATATTCCATTTCTTCGATTTAGGGTTTTTAACACACATTCCATTTCTTCGATTTAGGGTTTGGGGCCTCCTTTGTTAACCCAGATTCCTTTTTTTCGTAAGTTTCAGGATGGGGGATGTGGTTATTTTGCTTGGCATGATCCTCCAATGTGCCGTAGATCAACTGCAGTGATTCTGGGTTGTAAAACCCTGAAATGTTGTTTGCTTGTGTTATGCATGAACTTATACACTTATAATCATTATAAACATGTTCATTTAGCTCCCGTATATGTTTAGAGTCAATAGCATGATCGTTGGCGTCGTTTGAGATGCACGTATGCATTTTTCTTTCGCGAGATGCTTTGAATCTCGGGTTTATGATTTATGTTGTAATCACATGGATAATTGTTAGAAGGCATTTAAAACATCATTAACATGCCTTGGATGTTGGTTAGATGCTAGTTGCATCGTCGGTTTGGTTGCTAGTTTGATTCTAGCGAAAACCCTTCTCGGTTTGACTTTTGGTTGTCGTTCGGGAGAGTCTGAGTTCTTGGCCATGTTTTGATGAGGTTTGAGACTTGATTCCTTTGGTTATAGATTGGAGGACATTAAGGTTGAATTGTAGACCATTTTTGGCTTGGAAGGACTCGAGAATGCATGCGGGAGAGTCCGGGATCGAGCAAGCGAAAGAAAAAATGGAATCTTGATGCGGTCGCATGGTCACCCCATGCGACCGCATTGGTCCAAGATTTCGGGATTTTTTGCCTCTTTCACTCGAAATTTTTGACCCAATTAAACCATTTTAAACCCTAAACCCTTACTTAACCTAAACTAGTCCTAAACACCTATTAGAGTTATTAGGGGTTGATTAGTGGATTGATTAGAGGATTTAATCCCCCATATAAAACCCAAACATCTCTCTCTCAAGCCGACACTTTTCTTCTTTCTAGCACTTAAGAGAAGCTTGAGAGAGGTGATTCTAGGGCTCTTGAAGGGTTCCTCCTTGGTGGCCATAGCTAGTCTTCTTCTTCCCCAGCTACACCTTGAGTTTGAAGAAAGAGTTGAAGAGAACACCCCGAAATTTTTGTTAGGGCTGAGTTTTTGTAAGTTTCTACCTCTCTTCTTCTTTTTTTGGGCTCCATTGACCCTAGGGAAACAACCAATTGTGCTATTTGAGGTCAATGGAAGCCATTGTTAGGGTTTGTAGAAATTCATGAACCCTAGGTTTCAAATTGAGATGATAGAACTTGATTGAACCTATGTGAGTCTATTAAACTATATGAATTGTTCATGATTAGCTTATGACAAAGATACTTGATTTTCCCCAAATTGTGTTTGGGCTTGTTCATGATTAAGCCTAATTATTGTGTTAACATGTTTAGTGGAGTCTATTGAACTTGGTTATGTTGATTATCCATGAGTATTGATGTTGGATTTGGTTGAGATACTTGGAGGGTGCCTTGCCCTAATTTTGTTTTAGCTTGCAAATAGATGATGTGAGCTTGATTAATATGTTTTATATGCTTAATAGAGTATATTAAACTTTGCTATATGAATTGATTATGTGTATTGAGCTTAAATGACAAAGATGCTTGGAAGGGATTTTCCCCAAATTGTGATTTGGCTTGTTAAACATGGATTGTAAGCCTAGTTATTGAATTATACATGTTTAAGAGAGTATATTAAACCATGTTGTATAATTTAATCATGATTTGAAGATTATGATTGGTATGGATGACTTGAATGAAATTATGCACAAGATGGCCAATTTATTCTAAGTTGCATTGTTAAGTAAATTTGTTGGGTTTATGATGAGTTTATTGAATATTGGGATTATGGTTTTGGCGATAGTTATGAACTTATGGGGATGATGAAGCCTAAGCTTCTATTCCTTGAATTTTCGGAAAACTTAGATTGAACTCAACGGAGTTAACCTTTGGGTTAGTATGAATCCTAGGAACTATAATCTTAAGTCCTACGGAATTTTGGGTAGAATTCATGGAGGTCGAGCCTCCAAGAAGTTTTGAAGTGTGTGAAGCACACTTGATTATGAGAACTTATATGATTCTCGGTTGTGATGTTTATGCTAGTTGTGGATGAATTGCATGACTAGTTTGATAGTAGAGTGTTTACCTACTTGTTTTGAGCATATGAGTATATATTACTTGTGCTTGGGTTTTGAGTCAGTGAGTCGGTTTGGTTGAGTTTTGGTGGGACGATACATCGTCTTCACGAATTGTGAGATTCGTGATCGCGATGGATCGCCGTCGGGTTTGCACACACCCCTCCATCGATGGCCACGGTGGGGAAGTAGTTTATCTTAGTTGTAGTAATACACATGACTTTGATAACTATGGAACTCGGCGGAGGCGTCTCGGGGCGTCGATATCTACGAGAGGATATCGAGGGCACATAAAGGGTTTTGCACGTGTTTTTGCGGGAGCGACACGCGGAGGAATTTGGGTAATGGTATCATATCCCTTATATATGAATTGTTTCACAAGTGCTTAAGTGAATAACGTGCTTGGTGAATTGGATATGATATGATGTTTGTTTTGGTTTCTTACATGTTATACTTAATAGATAACATATTGATTAATGTTGTTAAGCATGTATGCTATCACATGAGTATTATTGGAATGTGGTTTTATGCCAAAGGTATAAATCATTATTGTTAAGTTTATATGCCTTGACATGAATATTATGGGAAGGCTATGTTATAACAATAACATGAATTCTTGTTGTTAAGTTAATATGCTTTATCATGAATATTATTCGGATATGGCATTATGTTAAAAGCAGGAATTATTGTTGTTAAGTTTATATGCCTTGACATGTAAATCATCGGAAGGCTATGTTATATCAATAACAAGAATTATGATCGTTAAGCATATAAATGCCTTGACATGGATTTTAGTGAGATGTTATACTACAATGATAACATGTTTTGTTAATGTTGAGCATGGATGCCATAACATGAATTTGTATAAGGTTATTTCATGACGATAGCATGATGTATTTTATGATTGAGCATTATGCCATGGTAGGAAGTTATGGTTAGTAACTTACTAAGTCTTTGTGACTTACTTTTATTTGTTGGTTGTTTTCCTAGATCCGAGCCGGCGTGCGGATCCAAGTAAATCGAAGATTGCGTTGACAAAGATTCTTTTGGCAAGGTTGCTACTTAGATGTTTGTTTTGTTTTTGGTGAGGTCGTTGGGAAGATGAAGTTATATAAACTTCATGAATTGGGTAGCAAACCTGTATGTGTTTGTAATGTTGTAATTATGTTGTTAGCTTATTCTTTTGGTAGCCGACAAGTAGAAGTCGTGCTAGATGTATATTGGTAGTTATACTCCCATATGTTTTGTTATTGTTAGTACTATAATTATTGGTACTTATGTTGTTGGTAGCCGACGGGTTTTAGTCGTGCTTGGTTAATTGGTGATCATGTTTAGCATGCTACATTGCTAGTTAAAGTATTATGTTTGTTCTCCGGCATGTTTTTAGCCGTTGAGTTGTTAGACTAGAGTCTTAGACTTAGTTTAATGTTGGGTTCCGGCCGTAGTTTCGCCGATGACTTGGTTTATATTGTGCTTATTATTGAATTGCATAACAGGGAGTTTGTCCTACGTGCCCAATGTTGCGACACGCGAATCGAATTTTTGGACCGAGAGATTAATTATCTCTTTGGTTGTTTTAGTTTGAGCTTGTTAGCTCGGGCGCCCTTGTTTTATTTTATTTCGCTTCGCATGTGTTTTGAGTTGTCGGTGTATCGCCGTTATGGCCTACCCATTATTTGCTACTTGTTGTTGTTATTTGTTTCGGCACGACCTTGGGATTTCGTCTTGGGATCGAGTCGGGTCGTCACGATTAATATCGAGCTATGATTATAAATTTAGCTTTCAGTAGGGATAGGTTCCTTGGCTTGGGGGTTGGTTTGTGTGATTTGTTATATCTTAACGTCGAGAGTTATAGCATGTTAAGATGTTTGAACTAGAATGGATGTTAGCACTAGTAGAAGTGCCAATGTTGATAAATATAAGGGGGTACTAGTAGTATCCATGATTGAGAATCCACCGGAGAATTGGTGGCAAATATTATGATATTGTGATTCAATATTTATGGATTTTCATAAAATTAGCTCATTAGAGTAAGAGTACTTAGTACCGAATGAGACTAGGAAGACTCCATAAATTGTGAAAGAGTTAAGGATTAAGGATGAGGTATTACGGGCAATTTATTCCATAACGACTTACGGATTTTCGAGAGGCGTGGTTTATACTTATGAGAAAAGTTAAATATTAAGGGCACTGAGAGAGGACCTCGGGGAATATTAAGGTTGATGATGTGGTTAGAGGCGGTTGGTACCTCTGAGCTGTGTAGGCAAATCAGTGGACTAGTAAGCGGAGTGATGCTTTTACCTAAAATCATAGATGAAGAGGTGATAAATTGTTATATAAATTTCGTTTGAGAAATGGGACACCAAGAGTAGGTGTTGGAGCAATATAGACAAGTGTTTAGTTTATGGTGGTGATCACATTAGAATGGATTGCCTTAAATTGAGGATTAATGACTCTAAGAGCACTAATAAGCATTCTAGTGACCCTTAGTGAAATGGTTATAGACGAGCTAGGGTTTGAGGTTGTATGTGTGCGTGGCGGTTGGCCATTGCGGAGTTTTGAGACCTACCTTGGATAGGAGGTAATTCATTATACGGATATTATGGTTGCTATTATCGCTATTATGAGTGCACGTTGTATCGGTAGCTCATATGCATTAATACATACATTGCATTGTGTGTTGAGATTTAATTACTTTTGCTTTCCTCGATTTATGGATATTATTGAGGAGGATGTCCCGGTATGGGATTGGTTTATGGTTTTGGGTTGAATCTTGAATTGTCGATAGGCGATCGATTCTGATAAAGTAATACGGTTATGTAAGCCTATAAGGATGGCGATGTTATAAATATGTGAATATTGAATATGTGATAATGCTACTAGTGGTAAATACTAGTGGTGCGTTAAATTTGTATGCTCTATGGAGATGTGTGTAGAAGTAAAATAATTATACTTTGTTGTGTGATTTTTATGCGAGTAGGATGCGCTTGAATCGCACGATTTATACTTAGTGGTTCTGAGATGGATTACGGTTATTACGAGCAAGTATACCGTTTTATTGCGACTAATAGAGTGTCGTTACCACGCGAGGGTATTTCGTGTGTGTTTTAACGAATACGAGATTTTGGACTAAGGTAATGAAAGACTTTCTGAGTTTTGACGGTTGTGAGTACTAGAGTGAATGTTACCTCTTTTACTTTGGAGTTACTACGGAAGTATTGTTAGGCGAGTATAGTGAATATACGAACCTTGTTATTTGTTAGATTGTCCATTGTCTAGAAAATTATCACGATGGAATTTTATGAGAATATACGATTGGATTAGTAATTACACATGTATGACATAGTTTAATTGCCCGATATGCATGGTTATGAGTTTTATGCATTACATGAATGAATTACATGGAGTATATGAGAGATGTATGATGATACTTGGTTATTTTATATCGTATTTGCATGATATACATGTGTACATGCGACACTACTAATGATAGGAATTTTATCATTTCGTTGATGATTAAAATTATGAGTAAATATATTTGTGATTATGAAGTATAGACATAACTTGTTGTGTGTTATTTTAAAGGAGAATTAATATATGTGACATGCATGGTAGATGCATTTTGTTAAAAAGAAAAGACATGGTTTATAAGAGTAATAAATATGTCTAACGGAAATAGTTGTATTTGAGTATGAACATGCTTATATGCATTAGTAAGCAATGTAATTTGTTTAAAGTATAGCATGATAAAATCTTGATTCTCATGCCTTATGAATATGCCATGATTACACTGTTGCATGATTATGTGAGACTGTAGTAAAGGATGCTTAAGATTTTCTCATAACCCTTCGCATCCTTGCAGCAGCTTTTGAAATCCAATTTAGCCGGTACCCTAAATTGGTGATCAAAAGAGGTTCGTTGGTGGACTAGGATTGGTAGTAAGCAGGTTAGAAATTGACTAAACCTCTTACCAGAAGAAAAGGAAAATAAATGGAATAAATTTTCACATGATGCTATTATGTGCATTGTCTATGATTTGGAAGTTGCGAGCATGACTTGCATGATCCTGAATGTTAACTTACTTGTTTTAGAAGTGTGTTGTGGAACACTCTTCCTTAAATTGTGAATTGCTCTATCGGCCATTTTTACCTCTCATGATTTAGAATTCTTGTATTTATATTTCATGTTGTAGCTCCGAAGCAAATAGTTTCGGGAGACTTATGTTTATAAAGTCCTTGGATACGTTCCGATGGTATATTTGGAATTCACATGCTTAATTAATTAGTCATGGAATTTGTGAGTGCTATGCGACTCAAGTATGAGTCAAGATATTTTCAGCCTAAAGTGCTTGGTATTATGGTTATTGAAAATTTTCGAATTTGTGTATGCGGGATTCTTGGCAGTTTGATTTTTCCCTACTTGGTTGATTTTAAGATAGTAGACTCGGAGACTGAGTCTAGGTTTATGGTTTTAGTGGAAATGGGAACATGTTACGATGGATTTTGTTTCCGCGTACTCGTAGAGGTTTTGATGTCGTTTTGGGTTGTTGTTGATCGGCTCACGAAGTCGGCTCATTTTATTCGATTGCGATGACATATTCATTGAGTAGTTAGCGGCATTATATGTGCAGGAAATTGTTAGATTGCACGGGGTTCCAATTAGTATTGTTTGGGATCCGATTTACATCGAGGTTTTGGCGGGCTTTACAAGAAGCTATGAGGACCAAGTTGAACTTTAGCACAACTTTTTTTTTGAGGATATGTTACGGGACAGTTGGGAGAGAGTTTCACAATTTCTAACCGGATCGAGATTTGGAATTTCGGGTTGGAGACTTTGTGTTTCTTAAGGTATCGCCTAGAAGGGGTACCCAGATTTGACTTCTGGAGGGTGGCTTTACCGCCGTCTTTGTCGGAGATTCATAATGTGTTTCATGTGTCTATGCTTCGGAAATATCTTAAGGATGATTCCCATGTTCTTGAGTATGAGGAGATTACTTTTCAGCCGGATTTGTCTTATGTGGAGCAGCCGGTGAAGATACTTGACACGAAAGAGCAAGTTTTGAGGAGCAAGAAAATTCCGTTGGTGAAAGTTCTTTGGAGAAATCACGAGATCGAGGAAGCAACTTGGGAGACCGAGTTGGAGATGCGAGAGAAATATCCTCATTTGTTTGATGACTACGGTAAGAATTTAGGGGCTAAATTCCTTAAAGTAGGGAGAATGTAAAACCACGAAATGTTGCTTGCTTGTGTTATGCATGGAATTCATACACTTATAATCATCATAAACATGTTCATTTAGCTCCGTTTATGTTTAGAGTCAATAGCATGATCGTTGGCGTCGTTTGAGATGCATGTATGCATTTTTCTTTCGCGAGATGCTTTGAATCTCGGGTTTGTGATTTATGTTGTAACTTCATGGATAATTGTTAGAGGGCATTTAAAACATCATTTACATGCCTTGGATGTTGGTTAGATGCTAGTTGCATCGACGGTTTGGTTGCTAGTTTGATTCTAGCGATAACCCTTCTCAGTTTGACTTTTTCGGTTGTCGTTCGGGAGAGTTACTGAGTTCTTGGCCATGTTTTGTTGAGGTTTGAGACTTGATTCCTTTGGTTATAGATTGGAGGACATTAAGGTTGAATTGTAGACCATTTTTGGCTTGGAAGGACTCGAGAATGCATGCGGGAGAGTCGGGATCGAGCGGGAAGCAAAAGGAAGGGTGATGCGCTCGCATCACCCCCATGCGACCGTGGTCCCGGAGGATTTTGCCCCTTTTCTTGTCGAAATTTTGACCATTTAAACCCATTTTAAACCACACCTTAACCCTCTACTTAACCTAAACTAGTCCTAAACACCTATTAGAGTTATTAGGGGTTGATTAGTGGATTGATTAGAGGATTTAATCCCCCATTTAAACCCCAAATCTCTCTCTCTTATCGGCCCCGACTTCCCTTTTTCTTCTACTTTGAGAGAGAGCTTGAGAGGTGATTCTAGGGTTCTTGAGGGTTCCATCTTGAAGGCCATAGCTTGGGAGCTTCTTTTCCCCTCAAGGTACCCATAGTTTTGAAGAAGGGATTGAAGAGAACAACCCCACCATGAAGGATTTCAAGAAGGGCTGAACACAAGTAAGTTTCTACCTCTCTTCCTTTGATTTTTTGGGCTCCATTGACCCTAGGGAAACAACCAATTGTGCTATTTGAGGTCAATGGAAGCCATTGTTAGGGTTTGTAGAAATTCATGAACCCTAGGTTTCAAATTAGAGATGGGTGTTAGAGACTTGATGGGTGGAATTCTATGTGAGACTTGATTTTTATGAATTCATATGCCAATTAGTCTATTAAACTTTGCTATATGAATTGTTCATATGTATTGAGCTTGAATGACAAAGATACTTGGAAGGGGATTTTCCCCAAATTGTGTTTGGGCTTGTTAAACATGATGGTAAGCCTAATTATTGTGTTATACATGTTTAGTGGAGTCTATTGAACTTAGTTGTGTTGATTATCCATGAGTATTGATGTGGATTTGGTTGAGATACTTGGAGGGTGCTTTGCCCTAATTTTGTTCTAGCTTGCAAATAGATGATGTGAGCTTGATTACTATGTTTTATATGCTTAATAGAGTATATTAAACTTTGCTATATGAATCGGTTATGTGTATTGAGCTTAAATGACAAAGATGCTTGGAAGGGGATTTTCCCCAAATTGTGATTTGGCTTGTTAAACATGGTTGTAAGCCTAGTTATTGAATTATACATGTTTAAGAGAGTATATTAAACCATGTTGTATAATTTAATCATGATTTGAAGATTATGATTGGTATGGTGACTTGAATGAATTTATGCACAAGATGGCCAATTTATTCTAAGTTGCATTGTTAAGTAAATTGTGGGGTTTATGATAGTTTATTGAATATTGGGATTATGGTTTTGGCGACAGTTATGAACTTATGGGAATGATGAAGCCTAAGCTTCTATTCCTTGAATTTTCGGAAAACTTAGATTGAACTCAACGGAGTTAACCTTTGGGTTAGAATGAATCCTAGGAACTATAATCTTAAGTCCTACGGAATTTTGGGTAGAATTCATGGAGGTCGAGCCTCCAAGAAGTTTTGAAGTGTGTGAAGCACACTTGATTATGAGAACTTATATGATTCTCGGTTGTGATGTTTATGCTAGTTGTGGATGAATTGCATGACTAGTTTGATAGTAGAGTGTTTACCTACTTGTTTTGAGCATATGAGTATATATTACTTGTGCTTGGGTTTTGAGTCAGTGAGTCGGTTTGTTGAGTTTTGGTGGGGCGATACATCGTCTTCACGAATTGTGAGATTCGTGATCGCGATGGATCGCCGTCTTTGCACACACCCCTCCATCGATGGCCACGGTGGGGAAGTAGTTTATCTTAGTTGTAGTAATACACATGACTTTGATAACTATGGAACTCGGCGGAGGCTGTCTCGGGGGCGTCGATATCTACGAGAGGGATATCGAGGGCACATAAAGGTTTTGCACGTGTTTTTGCAGGAGCGACACGCGCGGAGGAATTTGGGTAATGGTATCATATCCCTTATATATGAATTGTTTCACAAGTGCTTAAGTGAATAACGTGCTTGGTGAATTGGATATGATATGATGTTTGTTTTGGTTTCTTACATGTTATACTTAATAGATAACATATTGATTAATGTTGTTAAGCATGTATGCTATCACATGAGTATTATTGGAATGTGGTTTTATGCCAAAGGTATAAATCATTATTGTTAAGTTTATATGCCTTGACATGAATATTATGGGAAGGCTATGTTATAACAATAACATGAATTCTTGTTGTTAAGTTAATATGCTTTATCATGAATATTATTCGGATATGGCATTATGTTAAAAGCAGGAATTATTGTTGTTAAGTTTATATGCCTTGACATGTAAATCATCGGAAGGCTATGTTATATCAATAACAAGAATTATGATCGTTAAGCATATAAATGCCTTGACATGGATTTTAGTGAGATGTTATACTACAATGATAACATGTTTTGTTAATGTTGAGCATGGATGCCATAACATGAATTTGTATAAGGTTATTTCATGACGATAGCATGATGTATTTTATGATTGAGCATTATGCCATGGTAGGAAGTTATGGTTAGTAACTTACTAAGTCTTTGTGACTTACTTTTATTTGTTGGTTGTTTTCCTAGATCCGAGCCGGCGTGCGGATCAAGTAAATCGAGAAGATTGCGTTGACAAAGATTCTTTTGGCAAGGTTGCTACTTAGATGTTTGTTTTGTTTTTGGTGAGGTCGTTGGGAAGATGAAGTTATATAAACTTCATGAATTGGGTAGCAAACCTGTATGTGTTTGTAATGTTGTAATTATGTTGTTAGCTTATTCTTTTGGTAGCCGGTAGAAGTCGTGCTAGATGTATATTGGTAGTTATACTCCCATATGTTTTGTTATTGTTAGTACTATAATTATTGGTACTTATGTTGTTGGTAGCCGACGGGTTTTAGTCGTGCTTGGTTATTGGTGATCATGTTTAGCATGCTACATTGCTAGTTAAAGTATTATGTTTGTTCTCGGCATGTTTTTAGCCGTTGAGTTGTTAGACTAGAGTCTTAGACTTAGTTTAATGTTGGGTTCGCCGTAGTTTCGCCGATGACTTGGTTTATATTATGCTTATTATTGAATTGCATAACAGGGAGTTTGTCCTACGTGCCCAATGTTGCGGCACGCGAATCGAATTTTTGGACCGAGAGATTAATTATCTCTTTGGTTGTTTTTAGTTTGAGCTTGTTAGCTCGGGCGCCCTTGTTTTATTTTATTTCGCTTCGCATGTGTTTTGAGTTGTCGGTGTATCGCCGTTATGGCCCTACCCATTATTTGCTACTTGTGTGTTGTTATTTGTTTGGCGGCACGACCTTGGGATTTCGTCTTGGGATCGGGTCGGGTCGTCATATCGAGCTATGATTATAAATTTAGCTTTCAGCCGGGATAGGTTCCTTGGCTTGGGGGTTGGTTTGTGTGATTTGTTATATCTTAACGTCGAGAGTTATAGCATGTTAAGATGTTTGAACTAGAATGGATGTTAGCACTAGTAGAAGTGCCAATGTTGATAAATATAAGGTGGTACTAGTAGTATCCATGATTGGAGAATCCAGGAGAATTGGTGGCAAATATTATGATATTGTGATTCAATATTTATGGATTTTCATAGAATTAGCTCATTAGAGTAAGAGTACTTAGTACCGAATGAGACTAGGAAGACTCCATAAATTGTGAAAGAGTTAAGGATTAAGGATGAGGTATTACAGGCAATTTATTCCATAACAGCTTGCGGATTTTCGAGGGGCTGTGGTTTATACTTATGAGAAAAAGTTAAATATTAAGGAACGCACCTGAGAGAGGACCTCAGGGAATATTAAGGTTGATGATGTGGTTAGAGGACAGTTGGTACCTCCTGAAGCTGTGTAGGCAAATCCGTGGACTAGTAAGCGGAGTGATGCTTTTACCTAAAATCATAGATGAAGAGGTGATAAATTGTTATATAAATTTCGTTTGAGAAATGGGACACCAAGTGTAGGTGTTGGAGCAATATAGACAAGTGTTTAGTTTATGGTGGTGATCACATTAGAATGGATTGCCTTAAATTGAGGATTAATGACTCTAAGAGCACTAATAAGCATTCTAGTGACCCTTAGTGAAATGGTTATAGACGAGCTAGGGTTTGAGGTTGTATGTGTGCGTGGCGGTTGGCCATTGCGGAGTTTTGAGACCTACCTTGGATAGGAGGTAATTCATTATACGGATATTATGGTTGCTATTATCGCTATTATGAGTGCACGTTGTATCGGTAGCTCATATGCATTAATACATACATTGCATTGTGTGTTGAGATTTAATTATTTTTGCTTTCCTCGATTTATGGATATTATTGAGGAGGATGTCGGTATGGGATTGGTTTATGGTTTTGGTTGAATTCTTGAATTGTCGATAGGCATCGATTGCTGATAAAGTAATACGGTTATGTAAGCCTATATGGATGGCGATGTTATACATATGTGAATATTGAATATGTGATAATGCTACTAGTGGTAAATACTAGTGGTGCGTTAAATTTGTATGCTCTATGGAGATATGTGTACAGTAAAATAATTATACTTTGTTGTGTGATTTTTATGCGAGTAGGATGCGCACTTGAATCGCACGATTTATACTTAGTGGTTACGAGATGGATTACGGTTATTACGAGCAAGTATACCGTTAAATCGCGACTAATAGGGTGTCGTTGCCGCGAGTATTTCGTGTGTGTTTTAACGAATACGAGATTTTGGACTAAGGTAATGAAAGACTTTCTGAGTTTTGACGGTTGTGAGTACTAGAGTGAATGTTACCTCTTTACTTGGAGTTACTACGGAAGTATTGTTAGGCGAGTATAGTGAATATACGAACCTTGTTATTTGTTAGAGTTGTCCATTGTCTAGAAAATTATCACGATGGAATTTTATGAGAATACTTCTTCTCGGTTTTGTGATATAAACATGTATGAATAGTTTAATCTCATGCTATATTAGTTGTTTGATTAACCGATATGCATGGTTATGAGTTACATGAGTTTTATGCATTACATGAATAGTGGAATTACATGGAGTATATGAGATGATGTATGATGATACTTGGTTATTTTATATCGTATTTGCATGATATACATGTGTACATGCGACACTAATGATAGGAATTTTATCATTTCGTTGATGATTTAAAATTATGAGTAAAATATATTTGTGATTATGAAGTATAGACATAACTTGTACCGGTGCGTGTGTTATTTTTAAAGGAGAATTAATATATGATCTTTATATGCGAACATGCATGGTAGATGCATTTTGTTAAAAAGAAAAGACATGGTTTATAAGAGTAAAGAATATGTCTAACGGAAATAGTTGTATTTGAGTATGAACATGCTTATATGCATTAGTAAGCAATGTAATTTGTTTAAAGTATAGCATGATAAAATCTTGATTCTCATGCCTTATGAATATGCCATGATTACCTGTTGCATGATTATGTGAGGCTGTAGTAAAGGATGCTTAAGATTTTTCTCATAACCCTTCGCATCCTTGCAGCAGCTTTTGAAATCAATTTAGCCGGTACCCTAAATTGGTGATCAAAGAGGTTCGTTGGTGGACTAGGATTGGTAGTAAGCGAGGTTAGAAATTGACTAAACCTCTTACCAGAAGAAAAGGAAAATAAATGGAATAAATTTTCACATGATGCTATTATGTGCATTGTCTATGATTTGGAAGTTGCGAGCATGACTTGCATGATCCTGAATGTTAACTTATTTGTTTTAGAAGTGTGTTGTGGAACACTCTTCCTTAAATTGTGAATTGCTCTATCGGCCATTTTACCTCTCATGATTTAGAATTCTTGTATTTATATTTCATGTTGTAGCTCCGAAGCAAATAGTTTCGGGAGACTTATGTTTATAAAGTCCTTGAATACGCTCCGATGATATATTTGGAATTCACATGCTTAATTAATTAGTCATGGAATTTGTGAGTGCTATGCGACTCAAGTATGAGTCAAGATATTTTCAACCTAAAGTGCTTGGTATTATGGTTATTGAAAATTTTCGAACTTGTGAATGTGGGATTTTTGGTAGTTTGATTTTTGCCTACTTGGTTGATTTTTAAGATAGTAGACTCGGAGGCGAGTCTAGGTTTATGGTTTGAGTGGGATAAGAGTTGAGTTCACGATGAACCAAGATGGGTTTTCGACTTTCAAGAGTAAAGTTTGTGTTCCTTCAGTTGATGATGTGAAGCGACAAATAGCGGATTATGTGTCGAGGTGTCTAACTTGTCAGCAGGTGAAGGCGGAACACCAAAGACCTGCGGGGTTGTTACAACCGTTGGATATTCCGGAGTGGAATGGGAACATGTTACGATGGATTTTGTTTCGGGTTTCCGCGTACCCGTAAAGGTTTTGATGCCGTTTGGGTTGTTGTTGATCGACTCACGAAGTCGGCTCATTTTATTCCGAATGCTATGACTTATTCATTGAGTCAGTTAGCGGCATAGTATGTGCAGGAGATTGTTAGATTGCACGGGGTTCCAGTTAGTATTGTTTCAGACCGGGATCCGAGATTTACATCGAGGTTTTGGCAGGCTTTGCAAGAAGCTATGGGGACCAAGTTGAACTTTAGCACAGCTTTTCACCCTCAGACAGACGGTTAGTCCGAGAGAACAATTCAGATACTGGAAGATATGTTACGGGTTTGTATGCGATTGATTTTAAAGGGAGTTGGGATAGGAGTTGCGAGAGATTTTTCGGGTTGGAGACTTTGTATCTCTTAAGGTATCGCCTAGAAGGGGTACCAAGAGATTTGGAGATTTGAGGTGGCTTTACCGTCTTTGTCGGAGATTCATAATGTGTTTCATGTGTCTATGCTACGGAAATATCTTAAGGATGATTCCCATGTTCTTGAGTATGAGGAGATTACTTTTCGGACTTGTCTTATGTGGAGCGGGGTGAAGATACTTGACACGAAAGAGCAAGTTTTGAGGAGCAAGAAAAAAAAAATTCCATTGGTGAAAGTTCTTTGGAAGAATCACGAGATCGAGGAAGCAACTTGGGAGACCGAGTTGGAGATGCGAGAGAAATATCCTCATTTGTTTGATGACTACGGTAAGAATTTAGGGGCTAAATTCCTTAAAGTAGGGGAGAATGTAAAACCCGAAATGTTGCTTGCTTGTGTTATGCATGAATTCATACACTTATAATCATCATAAACATGTTCATTTAGCTCCCGTATATGTTTAGAGTCAATAGCATGATCGTTGGCGTCGTTTGAGATGCACGTATGCATTTTCTTTCGCGAGATGCTTTGAATCTCGGGTTTGTGATTTATGTTGTAACTTCATGGATAATTGTTAGAGGGCATTTAAAACATCATTAACATGCCTTGGATGTTGGTTAGATGCTAGTTGCATCGTCGGTTTGGTTGCTAGTTTGATTCTAGCGATAACCCTTCTCAGTTTGACTTTTTCGGTTGTCGTTCGGGAGTTACTTTGAGTTCTTGGCCATGTTTTGTTGAGGTTTGAGACTTGATTCCTTTGGTTATAGATTGGAGGACATTAAGGTTGAATTGTAGACCATTTTTGGCTTGGAAGGACTCGAGAATGCATGCGGGAGAGTCGGGATCGAGGGAAACAAAGGCCGAAATGGAATGAGGAGTGATGCGCTCGCATCACCCATGCGACCGGGGAACGGGATTTTGCTCCCTTCTTCACCTTGTCGAAATTTTGACCCATTAAACCCATTTTAAACCACACCTTAACCCTCCTACTTAACCTAAACTAGTCCTAAACACCTATTAGAGTTATTAGGGGTTGATTAGTGGATTGATTAGAGGATTTAATCCCCCTATTTAAACCCCAAATCTGATTTCTTCTCATTCTATTCGGCCTCGACTTCCCCCTTTTGCGAACTCAACACTTGAGAGAGAGCTTGAGAGGTGATTCTAGGGTTCTTGAAGGGTTCCAGCTTGAAGGCCATAGCTTGGGAGTCTTCTTTTCCCAATTACTACCATAGTTTGAAGAAGGAGATTGAAGAGAACAACCCACCATGATGGATTTCGGGATTCAACCTAGAAGGGGCTGAACACAAGTAAGTTTCTACCTCTCTTCTTCTTTGATTTTTAGGCTCCATTGACCCTAGGGAAACAACCAATTGTGCTATTTGAGGTCAATGGAAGCCATTGTTAGGGTTTGTAGAAATTCATGAACCCTAGGTTTCAAATTATTGTTAGAGATGGGTGAACCTATGTGAGACTTGATTTTTATGGAATTCATATGCCAATTAGTCTATTAAACTTTGCTATATGAATTGTTCATATGTATTGAGCTTGAATGACAAAGATACTTGGAAGGGGATTTTCCCCAAATTGTGTTTGGGCTTGTTAAACATGATGGTAAGCCTAATTATTGTGTTATACATGTTTAGTGGAGTCTATTGAACTTAGTTGTGTTGATTATCCATGAGTATTGATGTGGATTTGGTTGAGATACTTGGAGGGTGCTTTGCCCTAATTTTGTTCTAGCTTGCAAATAGATGATGTGAGCTTGATTACTATGTTTTATATGCTTAATAGAGTATATTAAACTTTGCTATATGAATGGGTTATGTGTATTGAGCTTAAATGACAAAGATGCTTGGAAGGGGTTTTCCCCAAATTGTGATTTGGCTTGTTAAACATGGTTGTAAGCCTAGTTATTGAATTATACATGTTTAAGAGAGTATATTAAACCATGTTGTATAATTTAATCATGATTTGAAGATTATGATTGGTATGGTGACTTGAATGAATTTATGCACAAGATGGCCAATTTATTCTAAGTTGCATTGTTAAGTAAATTGTGGGGTTTATGATAGTTTATTGAATATTGGGATTATGGTTTTGGCGATAGTTATGAACTTATGGGAATGATGAAGCCTAAGCTTCTATTCCTTGAATTTTCGGAAAACTTAGATTGAACTCAACGGAGTTAACCTTTGGGTTAGAATGAATCCTAGGAACTATAATCTTAAGTCCTACGGAATTTTGGGTAGAATTCATGGAGGTCGAGCCTCCAAGAAGTTTTGAAGTGTGTGAAGCACACTTGATTATGAGAGCTTATATGATTCTCGGTTGTGATGTTTATGCTAGTTGTGGATGAAATGCATGACTAGTTTGATGGTAGAGTGTTTACCTACTTGTTTTGAGCATATGAGTATATATTACTTGTGCTTGGGTTTTGAGTCAGTGAGTCGGTTTGGTTGAGTTTTGGTGGGACGATACATCGTCTTCACGAATTGTGAGATTCGTGATCGCGATGGATCGCCGTCGGGTTTGCACACACCCCTCCATCGATGGCCACGGTGGGGAAGTAGTTTATCTTAGTTGTAGTAATACACATGACTTTGATAACTATGGAACTCGGCGGAGGCTGTCTCGGGGCGTCGATATCTACGAGAGGATATCGAGGGCACATAAAGGTTTTGCACGTGTTTTTGCGGGAGCGACACGCGGAGGAATTTGGGTAATGGTATCATATCCCTTATATATGAATTGTTTCACAAGTGCTTAAGTGAATAACGTGCTTGGTGAATTGGATATGATATGATGTTTGTTTTGGTTTCTTACATGTTATACTTAATAGATAACATATTGATTAATGTTGTTAAGCATGTATGCTATCACATGAGTATTATTGGAATGTGGTTTTATGCCAAAGGTATAAGATCATTATTGTTAAGTTTATATGCCTTGACATGAATATTATGGGAAGGCTATGTTATAACAATAACATGAGTTACTGTTGTTAAGTTATTATGCTTTATCATGAATATTATTCGGATATGGCATTATGTTAAAAGCAGGAATTATTGTTGTTAAGTTTATATGCCTTGACATGTAAATCATCGGAAGGCTATGTTATATCAATAACAAGAATTATGATCGTTAAGCATATAAATGCCTTGACATGGATTTTAGTGAGATGTTATACTACAATGATAACATGTTTTGTTAATGTTGAGCATGGATGCCATAACATGAATTTGTATAAGGTTATTTCATGACGATAGCATGATGTATTTTATGATTGAGCATTATGCCATGGTAGGAAGTTATGGTTAGTAACTTACTAAGTCTTTGTGACTTACTTTTATTTGTTGGTTGTTTTCCTAGATCCGAGCCGGCGTGCGGATCAAGTAAATCGAAGATTGCGTTGACAAAGATTCTTTTGGCAAGGTTGCTACTTAGATGTTTGTTTTGTTTTTGGTGAGGTCGTTGGGAAGATGAAGTTATATAAACTTCATGAATTGGGTAGCAAACCTGTATGTGTTTGTAATGTTGTAATTATGTTGTTAGCTTATTCTTTTGGTAGCCGACCAGTAGAAGTCGTGCTAGATGTATATTGGTAGTTATACTCCCATATGTTTTGTTATTGTTAGTACTATAATTATTGGTACTTATGTTGTTGGTAGCCGACGGGTTTTAGTCGTGCTTGGTTATTTGGTGATCATGTTTAGCATGCTACATTGCTAGTTAAAGTATTATGTTTGTTCTCCGGCATGTTTTTAGCCGTTGAGTTGTTAGACTAGAGTCTTAGACTTAGTTTAATGTTGGGTTCCGGCCGTAGTTTCGCCGATGACTTGGTTTATATTATGCTTATTATTGAATTGCATAACAGGGAGTTTGTCCTACGTGCCCAATGTTGCGGCACGCGAATCGAATTTTTGGACCGAGAGATTAATTATCTCTTTGGTTGTTTTTAGTTTGAGCTTGTTAGCTCGGGCGCCATTGTTTTATTTTATTTCGCTTCCGCATGTGTTTTGAGTTGTCGGTGTATCGCCGTTATGGCCCTACCCATTATTTGCTACTTGTGTGTTGTTATTTGCTTTCCGGCGGCACGACCTTGGGATTTCGTCTTGGGATCCGGGTCGGAGTCCTGATTAATATCGAGCTATGATTATAAATTTAGCTTTCAGCCGGGATAGGTTCCTTGGCTTGGGGGTTGGTTTGTGTGATTTGTTATATCTTAACGTCGAGAGTTATAGCATGTTAAGATGTTTGAACTAGAATGGATGTTAGCACTAGTAGAAGTGCCAATGTTGATAAATATAAGGTGGTACTAGTGGTATCCATGATTGAGAATCCACGGAGGTGGTGGCAAATATTATGATATTGTGATTCAATATTTATGGATTTTCATAAAATTAGCTCATTAGAGTAAGAGTACTTAATACCGAGATGAGACTAGGAAGACTCCATAAATTGTGAAAGAGTTAAGGATTAAGGATGAGGTATTACGGGCAATTTATTACGATACTGACTTGCGGTTTTTCGAGAGGCGTGGTTTATACTTACGAGAAAAAAGTTAAATGTTAAGGAGCACCTTTTACACGAGAGAGGACCTCGGGGAATATTAAAGGTTGATGATGTGGTTAGAGGATGGTAGGTACCTCACTGAAAAGGCGTGTGTAGGCAAATCTTAGTGGACTAGTAAGCGAGAGTGATGCTTTTTACCTAAAATCATAGATGAAGAAGAGGTGATAAATTGTTGTTGTATAAATTTCGTTTGAGAATGGGACACCAAGTGTAGGTGTTGGAGCAATATAGACAAGTGTTTAGTTTATGGTGGTGATCACATTAGAATGGATTGCCTTAAATTGAGGATTAATGACTCTAAGAGCACTAATAAGCATTCTAGTGACCCTTAGTGAAATGGTTATAGGCGAGCTAGGGTTTGAGGTTGTATGTGTATGTGGCGGTTGGCCATAAGTTTAAGATACCTTGAATAGGAAGTGAATTCATTATACAAATCATTTGGTTCTTTATTATCGCTATTATGAGTGCTGATTGTATCGATAGCTCATATGTATTAATACATACATTGCATTGTGTGTTGAGAA
>CM028379.1:32639890-32688408 GCA_013146195.2 Codonopsis lanceolata
ACTCTCTCTCTCTCTCTCTCTCTCAAACACGTTATATTTTTTACACATCCATTAGAAGTGGTGTTTCTTCTAATGAAAAATAAATTTCTCACTGAGAAGAATTATTAATATCCAAATTGCAATTTCTTACCCACATTAGAAGATCCAATCACCAGATGAAACACCTGCAATTGGATGTTCAGATGAATCAATAGCATGCTCTTGAGGTACGAACCAACAATACTATCAATTGCCTACTATAAAGTAATAACATCACATGGATTTACTGAAAACACATTGAAACTAATCAGAACCTGTGAATAGTTAGATCCACACTCATTGCTGATCATATCAAGAAAGTAATTACCACAGAGATAGACATTAGATGACTGTTAGATGTCTCATTACAGCAAGTATCATGTATTCATGTCTCCATACACTGCCTAATGTATGCCAATACTAAAAGGAGAAAGTATTTTTGGAAATAATGCATTAGAAGTAAACTGTGTATTTATTCATTTCCTCCATTTTCTTGATTCAGAAAAATGTTACACTTACAGTAAAATAAAAATATAAAGCACTTCCAAGAAAGCCATGGTTTGCTTAGTACAACCTCTAGCTTATCAATGCACTGTTGGGGCCAAGTACAACACTGCAATGCTTAACATATTTATATATAGCTTATAACAAACTAGGTGCGCCATACTTTTCACTTCTTCGCCGGGCGGGGTGGGGGAGTAGGCCGCCGTACTTCTATTTAATAAGAGATATGACTATTATACCCTCTTCTGCCAAAAAAAAGGGGTATTGGTAAAAAATATTGACAACTTCTCCTCTCTTTGTCTCACTTCCAAAGCAAGCACACCAGCAACCATTTTTTTCAATAATTAAAGTTAGTATATAAGATCAAGTGTCAAAACAGGTGGCGCATCCTATGTACATAGGGGAGTATACCAAAGATCCATACTACCTATTAGCAATATTATCCACAAAATCTACAAGAGGTGACTGGTGTTGGGGAGGACAGTGTAAGAACTCAACCTTTTTCGGTCAAGTCCTTATATCAAAAGCTAACATGCACAAAATAGAATATTCCCATGGTAGATCATCTGGAAGTCGAAGGCCCCTACTAGGGTGGGCTTTTTCATGTGGGAAGCTGCTAATGAAGCTATCTTAACAGGGGAAAATCTGCGAATCAGGAAGAAGATTTATGTAAACTGATGTTTCATGTGGAAACTGGTGTTCTATCAAAGCTGCATCTATGTGTCAACCACTCTCACCATCAACCTCATAAGGTGAGAGAGAGAGACTTGGTGGTTGGGGAGGGTGATTAACTATTTTGAAGTAGGGTTGGGGGTATGTCCGGTGGATAGAGACAAGGTGGGGCGGGGGAGATCGGGTTGGAGGGGTTTCTTTTGTTTGGGTGGGGGTATGGGCCCGGTGGTTAAAACAATCCAAGATTCTATCTTTCTTGTGGTACTATGGTTGGGGAAGGTAATAAGGGGGAAGTATAATATTTTAAGAGTAGTTTATTAGCATTAATAGTTAGTGTGGGATTTATCAATAAATTATTTTCCGTGAGGGATATTTTGCAATTTTAAGTTACTTAAGTTATGCCTACATGCCCATTTAATATAAGGGTTCACTTTAGCAGTTTAGGTCAGATTAATGAAGTTTTAAGTTTTCCATTTGTTAGAATTCCCTTCTGTCCTTCAACTTATGGTGTGGGATCTTACAGAGGTCACCAAGAATCGGCCTTGGTCTTCACAACAGAGCTTCTTTCAGATGCCATCTCAGACTCTCAGTATCTGAATCTCGTGCCCCAAGTCAAAACGCTAGCACCAAGCAACTGCTGCTCCATCGCAGTAAGTTCTAAGTTGCAGGAAGTCAGATCATGGTAGAGGAAGAAGAGAGTTTCTTCCGAATACCTGCAGAACCAACCAGAACCCTCCAAGTTCCAGAAAGAACAACATGCTACCTCTGGTTACAGAAAATATCAACCAGCGCCCCCTGGGTTCTTTGTGAATAGTAGTGGGATTGTGCCGCCATAATTGTCTACAACCAGTATAAAAATAATCTCTCTCTCTCTCTCTCTCTCTCTCTCTCTCTCTCTCCCTCTACATATACATACATACATACATATATAATTAGAAAGAAGATTATATTGAGGAAGAAAATAGACACGAACGACGGATGAGTAGTCCATTGCAAGAAAGGAAATAAAATGACGAAAAAAAGAAAAAACTCAAAATAATAGAGCTTTCCAATCCCACTGCATCTCTGAAGTGGGGACTCCTCTAACAGCACCCAAGGCCCATAACGAAACCATAAACACCACTCTATCCCAAAGCAAGTGTCTGGACGTCGACTGATCTCTAAAATTCTAGAATTTCTCTCTATGCATGTGCCCCAGAAAATAGCAAACACCCCACACTCCCACAGCATATTAGCATCATTACCACTACCGAAGCCTCTAAAATGCAGGTACAGAAATGAAGAAATGCAGAAACACCCAAGATTCACCAAGCCTTCTAAACAGCCTATCCAAAGATACCGAGCTCTACCACAGCAAAGAAAAAGATGATCATGAGACTCTAAGGTCTGCTTACACATAACACACCAGTCCAAAGAAAAAGAAGACACAAGTGCATAAAAATAACCGATTAAGACACGCAGAAAAAAAAAAGACGTCAAAGAAAGACAGGACCCAAAGCGGAAGACCTAGAGCAGCTTGCCAATCTCTCACCAAGTCCACCTACACATTCCCATCCCCTCGGATAGAGAAAGGCCCAAAAAAACACAAGCTCCCAAAGCACTTAAAAATCGAAAGATTTGCTATCAAAGAATCTAGTTTCTCTCAATAGTCAATACAAATGCACAGACCATAGCCAAAGTAGGGCGGTTCAAGTGTGTTCTCCCTTGTTTTCCAAAACCCTTCCATTAATGAACCAACAAATCCTCCACTACATGCGAGCTCACCCAAGGCAAACTCACCACAAACTGCAGAAGACGTCCTCGTGCGAGAAGGCTTATCTGTCGGCTGCTCCCTTACCAATTGATCGCTGCCGCTCTCTTGCTAGTACTAGTTCTAGCTGAAGGGCATTGGGGAATGAATCAATACTAGAAGCCCTCCACCATCAGGTATTAAAACTCGACGTGAGAGATCATAATTCCATTCATATTCCGGGCCTGATATCAACTCTTAATGAAAGATACCTTAGGTTAAGCTGAGACAGACCACCTGGTCCTTCTCGCTGCTTTCAGATTATTAAGGATTCATTCATATAATGTGCGTAAGGCATTTTACACACAATATTCGTCCGTAGTTGGCATATATGACAACCCTGCCCCCTTGATTGTTGTTGGGGGCGGACTGCCTATGGCTTGCCTCTGTCCACCTTACCTTAAGATAAAGAAAAGTTAGGATAACTCGTTCTTGCCCAATCCTCCGTCATACCCTTAGGAGTATCAGCTTCCTATTAGTAGAGATTAGCAAGGCAGTCAAAGGAATGGAGTAAAAGGCAGTAAGGGAGCTAGCTCCTAGATACAACCGATCGTAAGGAACAAGGGAGTTAGCTCCTAGCTACAACCGGTCATAAGGAACAAGGGAATGGCTCCTACCTATGAAGCTATGAGCCTATGACTGATGAAGAGAGGGAGTAGCTTCTAGCTACAACTGATCTTGAGAGGGAGTAGCTTCTAGCTACAACTGATCAACTCACTTAGCTCATAGCAACAATAACTCATAGCTGCGTGGTCTTCCCGTATCTCATTTCCCTAGAGAAATGGAGGGCAGCCATGTCTGTGACTCTCGTGGGCAATTTTTCCCTTTGGTCTCTACCAGCCACTGCTACTCCAGCTTGAGCTACAGACTGGCCCTTATTCCATTTCCCGAAGCGTGGAATGGGGGCCAGTAAGGTGAGGGGTCAGCTTTGTTCCAAGAGGTGATTCCCTCACGTCTAAGGAGTTTCGGCCAGTATGTGCAGACCTCATTGCCGTTCAATCGTAGTCATTTGAAGAAGGGCAGTAAAGCATCTCAGAAAATGCATAGGTGTTTGTTGAGATAATAGCTGTTGGACATCTTGATTGAAGCAGCTTTGGCATGAGGCAGTGATTGAGATTGAGAGACTGCAAGACTCAAATGTGCAGCGAATCTCTCCTTGCCGAAGCAACTGCAACTAGAAGAGACATGCAGAGTTTTAGGGATTACGGAATATGTTTCCCCTCTCGGTCTCTCTCTTTCACGAGCATAGGCACAGCCAAGCGAGGCCCTCACCTTCACCAGGTTCGGTAGGGGCTGATAACTGGTTTAAGTTAACTGTTCTATAAACATTTTCATATGCTTATCTTAGGACTCTTTCATTAAATTTAGGTGTTCGAATTTCTTATATTGATACGCATATCAACATACTGTCTACAATTGTCTAAGAAGGGCAAAGGACTTCAATACTTCCTTCTTTATGATTCTGCCCCCAGGGTGTTCTATTGAACTCATTGCCAGGAGGAGGGCCAAAGAGCGAGGAAGGAAAAGGAGGAAAAAGTAGAACTCCAATCAGTGAGCAGCTCCTTGTCTCCATTGTTCGGGGCAGGCATGGCGAAGCGTGCTCTCACTACACTTCATCTTCTAAGTATAAAATCTGTTGGATGTCTCCTTAGAAAATGACTATCATTTTTTATAATTTCTGCAAGGAATTGGACTCTATTCTGAACTCTGACTTCTTGATCAGTCAGCTGCTTTCCTCAAAAAAAGGAAGTAGCATCATGGTTAACACAGGGCTCTTCGGCCTCATTGACATGATCTATCACCAAGTATCATGCTTACCATGGAAGGACCAAGGAGTGGTGACTGGTCTTCCTTTCTTCAAAGCTCTCCTCCGCTAACTACATATAGCCCCTACAGGACTGCTAAAAAAGAGGACAATCCCAAAGGCATGGCAATAAAAATAAGGCCAAAAAACTTGCGCAAAAAAAGGCCCCTGATATGATCACCTTCGAAGGGCTTCAAAAGCGTGTTTTGACCTACCGCTACCGACTTCGGCCTCTACGTTAATTTCACTGATTTCGCGCCAGTGATAATCCAAAGTCGGCTGTCTCCCTTCCTTTTTATTTTATTTTTTGATAAGTAAAGTTAGATATATAAATAACAGCTTCAAATCAGGTGAAGCATCCTATGTACACAGGAAATATACAACCAAACCCTCGCTAGCCAACAAAAATATTATCCACAAACTCTACGAAGGGATTAGATCCCTGCGATACCGCCTCAAAGCACCAAAAAAACAAGGTCTGAATAATCTGATTTTTTATCTCCTCCAAGCTCCTAGTTCTCGAAAGCTCTAAGGTTCCTCTCTTTCCAAATGGACCACAGACTGCCAACGGCTGCCTCTCTTCCTTTATCAGCCGGGTGCCACCTTTACCCTAAGACCGAGGAGCTGCTCCGGCTCACTCTTGTAGCCTTATCTTATTTCCTCTTTTCGGCTCCACTGTAGGGTCTTCTCATAAGGCTTTCCAGGAAAATATACATGAGGCAACAACTATTCTATATTTTCCTCTCTAGCAGTTACACGAGCAGTAGATCCGGCCATAGCGCCTTTCCTCCTCTCACCTACCCACTGAGATGATGCTGGCAAGGTTCCTGTTGTATCGTTGCGAAGGCCCACCCAAGTCTTCTCCCTGCTTAACTATCAGCCGACTCCCTTGCCAATCGGTTGCTGCAGCCCTCTTGCTAAGACTAGTTTTAGTTGAAGAAGTCATACATTAGGGCATGAATCAATATTGAAATCCCTCCGGTGTTCGGGCACTTGAACTCGATGTGGAGATCATACTCATTCCATATTCCCGGCTTGATATCATCTTTGACCAAAGGATACCTTAGGTTGCGCTATGAGGGTCCACCTGCCCTTCTCGTGGCTTTCAGATCATTAAGGATTCATTTGTATAAAGTGCATCGAGACTATTACACATTAGGTTGGTCAGGTTGGTCGGTCGTTAGAGGATATAGCAACCTTACACCCATGGTTGTTGTTGGGGGTGGACTGCTACGAGCTTGCCTCCCTTCCTCCCCACCTTAAGGAGACCTGACAGATTTGGGTTCCATACATGTTTATCCGTAAGATCCCCGTAGGGATTTTCTACAACAATGAGCTTCAACCACAAGTTGATAGACTAAGGGAACAGCTTGAGACTTTGTAACAAGAGCCAAGTGCCATCACTTCTCTACTTGAATCAAATACTCATGTAGTTTCCAAAGGTCTAGTGAGAATGCTAAAGGTGTTAGGAAAACAAGAGGTGTCAAAAAAAAGATTACAAACAACTGAGGTGCCTTCTCAAGCCTTAACTCTAAGGGGCAATCATCGAAACGCGATTTCAAGGTCAAGGCAGATATTCCTAGATATTCCTAAACTTGATGGAGAGTATGAACAAGAAATCTATATCAAATGAGCAAATGTGGTTGGAGAAGTATTTGCTTATCAATCTCTTCCAAGTGACTGAATGTCTGAATGTGGCAACTAAACTTCGTGGCTATGCTAGTAGTTTGGGCAAAGATAAAACATTAAGGATTTCGTGGCTACAAAGTTAACTACAGACTTCAAAATGTGCAACAAAAGTCTGTGAATGATTATACTTGTGCAATTCAAAAGAGGTTTCTTTGAAGTCTCACTAACAGCTTGCAAGTTAGCTCCAATCATTAATTGGTGAGACATGAAGGATGTCATCCGCGACGAAGTTCATCCCAGTGATATTTCACCCGGACATGCTCTACGAACTTCATAAGGGTCACTACATGTCAGTTTAATGGCCCATTTTGTAACAAAGTAGTGTAGGTCGGATTAATGAAATTCTAGGTTTTCCTTTTATTGGAATTCTCTTTCCCATAACTAAAGTGTGCAAATCTTAGATTGTGCTATGAGGGGTTCGGCTGGTAAGGTGAAGTTGGGTGATTCTTTAATTGTTTAGAGTTTGTTTGGTGCATGTGTGTGGTCAAATTGGAGAAAAAAGGTGACGTATGGACGTGGGATGGGGTGTGGGTGTAGAATTTTTATTTACTTACTACTTTGGGCGCGGGGGCTGAGAAAGGGGGGGCTCAGTTGAGTTGATTGAGTTGAGTTGGAGAACCTTATTTCAGGGGGGAAACCTAAAACGGATTTAAACCTCCAAGTCCTTACATTTAAGAAGGTTTAAAGTTTGACAACGTGAAAAAATTAATCAAATTAGGGACGCATCAAAAATTGACATGTAAAATATATGCAGCATTATTCCATATAAATGCCTAGGGAGTACTGAAGGTACAATAAATATTTAAGCAGAAAAATGACATTTTCAAATACACGCTGTTACAGGGCTTCATAAGAACCGTAGAAATGTAAGTGATTCAACTTTCCATCCCAGCTACTTTGTGTCTTCATGTGTGTGTGTGTGTGCGTGTGCGCGAGGGAGGAAGGTTCAACATGATTAGCAAGAACAATAAGGAAGTGAAAGATAGAAAGAGAGCAAGGTGATTGGATACACGCTGCAATGAAACTCAAAATAATGAACAAGGTAAGAAATTTTAACTGCACTACACCTTTAGATGACAAGAATTGGACTGATGGACTCATACTTTCATTATTCAAGTAGAAGTGTTGTTCATTGCAATTTTTTTTTTATTGGTAAAAAATACGTATAAAATTTAGTGTTGTTCATTGCAATATCATCACTAAAGAACAAGAAGTCACCAGTAAAGGATTAAAACTTACTTTCTGGCGAGTCCAACCTGTATGTGGAATTCTAGCATGAATCCTTATCAACTGCTACAATGCAGCAAGATATCAGGTGGTAATATAAATAAGTATAATGCTTCATTCTGGACTGAAGTTTGAAATCACCGATTAAAATTAAAATAGCAATAAAAGGACTTGTACAATGTACAATTTGCGAGTATCATACAGGATAAAACGCATCCTAGGTAAAAAGTTACAGATTTGCGTATATTATTTAAAAAAGATAAAAAGATAAATATCAATCTTAACTGGGAGCTCTACTGAGAACAAAATAATTAAGTTAATGTGTTTCGCTTTATCAAATATGGAAGTCTGTTTGAGAGAGCCATCCTCAGAAACTATTACATGATGTGCAATGTCGAATATCATCTAGACTATTGTGAAGGAGGGGTAGGATCATCATCAAAGTTAACTATTGCTGCTATGAAAGTCAAATGGAACTGCTAAGTGCTCATATCTAAAAGTGTTAATATAATTTGTACCTTCCTTCGTTATCCTGGAGCTGTGGGCGCATTATCTCTAACTGACGTCTCCTAAGTTTTGCCTCTATGTCTTGGAAGATAGACTTCTAAGTGTGAAACAAAAGCAGGTGGGGGATCTACACCTTTATGCTGGTTGCGCATTTGGTATAGTTGCTTGTGGGCTTTACACGCTAGAATTCTTCTTTGGATTGTTTTTATGACATGTAAATGGATTTGAGGTAGTAAGTTATTTGATTCTTTGCAGCGGTCATTTGGCTTCCTTACAGTAAGCTACTAATCCAAACAAAGTGAGAAGAAAAGTACACAAAGAAGCAGCTTAAACAGAACTAAGCCAGCGGGATAAGTTTCTCTGTGAAACTACAGAGTGCATAAAAGCCAACTATATCCACCCCTCTTTCTTTCAGTGTCCATTTTGCAGCAGTCATTTGGAGACATTGCTGTTTATTAGACTTCCACTACCGTTTTTTATATTCATATCAACTTCATCATAAGCTGAATTTAATTGTAAGGACTTAGATCAATGAAACTCAGTTTGAAAATTGAAATGAGTTTTGTTTAACGTTTTCAATAGTATCATTATTATTATTTTAACAAAATGGAGGAAATAAAGTCGTAAGGTAACTTGTGATTTTTTTTATTTTTATAAGTAAATATGTATTATAAACAAAAGCGGCAAAGCAGGTGCCGCGTCCTATGTACACAAGAGGTATACTCCAAAAATTAAATATTGCATATGTTTGCTACGAAATTTGCATAAGAATTAAACTCTGGCCTAACACAGTCCATACACCAAAAAAACAACAGATGAAGGAGTTCATTCTTGAGCACCGACACAGGCCTTTCCTCATTTTCGAACGCTCTCCTATTTCTTTCTTTCCAAGTCACCCAGCACAACTTCCAAGGGAATAGCTTCCCAAATAACTTGTACTCCCTCCCTCCCTAAATAATCGTCCTAGTTGACCCGGCGCACAGTTTAAGAAAAAACAATTGAATTGATTATTTATATTGGTTTAATGTGTAGTTTCCTTTAAAGCCCATGTGTATGTGGCACATAATTAAAGTAGAGTGAAAAAGTAAGGGTAAAGTGGTAAAAGTAATGTTCTAAAACGGTAAGTTTCAAACTTGACAATTATTTTAGGACGGACGAAAAAGGAAAGGAGGACAATAATTTAGGGACGGAGGGAGTAACATTTAAGAAAGGTTACACTACACATGTGCTTTTTGGGACCGTTATTGCCCTTCATGTACGTGTGCTATCCTCAAAAATCATAAAATTCCGTTGAAAATTAATTGAATAATAATATATACTTATCCAAAAAAAATTAATTGAATAATATATACACAATAAAATTGATAAATCTATTGACTTGTCTTAACTGCATTGTTGTCACCAGTCTCATAGGTCCCTTTTTTGAAAATGGAAATCAACTTTACCATATGCTGAAGCTTTAGGACTTGAGGTCAATACCAGTGCTAAATGAGTTTTCTTCAACATCTTTTTTTTTTATAGGTAAGTGTGACCCCTTGTTGGTATGGGGATCTTCAAGGTCTTCAACATCTTAACTAGCATCATAAATTCTAAATTATAATATAAAATTTGTGGGTGGGTGGGTGGATGTTGGGGGGTTGTAACGCACTAACACCAAACTGATTATGTAAGAAAGGATACAGAAAACATGGGATTGGTGCAACCTATACTGTTCTCAAGTGGCAGTAGGCGACAAGAACTGACATCACAGCTCACCGCTAGTCATTTGAACAGCAATTACTGTTTGGTCCAGAAACGGCATAAACCAACCATAATTCCCCTAAAATTTTAAATTTCCAAAAACTAAAAGTTTCTTTTATGGTAATTGGCCAATTAAATGTCTTAATTATATTGAATAGTTTGTCAATTCAATTTTCCTAGTTTGGTAGATTCTAAAATTCATTGCTTTTTTTACTACATTGTAGTTTCATTACGTTGCAGTAAATTATTTCAAAAAGGAATGAAATTGATTTGAATGCATTTAATTTTGAAAGATATATGCACAGTCGATGAAAGTGGATAAGAATCATGATAGAGAAAATAATCATTGTTGGAAAAATTGAAAAATAAAATAAAATGGGATTCTGCTACTCTAAGTCAGGGAACAACACATTCAACTTTGAATTATTAGCTCTATGATGGAATTTAACTAGTTACTCCAAGATGAAACTTTGAAATGGAAAATAATCTAAATTTGAACTGAACCCGCCTGATTTTACATTATAATATTGTCAAAGAAAAAACCTCCTGAGCACTTCAAACTGAAACGTGAAGAGTACACACAATAGAACAATGAAACACTGAGTGCCAAGGGCAAGGTGCAGAAGACACATGACAAGCACCCATCATTCCTAGAGAAGCGCAGTGTTAGATGACAAAAATGAACATTAACAATGACACCCAAGGGCTTTCAACAACTATAGTGTAGTTATCCATAGTGAATCAATGGTAAATTCATTTATGTTTCTTAAATTTAAGCTTAATCCTTATCTGAATGTGTTTAGGTATAGTAGCATTGATATATTCTGTTCTAGCTTTTCCATGCAAATGGAAAGCATTATACTTCCAATCATGACCAGCAGCTATTTGATGATAACTACAGTAGAATGAACCTGCACAAAATGGGCTTGTGTGATTTCTCATTTCATATCCTAGCACCGGGTAACAAAACAACATCTCTTATACAGACCAGGTCATTTTAACAGCTATGTTACAAGATGATCTACATAAATAAAACCTAAGAAAAGTGCACCAAAAACTTTGAACCCTGCACCCCCCCCCCAACTCCCAGAAAAATAAAGCTAGACTGTTTCTAATCTTCCTTTAGTGGAGTGTTCTCATTGAAGATGACAAAACATCCTTATTTCAACGGATATCTATCAACCACACTAACATCGCAGCTAGAAAACCAAATGACGGTGGTGAAACACGGAGGAAGGCTTAAGAAAAATAGCATAAATGATGTGCTTTCCTCAAACGTTTCAGTTCCTAGGCTACCAAAAGTCAAAAAGATTCAGCATTGTCCATCTGAGCTACTAATAAACAACTTACAAAAAATAAAGAAAGATTCTAATTCCCAGTACAGTCAAGAATCCAGTATCAAATGCACTGGCATTGACAAATTCATACAATGGCAGCCCGAGTTTGGCCATGGTTTGAGTAAATGCGGTCCATTAAGCTTGTTATCAATCAATCAATTCCATAAACACAAAACCTAATCGAAATGCCAGCTAATAATATTAATTTAAACTACACAAAATCATAAGAAATCAAAAATTGAACAACCACTCCACGAAACAGAATCATCAACTTTCATAAACCGAAGCAAATAGAAGTGTGTGTGGTGTTTGAGAAGATAGATATAAAGACCTGATAGAAGGACAGGACAGCAATTACCCCATCAACAAAAGCAAGAACAACATTCACACCCACTAATGCCTTTGGGTAACAACCCCCCTCTCTCAATTCCAACATCCTCTCTCTCTCTCTCTCTCTCTCTCTCTCCCTCCCTCCCTCTCCACACACACACACTCCCTCTCTCTCTCTCTCTCTCTCTCTCTCACTCTCTCTGTATATATAATTATATATGCATGTAGATATGTGGTGGGTGTGAGTTTTCACATATATGCGTGTGTGTGTGTATAGTTCGGAAGTATCAATGAAAAATGTACGGTGTGCGAAAACGATATTTTCCTCCAAGGTATCATTCAATGGCAGATCTGCTGCTTGATTCGTTTATATTCACTCTCTCTCTCTCCACACAATCTCTGTATTTTCTTATATTTATATGGTTTGCTTTCTACACTTCCATTATAAGTCAAACCATTTTTAGTCCTCGCACTATTACTCCCTTTTGGAATTCACCCTCAAGTTTACCAAAATTAACCTCATTTTATTTTGAATCCAATGTAATAGAATGATTTTTGAAAAGTCTCATGTGAAACCATTTTACGAATCATAATTTGTAAGACGGAGACTTACCATCTCATAGCTCAGCCACGAACACAGTGTCCGTCTTACAAAAAATGCCCGTAAGACTAGACATGAACATCTGATTTCCAAAATCGAAACCAAACCGTCTTCAAATCGAATCAAACCAGAACCGTAATCACTGGTTTACCAGTTTGATTATAGTTTATATTTTTCAAAAATTTGATCGTTTTTCCTTGATCCAAGGGCTGAGATTTGATCTGAAATTTTGTGGTTCAAACCCATATTATACGGTTCCAAACTGAAATCGTAAACAATGTGTATATGGTTCATGTTACGCTTCCAACCCCACTATTTTTGGAACCTGAACCATGGAACCTGATGATCATGTCTACATAAGACGGTCTTTCCTAAGCTTTTGCTAATGATTTTTCCATTCATTTCCGTCAAATTTAATTCGTTCGTTTTCTTTTTAGTGTAACTTTTTTTTGTAACGGGACATCCTATGAATTGAGAATACATGACAACATATGTGCGAAAATAGAGTTCGAATCAAAGTTCAAGGGGGATTTCTGCAATAATTTCCTAAGAATCATGGATTGGAACGAAATTGAATGGTGCGTAAACCCAATCATAATTGGGGGTAATATAATTGTTATCTCTAAAAGAGGCATTAAGGACAAAGTCATGCTCTATCATAGTCAACTTCAATATCTTCAATCCTTGGCGGGCATCACAATTTTTTACATACAATTAAAATTTTGTCCTTTTTTTTTTCAAACAATCCAATTTATGTCTTGGCCAAAATACAAATTTCCCCCCAAAGTATACACCCAATCACATATCACTATTCAACTTAAGTTTTGTGCCAAGTTGGTATCTAATGTTGTCATTTGTGTCAAATAACTCCCCCAGCCCAACATCTGTTAATGAAAAAACATTAACTCTCACATGTTCTTGCACGTGATGGTTATTTTGGTCATTTCCTTTTAGAGGGAAGCAGCTGGCTGGGTATTTGAGCATACATACATAATTGGCACTCATTTCTTTCTAGTTTTCCCGCAAAGCAGAGGCAGCCATGACGTGCCACTGTGGTGATAACATCATGTTGAAGACCTCGTGGACTACATCAAATCCTGGTTGAAGATTCCTTGGTTGCGCAAACTATGGTCAGGTAAGTATTCATTGTATGATTCCAATAATGATTCACCCAAGTTCTATTTCTTCGATTTAGGGTTTTTAACCCATATTCCATTTCTTCGATTTAGGGTTTGGGGCCTCCTTTGTTAACCCAGATTCCTTTTTTTCGTAAGTTTCAGGATGGGGGATGTGGTTATTTTGCTTGGCATGATCCTCCAATGTGCTTTAGATCAACTGCAGTGATTCTGAGTCTACTGCAATCTATCAATAATCACCAAAAGAGATAATGGAACTCAATGAAGCGCAACAGAGAGCGGAAATTCTTTATTTTCTTCATGTGTGGGTGTGTTGTAATTTATTGGTTTGTTGGTGTTGCTCCTTCTAGTTTGAAGGATCGAATATGGCCTTTATTTTTGGGATGTTTGAGAATTATTATTGTATGTATTAGAGTCTACATACCATGAGGTTTTAGGCAATCTTTACATACAAAATGTAAAAACAATCTCTGTTTTGTTTTGGTAATCAGATTATGTTCAACACATAAGCAAAAACAATCTTTGTTTTGTTTTGGTAATCAGATTATGTTGCTTGTTCTAGTTTGAAGGATTGAATTTGACCTCTGTTTTGGTAATCAGATTATGTATTGGGAATAAAATGTAATGTTAGAACAATCATTTATTTTGGTGTCATTACACCAACAATGACTCCATTACAATTAGTCCATTACAAAAAAATCTTCAGGATCAACAGATTGAATTGCACTAAAAATTCATAAATACCATTGGATTGTACTAATTTGGTGACATTACAAATGTACAAAAACATTACAGAAGATTGCCCCTTTGGCAATATTCCCCACATTGTTTCATAATCTCTACAAAAGAAGGCACATCACAAAATCATTACAGAAGATTGTCCCTTTGACAATATTCCCCACATTGTTTCTTGGTACTTTACAAAAGAAGGCCCATTACAAAAACATTTGTTCCAGAGATAACCATTCACACATGATCAAAAACAAAAACCTACTAATATCAACACTAATTCACTAATTCACTACTTCACTACTTCAAAACTTTTCAAACTCATGAGTACTCCCATCAGCAAATTGAGTGGTTCTATCCCTTGCACTTAGTGTAACCTACGATAGAGATAATCATTCAGAAATAAGAAAACTGATCTTTACTTTCAAGAGACTATAGCCACATTCACATTTTATTACAATTATACTTACCGTTTGACTTTGATTCATATCGTCCCCCGGACTTGATGTACCTGTTTGAGTTGGTTCTTTTGTGGCTTTCTTCTTAACCTTTTGACATAACATTTTTGTTGACATAAGAGTTTAAAAGATGCACTTGTAAAACATATCATAAGTAAATATCATGCCCTTACAGTTTTGCATATCAGACTTATTGTTTGACTTGGTTCTTTTGAGGCTTTCTTGTTAACTTGTGGCATAAGTCAATAATATGCAAATAAGCAAAAGCACATAAGCCAATATATTGTCATAAAAAACAAAATAAAAGTACTCACTCTTCTTTTAACAACCCTTGTTGATTTGCTTTTGCTTGGGTTCCCATCCATTACATTTGAATTCTTCATTATATGAAACAAAGATAAAATTTTAGCCTTAATAAATAAAGTAAATTGAAGCAACAATATCATTAATTTGCAAAATAGGGTCAACACTTACAATTCCTTCAGTTTCAGCCTCTGTTTGTGGTGGTTTCATTGGACAAGTCCTAGCATTGTGATAAAATTCCCCACAAATCTTGCACTTCATAGTATCCTGGTACTTCCTCAGTTTGTTGGTCTTCCCTTTACCTTAATCCAACTGCATGATTCTTCTTCTTTTAGGCCTCCCAGGCATTGTTTTTCCAATTTGTTTTGGAGGCTGCAATTTTATGTTGGTGTTGGGCCATATGTCTCTACCCCTCGAGGGATACACCATCTGCTCATAGGCCTTCATATAGGTCTCCTTCTGGCTTCTTATACCACTTAGCCACAAAATCTTCAGGATCAAGCTGGTTATGATGTATGAGAGATATTGCATGTGGACAAAGGAGACTTGACATTTGCCACTTTCTACAAGAACAGACTTGAGTACTCATATCAACTTCAAACTGGTCCCTATACATACATGTAACTTGGTACTTTTAATCCCAGCCCATATTGTGATGAACCCATGTGATTCAGCCTTGTACTTATCAAACTTCTTACTTATCTTTGGACACACCAAACCTTGATATTGCCTCATCTTTTCCCTACATTTCTGCAACCTTGCCATCATGTAGATCCTAATCCACTCAAGCAACTATAAGATAGCCTTAGACCTTGCTCTTAAAATCTAAGAATTAAATGTCTCACACAAATTATTCATGTAGTAGCATATCACAACACTGATTTGTAGAAAAAAATGTTCTACTCCAAAGTGCAGGTGTTTTCCCCCTCAACCATTCATAAGCCAATTCACTCTTTTGCTTCATATTCTCCATCTCAATGTTAAACTTTTGCGCATAGGATGCTTTAGCACAAGCATACAACTGCTTTTTCAAAGCAATACCCCTAAACTGTAGTTTGAAATTATCATGAAGATGCTTCACACATAACCTAATTTCAGCATTAGGGACAAGCTCCTCAAGGCTAGGAACAAGACCCTTTTACTTGTCAAAAATGAATGTCCAATGGTATGCATTCACACATTCTATATCTATCAACAAATATTGCAAAAACCAAGTCCAAGAGTCTTTGTTTTCCCCTTCAACCACTGCATATGCCAATGGCCACATCCCATTGTTAGCATCTACCCCAACAGCTAACAGAATCATACCCTTTACTAACCCCTTCAAAAAGCAGTCATCTAGTCCAATAACTTTCCTACAACCTTCTAAAAATTCTTTTTTCAGACCCCCAAGACACACATATATTCTCTTAAAGATAATAATCACAGAGCATCTCAACAGTTGTTCCTGGATTTGACCTGATCAATTCTTCCTTGTAGTCACATAAAGCCCCATGCTGAGATTCAAGACTTGCCTCAGCTTCATTCTTAGCAAATTGTAAGGCTCTGTAAGCACTACTCCTAGACACTTCAATTTCAAGCTCTTTCCCAAATGTATGAAAGAATGACTCAGTAGGCCATGTAGGGTTTAGTTTAAATTTGTCAGCATATTGCTCCCCCTACCTAGAGTTTACACATTTATTAGTTAACACTCTATTGTAGCTGTGATTGTTAACAAATGTCCTAATTCTGAAGATATTCCTTTCACCACCTAGCCCAGAAGCATAGATATACCATGGACAACCATCCTTACACTTGGCACTTACTTTCACTCTATCATTTTTCACAAACCTAAGCCCCTTCCCATTTTTTACTGCATAAGATCTCACAACAGCTTTGAATTCTTTACTGTAAGAGAATTCCATTCCTAACTCAAACTGAGGCTCATTCATGTCTGTTAGAAGGTTAAATTTCTTGAACTTAGGAGTAGATTTCTTTCCTATTTGGATCCTAGGGCCATCATCATCAAAGTCAAAGCCATCAAGGCTTTCAAAATCATCAAAATCATTATCCTCATAATTTGACTCAACATCAAAATCATTATGATTTCCAGGTATTTCACTCCCAGACACTGCCTTCTCCTTTCCCGTTCCCCATGGTTGCTTATCTGGTACTCCATCATCCCCAATCTCATTAAGTTCTAGATCACTCTCACTATCCCCATATTCACTATCAGTATAACCTGAACTATCTTCATTATTTGATCTACTTAGGATGTTTGGCCTATTTGCATTCATTTTCTTACTAACCCTCTAGAATTCCCCATGGTATTCCTCATTATGGTTGCAGTAGATATCAACAACCATATTCTTTGGATCAATCCCTTCTATCATTTCTACCATTTCAATCAAAGATTGATTAGTTGATATTAATTTCAAACCAGAATCCATATTCTTACTGCATTGCACATAATAAAAAGGTTACATAGTCTTTATACCCCAATCCCCAGTAATAATTTTTCATTTTCATATAAGACAGATCATCCTTTCGTAATTTGGTTATTGTTTCCACTTCACCTCCTAAATACACTGTATTAGGGTGGTAGATAAACTCACCGCCATGATGGACCCTAATAGTAAGTTGCATGTCTTAGGAACAAAGACAAAAAAAAAAAAAAAAAAACAAAGCATTAGATGATGAAAAACAAGTCTTGATGGGTATTATTAATACAAAATGGGTGAAGAGAGGGATAAGGGGACCATTATCCAGGGGAATATTAGCACATTGTCCCCCACTATGCATTATTTCAAACAAAAAGTAAAGTAAATGACAATATATAGAAAACACATACTCCAATGTGTGTGCAAAATCAATATTAAACAGATAACATATTCAATACATTGGTTGCATTCATTTTCATAAAATCACGATATAGACATGGGCCATATAAATTATTTTGTTGTCAATACTCACAATCACACATGGACAAAAGCAAAGCAATCTACAATCATATATGGGCAATACAAAAGCTATTTACAGTTAGACATCTACCAAATGACAATATACAAACACTACTCAATTGAATTAAAAGCACAATAAAATAAAACCCTATTAAAATATAACTACTCTGTAAAGTCATACATTACAAAGATGTGAAAAAAGTTCAATTTTGTCATGAAAAGTAAGTCAATACTCGCATTCTTTACAGACACACGTATTAGTGAATTAAAAGTCAAACATTCACTAATACGAAAATCAATAAAATCAAAACACTTACTATGAACTGCGTCAGGATCTTCCTCTTCTACAATAGTATGAGATTGTCCCTGGTGTTCATCATTGCCTTCAGTGTTAACTTTCAACGTCTATAAACCCTATTTGTGTTTCTCTCAATTGATCGCTCTCAATCTCAATCGTCCCCAATTCAATCTTTCGAAAGCCCTAAACGTATAATTAGGGATTTTGTATTTGTTTGTTGACATGTCGTCAACGAGTTCCCTCCAAAAGGAAATGACCAAAATAACCATCACGTGCAAGAGCACGTCAGAGAGTTAACGTTTTTTCATTAACATACGTTGAGCCAGGGGAGTTATTTGACACAAATGGCAACATCAGATATCAAATTGGCACAAAACTTAAGTTGGTGTAGTGATATGGGATTGGGTGTATACTTTGTGGGGAAATTTGTATTTTGACCTTATGTCTTTTGTCGAAGTCACATCACATTGACAATGATAAACGTGAACAAAAAATGTTGTGGTTAAAGTAAAATTCGAGTTGTGGTTGAAATAAAATTCGAGTTGTGGTGCAATAAAATTCAAGACTAAATATGATGGTACGAAATGGCATTTGTTTTCATTTTAAATATGCTTAAATTGCAATTTGATCACTTAATTTTGACGGATTATTCGTTAAACTCACTTTACTATTATTTTTTCTCAATTTAATCATTATACTTTACATTTGGTGATAATTAGTGTAGACACCCCAAATTCGTACCCCTATTTTATAATATCAAAAGGAACGTGGAAGGGCTCGAAAGGAACAAACCATAACAAAAGTGGGGAAATAGAAATTTTGTGAAGGAAAAGAAGGAGCAAGGAGCCGCTCCCCATGCATGGGAGCCGTGCCCCTAGCCCTTCTTGGTCTTCAGCTTGCTGCCACTGCCCACACCCATTGCACACCTTTTATGCACGTGGTACAAGCCTTCCTTCACGGTTCCCTCCGGTTACCATGTGTATTTTCTTCCTATAAATAGAGGTGTCCCCTCCTTCAGCAAGACACACCAACAACACTCTCTTTTCTCCTTTGACCGATAGGCTGCCGCTCTCATCCCTTGCCTAAGCAAGCGAGCATTCTCTCCTCGCCCAAATGAGCCTTCCTTGCTCCTAGCAAGCCTCCTCTCCTCACCTAAGTGAGCCTTCATTGCTCACTGCAAGCCTCTATCCTTGCCCCAACAAGCTGATCTGTGAGACCTCGAATCCTTAAGTACTTGACTCGGTAGAACGTTTACGTACTTCGTTCTTGCTCACGACCTTTGAGAGATCCTAGATCTTGGTGTACTTGCTCAGATGCATTTACATTCATAATAACCATGTTTACAAGTTTACACGTGTCCACGATGTTCATAGTAGTTGTCGTCGTAAGTTTGATTCTCCAATTCACGATTTTAGTTATTGTGTTGTCGTATTACTCGGTTAGTATTATTTTGATCCTAGGTTTGGCCCTGGATGACTAGGGGGACCTTGGGGATTAACTTGGTATTATTTTGGTTTGGTCGTGTTTAAGTTTGAACACGCTCGTCTTTCATTTTCGATGTGACTTGTGTATTCACCTCGACCATTGATAGGGATGTAGTAATTTGGCCGTAGTTTTCTGTGGACAACTCATAATTGAGATCCGTTTGATGCGTTAGAAACTAGACTTCAAGATCTTTCTAACCATACCTCTTGCATAATTTTGGGAGTTGTATTTCAGTACATGTACATTTTTAAAGTTGACTGAATCATTTATTCTCGGTATTTCCAAAAATTTGAGTTTTGCCTTGTTTATTGAATTTACTTGGAGACCCTTAATGAATTTCACAAAACCTGACCTTAGACCTTAATTAGATTGGATTAATCCTAAGTGAAAATTTTAGCACTAAGTCCTCAATTAGGGACTTAATCTCACTTAAAAATTGACCTATAAGGGCTTGACACTTGTTTTCCACTCACTCCCTAACCTTTGTGACTTGAAATATCTGATTTTCTTTACTCATTACACCTCCTACCTTAGATATTTACAGCCACCATTGATGAGAGCTTGTGTGTGGGAGATTCTTGGTGAGATTAGTGTGTGTTTTGTGATTTCCCGAAGATCCGGCCACCCGATTTTGGATTCGAGACCACCCAATCGTAGCTATCGACGAGGAGACTACTAATACTTACTTTGTTTTCATTTTTCTCAGCCTTTTCTAGGCTTAAGGTATGCTACTAATCCCTGAAAATTTGTATGTTCAATATAATGACATACTCCCTTCATAATAGTTGTAGTATACATGCTTAGGAAGACTTCTTGTGAAGTAGAAATCTTCATTTCAACAAGTTATAAATCTGGAAATTATGGGGTTGTTTCGTTAAGTTATTAATTTGGGTTTGGGTAAAGCATGAATGTGGTTCTAATTGTGCTTAGGAGTAATTCTTGTGAAGGAATTCATTGCAATTGTTAACTTTAAAGAATTTTTTACATTAGCGTTAAAATCTGAATAATTTTGGGGCTGCCCTCTACACTTAATAAATTGGGTTTGTGTATAGTATTAAAAGTGTTCTAAACATGACTTAGAACAACTAATGTTCATGGACTTGTTGGAATTGGAAACTTCAATGAGATGACTAGTTTATGATTTCACCAATTAGGAAGAAACCTCACAGATTCAGTCCTAATTTTGGGTTGTTTTCCGAAAACTACTGGTACTAATATACTACACGGAATTGCCTAAAAATATTATATGTTGGTCATGTGTATGTTAAGTGATGATCTGTAAATTTTCATAAAATTTCGAGTTCGGGAAGTATTTTTAATGAATCATGAACCATGGTTGCGACAGTGAGTCTGAACAAGGGGAACTGGTTATTAACATGATCTTCTTGTGATCATAAATTGATGAATACAAATCCAATTGGAGTATTTTAAAATGGAAAAATATAGTTTCAAGAGTCTAGTTTCCGACTAGGTAATAATCCCCTCATTTGGAGTTGTCAGCGATTCATGGTTGAATTTACAAGTTGACTAAGCAGAATGAGTCACAACAGAGAACCAGATTTTTAACATGAAATTGAGGTGAATGTATTCTAAATAATACATTTCCAAAGAGAGTACTTTAAAGTGTTAAATTATAGTTCCAAGAGTCTAGTTTTTGAATATATAAAATTCATGAAATTTGGAGTTGTGAGGAATTAATGGTCAAATTTATAAGTTGACTGGGCAGAACAATCATAACAGAAAAACAGATTATTAGCTTGATCTTAATATGATCATAGATTGATGAATACAAGTTTGAATGAAGTGATTTAAAAGGCTAAGTTATAGTTTAAAGAGCTTACTTTCGGAATAAGTAAGATTCAGTACATTTGGAGTTGAGAGGAATTTTTAATGCAATTAGCAAGATTGCTGCACAGAGTGATTTGTAATATTTGAACTTGTTAAGGATAGTTTTGTTTAATTCATGGACTACTATGGATTTTGGACAATGGGATGAATTATCATTCTAGGATGCGTTTATTATTTATAATCTAAATGATTTAATGACCCTAGACTAACATAGTAGTCTTGGACAATATGTGATTTAGTATTTGTTAAGTTAAGAACTTAACTTGTATTTATGCTAGAAATAAACATCTATGCTTATTAGATATTATGACTTATGAAAGCATAATTGTGATACTTGTTAAGGATTTATTCTCCATACTTGATGAATATGACTTATAAAGCATATAGCGTTTCTTGCCTTCATGCATGTTCTACTATTGGGTTATTAACTTGCAATGAAATTTGAATTCCACAAATAGGTGAGATTATGAACTTGAATTGAACTAGGGCTTGATTTGATATTAATCAACTTAGGCTTCTATCTTCTACTTGGCTTATTGATATGTGAACTAGGGTTCCTAAATGGAGCGAGAACCTAGCTATGCCTTAAACAAGAACATAGAAGGGCTAGAAATGCATATAGCATTTATACCCTATTTGGTTGGAATTGTAGTAAAGACTCAACGGAGTCGAGCTTAAGGAACAATTGAACCTTACGAGGATCGTGGTGTGATCCTACGACATTTATAATCCATTCGACTAGTCACTAGCTTTTGGAGCTTTGATTGATTTAAGTGTGCATGCTTGACACTTGTGATCTAGAGACTCAATTGAGCTCCTATTGTGGTTTTGTGATTATTGTAACAATGTACATAATCATATGAGTTTAGTAGATCATTATATCTACTTGAGAATTTGCAAGTAAACATCTACTTGTGTATTGCATGTAAGTCCAGCTGGCATTATTTGATTTCATGTGTTGATGGTGGGACGATGCATCGTCTTCACAAGTTATAGGACTCGTGATTGCTATGTATCGCCGTACCAGAAACAATTCACACACCCTCCACTATTGGCCACAGTGGGGAAGTTAGCCCATTGTCGTAACCAATAGAGCGCATGGATTATGCTAAATTGGCCCGAGTATCCCTCGGTATGTCGATGTATCAATCACGTACATCTGACAGCACGAAACAGTTTAACGGTTGTGATTGCAGGAGCGACACAACGACAATGATTTGGTACCTTCTCTATCCCTTATGTGGCTTACTATGGGCACTTATGTGATAACAAAGTATTAGTTGAACATGAGATCCAATGGACCGTGTTTATCTTGATTGTGTATTATTGAAATACTTGAGGTGTATAACTGTAAGTGTACATACTTGTACCTAATGATTCTATGAACGATATGATATGTATATATTTAGATATACATACTTCTACTTGATGATGCTATGAAAGACTTGACGTGTATATATATAAATATGCACACCTATACTTAATGATTCTATTAATAGTTTGATTAGTATATATATATATATATATATATATATATATATATATATATATATATATATATAATTATATATACTTGCATATGATGTTTTTATGTGAATTATGTTCTAGTTCATTTGATTTATGTTTGAACAAGGAATTACACACTGGTTCATTTGGACGGTTTAGTAAGTAAGAAGAAATGGTTATCTTGTGGAGTATCAAAACGATACGACGCCTCTTCACGGGTTTTCTGTCATTTGTAAAATGACACCTTGATTATTTTTATGTTACATAATTATATGTTACATATCTTTTGTAGTAGCGTACTGGGTCATTATGACTCATCACGTTCTTTGTTTTCTAGTAGCAGTATATTGGTAGCCGCGTTGAGGTCGAGTAGATCGTGACTGTAGCAGAGTGCAGCTGATCAATAGATCGATATTAGATCGTGTGGTTCGTGCTAGTAGCAGCAGACTTCCCCGAGTAATAGCTTATGGAGTCCTATTTCTTTTTAGCATCGTCACATATATTATGTACTTTGCTATTCTTGTGAGATCGATCCTGTAAGGTTATCTAGACTTTACGATCGGGTAGATACTTGGGTATTTGTATTGGTTCTTTCTTGGGCCGACGTGTTGTTTCGTGCCTTATTCGTGGTTTTAGTATTTATTTCAGTTGTCTCCTGGGCATGCAGTAGCTTTGGGGATTTTTTTATTCTAAATTGTTATAGTTGTTGGTTACCCCCGGTATGCTTTAGCCATGGGTAATTGTTATATCAGGTTGGTTCTTTGTTGAAACGCCGGCCTGGAGTGCCGATGGTTTGTTCAGCGTCTGCAATGTTGTGGCACGCGAGTTTTGTTTTTCCCCCTTTTTGAGATAATGTATCTCTTGGGTTCTTTGGCTTTGGTTTCGAGCTTCATAGCTTGGGGCTTCATTTCCTTATTGCTTCGCTAATTTGATTTTTGAAATCCTATATTTTAGTACCGAGTTATGTTTGTGTTTAAAGCTTATTAACTTGACTGTTCGACTTGCACTACTGTTTAACTAGTGCTTGTCCTCTTCTTATGTTAGTTTCAGCGACATGACCTTGGGATTTCGTGTTGGAATCCGGGTCGGGTCGTGACATGATTAAAATACCAAATACTACCGTTGCTCTGCCGAAATCCTACCAAAACATATCCCACCACCTTTGCCTATCTTGGGCAGAGCACAACATACCTGCCTACACCTACACACGCACAACCAAACAACGTAAAGAAAAAGACTTCCTTTCTCGGAAGGATATGAGAAGCACTCGTCGATCGCCCAAGTCTAGGCGTACCGGGATCATAATATTCACGCTTCAAGAGGTAGGTATCAACTTACTATTATGTCCCACAATTATTTAAATAAAATAGATAAAATGTAGATATGTGTGTTATGTAGGTTTGTAAATATATTGTTATTTGTACATATTATTACATTTAGTTTATTTTTCTGTTTTAGTATAATAAAAATTATGCTTTCTTAATATTTTATGTATTAAAAAGGTTAATATAATTTTTATAAAGTTATAAAAGCATTTGTTATTATGCCTAAATATTGTTACTCATTAGCCTCCAATTTATACACATTTCAAGATAAATATACACATAAAATGAACATGTTTCCTTTAATAAATCCCAAAATCGAGACCGAATGGGCGAGTTGGGTGCCTAGCCCCTTCCCAACTTGTAACTTAGCCCCCGAACCTACATTTTCTGGTATTTTGGGTTTTTTCTCTGTTTAACCTTAAAATAGAGGTGGCGACTCTATACATACATTTTTAGAGTCCACGGCGAGGTCAATCGTATTCCACGCACTTAAGTTTTGAAGTCACTCGTATTTATATAAGGGGGGGGGTTTGAAACATGGTTTTCACAATGACGACTCTACTGGGGATAAATTTTTTTAAACAAAAAACAAAGAGGGTGTAGACACCTTAATTTCGTACCCATGTTTTTATGACATGCCATAAAATATCAAGACCTGTTAAAAGGACTAATGTATGCCAAGTTACAGGGTTTAAAGTGCAAAGGGACTGAAGAATTAACAAATAGTGAATCGCAGGGGGCGAAAGTGCCAAAAACAGAAGAAAAAACAAAGCGGGAGCGACCGTAGGCTATTTTAGGCGCGGCGCCCAAAACCCTCTCAAGCAGCGCCCACAAGGCTCCTATTCACTGTTCCAGTTCAATTTTGGTGTAATTTCTTCAGTTCATTGTACAAGCATTCAAAGCACAGAAGAAAATATCTGTTTTTCCTTCGTTATTAAGGAATGTCTCACTTCAACCTATAAATACAAGGCTTTGGCAGTGCCCGAACGACAAAATCTTACGGAGAGAAACAGGCGAGAGCTATTACGCTGTAAGTTTCCCATCCAACCCCGAAGCTCCGTTAGACTGTCAAAACCTTCCCTAAACACTAAATCTCTTCGGCCAAAGTGAACTCTAGCTACCCATCTAGGTTTCGCCCTATTTCACCGGTTCCAAAATCTCGAAAAGAACAATTGACCTGCCCGAATCCAGACGTCAAATCCAGTCGAAGCAAGCGGTTGCTCTGCCCGATTTCAGACTCAACGACAACGAAATCAAGCAAAAGCAAGTAGTTGTACTGCCCGGATCCTGAGGCGAAAACAACTAAAAGGACACGCTGCCCGAAATCCAACAACAGAAAAAAAGACTCCCTCTCCCTGAAGGACAGAGCGAGCACACCCTAAAACCTACCAGAAAAGAAGTTTGGTCCGGGATAAAGCCCACTCGCTTCAAGAGGTTTTTTTTTTTTTTTTTTAAGAAACAGGGACGACACCCTGCGAAATTTTATTAATAAGAAAAAGGAATACAAACTTGAGGGGGACAACCAGCCTTGCCCTTATAATGGGAGGACAGAGGAGCCTGACCTCGAAAAGGAGATACAAACTTCGCAAAGGAAGCAAAAATAAAAATAATAAATACAAACTATCTAATCCGTCTAATATATGGAGTACCATCTTTATCTAGAAACATAGCGCCACGAATTCGAGGAGGGAGATCCTGAGCGGAGGCAAAGCTAGAAGCAGCCAAAGAATCACAACCAAAATTAGCAAGGAGATCAGCTACACTATTGGCCTGTCTAAAGCAATGAACCACTTGAAAGTCCATATCTCTATTGATAGCTAACACTTGCTGAATAATGGACCAACACCACCAAGGGGGCTTATGACCATGTAGGAGACAATCAACCAAAATCTTAGAGTCAAGCTCGACAAATGCTTTACGAAATCCATAATCATGCGGCGGCGACCCCAATGTAAAAGAGCTTTAGCCTCGGCCAAGGTATTTGAACCAATCCCATAATATTCCGAGAAAGCAAGAATGAAACCCCATTAGAAGAGCGAATAATACCTCCACCTCCACTATGACCGGATTACGGATTACGAGAGGCCCCATCCGTATTCGATTTAACGAGCAAGAAGGAGGAGGGATCCAACGAATCAACTTAAATTTAGGACTAGAAGGCAGCCCCTTAGAATTAGAGTAAGCTGATTTATAAAGATGAAGATCATCCCTAACCACTTTGATAATGCCCATGAGAGAGAGACCCTTATTATCAAATAGGAGAGAGTTCCTATTTTTCCAAAGATGCCATAAGATGAGACAAGGCAATAGAATTTGATCCATAGTGCGGCAAGGATGAAGCCACCAAGCCATACAGCATTGAAGGATAGAAAAATAACAGGACGAAATTTGATGAGCAGCACTAAAATAAGACCAAGCATGAGAGGCAATAGAGCTATGCATGAAAACATGATGGAAGGTTTCGGCATTTCCTGAATCACAGCAATAACAGTTAGAAGCCATCTGAAATCCCATTTCTGTAAGACCCTCATCAATAGGAAGTTTGTGATGAAGAAGGCGCCACATAAAAACACTAATATATCTTGGGACGGACCAATGCCAAAAGAACTTAGAAGATAGCATTTCCGAGGAGCGATGGCGAATATGATGATGATGACAGAAGAAATGGAGAATCGCCTAGCGGCTGTGGTCCAAAGAAGGAGAGTCATCTATATCGAAATAAAGGGATCCTGATCTCGAATACGAATCAAATCAGTTGAGGAAATCAAAGCTGAAATATCAGGAACTAACTGAGACGAGTCCTCAAATAAATCGCGGACCGAAGAGATAGGAAGACTCGCTTCAAGAGGTAGGTACCCTAAAGTATTTATTATTTTGTCTTTAAAATAGTGCTATTTAAATAATAATATATCACGAAATAAGTCGTTATAATGCTACAATTTTGGGTATAAATAGCACTAAAATAAGCCATTATTATGGCCTAATTTTTATAAAGTTTATTTGCAACTTTAAAATGAGGCTGCTGTAAATTTTTTATTTCTTTTATTATATATACATTATATATATATATACACACATTATATATATATATATATATATATATATATATATATATATATATATAAATACTTTATTTAAATTATTAACTTTATAAAAAGAGCATATTTAACCAAAAAAACCTATTTTGAGTTCGAAAAAGGGCGAGTTGGGTGTCTAACCCCTTCCCAACTCGTAACTTAGCCTCTGAACCCTTTTACAAATATGATATTTTTGGTTTTTCTTTATTTATCCTTAAAATAAAGATGGTGACTCTGTTGTTTATATTTTGAGTCCACAATTGAGGTCGATCGTATTCTACATGGTTTAAAAGGTTTTGAAACCACCCGCTTTTCAGTAGTGGGGGAAAAGGTCAAAAAACGGGGCACTCACAGAGGGCTAGACTCGTTTCCTTTTGGGGTTTACTTACATGTTCAAACATGCTTATATATATATATATATATATATATATATATATATATATATATATATATATATATATATTGAGTCTAATAATTTGTAATTTATATTAATTTCTAATTTATATTAATTTCTTTTCAAGTTGGGCGTCTAATAATTTTTTCATTTTGTTATTTTATTTTGGGGATTAGGACAAATGTGTAATTAATAATGAATAGATAATTTCCTCATTTTTCTTTCTATTTATTGATGTGATTGGATAGTTGTCTCGTGCGATCGCTTCGTCCCTTTTGGGAATTACAAACTAACAAGCCGAGACAATAAAAAAAAAAGAGAAAGACAAATTTTATCTTCTCCTGCTTTATATTTCTGCAAAAATGTTTTTTTAGCTGACTCACACACGTGCTCTCATGTAAAAATATTCCAAACCGTTAACCTTTAAACCTGAATAAACACACCCGGGCGTCTAACGTTCATAGAGCCAGGATGCTTAGGCCGAAATTATCCCGCTCTAAGCCCTTTAATGAGGGGCCAATGGAGTGTAAGCCAGCCTAGGCTTATACCAGTCACGCCTTATACCAGCCACGTTAAATGCATGTATATCTTTATAGGACACTTCATTGACCGATCGGTTTTTATACCTCTTAGTTAGTGACCAATCCCATATGCTAAAAAAGAAGATCCATTGAGCAAAGAAAAATTTCTCTTTTTCAGGCAAAAAAAATGGTTGCATGGTCAAAACAAAATACACATGGAATTGATCAATAAATTTGGTGGTATCCCACTAGATCGTTTTGAATTGTGGATCTCGGAAAGAGTATAGGTCCTCTGCTTGAGATTTGTCCAATCTTGGGAGGTCGAAATACATGTGGAATACAAATTAAGGTCTTATACTCTGGAGAAAGAATCCACTATTTCATGACTTAATCAGAAAAGTCAAAACAAAGTTATGTTTGTCTGACCAATTTTAGGAAAAACAAAACAAAACAAAAAAATGTCTGTTAATAAATGCACACTATACTTCTCCAAACCAACTCCATGAGCCATACCTTCTCATATACTACCTTTAACCCTTTTCTCAGAAAAACCTAGCCCAAACATGGAAAGGGAGGGATGACACTAGTCGTTTGATAAGAAATTTCGATACAAATACAATGATTAGTTTGGAAAATACAGATTTAGGTATAATTACAGAAATCCGTTCGAAAATACAGATTTGGGTAGAATGGCTGTTGAAGATGAACAAACTTCTATGGGTACAGACACAGGGGCTCCCGATTATGCTTCTACTCCTATTATGCAACAATGGTTGGATCATAATTTGGGTGCGCAAGCTGATCGTCTAATGGGGTAGATGACAACCCTCATACAAAGTTTGAGGCCACACATTGAAAACATTCCCATGAAGCATCAACCTCAAACATACCTCCAAACACCAACCCTCTATTTCCAAATACTGACCCTCAGTACAAACACACCAATCCTCTTCTAAATACCAACATGTTAATGTAAGACCCTGATTCCCGGTTAGCTTGAATTGCGTGCAACGCTCGCATTTCTTCCTTGGTTTATGGCTTATTTGATTTCTAAGAGAGCCTAGATGTGTATGAGAGATCACATTAAGACCAAAACACCTTTAAGAGATGTCATTTAGTTGTTGACTTGCTAAAGTCACAAGTCGTAACTCGACGATAGTCGAAATGCGACGCGATTGAGAGTTTACTCGGGTTTTGTGTTCCTGACCTCGATTAGGTCCTAGATCTTTACATGATTATTAAATAACCTGTTTAGATGTGTTAGAATCCTAATTGGATGTATTCCTTAAGTCTCATGAAGTTTCAACGCTCCGAGGATAGCAACTCTCCTTATCGCGTAGTTTGAGATTGAGCCGGGAGATCGTCTCGTCTTTTGGGAGCTCATTTCTCCTATCTGTTGTTAACCATCTGAGGGGCATTCAGGCCTATTTAGTAGCCTTTTGAATTGTTTATAACCTTGGGTTGTTGCCCGTTGATTTGCGGTTTCATTCGACGTTTCGTTATCGAAGTTGTTGCAAGGGCCACGGCTTTTGCACCGGTTGCTTTCTGGTGTTGTTTATGGGAGTTTAGACCTACTTTAAAAAGTGTTTTGAGACTTGGATGGTTTAGCCAAGTGTTTGAGGACTTTAAGGGTTGAATTATAGGCCGCTTCGAGCTTTAAGGGTTGCGGGTTGCATGCTTGGAAGGACCTAACGGATCGGGGATTGCGTAAATTGTCACCAGGGTTAAAAGGACCAAAGCGGTCGCTTTCTACAAGCCCATGCGATCGCATGGGTGCCGTTTGTCCCTGTTTTGTGATTTGAAGTGTATTTCCTATTCTACCCTCCTTAAACCTCTTCCAAACCCTCCCTAACACCCATACTAAGTCCTAAGAGTGTCTTAAAATGTTTGGGAGTTATTTAGAGTTTGATTAAGGGTTAATTACACCTAAACATCACTAATTGTACCCATGGAAATCTCATTTGTGCCCTTACTAGTTGGGAGGTATAAATAGCCTAATCCCTTGAGACTTCAGAAATCTCTCATTTCTTCCTCCTTTCTTTCATACGTATAGGGTAGGAGAGTTAGAAACCATGGAGGCTTTGAGCCCTAGCCTCCTTCTTCCTCAAATCTAAGGAGATCCAACCGTTGGATGACCTCCAAACTTGAGATTCTTGAAGCCCTTGTCAAATGGAACAACTTCACCGATTGGATCGGGATTCTTTTGAGTTTTCATCTAAGTCAAGTAAGCTACTAGCTTCTTTATTCTCTTGATTTTGTGCTCATTGACCCTAAGGAAAACAAAGATGATTGCTATTTGAGGTCAATGAGTACACAAGCATGTTGTGTGTGGTTTTATTTTGGTTTTGAAATTTTGTTGGGTGAACTTGTTAGAGGCACAAGTAGGATGCTTTCTATGTTTCATGAAGTATATTATTAAGCTTCAATTGTGATTTTTGGACTTGAGATTGATGAGCATTTAATCCCCTAGAAACCTAGGGTTTGATATGATGAATGTGTAGTAAATGGGTTCTTGATTATATGAATAATTTTGGAGGTTGATATTGGATAATATGAAATGTTAGAATCATAAGGATATATGTTTGGGAGTTTGGGAGAATACTTGTTTAATCTCAAATTTTAGGTTGTGATTATGAAAAGGGGAATTTTTACAATGGTTACATGTTACAATGCTTCGTTTGACTTTTGAAAATAAAGTTGACCTTCATGTATATAAAAGTATGAAGGATGAATTTTTCTACAATGGGTTACATGTTGGAATACTTGATGAATCTCTATTGTTAATTGTAAGCATGAGGGATGAATTTGTCACAATAGATTACATGTGAATGTTTCGTTTGACCTTGAGAATAAGAGTTGACTTTCATGAAAATAAGAGTATATTGATATCTAATTCATGAATTTTTGATTGTAAGCATGCATAATGAATTATCATTATGGATTGTATAAATAAAATGTATTGTTTGACTTTATTGGGTTGAGTTGACTTTTATGCAAATAAGAGTATGTTGGTCAACTATAATTCATGTATTGAAGGTTATGAACATGTTAGATAAATATACATGTTGGTTATGAACATACTAGATGAAATTGCATCTTGTTAAGAGTAATGGTTATTTTGGATGGAAGCATGCTTGAATAAATGATATATTGTGATGCATGCTAGAAATGTAATGGTTGACTTAAATATTAAGTGTTGACCATGAACTTTGTTTTGGGGTTTTGTTGAAAAGAATGGATTGTTGGGTTGCACAATGTTGCTAACCTTAAGAACTTAGCCATGAATAATAGCTAATGAATAATAGGAGGGCTATGATGCAAATAGCTTCTATGCCTTCAAATTTGAAAAGAGTAGAAATGACTCAACGAGTCGATTATGGATTTATATGAACATAGAGAACTACATATTGAAATCCTACGAATTTGGGGTAGTTTTGATGGAGGTCAAGCCTCCGAGCCAAGTGTATGAAGAACACTTGGGTATTAGAGACTTGATGTTATCGCTCTAAGATGTTTATGTGTTAGTTAGCATAGAAATGCTTAACTATGTGATTTTTAAGTAAATATCTACTTGATTGGATTAGTACGGTGTGTTGTACTTTTCCTTTATTTGAGCATGTGAGTATATATTACCTGTGCTTGAGTTTGAGTCCAGCTGGCGGTTTTGGTTTGAGTTTTGGTGGACGATACATTGTCTTCACGAATTGTGGGATTCATGATCGCAATGGATCGTCCGTCGGGTTTGCACACCCCTCCACCGATGGCCACGGGGGGAAGTAGCTCATCTTAGTTAGAGTAATACACATGACTTTGATAGCTATGGAACCCGAAAGAGATCGCTCGGGACGCCGATACCACGAAAAGGGTTATCGAGGGCACGCTTGTTTCCGCAGGAGTTACACGCCGAAACAGAGAAAAGAGAATCATCTTCTCTGCTATGTGGTTTATTTTATGAGCACGTATGAATTGTTGTGCTACATGGTTAATGAGATGATTTTTATGAGATGATGATTTCTTGATAAGATGTTATAGTAAAAATATAACATGCTAATGAAATGATGATTTTTACGATTTATGTTATACTAAAAATATAACATGCTATTTATGATAAAAATGGGAACAATAGTCTCTCATTCATGAATTTTTATATGAGTTGTGATAAAAGAAGAATTATGAAACTCATGGTGCAATTGGTTTATATGGTTTGATGTGAGTTTAAATGTAGAAATAAAATACTACATATAACGGAATTTAGAATCATAATCTATTGATATGATTTATTTCATGATGATTTATGAAGAATTATATGCCATGTGACTATGGTTGGATTTGGCTTGGGTGGGAAATTATACCATGAAATGCTATATCATGAGTATGACATAAGATGTACATGTTTTAATTGAGCATTATGCCATGCCATGACATTGCATCTTTAGTAGCTTACTAAGTCATTATGACTTACTCGTTTGCTTTGTTTTTCCTTAGATTTGAGCAGGGCTAGTAATCCGAAGGAGTCTGCCAACTCTACGATAGGAGCGAGATATGGTTAAGAAGGTTGCTAGTATTATTATTTGTGTAACCTTGATTTATTTGGAAAGGACGTTTGGGAAGTGAAGTTATATAGACTTCACTTTGGGTAGTAAGAATTGTGTTTTTGATTCGGAACTTGTAATGTTTTATTAGTACTTGTCTTTTTGTGAGCCGACAAATGTTAGTCGAGCCAAGTTGTTTAAATACATATTTATTCTATCTCAAGTTATTTATATTATTGGTTATGTGGTACTCCGGCATGTTTTAGCCGTTGAGTGTGTAGACTAGAGTCTTAGACTTAGTGTAATGTTGGGTTCCGGCTGTAACGTCGCCGATGACTTGGTTATTTGTGCTATATATTTGTATTGCATGACGTGGAGTTTGTTCTACGTGCCCAATGTTGCGGCACGTATGCCGATTTTCTGGACCAAGAGATTTATGATCTCTTTGGTTGTATTTGGTTTGAGCTTGTTAGCTCGGGCGTCACTAGGATATTTTGTTTAGCTTCCGCATATGTTTTAAGTTATTGGCGTATCGCCGTTATGGCCTTACCCATTCTTTGTCATTGCTTGTTATTTTGTGTGTTTGGCGACACGACCTTTGGGATTTCGTATTGGGATCCGGGTCGGGTCGTCACATCACGAGACTTATGGAATACATCCAATTAGAAGTCTAACACATCTAAACATGTTATTTAATCATCATGTAAAGATCTGGGACCAAATCGAGGTCAGAAACACAAAACCCGCATAAACTCTCAATCGCGTCGCATTTCGACTATCGTCGGGTTACGACTTTTGACTTTAACAAGTCAACCACTAAATGACATCTCCTAAAAGTGTTTTAGTCTTAATGTGGTCTCTCATACACATTTAGACTCTCTCACAACCAAACAAGCGATCAACCGAAGAAGAGATGCGAGCATTGCACGCAATTCAAGCTAACCGGGAATCGGGATCTTACAACCCATCGGTTTGCGGTTTCATTCGACGTTTAGATAGCAAGTAGTTACGTCTTGCGTCGGTTTTGCCCCGGGTTGTTTCGGGTGTTGTTTATGAGAGTCTAGACCCACTTTAAAATTGGTTTGAGACTTGGATGGACTAGTTTAATGTTTGAGGACTTTAAGGGTTCAATTGTGAGCCATTTCGAAGCATTTAGACTCGAGAACGCACGCGGGAGAGGCCGGGATCGAGCAAGGAAGGAGCAAAAACCCTAATTGCTGAAATAGGGGTGATGCGGTCGCATCACCCATGCTCCATGCGACCGCAAGGGGGCCTGAATCCAGAATGTCGGGATTTTGGTTCTTTTTCTAAGCTGTCCGAATGTTTGACCATTTAGACCCAATTTAAACCCATCCTAACCCTACTTACTTATCCTAATACTAATCCTAAACACCTATTAGTGTATTAGGGGCTAATTAGTGAGGTAATTAGAGGATTTAATCCCCATATAAAACCCAAGAAGCTGCCGCTCATTCCTCCATATTTCGGCCAACAGAAAGTTTCTTCCCTCTTCTTCTCTTCTTGCAAATTTCTGGGAGCACTCAAGGGGCTTGAGAGAGAGAGCTTGAAGAGGAGATTCGTGGGTCTTGAAGGGCTGAGCTTGGAGGCCATTAATGGAGTCTTCATCTTCCCCATTTCACCTACAAACTTGAAGAAGGAGATGAAGAGAAGACATCATCTCTAGGGCACGAATTTGCTGCATTGTTAGGGCTAAGATTTTGTAAGTTTCAACCTTCCTTCCTCTTCTTTTTAGGCTCCATTGACCCTAGGGAATCAACCATGTGTGCTATGTGGGTCAATGGAAGCCATTGTTAGGGTTTCTAGAAATGTATGAACCCTAGGATTTCAAGTTTATGTTAGAGCTTGATTGGCCTATGTGAGACCATGCCTATGTGAAATTCATGTTCTAAATTTCCTATTGAACTTGATTATGTTGATTTTTCATGAAGATTGATGTTGGTTTGGTTGAGGTTCTTGGAGGGTGTCTTGCCCTAATTTTGTTTTAGCTTGCAAATTGATGATGTAAGCTTGATTAATGTGTTTTATATGCTTAATAGAGTATATTAAACTTTGCTATATGAATTGATTATGGGTATTGAGCTTGGATGACAAAGATGCTTGGAAGGGGATTTTCCCCAAATTGTATTTGGCTTGTTAAAGATGATGGTAAACCTAATTAGCATGTTATACATGTTTAGTGGATTTTATTGAACTTAGTTGTGTTGATTAGCCATGAGTATTGAAATTGGTTTGGTTGAGATGCTTGGAGGGTGATTTGCCCTAATTTGGTTTTAGCTTGCAATCTAATGATGTTAGCTTGATTAATATGTTTTACAAGCTTAATAGAACATATTAAACCATGATGTGAATTTTAAATCATGAATTGAACGTTATGATTGGTATGATGACTTGGATGATATTATGCACAAGATGGCTAAATTATTCTAAGTTGCATTGTTAATTAGTTTGTTGGGTTTATATGAGTATATTGAACATTGGGATTATGGTTTTGGGCGATAGTTATGAACATAGGGGGTTGATGAAGCCTAAGCTTCTAATCCTTGAATTTTCGAAAACTTAGATTGAACTCAACGGAGTTAACCTTTGGGTTAGTATGAATCCTAGAACTATAATTTTAAGTCCTACGGAATTTTGGGTAGAATTCATGGAGGTCGAGCCTCCAAGAAGTTTTGAAGTGTGTGAAGCACACTTGATTATGAGAGCTTATATGATTCTCGGTTGTGATGTTTATGCTAGTTGTGGATGAATTGCATGACTAGTTTGATAGTAGAGTGTTTACCTACTTGTTTTGAGCATATGAGTATATATTACTTGTGCTTGGGTTTTGAGTCCAGCTGGAGTCGGTTTGGTTGAGTTTTGGTGGGACGATACATCGTCTTCACGAATTGTGAGATTCGTGATCGCGATGGATCGCCGTGCCGGGTTTGCACACACCCCTCCATCGATGGCCACGGTGGGGAAGTAGTTTATCTTAGTTGTAGTAATACACATGACTTTGATAACTATGGAACTCGAGCGAGATCGTCTCGGGACGCCGATATCTACGAGAGGGATATCGAGGGCACATAAGGGTTTTGCACGTGTTTTTGCAGGAGCGACACGCGCGGAGGAATTTGGGTAATGGTATCATATCCCTTATACATGAATTGTTTCACAAGTGCTTAAGTGAATAACGTGCTTAGTGAATTGGATATGATATGGTGTTTGTTTTGGGTTCTTACATGTTATACTTAATAGATAACATAGGTGATTAATGTTGTTAAGCATGTATGCTATCACATGAGTATTATTGGAATGTGGTTTTATGCCAAAGGTATAGATCATTATGGTTAAGTTTATATGCCTTGACATGAATATTATGGGAAGGCTATGTTATAACAATAACATGAATTACTGTTGTTATGTTAATATGCTTTATCATGAATATTATTCGGATATGGCATTATGTTAAAAGCAAGAATTATTGTTGTTAAGTTTATATGCCTTGACCTGTAAATCATCGGAAGGCTATGTCATATCAATAACAAGAATTATGATCGTTAAGCATATAAATGCCTTGACATGGGTTTTAATGAAATGTTATACTACAATGATAACATGTTTTATTTATGTTGAGCATGGATGCCATAACATGATTTTTATATAAGGTTATTTCATGACGATAGCATGATGTGAATTATGATTGAGTATTATGCCATGATAGGAAGTTACGGTTAGTAACTTACTAAGTCATTGTGACTTACTTTTATTTGTTGGTTGTGATTCCCTAGATCCGAGTCGCTCGAGTGGATCCAAGTAAATCCAGAAGGTTACGTTGGCAAGGAATTCCTTTGGAAAGGTTGCTACTTAGTTGTTGGCTTTGTTTTTGGTGAGGTCGTTGGGAAGATGAAGTTATGTAAACTTCATGATTGGGTAGCAAACCTTGATGTATTTGTAATGTTGTAATTATGTGGTTAGCCTATTCTTTTGGTAGCCAACCGGTGGTGGTTGTGCTTGTTATATGTTAGTAGTTAAACTTTCATATATTTTCTGGTTGTTAGTACATATAATCGTTAGTACTTATTTTGTTGGCAAATTGACCGGTGGTTTTAGTCGTGCGTGGTTAATTGGTGTTATGTTAGCATGTTAAATTGCTAGTTAAATATTATGTTTGTACTCCCAAGCATGTTTTTAGCCGTTGAGTTGTTAGACTAGAGTCTTAGACTTAGTGTAATGTTGGGTTCCCTGTAGTAGCTTCGCCGATGACTTGGTTTATTTTATGCTATATATTGAATTGCATAATGGAGTTTGTTCTACGTGCCCAATGTTAAGCGGCACGCGAAGTCGATTTTTGGACCGAGAGATTAATCATCTCTTTGGTTGTTTTAGTTTGAGCTTGTTAGCTCGGGCGCCACTGTTTCATTTCATTTGCTTCCGCATGTGTTTTAAGTTGTCGGTGTATCGCCGTTATGGCCCTACCCATTGTTTGCTACTTGTTGTTGTTAATTGTTTCCTTGGCGGCACAACCTTGGGATTTCGTATTGAAATCCGGGTCGGGTCGTCACATCTTCCTACCGCCGCTCTTAGTTTTTGAAGTTCTTGCCTCGAAAAGAAACAAAATAAAATTTAGGGCTTTTCATCTAGATATCTAAACAAGTAGGAATTTCAAAGTTTTATCAAATAATTGAAATTTTTAAGCAAAGACTTGAAACCCTAGAATGTTTAGAGTAACCACACTAGAAATGCATAATGTAAGTTTTCATAAGAATGAACAATGAATAAACAAAAACGCATCGTTAGTATTCAAGTATGTGGACAACAATGGCGAATCACTGCTCAATACTCGAAAATGACGGTTTGAATTCCAAAAAGATTTTAATATGATTTTGAAATGCGAACGATTCTAGAAATTACGAGTAGAGTAGAGATAAACGTACCATTGTTTGAGGATGAGAAGAAGAAACAAGACGAAGAACTTGAAATTTATGAAAGTAGATGCTTAGAGAGAGAGAGAGAGAGAGAAGATTTACGTTCGTAGGGTTTCGTAAAGTTTGGAAATGACGGTTCAAGGGCTATTTAAAGGCGAGAAAATATCCGGTTTGAAAAAGCGGGAACTTAAGATATTTTCTTAAGTACCGAATTTTTGTCCTTGACTCCTTTTATTGCTTTAGAAACCTCTTTAGCGAAAAATAGACTAAGTAAGAGTACTAACCTTTAGGTCTTCCGGTAAAAGAAGAACTTACGTCTTCCGATTAGTCTAATACTGGTCTACCTGGTATGAAAGAAATATTTAATAACATATTAACTTTTAAGCAAGAGGATCAATCATACCAAGATTTCTCCTTAAATAAGCAAACCCGGTGGCATCCGGTGGTTTTGTGAGAATGTCCGCTAATTGATGCTCGGTTGGAACATATTCCGCATCGATGTTACCTTTTTCCACATGATCTTTGAGAAAATGATAACGAATATCAATGTGCTTTGTCTTTGAATGCATCATCGATTTTTGGAGATCGAGATAGCCGATGTGTTGTCACACATGATTGGGCGCGGTCTTGATGTTGTAATCCACCAATTGTTGCTTCATCCATAACGCTTGAGAGCAACAATTGCAGCAATGGTTGATTTGCCATTATCCTTGTTTCTGCAGACCATGAGGCCAGTCTTGTTTCTTGCAAGAAAGGCGAGTTTTCAAGAAATTGACAAGTCCCACCGGTCGGTGCTTCACGCTTACTGCAGTCGCATAATCTGCATCCGAGTATCCAACTAGATTGAAGTTGTTGGATTTTGAATACCGTATGCCTAGATTTGTTGTTTTTGAAACATATCCGATGATACGTTTGGCGGCAAAGAAGCAAATGTGACTCCTTTGGATCCGCACGAAATCTAGCACAAACACAAACAAAGAACATAATGTCGTCGACTAGCGAAGGTAAAGAAGTGAACCTATGATTCCTCGGTACTTGGTCATGTTCTCTTGCTTTCCCTTTTCATCTTTGTCAAGATGGCGCCGGTAGACATTGGAGTTTCAAATCCTTTGGCTGAATCAAGACCAAACTTCTTGATTAGTTCCTTTGCATATTTGGTTTGGCCGATGAAGATTCCGTCTCAAGTCCGTTGTATCTGTAGTCCTAGAAAATAGGTAAGTTCACCCATCATGCTCATCTCGAACTTGCTTTGCATCGCCTTCTCGAATCTTTTACACGTGCTTTGGTTAGTTGATCCAAAGATAATGTCGCCCACATAGATTTGTACCGTAAGAGAATGGCCTTTGTGCTTGAGGATGAATAAAGTAGTGTCGATTCTTCCTCTCACGAATCCTTGTTCAATTAAGAACTTGGATAGAGTTTCATACCAAGCTCTAAGAGCTTGCTTCAGGTAGTAGAGAGCTTTCTTGAGTCGGTAGACGTGGTCCGCTTTGTCGAGATGACAAATCACGGAGGTTGTTCCACGTATACGTTTCTTGAAGATCACCATTCAGAAAGGCACTCTTAACATCCATCTTATACACTTTGAAGTCCATGAACGAGGCATAAGCTAGAAAGATTCTCGATTGCTTCTAGTCTAGCAACAGAGCAAATGTTTCATCAAAGTCAATTCCTTCTTCCTCGCCTTAGAGCTCGAACCAATCTAGCTTTGTTTCTCGTGACATTTCCATCTTCATCTCTTTTATTTCTCGAATACCCACTTGGTATTTGCCGATGATCGGATGATTAGTCGGTCTTTGAACTAAGCTCCACACCTTACATCTTTCAAACCGGTTCAGCTCTTCTTGCATAGCTTCAATCCAGCTTATGATCTTTGATGGCTTCATCAATCTTCTTTGGTTCGAAGTTCGATACAAATGCGTAAGCAAACAACGTTTCTTCTCGAACCTTATTTCTCGTTAACTCCTCAGATTGAGATCACCAATGATTTGAGAAATGGGATGATCTCTTGCTTCGATAACGTTGGAGGAAGATCACTTCGGTGGATTCTTCCCTTAAGAATTCTGAGTTGGTTGAGAAGGAGATTCACCAAAATCAGTCTCGAAAGAAATAGAGTCTTCAAAACTTTCATTTTCTCGTGAACAAGAAGGATGAGAGATCCTAAAAGGTGCTTGGGGTAAAACAGTAAGAGATGGGTTCGTGGTCAATGAAGAGTTGTTATCGGTATCGGTAGAGGTCTCTTCTACCTGAAGGGTTATCGGTATACATGGGTTCTCAGATTTGCCGTTTTCGATAAGAAGTAGATGCTGAATTTGTACTGCCTCATCATTATCGTAATCATTAGCAACGCTCGAGCCTTTCTAGGCTCTAACAAGTCATATTCATCAAAAGAAACATGCACGTATTCTAAGATTTTTAAATTAGATTTACCGAAAATGCGAATGCTTTTGAATGTTTGGAATATCCCGAAAAATTCCTTCGCCTCGATTTTGCATCAAATTTTCCTCTATACTCTTTTCCATTGTAAAGAATAAAACATTTACAACCGAAGATTTTAAGAAATCCAATGTTTGGGGATCTTCCTCTCCATATTTCATATGGAGTTTTATTATGAAACTTGTTTACCGTGGATCTATTTTGGGTAAAGCAAGCGTTGTTGACTCGCTTTCCGCCTTAAAATACTTGAAGTTTAGCTTACGCCAGATTGTTCTAGCCTGCTTCAATCGTGTTACGTTCTTCCGCTCAGCTACACCATTTTGTTGAGGAGTACCGGCGGCAGAAGCAAGTGTGACCGATCCCATGGTCATCGCAGCTTTTTCTACACCATTGTTTTTGAATTGCCATTGTCCGATCTTATGTCACAGTATGTCTTCAAGCTTTTGAGTTTGAAGTCTTCTAAAAAGTGCGTTGACTAGATCATACGCTTTCATCTTTAGATGTCATAGTTTCAATCCAAGTGAATCTAGAGTAGTCATCAACTACTACAAGTGTGTACTTGTCTCCGAAATACCGTTGTTGTAATAGGTCCAAAGAGATCCATATGCGAGAAGTTGAAGAGGTCCGTTTGTTGATAAAACAGACTTTCTTTTGAAGGAAGACTTGGAAAGTTTTCCTAGTTGACAAGCTAACTGTCATGATCGGCGGACAGTAGGTAGACCTCGACAAGCCCATTTTTGGAGAGCTTGGAGAGGTGCTTGAAGTCGAGGTGATCGAGACGCTTGTGCCATAGCCGGTTGTCACGAACATTGTTGGCTACTAGACACGTTTGAGAATCTCCTAGAAGATTTAAGTCGACATAGACGTTTCCTTGTCTATTGCCTGGTCCAAGATTGTAGAGCACGATTCACCTGTCCTTTGATGAAGCACCGGTTGGAGTTGAATTGGCATAGAAGTCCTTTGTCGCACTCTGATATGCTCAAAGATTGTGCTTTAAACCGCTTACTAGAGAAACTTTGTTGATGGAGAGACTTCCTCTAGTAATTGAGCCATATCCAATTGTCTTTCCTCTTGCATTGTCTCCGAAGATAATGCGTGGGTCCTTTGCTTCTGGCTATATACGTAAGAAGACTCGCTCCCTCATGTGCCTTGAACCCACCTGTCCTAGGTACCAAATTAGATGTCTTTGATTTCGATTCTATAGCCATGAAGCATTCTGAAAAGAGTTAAAGCAAAACAAGGTACCCTTTATATGGGTCCTAAGGATTAGCAACCTTTGCAACCCATACTGCTTGACCTTGAGAGAACTAGGTCTCTCGTGATCTTGGGTGAACCTTAGCAGCATTCGGTGCCGATGGCCTAAGTAATGGCAAGAATGACATAAATGAAAAGTCCATAGAGAGCTGTCAGGTTAGATTCTTCATCCGAAGAGTGCTTATGATCATTCCTTTTCTTAGCATCCATTTTTGGTTCAGCTTTGTTTGTTGACGGTAGACTTAATTGGTTTCTTTCGAATCTTCCTAGGTAGGTTATTAATGACTTAGCTTTAGCTTTTTCGTTGAGAACTTTTCCAGAGGATTCTAGAATACCTTTAAGTTTACCTTCACAGTAAAGAAGCCTTGTCTGTTTCATTGACAAACTTGATAGTTACTAGAGGTTTAGCGGTCTACCGTCGCGCCAGACTTTGCCTTGACATAGTCGTTCTGAGACTTCACTTTCTCTACCGTTACTTCTCGCATTTCTCATTTGAATCATTCATTTTGGCTTTTCCTTTGTGAACTTTAGGGTAAACATAAGGAACACTTGAGTAACCAAGGCCTTGCTTCCCTATATTTCCAAATGTCTGCTTAGAGAAAGATATATCATTAGCGCTGAGGATTCACCTTTCTCTTTGACGTAAGAGATTGTCGGAAGAGACACATCTCAATATCCTATGCCGCTTTATCATAGCTAGATTTTTGGCTTGAAAGGATTTCTTCGAATGCATCCTTGGAGCTATTCCAGAGTCAATTGTCTTTGCAAGGCAATTTTTCTAGGTCTAGTCCTTTGATGTGCTCAATGACAAATCAATTTTGTCATGAAGAAATTTGTTTTCTTCCTTCGCTTTGATACTCTCTTGTTGACAAACTATTGAGAGTTTGAATCTCACCGCCATCAAAGATTTCTCTTGTAAGTTTCTCACGCTTCTTGGCCGCTTTAACATAGGCTACTCTAAAGGAATTAAATTCTTCAAGCATATCCCGATTATCCTTGAGAAGTTCTTCCTCATCAATCTATCACCGCTGGTTTCATTTTTGTCCAAAGGACTTGGTGAAACTACAACTTCATTTTGAGTCATAGGTAGGACATGAATCATGAGCTATTAAGCATATGTTAGCTTGCTCACAATCCTCTTCCTCCTCTTCCGAATCGGTTTCAAACCATGTAGCAACTGTTTATCTTCTATGTCTTCACCAACATACCTTTTTGTTTTGAAATTTTCTAAACGAGGGTTTTCTATGCTTCAAATTTTGGCTTTGGACACTTTGAGGCAAAATGACCAAGTTTTCTACGCTTATAACACACAAGCTCTTCCTTGGATGAGCTTTCACCAATCTTCCTGAAAGGTTGTTGGTGGGTGTTCTTTCTTCCATATTTTGCAAATTTTTGAAATCGTTTAACAAACATAGCAAATTGTTCATCAGATAAAAAATCATTTTCACGGGAAGAAGTAGAGGGTTTGTTTTCAACAATGATTTCTTCTTGGACCATGGTGGCAAAGACAGGTTGAAGCTGTTTGTCTTGCTCTAGAGCTTGATTAACTTCAAGTTCATAAACCTTTAAACTTGCGTAGAGACTACGAAGAGTCATCTCGTTTAAGTTTTAGATTCTTTCATAGCCGTGGTCTTCACATGCCATAAGCTACCTAGAGAGCCTAGAAACCTCATGTTCATTTCCTTTTTGTCATACGTTTTACCAAGAGAAAAGCAACTATTTATTACCTCACTGAATCGATCGTATGCTTGTCTCAAGGTTTCCTTAGGATCCTTTTGAAAGAATCAAGCTGCTGGATGTATGTATATTTTACATTGTCTCTTGTGTCTTGGTCTCCTCCAAGTATTCTACAGAGCTTCCCACATCTCTTTCGCAGTTGTACATCGAATCACTTGCTGGTATGTGCTTGTGTCTAGAGAGCTGGTGATTATGTTGATTGCTTTACTGTCAAGTTCAACCAGCTTTCTATCGTCCTCTGTCCATTCGATTCTTCTTTAGGAACTCTCGCGGGGTTCCCAGCGATGGAGGCGAGAAGATTTGCCTTCATTGGTATATGTTGACTGCGGTGACACATTTCCATAATCTGTTGTCAATAGAGTTCATGAATCTCATTACTTTATCCTTCCATACATCAAAATGACCTTCGTCCAATATTGGGACGTGGTTAGCATTAGATGTAGGCGGCATATAGTGTGTTTGTGCCATTATGTCGTATCTCTCAAGAGTTTAATCTAGGAAAAACTTGTTTTCAAAGAGTATGGCTCGATACCAATTGTGGGTCCCAATGAGCACAATAATAAGCTAGAAGGGGGGTTGAATAGCACACTTTAAAACTTTTAAGTAAGTTCCTTGAAAGTTACTTGAAGTTTATGAAAAGTTTCAAGTAGCGGAAGACCTTCAGAAAATTGTTCAGTGCAGATAAGGACTAGGTACCCAGACCTTTTACAGATTACTTAAGTTACTGAAATGGATATAATGAACAAGGAAACTATGCGGTTCAAGTAATAGACAAACGCAGAAGGAAATAACACAAGTATTTTGAGATGGTTCACACTTGTAAATAGTGCTACGTCCACCACCAAGGCGATCAACCTTGGATTTAAATTGTGCACTATGTTTTCCACTTAGATCAATTACAAAGAATATCCCTAATGGATCGTGTACAAAATATTGACTTGTGTTTGGGTCTATGGAATTAAATATCTCAGTAAATACAAGATATTTAATTAGATGTAGTATAGTTAATGGAAGTAAACAACAAGAAGAATAAAACAATAAATGTTGAAGAAGCGACTTCTTGTTGTTGAGGACTTCTAGATCTGTTGAGGATCTATTGAATGCTTGGTGAAGACTTGGAGTTGTATAGATTGAGCAATTCTTTAAGTGTTTCGATTGATTACATGCGGTTGTGCATTGTTCAGTCTTGGTATTTAAAAGAGGTGCACTTCAAAAGAATCCGTTGGAAGGGCGAAGGCTTCAACGGACTCTATTCATAAATGCATTAAATGCATGGGGTTGTCGATCGAGAATTTCGTCTTCACAGAGATATCCGGAGCGAGATAATCATTTACGAGATCTTCAGGTGGGAGATTTGGTGTCGAGATCGAGAGATGAAGCGAAAGTAGGGGCGATCAGCTTTCTTGCTTTCACATTCGAGGCGAAAAGTCTTCTGCTTTTCGGAAAGTTGCTTTCGGCTTGACATGTCGAGAGAATGACTTGGATTAATTCAAATAATATATGGAAATAAGTTTGAATTAATCCGGCTAGCTATCTTGAAGAGGACACGTAGAAGCGGTCAATTTGAACCACGAGGTCTCCGATCTTAAGCTTGAGCGGGGTCTTAGGTGAAGGCGAGAAAGGGTCTTCGTGAACTTTGAAAAGAGTACTCAAAAAACTACAAAGGCAAAGTTCTATACGGTTGCCCACGCTAATCGTCGCAGCTTGCGATTAGCCAGCGAGTATAAAACTAATGTAATGTCTTGTCGGATATAAATTTAACATAAGAATCAACAAGGTCCATTAACAAAAGGATAAAATTGAACAATGACGGTTGTCGGTCTTAGAGTCCTGAAGCCTAAAATACGTAGGCTTTAACAAGCGACAAATGTTAGTCAGCGGACAAATGTGGCTAAACTGACAAGAGAAGGAATTTAGAAGGCAGCGACAAGTTCAAGCCAAATAAATTTTGTTGTTGCTAAAACCTACAGGCTGAGTCATAAGGAATCAAAGGAATTCACTCAAATGACGATAAGCTTTGGTTATCACAAGTGTAATATTTGTTCTACTTGGTCAATGATCACATGAATGCTTGTATAGATGAAACCTCTTGTGAGAACTAAGATGCTATTTCGAGCGAGGTTTTGGATACCTAAAAACTAATCCTTTGGACCAAAAAGTATAAAGCGTACCATGATTTAAATATTCATATTTCGAGGTATGTAATGGCGGAGATGAACAATCGGCCCGACATATGGATATTAGGCATTGGGTGCTCGGACACATGGCTGGATCGGTGAACTCCTTGCTATAACATTATTAACGTGAGGACCTTACATCATTTTGGAGACAACTCGAAAAGGAAAGACTATTGGCTATGGATCATTATTAGAGGATCTATAATAATTGAAAATGTCTCATTGGTACAAGGTTTGAAACACAATCTTCTAAGTATCTCACAATTACGTGATAAATGTATGAAACATGCTCTCCTCCACACCTTTGTTTATCAAAAATATCACAAATGAAATTTTGCTCTTGGTTCCGAGAAAAGGAATGTTTTTGCTATTGATTTACTTTTCTTTAAATAATAGTACTCAAATTTAATACGGTAGCAAATAATATTTCAAAATTAAATGGCTTTACAGCAAAGACTTTCACACTTGAACTTTAAATATCTTTCAAAACTTTTCAAGGGGTTGGTGAAAGGTGCGCCATCCATAAATTTTCCTCTTGCTGACAAAAAATGTGATGCTTGTATTTTTAGGAAAAATAACAAAAACCACTTTCAAACCAAAACCATGTCTTTCAACCAAAAGAATTCTTGAACTTTTTACATGGATTTATTTGGTCACATTACAGCTGCAAAGCTTAGGAGGAAACATGTATACTTTGGTTGTTGTGGATGATTACTCAGTACACATGGGTTGAAATGATGCAATCAAGGATGAAACTTATAGCATTCTCACTTCCCTATTCGAAATCTTCAAACTCAAGGAATGTGAGATTATAAGTGTTAGATCGATAATGGTGCAGAATTCAAAAATCTTGGGATGGACACATCTTGTGATGATCATGGAATTGATCATAATTTTTGATGTTAGAACACCTCGGCAAAATGGTATAGGCGAAAGAAAGAACAACGATTGAGCGAGGTAAAACAATGTTATGAAGCAAAATTGCCAAATATTTTTGGGCGAAGGCTGTCAACATGACATGTTTTACACAAAATAGATCTCATAAACAAGTTTCATGGTAAGACTCCCTATGAAATATGGAGAGGTAGAACCCCTAACATTGCTTTCTTTTAAAATCTTTGGGTGCAAATGCTTCATTCACTACAATGGTGGTGATTACGGAGGTAAATTTGATGAAAAAGCGATGAAGGTATTTTGTTGGTTATCTTGCTAAGCATAGTAGAGCTTATAGAGTTTATAATAGAAAAACTCAAGTAATTGTTGAATCTATGCATATTACTTTTGATGAATCCAATTTATTTGAGTAAGACTCTGATGTTACTAACAATTTTGAGATATTTGAGACGGAAATAGTGCTAGATCAACTCAAAATAATCCTCATTTTCAACCCCTCTATAGTAACCTAGACATTCGAGAATGAACTTGAGCCAGTGACAATAGTAGACAATCCTAATCTGTCCAATTGATGATGGTGACATACGATTGAAACTAATGATCGGTGACATTCATCTCTCCCACCTTTACAAGCTGAACCTCTTGCGAGATCTTCCTAAAGAAATTAGGGAAGCTAGACATCATCGGTTTCAAATATCATTGGGAATCCCTTTGGCGGCTTAGAACAGTAGCTCCGAGAAATGAAACTCTTGATTCACATGCCTTTGTCTCTTCCATTGAACCCAAAAAGATTGATGAAGCTTTGGAAGACCCTCGATGGATTGAGGCCATGCGAAGAGCTAAATCGAGTTCGAAAAGATGTAAAGTTTGGGAACTTGTGCCTAGACCTCGGATCAACAAGTCATTGGAACTAAATGGGTGTTCGGAAACAAGTTGGATGAAGATGAAAATGTTACAAGAAACAAAGCAAGATTAGTAGCCCAAGGCTATAGGCAGGGAGGGGCATTGACTATGATCAAACCTTTGCTCTGTGGCAAGGCGGAAGCCATCGAGATTATTTCTTGCTTATGCAACCTTCAAAGACTTCAAGGTATATCAAATGGATGTAAAAATGCATTTTTGAATGGAGATCTACAAGAACAAGTATTTGTTGAGCAACCTCTGGTTTTCTTGATCTCAAAAAGGACCATGTTTACAAGCTAAGAAAGGCTCTTTATGGTCTCAAGCAGCCCAAGAGCATGGTATGAAACTTTATCCAAATTCCTTATGGAAAAAGGGTTTCAAAAGAGGTAAAATCGATACTACTCTTTTCTCTTTGAAGCCTGAGTAATTGTCGATGTTTTATTTTATCTATTTCCTTGCAAGTGGACAAGACTATTATATAATAGACTTCGGAAGCAAGGTCGAACCGAGACAAGTGATCACGAGGCAGTGCGATTATAGATAGCAAATTATTAACCTAAAGGGGGTTTTATGTTTAATTCTACTCTAATCTACTAGTTATAGATGTTTAACTAATTAGCAGTAATAACGAGATATGAAGATCTTATGGTGAGTGGAAATCTAGGATTCAGGTTTCACTTATATCTCCTTTATGTTTAATTCATAATAATGTCATTCAATGTCTTGGGTTGGTTCACTAAAAATAGATATAGTCTGTTGAACAATTGGTTGACCTCGTCCCCCCCGAAATTCATCCATTCCATATCCTAAGCATGAAGCGCCAATCTAGATTTGTCACCTAGATTTATGATCTATCGTCACCTAGATCATGTAAGAACACAGTCTAACTTATCACTCTCCTACATCGATAGGTCCAATTTATTGTGTTGGTGAGCCGATTGTACGACATATAAGCTCGGTCATGCGGTTATCCGCACCTCAAGCCTTTATTATTTGCGATTACATTCATTTGTTCAAAGCAAAATAATATAGGATTGATAAACAACACAATCAACAAGCATTGAATAGACATATATATATATGAATCAAAACATAAATTCGATACAAGTTACCTCCCTCTAGATTAGGGATGATTTAGTTCATCATATCGATGAACAGACACATGAAGATGATGGAAGACATGATTTGATCTTCAATACTTGAAATTACAAAACCTAACTATGTTATACAATCTAAAACTACCTAAAATCTATGTAAAGAGGCTTCCGGCCGTCCTCCTTTTTTAGGCTCGGCACGACTTATATATACTCGGGAGTTGTGATTGGATCGAATATTGTGTGAAAATCCGAAAAGGTCGCATGCATACCACCTTTGCGGTCGCGAGTCTTTGGATACTGCTAGCGTCCATGAGGTCTCCGAT
>CM028379.1:32688508-32725800 GCA_013146195.2 Codonopsis lanceolata
ACCGAGATCTTGGGTCTTCCATTTTCCTCCAACTTGGTTTATGATTAGAGCCGAGTCTCCATTGACTTCAAGATTTTTGGCTTTCCTTTGGAGAGCCTCTTCTAAGCGTGCAATGCAAGCCGCACTCACTGTGTTGTTGGAGCACTCAAACTCAATCTTATGGCGATGGAGTGGTGAGAATCTGGGATCAATGAGCAAGATCCCTATGCCAAAGCCTCTTGTTTGCGGCTCCGTGAAAGAACATCGGCTAGTGTCGTGGTCGGTGTTTTCCAATACACCTTCGTGCAGGAAGCCTGGGCTCGGTTGCATCCGGTTTTTAGAGGGTAGATCGGCTAAGTGGTGCTGCAATTACACTACCTGATAGATTTGAGTGTGACATAAGTTATGTCAAACTCGTTGAGGCGAAAGGACCACTTAGCCTGTAAGACCCCGATTCCCGGTTAGCTTGAATTGCGTGCAACGCTCGCATTTCTTCCTTGGTTTATGGCTTATTTGATTTCTAAGAGAGCCTAGATGTGTATGAGAGATCACATTAAGACCAAAACACCTTTAAGAGATGGCATTTAGTTGTTGACTTGTTAAAGTCACAAGTCGTAACTTCGGCGATAGTCGAAATGCGGCGATTGAGAATTACTCGGGTTTTGTGTTCGACCTCGATTAGGTCCTAGATCTTTACATGATGATTAAATAACATGTTTAGATGTGTTAGAATCCTAATTGGATGTATTCCTTAAGTCTCATGAAGTTTCGGCGCTCAGGGGATAGCAACTCTCCTTATCGCGTAGTTTGAGATTGGTAGGGAGATCGTCTCGTCTTTTGGGAGCTCATTTCTCCTATCATTGTTAACCATCGAGGGGCATTCAGGCCTATTTAGTAGCCTTTTGAATATTTTATAACCTTGGGTTGTTGCCCGATTGATTTGCGGTTTCATTCGACGTTTCGTTCGAGTTGTTGCGCCTTTAGCCGGTTTGCACCGGGTTGCTTCGGGTGTTGTTTATGGGAGTTTAGACCTAATTTAAAAGTGTTTTGAGACTTGGATGGTTTAGCCAAGTGTTTGATGACTTTAAGGGTTGAATTATAGGCCGTTTCGAAGCTTTAAGGGTTGCGGTTGCATGCGGGAAGGACAGGAGCGGATCGAGGATTGCGAAATTGTCACCAGGGTTAAAAAAGGACCAAAGCGGTCGCTTCCTACAAGCCCATGCGACCGCATGAGTGCCGTGACAACCTTGTCCCTGTTTTGTGATTTGAAGTGTATTTCCTATTCTACCCTCCTTAAACCTCTTCCAAACCCTCCCAACACCCATACTAAGTCTAAGAGTGTCTTAAAATGTTTGGGGAGTTATTTAGAGTTTGATTAAGGGTTAATTACACCTAAACATCACTAATTGTACCCATGGAAATCTCATTTGTGCCCTTACTAGTTGGGAGGTATAAATAGCCTAATCCCCTTTGAGACTTCAGAAATCTCTCATTTCTTCCTCCTTTCTTTCATACGTATAGGGTAGGAGAGTTAGAAACCATGGAGGCTTTGAGCCCTAGCCTCCTTCTTCCTCAAATCTAAGGAGATCAACCGTTGGATGACCTCCAAACTTGAGATTCTTGAAGCCCTTGTCAAATGGAACAACTTCACCGATTGGATCGTGATTCTTTTGAGTTTTCATCTAAGTCAAGTAAGCTACTAGCTTCTTTATTCTCTTGATTTTGTGCTCATTGACCCTAAGGAAAACAAAGATGATTGCTATTTGAGGTCAATGAGTACACAAGCATGTTGTGTGTGGTTTTATTTTGGTTTTGAAATTTTTGTTGGGTGAACTTGTTAGAGGCACAAGTAGGATGCTTTCTATGTTTCATGAAGTATATTATTAAGCTTCAATTGTGATTTTTGGACTTGAGATTGATGAGCATTTAATCCCCTAGAAACCTAGGGTTTGATATGATGAATGTGTAGTAAATGGGTTCTTGATTATATGAATAATTTTGGAGGTTGATATTGGATAATATGAAATGTTAGAATCATAAGGATATATGTTTGGGAGTTTGGGAGAATACTTGTTTAATCTCAAATTTTAGGTTGTGATTATGAAAAGGGGAATTTTTACAATGGTTACATGTTACAATGCTTCGTTTGACTTTTGAAAATAAAGTTGACCTTCATGTATATAAAAGTATGAAGGATGAATTTTTCTACAATGGGTTACATGTTGGAATACTTGATGAATCTCTATTGTTAATTGTAAGCATGAGGGATGAATTTGTCACAATAGATTACATGTGAATGTTTCGTTTGACCTTGAGAATAAGAGTTGACTTTCATGAAAATAAGAGTATGTTGATATCTAATTCATGAATTTTTGATTGTAAGCATGCATAATGAATTATCATTATGGATTGTATAAATAAAATGTATTGTTTGACTTTATTGGGTTGAGTTGACTTTTATGCAAATAAGAGTATGTTGGTCAACTATAATTCATGTATTGAAGGTTATGAACATGTTAGATAAATATACATGTTGGTTATGAACATACTAGATGAAATTGCATCTTGTTAAGAGTAATGGTTATTTTGGATGGAAGCATGCTTGAATAAATGATATATTGTGATGCATGCTAGAAATGTAATGGTTGACTTAAATATTAAGTGTTGACCATGAACTTTGTTTTGGGGTTTTGTTGGAAAAGAATGGATTGTTGGGTTGCACAATGTTGCTAACCTTAAGAACTTAGCCATGAATAATAGCTAATGAATAATAGGAGGGCTATGATGCAAATAGCTTCTATGCCTTCAAATTTGAAAAGAGTAGAAATGACTCAGAGTTAGATTATGGATTTATATGAACATAGAGAACTACATATTGAAATCCTACGGAATTTGGGGTAGTTTTGATGGAGGTCAAGCCTCAGGCGTTTTCAAGTGTATGAAGAACACTTGGGTATTAGAGACTTGATGTTATCGCTCTAAGATGTTTATGTGTTAGTTAGCATAGAAATGCTTAACTATGTGATTTTTAAGTAAATATCTACTTGATTGGATTAGTACGGTGTGTTGTACTTTTCCTTTATTTGAGCATGTGAGTATATATTACATGCTTGAGTTTGAGTCCGTGGCGGTTTTGGTTTGAGATTTTGGTGGGGCGATACATTGTCTTCACGAATTGTGGGATTCGTGATCGCAATGGATCGTCGTCGGCTTACACACACACCCCTCCACCGATGGCCACGGTGGGGAAGTAGCTTCATCTTAGTTAGAGTAATACACATGACTTTGATAGCTATGGAACCCGAGCGGAGAAGCGTTCGGGGGGCGTCGATACCACGAAAGGGTTATCGAGGGCACGTTTGTTTCCGCAGAGTTACACGCTGAAGCTTGAGGAAAAGAGAATCATCTTCTCTCGGTTATGTGGTTTATTTTATGAGCACGTATGAATTGTTGTGCTACATGGTTAATGAGATGATTTTTATGAGATGATGATTTCTTGATAAGATGTTATAGTAAAAATATAACATGCTAATGAAATGATGATTTTTACGATTTATGTTATACTAAAAATATAACATGCTATTTATGATAAAAATGGGAACAATAGTCTCTCATTCATGAATTTTTATATGAGTTGTGATAAAAGAAGAATTATGAAACTCATGGTGCAATTGGTTTATATGGTTTGATGTGAGTTTAAATGTAGAAATAAAATACTACATATAACGGAATTTAGAATCATAATCTATTGATATGATTTATTTCATGATGATTTATGAAGAATTATATGCCATGTGACTATGGTTGGATTTGGCTTGGGTGGGAAATTATACCATGAAATGCTATATCATGAGTATGACATAAGATGTACATGTTTTATTTGAGCATTATGCCATGCCATGACATTGCATCTTTAGTAGCTTACTAAGTCATTATGACTTACTCGTTTGCTTTGTTTTCCTTAGATTTGAGCAGGGCTAGTAATCCGAAGGAGTCTGCCAACTCTACGATAGGAGCGAGATATGGTTAAGAAGGTTGCTAGTATTATTATTTGTGTAACCTTGATTTATTTGGAAAGGACGTTTGGGAAGTGAAGTTATATAGACTTCACTTTGGGTAGTAAGAATTGTGTTTTTGATTCGGAACTTGTAATGTTTTATTAGTACTTGTCTTTTTGTGAGCCGACAAATGTTAGTCGAGCCAAGTTGTTTAAATACATATTTATTCTATCTCAAGTTATTTATATTATTGGTTATGTGGTACTCCGGTATGTTTTAGCTGTTGAGTGTGTAGACTAGAGTCTTAGACTTAGTGTAATGTTGGGTTCCTACTGTCGCCGATGACTTGGTTATTTGTGCTATATATTTGTATTGCATGACGGGAGTTTTGTTCTCACGTGCCCAATGTTGCGCACGTGCGCCGAATCAATTCGGACCAAGAGATTTATGATCTCTTTGGTTGTATTTGGTTTGAGCTTGTTAGCTCGGGCGTCACTAGGATATTTTGTTTAGCTTCCGCATATGTTTTAAGTTATTGGCGTATCGCCGTTATGGCCTTACCCATTCTTTGTCATTGCTTGTTATTTTGTGTGTTTGGCGACACGACCTTTGGGATTTCGTATTGGGATCCGGGTCGGGTCGTCACAGTTAATCACAAACCCTCCTCCTCAGTTCCCAACTACTAATTCTCCTTAGTTCCCAAACACTGCTCCTCAGTTCCTAAACACCTACTCCCCCTATCCAAATACTAACCTTCCTCCAAACACCAACATTCCAAATACCAGCTATCCTTTCCAAAATACAAATGTACCCAAGTAGTCTTCAATTTACTATCACCAACCCTATCCAAAGCAATCAACACATGGATCCAAGGAACTATATCCCACAGGGACAAGTCCCAACTTATTGGCCACCCAATGGCTTTAGTCATCAAGCAGGAGCAGTGAATTTGGCGCCCCTTACAATGCTTACCAAGCACCACCACCAATTACATATATAAACCCTGCTAAAATGAACACTAGAAATGCATACAATGCACCTTCAACCCTACCTCTCTCGAAAGTTGAATCAGATGTCAAAAATCTCAAAGAAATGATGCTCAAAGTCCTTAAGAAATGAGATTTTTCTACACAATCATTGACCCTACAACCCTCAGTAATTCTACCTTTGAAATTTAAGATGCATGACATAGAAAAGTTCGATGGAACTGGTTGTCCTATCTCCCACTTAAAATCTTATGCCACCAGGATGCAATCAAAAGGTACCAATTTGGTAGGGGTTACAAAACAGTGGCTCATGCTAGCAGATAACAATACAATTGCTACTTGGGATCGAATGGCCAAAGAATTCCAAAAAAGGTACAAGGATAATAGCAACTCTGAGAATAAGAGAGAGCTTGAGTCATGCACCCAAAAGGAAAAGGAAACCTGCGCAGATTTCGTAGCCAGGTGGAACAAGAAAATTGTCCAAACTCTAGATAGGCCTGATCCAGCTGAATCAGCTAGGATATTTATAAATAACCTCCAACCAATCTACCTTGATTGCATGAGGTACCTCTCCTATGGCAATTTTAACGCCATTGTTGAAGTAGGAATCTGTATTGATGAAGACATACGTACAAGACACTTGAAGGTTGATACATCTCAGAGTTCATCCCATTATTCTAAAGGGAAAACAACATCATCATCGGCAGTTGAGAGTGCCCCATTCTGAACCTATCCGCGCTACCTCAGAAAGCGGACGAGTTTCAAAACTTCGAGCACGTGGAATACGCTCGGCCTCATTATGGACTCAAAATATTGAACAGAGTCGCCACCTCTATTTTATGGTTAAACAGAGAAAAACCAAATATAGCAGAATGTAAGGGTTCGGAAGCTAATTTACGAGTTGGGAAGGGGTTAGGCACCCAACTCGTTCTTTCGGTCTCAAAATAGGTTTTTGGCTAAAAATATTCTTTTTATAATATATATATATATATATATATATATATATATATATATATATATATATATATATATATATATATATATATATATATATATATATGTATGTATATGTATGACAAGAAAAATAAATGAACACTTATAACAACTACATTTTAGAGTTGCAAATAGAGCATATGAAATTTAGGATAAAATAACGACTTTATTTTATAGTTATTTATCACATAAATTTTACCAGCATAACGACTTATTTTATGATATATTACTACTCTAATAATATTATTCTAAATAAAATATAATAATAACTTTGGGTACCTACCTCTTGAAGCGTGATGGTTTATAACCCAGACCAGCTTCGCTTAGGTAGGCCTTTAGGTGTGCTCGTTTGTCCTTCTAGGAGAGGGGTCTTTTTGTTGAAATTTGGATAGCGTAATTGCTTGTTTTATTTACTTTTCACCTCGGAATCTAGGCAACACAATTGCTTGTATTTGTCTGAAATGTCCTGATGTCGAGTCTAAAATCGAGTAGCGTAACAGCTTGCTTTGAACTTGATATTGCGTCTGAAATCGAGCAGCGCAACTGCCCGCTTTGGCTTTTTGGAGTCGGTCAATAGGGCGAGAACCTAATCGGTTAACTAGGTTTATATTTGGCCGGTGAGTATAAATGTTTAGGAAAGATTTTGGCAGCTTAACATCACTTTGAGATTTCTCACTAAAAGCCCTCTTCGTATAAATTTCCTCCATTGTGAACTCTCTGTCTGCACTGAGCGGAGGTTTGTATTTATAGTACGATGAAACTTAAATGCGAAGGCAACTGAAGATATTTTAAGTTTGTGTTTTAATGTGTTGTACCGTGCGTTGGAAGAGTTGTACCATAGAAGGAAACTGGAGATGGAAACAACAAATATGGGCGCCCCCTACTACAACTTTGGGACGCCGCGCTCAAAGTTGTATTAGGTTGTGCCCCTTTTTGTTTTTCCTTCATTTTTGGACACTTTCCCCCCTTCTGTTCATTTGTTTGTCTTTTTTTTTCTTGTTTCTTCCTTTGACACTTTGAACCCCCTGAAAGTTAACATCAATTAGTCCTTTTGATCGGAATTTAACATTTTACAGAATGTTACAAACATGGGTATGAAATTGAGGTGTCTACAGTAGCTGTCAATGTTGTCGGAAACATTCCGATGACCGCACACCAGTCAGTTTTTCTAGCCAAAACTATGGTAATGTACCATGGTCATATGGGATAGATAAGTTTGTCAATGCTGTTGGGGGGAACAGTGGTACAAACAAAATCTTTAGAGGACCTTACAGAGGAAATAACAAACATTACGATAAATTACATGCTCCAATGTCCCTAATAATTCAAGGTTTAATGGCACAAGGGGTCCTAAAACCAATAGAGAATTACAAGCCTCCAAACCCACTACCAAACACATGGAGTCACTCCCAGTATTGTGAATGTCATCGTTGTAGCGGCCACCCCACCGACAAGTGTTATATACTCCAAAGTGTCATCCAGGATCTTATCGACGAAAAAGTCATCGAGAAGCCGCACATGTTACCAAATGTAGTGAACAACCCCTTACCTTAGATCAATATGATTGAGTCTGATAAAAATGTAAAATTTGTACACATGCTCAGTTCAAAGGAAACAAAGCACCTTTTCCTTACATTGTTGTTCCTCTATCTTCAAAGAACATAAGTTTGATTGCAACATGATCTCATGAAGTGTTATACTGAACATTTGTCAAGCATCACCCCAAGAAAAGTAAACAACATTGAGAAAGCTACTCGGATAGGGCGAGATGTCGGTCACCGTACCCGTTTTGGTCGTGCTTACCAACCAAAACAAGAGATTGGTGGTCACTCTGGGAAAGACAAAGAAAGCTCCTGGGGCTCATGGAACCTCAAAGTACTTTTTTTTTTGTATATACCCCCAAACTCTTTTGCCTTTGAACCTCCTTTTGCTAAATAAGTCTTCAGGAAGCAACTACTTCCTTCTTTTGAAATCAACTAAGCGTCAGTTTTCGTAGATTGTCCATTTTGATTCTCATATATGTCTTTTCTTTTGATTCAGACCACCTATTTCTAAGTATCCCTGGACAGGTAGTATTCTCAAAGATGATAAATTAACTCACTTAAAAACACAATAAATCTACACGAGTTAATAATGAGTCATCAGAAGATATGGACCCGCAAATTATTAAAACACATGAAATCTAAAACATGCAATTTGTCTTAACCAGGATCACCTTCGACCCATTACGGCCGAGCTATCAAATAGCACACTAGGGCTTTCCTCTTACACCAAAAAAACTTTCCAAATCCCAAGACCCATCTTATACCAAACCATGCATGTCCAAACCCCAAGCCTTGTTCACAAATCCAATTTGTACCAAATCAAGAACATCAATTCAAATCAAGAATATTGAAACTAGTATTCTAGTTAAACAAATCTCAAATGTCATAGGGATTGATCGTTGAGCCGGTATTGTTCAATGGCTCACTAATATCGACCCCGTCAAGTCATTTCTATAATTCCAATCAAATAGAGTTTGAACACTATATGTATTACAAGACTCTTTTCTATGTTCTCGTTTGAGGCATAGCTAGGTTCTTGTTCCATTTAGGAACCCTAGTTCACAAATCACTAAGTCATGCACGAGCGGTAAGCTTAAGTTGATAAATGTCAATTCAAGCCTTAGATCAATTCAAGTTTGTAATTCCACTTGTTAATGGAATCCATAAATCAATGCATGTTGATAATTCAATAAGAGTATATTCATGAAAGCAAGAAATACAATATGCTTCTTAAGTCATATCATCAAATCACATAGTAGAACCAATTCTTGACAAGGTAAAAATCATGCTTTTAGTCACAATATCAAATATACACAGTATTCAATATTCAATTATGAAACCAAGCTAAGTCATAACTTAACCATTAGTCCATCATGTACTATCCAATGTTACTCCGTTAGTCTAGGATCATGAAGACATTTACTAAACTCTTCCTAGAATAATAATTTATTATATAACCCAAAAGTCTGTAGTAATCAAAGACTTAAGCAACACAAGAGGGAAGACAATTTGTAAGGTCAATCATACTGGAAAGTCCTAGATGACAACTTAGTTATCCCAACAATTTATACAAGTAGACTCCATGTATAGGGTACTAAAGAAAGTCCCAATCCAAATCATCTCATAGAATAGTTCTCAAATTCATTATCTTGGGTTCCCTAAAACATTCACAAGGCGACTCTAGTGAGTCGGTATTCCAACAACAACAATCCCATTTCCCTAGGTTTCATACAGGCATAGATTACATTCTTACAAGTCTTGGGACTCATTTGAAGTCCGACAAACATTAATAGTTCTAATTCATAATTGAACCAATCCAAATGTCTTTCATTCGAGTCACACATTTGTGACCCATACATAACCAATCCAATGACTAGGTATAATCTTGCACATAACATCACTCAAAGACCTCCATTAGAGTCTTAAGCCACAAATCAACCTTAACACCAATTCGATCTCACCCGATAAAATCTCAAGATTTTGTGATTGTGATTCAATGAACACAAGTAGTCATAGGAATTTACCTTGAGACTTCAAATAACAACTTCTATAATTAATTTATTCCATTTGGGTCAAATTACAAAGTCTCAAATTCTAGGTCAAGACATAAATTCAGGATTCACAAGTTATCCAAGTTTCTAAACCCAATAACAATCATTCTTAAACCATAACAACTCCAATATACCCAAAAAAATCATTTGGGTTCAAACCCTAACTATCATATATTGATATCCACCAATGAGCTGTTTTTTTTGGTTTATCATTTGTATCTTGATTTACATCTGTTCATACATTACATTAGTTTTATACATTAGTGGCTAATTGGGCTGCGTATCAATTAGCGTGTCAACTGTGTATAGAATTTTGCCATAGAATAGTTTTTTATAGGCTTCACATCACAGGTTCGGCAGAAGACTTCAGCAAAGCTTCACCGGAAGACATCATTCAACATCCAGTGGCAGACCTTGTCTGCACGTGTTTAAGCATGACGTGTCCAATCACCAAGTCTTAGTGGATTAATTTAATTCATCCTATATCAGTTTGAATTTGAATTAAACCATCTCATGACTTCTCAGACACGCCTGACTAGCTTTCTGAAAAGCAAGAAGACTTTCGCCTTCTGAACAATGACAGAGCAGGTGAACAGACTGACACTTACAGTCTGTACCAACTCTTGTAGGTCTGAAATTCTGATTGCTCACCTACCAACTTTTGCAACATCTCTGCACCAACTCCCTGCTCTGTATCAGTGAAGACGAAACCCACAAGACAACTCCATGCATTTAATGCATTCAACCTAATAGAGCTGTTACACTTCGTCTTCTCTAATGGATCTCCAGAATGCCCCAGCTGTAAATACTGCCATTAAAGACTGAAGAACAACTTTAGTAATGCTCTGAAATTCTCCAACAACATAAAGTCTTTACGCTCAGTGCATTCAAGAGATCGTAAACGATCAAGAAATCCTCGACAATAATCAAGAAGATCTGCATCAACACTTATCTTTAGCTTCTTTTTTTTTTAAAAAGGAAACAGGGGCAGCAACCTGCTAGTTTTATTAATAAGAAAAAGAAGAACAAACTTGAGGGGGACAACCAGCCTTGCCCTTATAAATGGGAGGACAAATGAGCATAACCTCGAAAGGAAATACAAGAACAAAACATTAAGAAATTCTAACATAAGGGGTACTACTAGCATCTAAGTGAATAAGCCCTTTGATAGCGCGAGGAATGTCCACATCCGAGAGGAAAGAGGAATCAGTTTGAACATCACAAGCCAAATTTGCAAGACTATCTGCAACTTTATTCGCTTCATAGAAACAATGCCTGAAAGTATGATGACCAATATTTTGCAGTCGATGGATGTCTCGGAAAATGTAAGCATATTGCCAGGGAAATTTGTGATTCTCAGTGATGCAATCGAGAATTACCTTGGAATCAATTTCAATATAGACATGTTGAAAACCTTGCGCATGAATCCAAAGAAGGCCCGAATGAAGAGCACGCAACTCAGCCATCATGTTAGTGCAGACAGCATAATAATTAGAGAAAGCATATATAGACAGGTTCCTTGAGAATCTAGAAGAATACCACCTCCACCATTAATCTTTAGAGAAAGCATATAGTGCACACTTATCTTTAGCTTCTTATTGTTGTTCTTTAAACTATTCTTCTGCACAATTGAATATCTTGTTTATCCAGATATTCAATTCCTTAACCCCCAAACACAAGTCAAATATTTTGTACACGATCCATTGGATATATTCTTTGTAATAGAACTAGTGGAAAACATAGTGCACATTTAAATCCAAGGTTGACTGCCTTGGTGGTGGATGTAGCACTCTTTACAGTGTGAACCATCTCAAAATACTTGTGTTCTTTCATTTTTGTTGATTACTGCTTTGAACTGTTTCTTATCTATTTACTTATCTCTTCAAACAGCAGACTTGAGTATTCAGCCAAGTCTAGCGGTAGTCCTTCACCGGCAGACCTTAACTGTATTCCTTACAAGACTTCCGCTACTTCAATCTCTTTAATAGATTGCAGGTGCTTGTTTTAGGAACTTATACTAAAAGTTTTCCTTCTAGCTTATTATTGTGCCATTTGGGACTAACAATTGGTATCAGAGCCTAACTCTTTGAAAACTAGTTTTTCCGAGATTAAACTCTTGAGAGACTCGATCCAATGGCACAAACACACTACATGCTGCCTACATCAAATACGAACCACCTCCTAATATTGGACGAAGGACATTTCGATGTTTGGAAGGATAAGGTAATGCGTTTTATGAATTCTATTGACAACAGGTTATGGAAGTGCGAACTAGCAGGACGTCATGTACCCATGAAGGCAAATCTACTGGCATCCATCACTGGAAATCCTGCTGAAGTACCCAAAGAAGAATCAGAATGGACAGAGGACGACAGAAAGCTAGTAGAGCTAGATAGCAAAGCCGCTAACATTATCACTAGCTCTCTAGACACCAGCACTTACCAACAAGTGATCTGGTGTACCACTGCGAAATAGATGTGGGAAGCTCTTGTCGAATACTTGGAAGGAGACCAAGACACAAGAGACAACAGAAAATACACATTCATCCAGTAGTTTTGACTCCTTCAAAAAGGATCCCAAGGAAACCTTAAGACAAGCATACGATCGCTTCAGTGAGGTAATTAATAGTTGTTTTTCTCTTGGTAAAATCTATGACAAAAAGGAAATGAATATGAGATTTCTAGGCTCTCTAGGTAGTCTGTGGCATGTTAAGACCACTGCCATGAAAGAATCTAAAAACTTAAACGAAATGACTCTCCGTAGTCTTTACGCAAGTTTAAAGGTTTATGAGCTCGAAGTGAATCAAGCTCTAGAGCGAGACAAGCAGTTGAAGCGTGTCCTTGCCCGCCATGGTACAAGAAGAGACCACAGTTGAAAACAAACCTTCTACGTCCTCCAGTGAAAATGATTTTCTTTCAGACGAACAATTTGCTATGTTCGTAAAAAGTTTCAAAAAGTTTGCAAAATATGGAAGGAAGGACACACACCAGCAGCCTTTTAGAAAAACTGCTGAAAGCTCATCTAACGAAGAGCTTGTGTGTTATAACTGTAGAAAACTTGGTCATTTCGCCTCTAAATGTCCAAAGCCAAAATTTGAAGCATACCGAAAGCCTCCATATAAGAAATTTCAAAAACATAAAGGTATGTTGGCTGAAGACATAGAAGAAAAACATGTTGCTACATGGTCTGAGACTGATTCAGAAGAGGAAGAGGACGATTGTGAGCAAGCTAACATATGCTTAATAGCTCATGATTCAAGTCCCACCTATGACTCTGAACATGAAGTCGAAACCTCACCTAGTTCTTTCGACAAAAATGAGATCAACTGTGAGAATTTCAGTAAGGAAGAACTGCTCAAGGATAATCAAGATATGCTTGAAGAGTTCAATTCCTTTAGAGTAGCCTATGTAAAACTCGCTAAGAACTGTGAGAAGCTTCTTGAGAAATCTCTTGGGTGAGATTCAAACTCTCAATAGCTGTCAACAGGAAAGTATCAAGCTAAAAGGAGAAAACAAATTCCTTTATGACAAAGTCGAATGTCTCACTGAGCACATAAAAGGACTTGACCTAGAGAAGATTGCCTTGCAAAAGACAATTGACTCTTGGAACAGCTCCAAGGATACCTTTGAAGAAATCCTTTCAAGCCAAAAGTCAAGTAAAGATAAATCTGGCTTAGGATATTCTGATGAGCCCAGTTCGACATACCCTTCTGTCACGGAGAAAGGTGAAACCTCCGAGACTGCTTATGATATCTCCTTCTCCAAACAGACGTTCAGAAATAAGGGTAAATAAGGACTTGGTTACACAAGTGTACCATACGTTTACCCCAAGGCTCAGAAAGGGAAAGCCAAAGTAATCACTTCTAATGAGAAGCTTGAGAAAGGAACGGTAGAGAAACCAAAGTCTACCGACAATAGCTCTGCCAAGGCAAAGTCTGCTGGCGGTAGACCTACGAAATCTCTGCCGACTCCTATCAAGTTTGTCTATGAAATGGGCAAGGCACCTAAACCTGTTGACATTAAACTTAAAGGCATTCTACCGAATCCTCCTAAATAGGTTAGTAACAGATCAGCCAAGGCTAAGTCTGCTGGTAACAAAACAAGGAAGGTTCAACATAAACCAATTAAGTCTACCATCAACAAACCAGCTGAACCAAAGACTGATGTTAAGAACAAAGATAATCACAAGCAATCTTCAACTAAAGCTACTGACAGTCCTCCATGGAACTTCCATTTATGTCATTCTCACAATTGTTTAGGCCATCTAGCACCAGAATGCCTGCTAAGGTTCACACCAAAATCTGAGAGACCTAGTTCTCTCAAGGTTAGGCATGTATGGGTTCCAAAAGGTTGCTAATCATCAGGACCCAAAAGAAAATAAAGGGGACCTTGTTTCTTTGATATCTTTCAGGTCTGCTTCATGGCTATAGATACAGAAGATAAGGACATCTGGTACCTTGATAGTGGCTGTTCAAGACACATGATAGGGAATGTAAGTCTACTCTCAGATATATCTGAAGCCAAAGGTCCTATGGTGATTTTCGGCGAAAATGCAAGAGGGAAAACAATTGGGTATGGCTCAATCACTAGAGAAGGTTTCTCCATCAACAAAGTTTCTCTAGTGAATGGCTTAAAGCATAATCTTCTAGCATATCCCACCTCGCGACAAAGGACTCATCTCGCCAATTCTCCTCCAACCAATGTCTCATCAAAGATCGTGAATCCCGCTCAACAATCGACCGGCAATAGACAAGGAAACGTCTATGTTGTGGACTTAAATCTTCTAGGGAGATCCTCCAGCCTTTGCCTAGTTGCTAACAACATTTGTGACAACAGTTGGCTTTGGCACAAACGTCTCACTCACCTCAACTTCAAGTACCTCTCCAAGCTCTCCAAAGATGGGCTTGTCAAAGGTCTACCTACGGTGTCTGCCAACCATGACAGAAGTTGCAAAGCTTGCCAATTTGGAAAACTTTCCAAGTCTTACTTCAAAAGAAAGTCTGTCATGTCAACGGCCAGACCTCTTCAACTTCTGCATATGGACCTCTTTGGACCAAGCACTACAGTCAGTATCTCTGGAGACAAGTAAATACTTGTAGTAGTTGATGACTACTCTAGGTTCACCTGGATCGAAACTATGGCTTCAAAAGATGAGACATATGATCTGGTCACCGCTCTTTTCAGAAGACTTCAAACCCAAAAGCTTGAAGACATTAGTGACATCAGATCAGACAACGACACTGAATTCAAGAACAACGGTGTTGAAAGATATTGTGATGACCACGGGATCAGCCACAACTTCTCTGCTGCCGGAACTCCTCAACAAAATGGTGTAGCTGAACAAAAGAACATAACACTCATTGAAGTAGCAAGAACTATGCTGGCAGAAGCAAAGCTTCCAAAGTACTTCTGGACAAAAGCCGTCAACCTTGCATGTTTTACCCAGAATCGATCCCTGGTAAACAAGTTTCATAACAAAACTCCATATGAAATATGGAGAGGAAGAGCCCCAAATATAGGATTTTTCAAAATCTTCGGCTGTAAATGTTTTATTCTATATAATGGAAAAGAATATAGAGGTAAATTTGATTCAAAATCAGATGAATGAATTTTTCTGGGCTATTCCAAACATTCAAAAACATTTCACATATTTAACAAAACTTCTTTAAAAATCTTAGAATCTGTGCATGTTACTTTTGATGAATATGATTTAATAGAGCCTCGAAAGGCTCTGAATGTTGTTAATGATTCTGATGATGTTGAGACAGGTACAAATAACGCTTCTACTTCTACTTCACCTCTGAATCCTCCAACTGCAAACCCTTCCAGCTTACGCTAACCTTGCACCTAGACTTCAACTCTGCCGGTGCCGCCCAACTCTTCTGTGACTCGATCCCATCTCTTCTGTTTTACCCCAAACACCTTTGCAGATCACTCACCCTTTTTGTTCACCAGAAAATGAAGGTTTTGAAGATCCTATCTCTTCTGAATCTGATTTTGGTGAATCTCCTTCTCTACCTTCTCCAGATTCGTTAAGGGAAGAACTCACTAGAAGTGATCTTCCTCCAGCGGTTATTGAAGCAAGAGATCACCCTATCTCTCAAATCATTGGTGATCTCAACTCAGGAGTTCGTACAAGGAATAGAGTTCGAAATGAGACTATGTTTGCATTCCCATTCGTGTCTGAAATCGAGCCAAAGAAGATTGATTAAGCTATCGAAGATCATTACTGGATTGAAGCTATGCAAGAAGAGCTTAACCAGTTTGAAAAATGCAAAGTGTGGAGCTTAGTTCAAAGACCGACTGGCCATCCAGTTATCGGTACCAAGTGGGTATTCAAGAACAAGAGAGATAAAGATGGAAACGTCACCAGAAACAAAGCTAGATTGGTTGCTCAAGGCTACCGACAGGAAGAAGGAATTGACTTCGATGAAACATTTGTTCCTGTTGCTAGATTAGAGGCAATCAGACTCTTTCTAGCCTATGCTTCGTTCATGGACTTTAAAGTTTATCAGATGGATGTGAAGAGTGCCTTTCTCAATGGTGATCTTCAGGAAACGATATATGTGGAACAACCTCCAGGTTTTGTCATCCAAGATAAGAAAGATCATGTCTATCGACTCAAGAAATCACTTTATAGCCTGAAACAAGCTCCCAGAGCTTGGTATGAAACTCTATCCAAGTTCTTAATTGAACAAGTTTTCGTGAGAGGAAGAATAGGCACAACTCTGTTCATCCTCAAGCACAAAGGCCATTCTCTTTTGGTACAAATCTACGTGGACGACATCATCTTTGGATCAACAAACCAAAACATGTGCAAAAGATTCGAGAAGCTGATGCAAAGCAAGTTCGAGATGAGCATGATGGGAGAGCTCACCTACTTTCTAGGACTGCAGATTCAACAGACTTCCGACGGGATCTTCATCAGCCAAACCAAATATGCAAAGGAATTTATCAAGAAATTTGGTCTTGATTCAACGAATGGATTTGAGACTCCAATGTCTACCGACTGCCATCTTGACAAAGATGAAAAGAGAAAGCAAGAGAACGTGACCAAGTACCGAGGAATCATAGGTTCACTTCTTTACCTTACTGCCAGTAGACCTGATATAATGTTTGATGTTTGTGTTTGTGCTAGATTTCAGGCAGATCCAAAGGAATCACATTTGCTTGCTGCCAAACGTATAATCAGATATGTTTCAACAACTACAAATCTGGGCATATGGTATTCAAAACGCAACAACTTCGATCTAGTTGGGTACTCAGATGCAGATTATGCAGCTTGCAAAGTGAGCAGAAGAAGCACTAGTGGGACTTGTCAATTTCTTGGAAATAGACTTGTCTCATGGTCATGCAAGAAGCAAGGTTTAGTTACAAACTCAACCACAGAGGCATAATACATTGTTGCCAGCAGCTGTTGCTCTCAACTACTATGGATGAAGTAGCAACTAGTGGACTACGACATCAAAACTGCAAATTGTCCAATCATGTGTGACAACACTTCTGCAATTTCAGTTTCAAAGAATCCAGTGATACACTCAAAGATAAAGCACATTGATATCCGTTATCACTTCCTCAAAGATCATGTGGAGAAAGGTAACATCAGTCTAGAATACGTTCCAACTGAACATCAATTGGCTGACATTCTCACCAAGCCACTGGATGCAACCATGTTTGCTTACTTAAGGAGAAATCTTGGTATGATTGATCCTACTGCTTAATTTCAATTTTTAAGTTTTTCTTTCATACCGGTAGACTTAAAGCTTCTACTAACCGACAGACTTTATTTGCCTTCTAACGGCAGACTTAAGCTCTTCGCTTTCACCAGGTTAGTACTTCAACTATTTAGTCTATTAAAGCGGGAAAGGTTTCTAAAAGGGAAAAAGGGTTAAAAGTCATTTTTTTACTTACTTTGAAAATATCATAAGTTATAACTTTTCGCTCAAAAGATATTTTCTCTCCTTTAAATAGACTCTGAACCACCTTTTCTAAAAAACTTTACGAAACTTATCTCTAATATTTCTCTCTTTACTCAAACCCTCTCTTTCTCTCTGCAACTGCTCCCTCATCTCTCTTCATCTATAATTTGTTTCTTCTTCCCTACAGCGACAATGGTAAGTTCTTCTCTACTCTCTGGTTTACTATCCATTAATTTATGTTTAGTATTTCCTCTTTTGAGTTATTTTTTTGGAATCCGAAAAGATGCTTTGCGTATCTTGACGATTTCCGCCATTGTTGTTTTTCAAAACCTTGAAACTAACAGTTTTCCCTGTACTTTGAATACTCATTTCTCTTAGAAATCATCTGTTAATGTTTCTATGGTTTAATTATCCAAAACATTCAAGGGTTTCAAGATTTTCATCGGAAATTTCAATTAATTTCACAAAAATGAAATATTTGATTGTTTGTTCTGTCAGTACAAAAGCCCTAATTTCTGAATGTGTTTTTGTAGGTAAAATCCTCTTCCAAGTCAAAAAGTGACAGCAGGAAGGAGTTTGACCCCGAGAAATTCATCCCACCTGGTTTGAACATCAACGTACCTAGATACCCTCTATTTCCTGCTCCTCATGACTTTATTGTGGCTCTGGACCCGAAAATGTATCTACCCGGCATGTGCATAGACCTCAAAACTGTCTGCACATTCACCGCCAGAGTCAAAGCCTGCGAGGATATGAACGAGTCGGGGATTCTATCGCTCTTCTGCCTACACGGCGAAGACTAAAGTATCCTCCTCGCTGAGGAATTCTATCAGATAATGGTCACCGACCCCAAGACTCCGTTTGCAATGCGTGGATGGATTCGAGGACGACCTATCTCCGTCTCTGCCAAAATGATTTCCATAATCATTGGCGTTCGCTATGGTGGAGACGTTGAGTTATCCATTGCTGAGGCTGACCACGCCTGGGAAACAATGAGGGGAATTAATACTCCAAGGGAACCTCAAGGGAAAATGCTGAGGAACCTCTTCCCTTTGGATGTTTACTGCACCAGCCATCTGCTTGACAAGGGTCTTCTCTTCAAGAACAGGGCCCACGACATGTTCACTGCCCAACAAATCAATCTTACAAGTGCTGTCTTCCTTCAACCCAGCTCAACTACGGCGCTATCATCTACAATGAGCTGAGGCACTACGTTGAGAGAGTGAAGGACAACCCCAATTTCAAAAGGCCTTTTGTCAGGCTCATCAATGTCCTCTACGGGACACTGCAGAAATCAACTCTTCCGTTAAGGAAGATGAGCTCATTGCTGTGAGCAAGGACAAACAGATGATGGCAACCTTCTTCAAGAAATATGCCGACGACAAGAACAAGCGAAGGCAGCAATGAGGACTTTCCAATATTTCTCTTGACAAAGTTGCCAAGCCTTTGCCAATGGTCGTCACGCGTTTTAACATGGACGCGTATGATGCTGCTAGCAAGGGATATCACACTGCAGCGGACAAATTCAGAACTAGCATTGCTCGAGACATTCACCAAGAAGCAAAGGATCTGGCTGATGAGTCTGAGCAGCTGCTAAAGAAGAAGGAAGCAGCCAAGGAAAAGAAGGCAAGGGTAGAAGAAGTGGCTGAAAGACTGCAGGCCAAATGGTCCAAAATGGATACGGCAAGAATTGAAGGCCGACATACGTGACAAGTCTGCTGGCAGCTCATCTGCCGCTGCTGGTAAGTCTTCATCACCCCAGCCACCAACAGACATTGCTACCTATGTCATTCTTGCAACTGTTTAGGCCATCTGACCCCAGAATGCCTGTTAAGGTTCACACCAAAATCTAAGAGACATAGTTCTCACAAGGTTAGGCAGGTATGGGTCCCAAAAGGTTGCTAATCCTCATGACCCAAATGAAAATAAAGGGGACCTTGTTCCTTTGACTTTTTCAGGTCTGCTTTATGGCTATAGATTCATATGATAAGGACATCTGGTACCTCGATAGTGGCTGTTCAAGGCACATGACATGGAACAGAAGTCTATTCTCAGATATAGCTGAAGCTAAAGGTCTTACGGTGATTTTCAGCGACAACGCAAAAGGGAAAACGATTGGGTATGGCTCAATCACTAGAGGAAGTCTCTCCATCAACAAAGTTTCTCTAGTAAATGGCTTAAAGCATAATCTTCTGAGCATATCCCAATTCTGCGACAAAGGTCTTATCTGCCAATTCTCCTCCAATGAATGTCTCATCAAAGATCGTGAATCCTGCTCAACATTACTGACCGGCAATAGACAAGGAAACGTCTATGTCGTGGACTTAAACCTTCTAAGGAGATCCTCCAGCCTTTGCCTAGTTGCGAACAACATTCGTGACAATAGTTGGCTTTGGCACAAGCGTCTCAGTCACCTCAACTTCAAGTACCTCTCCAAGCTCTCCAAAGATGGTCTTGTCAAAGGTCTACCTACGGTGTCTGCCGACCACGACAGAAGTTGCAAGGCTTGCCAGTTAGGAAAACTTTCCAAGTCTTCCTTCAAGAGCAAGTCAATCATGTCAACTTCCAGACCTCTTGAACTTCTGCACATGGATCTCTTTGGACCAATCACTACAGTCAGTATCTCCGGAGACAAGTATACACTTGTAGTAGTTGATGACTACTCTAGGTTCACCTGGATCGAAACAATGACCTCAAAGGATGAGACATATGATCTAGTCACCACTCTTTTCAAAAGACTTCAAACCCAAATGCTTGAAGACATAAGTGACATCAGATTAGGCAATGGCACCGAATTCAAGAACAACAGTGTTGAAAGATATTGTGATGACCACGGGATCGGCCACAACTTCTCTGCTGCCGGAACTCCTCAACAAAACGGTGTAGCTAAACGGAAGAACATAACACTCATTGAAGCAGCAAGAACTATGCTAGCAGAAGCTAGACTTTCGAGATAAAACTCCATATGAAATATGGAGAGGAAGAGCCCCAAATATAAGATTTTTCAAAATCTTCGTCTGTAAATGTTTTATTCTATATAATGAAAAAGAATATAGAGGTAAATTTGATTCAAAATCAGACGAAGGAATTTTTCTGGGCTATTCCAATCATTCAAAAGCATTTCGCATATTTAACAAAACTTCATTGAAAATCTTAGAATCTGTGCATGTTACTTTTGATGAATATGATTTATTAGAGCCACGAGTGGCTCCAAATGTTGCTGATGATTCTGATGATGTTGAGACATGTACAAATAGAGCTTCTACTTCACCTCATAATCCTCCAACTACAAACTCATCAATCTCTGCTAACCCAGCACCAACAGACTTCAACTCTGCTGGTACCTCATACAACCCTTCTATTGACCCTGAACCCATCTCTTCTGTTCTACCCTAAACACCTTTGCAGATCACTCACCTTTCTTGTTCACCAGAAAATGAAGGTCTCGAAGATTCTATATCTTCTGAACCTGATTTTAGTAAATCACCTTCTCTACCTTCTCCAGATTCTCTAAGGGAAGTACTCACCAGAAGTGATCTTCCTCCAGCTGTTATTAAAACAAGAGATCACCCCATCTCTCAAATCATTGGTGATCTTAACTCAGGAGTTCGTACGAGAAGTAATGTTCGAAATGAGACTATGTTAGCCTTCGCATTCGTGTTTGAAATCGAGCCAAAGAAGATTGATGAAGTAATCGAAGACCATTACTGGATTGAAGCTATGCAAGGAGAGTTGAACCAGTTTGAAAGATGCAAAGTGTGGAGCTTAGTTCAAAGACCTACTGGCCATCCAGTCATAGGCACCAAGTGGGTATTCAGAAACAAGAGAGATGAAGATGGAAATGTCACCAGAAACAAAGCTAGACTGGTTGCTCAAGGCTACCGACAGAAATAAGGTATTAACTTTGATGAAACATTTGCTCATGTTGCCAGATTAGAAGCAATCAGTCTCTTTCTAGCCTATGCATCATTCATGGACTTTAAAGTATATCAGATGGATGTAAAGATTGCCTTTCTCAATGGTGATCTTCAAGAAACAATATCTGTTGAACAACCTCCAGGCTTTGTCATCCAAGACAAGCATGATCAAGTATACCTATTCAAGAAAGCACTCTATGGCCTCAAACAAGCTCCTAGAGCTTGGTACGAAACTCTATCCAAGTTCTTAATTGAACAAGGATTCATGAGAGGAAGAATAGACACAACTCTGTTCATCCTCAAGCACAAAGGTCATTCTTTTCTGGTACAAATCTATGTGGATGACATCATCTTTGGATCAACGAATCAAAACCTGTGCAAGAGATTCGAGAAGCTGATGCAAAGCAAGTTCGAGATGAGCATGGTGGGAGAGCTCACCTGCTTTCTAGGACTTCAGATTCAATAGACTTCAGACGGGATCTTCATCAGCCAAACCAAATATGCAAAGAAACTTATCAAGAAATTTGGTCTTGATTCTGCCAAAGGATTTGAGACTCCAATGTCTACCGACTGCCATCTTGACAAAGATGAGAAGGGAAAGCAAAAGAACGTGACCAAGTATCGGGAATCATAGGTTCACTTCTTTACCTTATTGCAAGTAGACTTGACATAATGTTTGCTATTTGTGTTTGTGCTAAATTTCAAGCAGATCCAAAGGAATCACATTTGCTAGTTGCTAAACATATCATCAGATATGTTTCAACCACTACAAATCTGGGTATCTGGTATTCAAAAAGGAACAACTTTGATCTAGTTGGGTACTCAGATGCAGACTATGCAACATGCAAAGTAAGAAGAAGAAGCACCAGTGGGACCTGTCAATTTCTTAGAAATAGACTTGTGTCCTGGTCATGCAAAAATCAAGGATCAGTTACAAATTCAATCACAGAGGCAGAATACATTACTGCCAGCAGCTGTTGCTCTCATCTACTATGGATGAAGCAGCAACTAGTGGACTATAACATCAAGACTGCAAATTGTCCCATTATGTGTGACAACACTTTTGCAATTTCAGTCTCCAAGAATCCAGTGATGCACTCAAAGACAAAGCACATTGATATCCGTTATCATTTCCTCAAAGATCATGTGGAAAAAGGCAACATCAGCTTGGAATATGTTCCAACTGAACATCAATTGGCTCATATTCTCACCAAGTCACTGGATGCTACTAGGTTTGCTTATTTAAGGAGAAATCTTGGTATGATTGATCTTGTTAGTCCGAAAGGGCACAATAATAAGCTAGAAAGGGGGGGGGGGAGGGTTGAATAGCTTATTAAACACTTAAAACTTTTTATATTGATTCCTAAAACAAGCACTTGCAATCTATTGAAAAGATTGAAGTAGCGGAAGTCTTGCAAGGAAGACAGACTATGTCTGTTGGTGAAGCACTACCGATAGACTTAGCTGGTTACTCAAGTTTGCTGCTAAAGGAATAAGTTAACAGATATGAAAACAGTGTAAAGCAGTAAGTAAAGAACACATGTATTTTGAGATGGTTTGTACTATAAAGAGTGCTACGTCCACCACCAAGGCAGTCAACCTTGGATTTAAATGTGCACTATATTTTCCACTAGTTCTATTACATAAATGTCCAATGGATCGTGTACAAAATATTTGACTTGTGTTTGGGGGTGTGGGTATTGAATATCTGGACAAAACAGAATATTCAACGTGCAGAAGAACAATAGAAGGAACAACAATAAGAAGTAAAAGATTAATGGTTGAAGCAGATCTTCTTGTTATTGTTGATGACTTCGTTGATCAGTTAATGATCTCTTGAATGCACTGAGTATATAAAGCTTGATGTTGTTGTGAAGATTCATGGCATTGTTTTCTTCAGTCTTTAATGGCAGTATTTATAGCTTGGACATTCTTGAGATCGTTGGAGAAGACGAAGTGAGTAACAGCTCTATTAGGTTAAATGCATTAAATGCATGGAGCTGTTTGTTGACTTCTTCTTCAACTGATACTAAGCAGGGAATGGTGAAGAGTTGTTGCAGCAAGTAGCAGGTGAGCGACAGTCAGAGTTTGCAGACCTGCAGTAGTTGGTACAGTCTTTATGCGTCAGTCTGTGCACCTGCTCTGTCACTTTTCAGGAGACGAAAGTCTTCATGTTTTTTTGAAAAAGCTGGAGGGACGTGTCTGAGAAGTCAGTGTTGATCTAGGGATGATTTAATTCAAATTGAAACTGATTTAGGCTTAAATTAAATAATCCACTTAAGCTTTGAAGTCTGGAAGTCTTGGACACGTCATGCTGTCTGAGTGCAGACAAGGTCTGCTGCTGGAGGCTGTTTGAAGTCTTCCGGTGAAGCCTTCAGCCGAAGTCTTCCGCTGAACTTGTGAAGTCTAGAAAACTATTCTAAGACAAAGTTCTATACACAATTGCTAGGCTAACTGGTACGCATCCCAATTAGCCACTAAGTATAGAACCTAATGTAATGAATGAACAAATGCAAATCAAGATATAATGAAAAACAACAATCTCCTCCTATTTGCATCTGGTCATCATTACTTACAAGTGAGGGCTATGAAAACTTTAGGATAGATAATAGCATGTTAGAAAATATTTTAGTTTTATAACGACAGACATGCCTCTATAAAAAAGAAAACACCTCAAGTGTAACAGCTAATCTAAGTGCTTACAAACAGAAGAGATGAAGGAACATCACAAGGATTAGTAATAAACAATTCAAATAAATTTAAACTGGATGTTTAAATTCTAAGCAGATATATGAATTTAAATAACAAGAATTTAAAAAGTAGACAGTTTTTGAAAAGAAGGAACTTCTGTATTTCAAACAAGAAGTTTAATGTGTACAGAGTTTTCAAAAAAAGTTAGGTACAAAGGATTAGGGATAGAAAAAATATGAGCTACCACGACCTTTTTTTGCTTTTCCTTTGTTTTCTCCGCCGCCTACTTCTCTCCTGCTCGAAGTTCTTCAAATCTTCTGGTGTATTCATCATCGGCAGAGGTTGGTTGTCTAGTAGAGTGAGAACGGTAGTTGATCGATGTATTTTATACGTCGATTTTATATACTTCTATGACTTAAATTATGCTATTTCATGAGACTTTTGGCTACTAATATATGTTTTCGGTGAGTTTTGTAAGTTTCAGGGTTATTAGTGAAAATATGCGAAACTCCAGGGTTTTAAGCGCAAATTTCAAGAAGGGCCAAAAAGGAAAAATGAAGAAAGAATGAAGTCTGTCGATTCTGGACACCTTGCAGACGCAAGGTGCCTAAAACCTTGCGACCGCAAGGTAGGCAGTACGGGTCACAAAAGCTGAAGCAAAGAATTCCAAAGGCCGACATATCGGAGACCTTGCGACGCAGTACCCAGCACCTTGCGACCGCAAGGTGGTCGAATGCTTATTTCGGATTTTCACACGGTCATTCGATTGAATTACAACTCCCGAGTATATATAGAAGTCAGGTGCCGAGCCAAGGCAGAAGGAGGACGGCTGAAAGCTCTCTTTAATAGATTTTAGGTAGTTTTTAGATTGTATAACATAGTTAGATTTTGTAATTTCAAGTATTGAAGATCAAATCATGTATCCGAATCATCTCCATGTGTCGTTCATTGTCTATGATGAACTAAATCATCCATAATCTAGGAGGTGGGAGGTAACTTGTATCAAATTTATGCTTTAATTCTTATATATGTTCATTCAATGCTTGTTGATTGTGTTGTTTATCAATCCCTATATTATTTTGCTTTGAACAAATGAATGTAATCGCAAATAATAAAGGCTTAGAGGTGCGGATAACCGCATGACCAAGTGCATATGTCGCATAATCGGCTCACCAACACAATAAATTGGACCTATCGATGCACGAGAGTGATAAGTTAGGACCATGTTCTTATATGATCTAGGTGACAGATAGATCATAAATCTAGGTGACAACTAGATTGATAGTTCCTGTGCTTAGGATATAGAATGGATGAATTTTATGGGATGGAGGCGAACCAATTGTTCAACGACTATATCTATCTTTAGTGAACGAACCCAAGACATTGAATGATATTATTATGAATTGAACATAAAAGAGATACAAGTGAAACCCGTAATCCTAGATTGCCACCCACCATAAGATCTTCATATCTCGTTATTACGTCTAATTAGTTAAACATCTATAAATAGTAGTTTAGAGTAGAATTAAATATAAAAACCCCTTTAGATTAATAATTTGCTATCAATAAATTGCACTGTTCGTGATCACTTGTCTCTATGGGTTCGACCCTTGCTTCCAATACTATTCTATAATAGTCTTGTCCACTTGCAAGGAAAAAGATTAATTAAAACATCGATCAAGTTTTTGGCGCCGCCGGGACAAGCTAGTTCACGTAGTTAGTTTTTGTTGGTAGCGTAGTTTTTAATTTAATTTAGTTTTTAGTTTAATTTTCAGTGTTTATAAAAAATTAAAAATACAAAAAGATTTTATTTTATTTTATTTTAATAGTTAGTTGTTTTTAAATTGCTTTAATTTATTTTTATGCACGGTCGTAGATCTTTGAATCCTAAATTGGTAGACTTAAATCAAGATATAAATATTGTTAGAAGAAATCAAGAAGTTTTTGAAAATCTAGCTCAAGAGTTTGATAATCAAGACCAATTGAATCAAGAGGATCCTCCGTTGATCCTCCAATGGAAGAAAATAACAATAATCGTAATCCTCGAAAATCCAGTTGACCCAGCTTAATAGGAATCAAAGAGAAGAAGAACTCGCAAGAAGAAATATGGAAGTAGTGATAAATCAAAGAACTATTAATGACTTTAGTAGACCTTCATTAAATGTTGTGACATCATGTTTAGTCTTGCCAGATGCTGTTAGGAATTTTGAGTTAAAAGGTCATTATTTTAATGTCATACCATCTTTTCATGGGATGCCCCATGAAGATCCTGTTTCTTAAGAGAATATGAATACATGATGAGTACTTTTCCTTTAGGAGGGTTGATCAAGATCAAATTAAAATGAAATATTTTCCAAGTGCATTAAAAGAGTTGGCAAAGAGATGGTTTATGAACCTAACACCAAATAGTGTTTATACTTGGGCTCAATTATATGATTTGTTTATGAGTAAATTTTACAAACATGCATCTCTTACCGAGTATAGAAAACAAATCATGTCATTCCAAAATGAACTGTGAAACATTCCATGAGTCATGGGATAGATTTAAAAATCGCTCATTATGTGTCCTCATCATAATTTGGCTCAACATGTGTTAGTGCTTCAATTTTATCATGGTCTTTCGCCAAAGCTTACAAACTATGGTTGATAGTGCACTGGTGGTTCTATTAATAGAATGACACCGTAAGCACTAGAAGAATTATTTGAGATGCTAAGTATTAATTCCCAAATGTAAAAGTGCTAGAGGTAAAAATAGAAGCCTATATCAATTGCAAGATAATTCAAATACACAAGCTCAATTTGAAAATTGGCAAATTCAAGAAGCATGTGCTTTATGTGGATTATATTCTCATGCTACTAATTTTTGTCCGTCAAGTGCTATGTATTCTGAACAGGCTAATGCTATGAATATGTACCCTCAAAGGCCAAGGAATGATCCCTATTCAAACACATATAATCCTGGTTGGAGGAATCATCCTAACTTTTCTTGGGAGGAAATAAGCCTTTGCAACCTCAACAATTCCAACCTCAACCACCACAACCTCCACAGCTTGCCAAATCAAAATCGCTTGAGAATTGAAGAAGTTCCCAAGCAAGAAGTAGCTAGTAAAGGTCAAGCAATTTTGATGAAGTACATGCTTGAAGAAATTGAAAATCTAAAGAAACACATTGCAAAGTTCTCGAGTTGATAAAAGAGAAGAAGGGAAGTTCCCTAGTCAAACCGAGCAAGCCAAGTCAATCACCGTCTTGCGAAGCGGTAAGGTGATAGGTGAAGAGGTAAGTAATCCTGATCCTTCTTCTAATGTGCCTGCTACAATAGAAAATTCTGAACAAGAAAATTCTTAAAAAGAGATTGAAAAAGATAGAGATAGTAATAAAGAGAATAATGAATTAAATAATCAAGAAGTAGAAGTTGAAGTAGAAGTAGATATTCCAAATAAGGAACAAGAAAAAGAAATTCAAAATAAAGAAAATACAATTGAAGTTGAAAAAGAGTTGGATCAAGAAGAAGAGGAACCTTATGTGGCCCCTCCACCTTATGTTCCTCCAATTCCGTTTCCAAGAAGACTTATGAAAAACCGAATGGACAAACAATTTACGGAAATTTATAATATGTTATCCAAAGTGAATGTTAATCTTCCTTTGCTTAATGTTATTAAAAATATTCCAGCTTATACAAAGTTTTTCAAAGATCTTCACTCTAAGAAACACAAATTTGAAAACAATGAAAAGATTGTTGTTTCTGAAAACGTAAGTTCTGTTTTACAACACGAATTACCACCTAAGTTGAAAGACCCTGGTAGCTTTAATATCCAAGTCTCCTTGGGAAGCTCTAAAAAGATGAAAGCAATGCTTGATTTAGGAGCCAGTATTAATTTGATGCCATTTGCGGTCTATAAACAATTAGGGTTAGGAGAACTAAAACCAACTAATATGCAATTGCAATTAGCTGATCGTTCAGTTAAATATCCTTTGGGTATAGTGGAAGATATCCTAGTTCAAAGTTGATAAACTTAATCATTCCAGCTTGACTTTGTGGTTCTAGAGATGGAAAGGAAGATATGCACTAATAATGAAGTCCCAATTTTGTTAGGCGACCATTTATGGCAACCGCCAATACAATGATTAATGTGAAAAATGGTAAACTCACAATGTCACCCTAGGTGAAACTGTTGAAATCTCTGTGTTTGATGCTATGAATAGACCTAGTGACATAAGTGCCTGTTTTTCAATAGATGAGATTGAAAAGTTATCAACCGAAACCTTTGAAGAAGAGGAAGAATATGAGAGAGATAGATTCATAGTTTATGATGATAGTCCTATCCCTCCCATAAAAATTGACATTGAGGAGATTGAAAGAGAAATAGAAGAAGAGGAAAGATTAGAGAGAGAAAAGTTAGAAGCTAGTGAAAAGAAAGATAAAGAAGAAATAAAGAAAGAATCAGAAAATAATTCGATGAAATGAAAAAGTAGTAGAAGAAAGTTATGAAATCAAAGATGATGAAGTAGAGATTCTCAAATCTCTTTGAAGAAATTGAGATAGAAAATATTGAGAAGAAAATAAAGAAGATAATAAAGTGGAGAATGAGGAGGCTAAAATAAAAGAAACTATTAAAGTAGAAAATTCTGAATTTATGCCATCCATTAATTCTCCTAAAGTCGAAGAATTAAAGCCATTACCACCCCATTTAAAATATGCATTTTTAGGGGAAGGTAACACTTTGCCTGTTATTATAGCAAATTGACTTAACGGAAAAGCAAGAAGCTAGTTTGTTAAAAGTTTTATGGACACATAGAGAAGCTTTAGGATGGTCTTTAGCCGATTTAAAAGGAATTAGTCCTCTATGTGCATGCATAAAATACATCTAGAAGAAGGTAGTAAACCTTCAAGAGAAAGGCAAAGAAGACTTAACCCACACATGGAAGAAGCCGTTAGGAAAGAAGTTCTTAAGCTCTTAGATGCGGGTATAATTTACCCTATATCGATAGTAAATGGGTTAGTCCTGCTCAAGTAGTTCCTAAAAAGTCGAATTACCGTTGTTAAAAATGAGAAAGATGAATTAGTCCCTACAAGAACAATAACCGGTTATAGAATGTGCATTGATTTGCGGAAATTAAATGCGGCAACTAGAAAGACCACTTTCCTTTGCCATTTATTGACCAAATCCTTGAAAGACTAGCCGGTCATGAATATTATTGCTTTCTTGATGGTTTTTCCGTTACAATCGATCCCTGTTGCACCCGAAGACCAAGAGAAAACAACTTTTACATGTCCCTTTGGTACTTTTGCTTTTAGGAGAATGCCTTTTGATTGTGTAATGCACCGCCTACTTTTCAAAGATGCATGATTTCTATATTCTCGATTTAGTTGAAAGATGCGTAGAAGTTTTCATGGATGATTTTTCGCTTTTGGAAATTCTTTTGATCATTGTTTAGAAAACCTTACATCGCCTTAAAAGATGCTGCGAAACTAATTTAACTTTAAGTTGGGAGAAAAGTCACTTCATGGTAAAACATGGAATTGTCTTAGGGCATGTTGTTTCAAATAAAGGCATTGAAGTTGATAAAGCTAAAATCGAAGTTATTTCACAACTACCCCTCCCACTTCAGTTAAAGGAGTTAGAAGTTTTCTAGGCCATGCTGGTTTTTACCGAAGATTTATAAAAGATTTTTCCAAAATCTATAAACCTCTATGTAATTTGCTAGCAAAAGATACATAATTTATTTTTGATAAAGAATGTTTAGAAGCTTTTAATTTATTAAAAGAAAAATTAACTACTGCCCCTATTTTATCCGGCCCTGATTGGTCACTTCCTTTTGAAATCATGTGTGATGCATCAGATTTTGCGATTGGAGCCGTGTTAGGACAAAGGGTAGATAGAAAGCCTCATGTGATCCACTATGCTAGTAGAACTCTAAATGATGCTCAATTGAATTATACAACTACTGAAAAGGAATTTTTAGCAGTAGTATATGCTTTAGAAAAATTTAGATCATATCTGCTAGGATCAAAGGTGATAATTTTTTCTGATCATTCTGCATTGAAATATCTGTTAAGTAAGAAAGATGCTAAACCAAGATTAATTAGATGGATGTTATTGTTACAAGAATTTGACATTACTATCAAAGATAAAAAGGGAACCGAGAATGTCGTAGCCGACCATTTGTCTAGGTTGGAATTTTCACCCTTGCTTGAACGTCAATTTCTTGATGATCCTGTCCCCATAAATGATAATTTTCCTGATGAACAACTCTTGGCCATTAAAGATTCCGACCCTTGGTATGCTGATTTTGTCAACTACTATGTGTCTGATATCATTAATCCAGATTTTGATCATTATGAAAAGAAGAAATTTTTGGCGGAAACTAAAAATTATTTTTGGGAAGCACCTCATTTATACAAAATTTGCTCTGATTCTTTAATAAGAAGATGTATTCCTGAAAAAGACCAACAAGGTATCATGGAATTCTGCCATGGATACTCTTGTGGAGGTCATTTTAGTGGAAACAAGATTGCTAGGAAAATTTTGCAATCAGGTTTATATTGGCCTACTGTTTTTAGAGATTGTGAACTGTTTTATAGAACATGTGACAAGTGTCAAAGAACAGGTGGAATAGGAAAGAGAAATGAGATGCCCTTGCATATTAATTTAGTAGTTGAAATTTTTGATGTTTGGGGTATTGATTTTATGGGTCATGGGTCCTTTTCCGTGTCAAATAATTGTGAGTATATTCTAGTAGCAGTTGATTATGTTTCTAAATGGATAGAAGCAGTAGCAACCAAGACTAATGATGGGAAAACAGTAGTTAAGTTTGTAGAGGATTTATTTGCTAGATATGGAGTACCGAAGGCCATAATAAGTGACCAAGGAACTCATTTTACCAATAAGTTGTTGAATAATGTTCTTAGAAAGCATGGTGTAACTCACAAGTTAGCTACACCTTATCATCCACAAACATCCGGACAAGTAGAAGTAAGCAATAGGCAAATAAAAGCAGTATTAGAAAAGACTGTTAGGCCTAATCGTAAAGATTGGGAATCTAAACTCAAGGATGCTTTATGGGCATATCGAACTACTTTTAAGACACCCATAGGAATGAGTCCATATAGAATGGTATATGGTAAAGCTTGCCATTAACCAGTTGAAATTGAGCACAAGGCCTATTGGGCAATTAAAGAATTGAATTTAGATTTAACATTGGCTGGAGAAGAAAGATTGTTTCAGTTAAATGAGTTAGAAGAGCATAGGTTGAATTGTATGAGAATGCAAAGACATATAAAGAAAAGACCAAAAATATCATGACATGGGGTTAGCCAACAAAATGCTTCATCCGTATGAAAGTGTTACTTTTAATTCTAGATTAAGGTTATTCCCTGAAAGTTAAAATCTAAATGGTCCGTCCCTTTAGAATTGTACGAATTTATCCTCATGGAGCCGTTGATATTCAAAATCCTAAAAATAATGAAGTTTTTAAAGTGAATGGACACCGACTCAAGCCATATTTAGAGCCGATGTCAGTTGAACGAACAATTGAGTTAATTCGTTTGGCTGACAATGAACCACCCCGAGATTAGGCTTGCAGTTTGGTCGAGCCAAAGACGTTAAACAAAGGCGCTAAGTGGGAGGCAACCCACTATTTTGAATGTTATTTATTTTTATAGTTAGTTTAAATATGTTTTTCTCCGTTAAATTTAATTTTTGGACATTTAATTTTTAATTAAATATGCCAAAATTCAAGTTTGGGGGAGAAAAACATCTTAGTGTTGTATTTATATGTTACTAATAATTTTAGTTTAGAGTTTTTGTTTAGTTTTTGCATACAGGAAAGATTCAAGACATAACGGAAGTTAACGGAAGGGCTAAACCGCAAACCGTTGAAAAGGAGAAGAAAAAAACAAGTGGGAAGATTTCGCCCACCTTGCGACGCAGGTGTGAAGGACCTTGCGACCGCAAGGTCCCAAGAAATGCGACTTCGTGCATCGCATCGCCGACATGGGGAATGAACGGGAATTCAAGCGCTTTGATCGCCGACCTTGACGCAGGTGTGGCGCACTTGCGACCGCAAGGTCCCTATATATATACAGTGCCGGGTTTGCAATCAGAAAATCACACAGAACTCTCTCCCTCTTTCAAGCAAAACAGCAGCAGCTCCGCCCAACCTCTTCAATTTCCGGCAAGATCGTCTCCAATACCGGCATATACTCAAAGAATCTCTCTCCTCCTTCATCACTCTTCATCCCCTACCTCTCTCCCATCCACCATTGCACCCCATAAAGGTTGAAGATTTTGAAGAAGAAGAAGAAGAACTCCATTGCCGACGCCGATCAAGCTCCTCTCAGCCGCACACACTCCATTCAGCCGCAAACAAGTAACACTATCACCCTTTTTAATTTTACACGTCAAATATTTGCATGCTAGGGTGCTAGATAATTTTAACGTAGATAAAATTTTTGCATGCTTAGAATAAATTTTTAATTTTAAAATTTTAAAACACATTTTTATTTGTTAAAACTTTTAGTTTTTAAATTTTATAAATCAAACAAAATGTTCCGCAAGCGTAGAAATACCGGTGCCTCGACCTCCGGCCCCGCTCAGGAGGAAGAGCAAAATTTTGACATCACCCGAGTGTCCTACGAGGCATCGAAAGGTACACGCCAAGCTCTCCAAGTCCTTTGGTGCCCGAAAGGGGATTCAAGGCTGAAGACTTTGGCCTCCGTCCCAATCTGATAGCTCGTAGGTGGGGGCTTTTGTTAGATTCTCCGGCAAGGGCAGCCGTAGTGCCCATTGTCCGAGAATTCTATGCTAATGGCAACATTAGCATAGATGGGGGTGTGCTAGACACCGTTAATGTTAGGAATATAGTAATAAATTTTTCATCCCAAAGCATTAACACCTATTTCGCACCTCCAATTTTGCGGTTGGTGCCGATGACTTTAGCACACACCTCAACCCCCGTATCGATGTCGAGGTGGTCAATGCTACCATCGCTCTCCCTGGTGTGGTGTGGTCCTATAACCGTAACCCACCTTATGGACCACGCACCATGAGAGAGTCCTTCCTCCAAGACACGGCCAAGCCCGTGTATAAATTTGTTTGTGGACGTCTCATGCCCTCCAGTCACCAAAACACGGTGAATTGGGAGAGGGCCGTCTTGACCTACACCATTATGACCGGTGGGTCTATTGATGTTGGCCGTTTGATCAACGGCCAAATCAAGACCCTTATTAGAGGTAGGACGAATGCGGGTTCGCTGCTCCCGCATTTGATTACCGATTTGTGTAGGGGCAGCGTGAGAATGCCCAAACACGCGAGAGGTCAAGGCCGGTCCGGCCATTACGAGGGCCATTTTGTTTGAACATCACCAAGCAGAGAGTGAGGGTTCCTCAAGAGGAGGAACCCGAAGAGGAGGAGGAGGACCCGCTGGGATCTCCAATAGGCTAGAAGAGGTTGTCCTAGAAAACCAAATGGCTAATCAACAGCTTGCACAAATTGCGCCGACCAAGAGAGGCTATTTGGTTGGTTTAACACTGTGGGACAAAATGTCTCCGCTTATTATGGGCTGCCTCCTGGCACGATCCCCGAGTTGCATCCTCATTCGTTATTTCCGCCCGACTCACCGTGAGTCGAGGCCCAAGTTCCATCCTCGTTCGTTAGGTGGACCCGCTATCTCCTTTTGATATTTGTCCTACCCCATCAATCCTCTCATATGTTCCTCTATTTTGAGGACAAAATAGAAATTAAGTTTGGGGGATTTAAAACTTTAAGTCTTAGCAGTCCTAGCCTAACGAGGAATGGAGTTGGGCTATGTTTTTAGGGTGAAGAAAAATTTCTTTATACGATGACCATCTAAATCTTCACCCTATTTTCCTGCTTTTTAATTTTTTCTTCTTATTTTCTGAGTTGTTGGCATGACCGTAATACTATAATAGAAGGACCTTTAGGTCCTATCAAAAGAGTCATCGCCATCATCTCCAAATTTCTTAAAAAATATATATTAAAAAAATTTATAAATTCAAAATATTCATCCTCGAGTTTAGGTGTGGTAATGCTAGTCGTGATCGAATGAGGAGTTAATGCAATGAACCGCATAGTTAGTCCGTAGATCCTCCGAATTTACTTAATTTTGCGAAACTTTTACTTTTCTCCAAATTCTTCATGCACTCACACCACCATAATTATGGATTGATTAGAATAGTTTTATGAAGTTTATAACACCTACTTCATTACAACAAGATATGCACAAGAATATGATGCATAGCCATTCGAACATAATTGTTGCATTAAATTGTAACTTAGGGTCAATTGCATGATAGTTAGATCCCTTGGATTTTTCTCATTTATATATCTCAAGCACACTTTCGAACCGTGTCCGCATGTTAGTCTCAATTGTCCCTACCATCTGCCTTAGCGAATGCTTATGTGAAATCCAAGGATGCTAAACATTCAACCCCAATTCCCATAGTTGATATGATATTTTGTGTTGTCTTACTTGCTTTAAATACTACATGAGCATTTGGCATTAAGAAATGACTTAGGCCATCTTTGGATCGTTAGAGCCTAAATATTCCCCGACCTATACTAAAAATATCCCTAGTGTCCCCGCTTGAGCCTAATGAAAAGAATGGAGTGTGCTAAGCACACTATTTAAACCCCCATTCGCCATCATTTCTATTACCCACATTAACTTAACCCTAAAAGCCTATACACTTTTAGCCTACCCTTTGAGAGAGTAGGATGTGGGTGGGAAATTGATTTTGGAGGACCAATTCTTTTCGCTAGGCTATTTTTTCGAAGACTTCTTCTTCCGTTGTCGAAAAAAAAAATTATGTATCGACTAAAAATGAAACGGAAGAAGAAGAGTGTAAACAAAGATTCAAATGGAAGCATAGCTTTCAAGAGAAAAATATGTTAGAAAAATTCTGCCGATTAAGAATGATGTGATATTTTTAGAAGATATATATTGCCCAAAACAAGTTTGGGGGGAAAGAAGAAAACCGAAAAGTAACAAAAGCACCCTCCACTTGTAGTCTTTGCAGTCCTAGCCTAAATAGGGAAAACTTCCTTTGCTTGGAAGTATGAGGGATAAAGGGTAGTCTTACTCTCTCACTTTGAATTCCAATCCTTTCCATCAAATCCCCCAACACCTTGGCCTTACATTACAAGCTAATAAAGACCTAATGATCTTCTTGCCAATGCTTATGTTGTTTTAACCGTCAAGTGAGTAACATGAAATTGATCACACACTTCATGTTCATTATTATTCACCCTAAAGCTCACCGTGTTAGCATAATCTTAGCTATTACAAGTCATTGGGATAGGAGAGCATTGTATGTCATACATAGAAGTGCATGGGATGGATGTATAAGTCTTTTAAATCCTTGGGACCTTTCTCGTCAGAATCGACCGGGTTTGGATGGTAGATCTCATAATTCTTAATGCATGATTTTCTCTTAAACTTTGATTTTCATATGAATGTGGTGTTTAGCTTAATAAAACTGTTTTAGTTAAGATATTCTTTAAGACCGGTGATCACACACACACGGAGAAATTAGAAGTAGTAGCAGCTTTTAAGAAAAGACTAGTTGGTTTTATATGACTAAGCCTCGCATATATGTGGTGAGCATCGAACCGAGATTACTTGCATACCATACACCTATAACTTGAGATGAAGCCAAAAAGATTTTATGTTTTATTCGTAGTTTAATTTTTAATTGTTTTGTATTTATCTGCTTTTGTATTTATCTCGCATAGTCGAGTCACTCGAAAGAGTCTCCTTGAGTTTGTGGGTTTATAGAGGAGTGTAAATAGTGTCACCCTCCAAAAAGATTTTAATTTTTGTTATTTATATGCTTTTGTATTTATAAGTTTTTTGTTTACTCGTGGACGAGCAAAGTTTAAGTTTGGGGTATTTGATCGATGTATTTTATACGCCGATTTTATATACTTCTATGACTTAAATTATGCTATTTCACGAGGCTTTTGGCTACTAATATATGTTTTCGTGAGTTTTGTAAGTTTCGTGGTTATTAGTGAAAATATGCGAAACTCCGTGGTTTTAAGTGCAAATTTCAAGAAGGGCCAAAAGGAAAAATGAAGAAAAAGAAAAGTCGCAGATTCGAGACCTTGACGCAAGTGCCTCGACTTGCGACCGCAAGGTAGGCAAGACGGTCGGGTCGAAAAGGCAAGAACCAAGAATTCCAAAGGCCGACATCGGAGACCTCTGACGCAGTACCCAACACCTTGCGACCGCAAGGTGGTCAGAATGCTTGATTTTCGGATTTTCACACAGTCATTCGATTGAATTACAACTCCCGAGTATATATAGAAGTCAGATGCCGAGCCAAAGAGAGGAGGACGGCTGGAAGCTCTCTTTAATAGATTTTAGGTAGTTTTTAGACTGTATAACATAGTTAGATTTTGTAATTTCAAGTATTGAAGATCAAATCATGTATCCGATCATCTCCATGTGTTGTTCATTGTCTATGATGAACTAAATCATCCATAATCTAGAGGTGGGAGGTAACTTGTATCAAATTTATGTTTTGATTCTTATATATGTTCATTCAATGCTTGTTGATTGTGTTGTTTATCAATCCCTATATTATTTTGCTTTGAACAAATGAATGTAATCGCAAATAATAAAGGCTTAGAGGTGCGGATAACTGCATGACCAAGTGCATATGTCGCATTAATCGGCTCACCAACACAATAAATTGGACCTATCGATGCACGAGAGTGATAAGTTAGGACCATGTTCTTATATGATCTAGGTGACAGATAGATCATAAATCTAGGTGACAACTAGATTGACAGTTCCTGTGCTTAGGATATAGAATGGATGAATTTTATGGGATGGAGGTCGAACCAATTGTTCAACAGACTATATCTATCTTTAGTGAACGAACCCAAGACATTGAATGATATTATTATGAATTGAACATAAAGGAGATACAAGTGAAACCCGTAATCCTAGATTGCCACCCACCATAAGATCTTCATATCTCGTATTATCTGTCTAATTAGTTAAACATCTATAAATAGTAGTTTAGAGTAGAATTAAATATAAAAACCCCCTTTAGATTAATAATTTGCTATCAATAAATTGCACTGTTCGTGATCACTTGTCTCTGTGGGTTCGACCCTTGCTTCCAATACTATTCTATAATAGTCTTGTCCACTTGCAAGGAAAAAGATTAAATAAAAACATCGATCA
>CM028379.1:32725900-32786812 GCA_013146195.2 Codonopsis lanceolata
CTCGATCAAAGTTCTTGAACACAAAGCTATTTTGACACCAGCGGAAGGCGATCAGGAGAACATATACTTCCACGTTGAAGAACAACACTAGCAGGAAAATTTACACTCATATCGAACCTAGAAAAGCCAGCAAGAACAAGATAAACCTAGACCTACCTCCATCACCCATCACCAAGTTGCAAACAAGAATTCGGTTAAGTTCAATTGCTATTTTTTCAAGAGGAAAACAATTTGCCTTCAAAGAATAATACTAACAAATTAAGCTTAAAAGTGAGGCACATACCCAACTCCTTTCGACGCCTCGAATTTCGGTCCATGATCAGTCGGACATCTCTCACCTGTAAACAGTAAAATGAAAAGACTCAGATATAAACAGAAAACTTCGAAACATGTCAAAAATATATGATGCCACTAGACATCCATTCTAACAAATCATCACACCAATGAGGGGCTGCTTAGAAAACAGCAGTTAACGCATTTGTATCTTTCACTCACCCCAATTATATAGAATGTTGTGAGACAATAAAGTCATTATACTACCGGTGACTGTAGGCAGAGAGGATTTACTGCAACACGAAGGAGATGGATCTTAATAGCATACAATCATAATGCTCAACGCAGTATGCCAAGTGATAACTTAAATTAATAGCATCCACAAACCATTGATAATAGCTAAAGACAGGCAATACAACAGGTCAACAGGCTAGGTGTTTCCAAGTGTGTGATTACATACAATGCAGTCAAGACATAAACAAGCCCACAAATTCGAATGTCTAATAGATGGTAAGTAAACATCCAAACTTACCTTTCCTGCTTTTGAGAAGAACTCGTAAACATCCCACTCGCTTGCCTTCAGGGGCATCTACCAACAACAGAGACACCATAATAAAGGTTCACATTAAAAGAAAGATGGGTAGAAAGAGAAAACAATGAACAAAAAAACATAAGTTCTTCTGCATATTGAGTTCTGGATAATGTTAATCAGTATACCTGGTAAGCAAAAACAGTTCTCTGGTCCCTTTCCGGATCAGCTTCGGGGCTCTACGCTTCTTTCTTCTCTTTTTCATGCAACCCAAAATGACTTACAGGATAATAAGAAGAGATTCAGGGGTACATACAGATTAAAAGTTGGAATGTGACTTCCATAAAAATCATGATAAATATAACTAAAAGAGAGTGGATGCATACAGATTAATATTTGACATGTGACCTCTATGGGAATAATGATAAATATAACTGCAATAAAAAAGTATTTCACCAGCTTTGTGGATGTTATGATAAATAACGTAATTCAAAAAACAACAAAAGTTTACAGACCTCCACTAAGATTAGATAAATATACTTGGATAGTTTTTAAATAAATAAAAACACACAAATATATACAAGAACTATGTTGAACACATAGATACGCAGGATCTTGAGGATACGCAATTCCCAAAAAACATAGGACACTGGTAAATGTAATGTAAATATTCAAAATATAAGGACCAAAATGTAAATATTCAAAAAAATAAGGATCAAATTATGAATATTAAAAACTATAACCACAAAATAAATACTTCAAACATACCCAAATGTTAATATTCAAAGTATAAAAAAAATTATAACAGGGAGTGAAAAACCACTAATGAACAAACAGAGTAACAAAGTCGAACACAAACTCTGTCACAGTCAGTCTTGAGACCAGACCTCACCTCATCAGTGTATATACAGGGAGAAGAGAGAGAGAGAGAGAGAGAACAATAATCGTCGAACTTGGAAGAAATTCCAAATCGACAACAGAGAATGAGAGAATCGTTGATTGAAGTGAAGAATTCGGGGCTGATTCGAACTTCAAATTGAAGGCGACGAAGGGAGAGAAGACAGAACCGAAGTCCAGAGAAGGTTGAACTCGAAGCCTCAAAGGGGCCTGGCCGGTGGCAGAGGTCGTTCAGTAGATGGTGGCTTGGCGACGAGGATTTGAGGGGGCTAGGGTTCGTTTGATCACTGATTATTTGAGGGGATTTGAGGGACTGAGGACTGACGAAGTGAGGAATGAACAATAATGATTAGTAGTCGACAAATATACCCCCCAACATCAGGTATGTATCCCGACCGTCTTAGCCCCGTACCCGTGTCCGTGTCCGTGTCCAAAAGTTTCAAAAATTCAAATTCAGCCCCAAAACGTATTTGGGGCTGTATCCGCCGTGTCTGACACGGAATACGCCTCCAACCTGCCATGTCTGTGCAACATAGTATAAGAAAAACAATAGCATTTTCCAGTCATCGAATAAACCGGTACAGCAAGATAATTAAATAACCCAGATGAGATCCACATCAAACCACCTATTTACCAGACCCTCAACTAATTTTCTGAATGATATTACTTAAATGAACACTAAGCGCTACAGCAAGTCCAATCACCAACTTTCAGCTAGAAAATATTACTTGACACCTGACAGTAAACAAAGCGTCCATTTTAAACTTATTGTATTTAAAGTCAGCTAGCTTATCAATAAATATAAATAAAAATATAGTCTGTAATTGAATTGGCTGGTCTCATAAGCTGACACTTAAGACATATACCTTCACACTCCACAGGTATCTGAGTCTGGCTAACTTGGTGAAGTGCATGCGATAAAATGATTACTAATATATCCATCAACGCATATGCTAAAATGAGATCATGATTAAAGATGTCATGTACGGACTAACAACAGCAGACATGAACTCTAATACTCTACAGGTTAGAAAAACTGCTATTGACATTAGCTTTTAAGTAATAAGTAACCAGTATAAAGAAGTGTTTATTAAGGGGTTTCATAGCAAAATAGATTAATTATAAGAGAACTGAGAACGCCCATAAAAGTGTCCAGCAAGAAGGCCACCTTGCAGAGAAGTGAAAAAAAGAAGAGAAAGGACAGGAACAAATGAATATATTTTCATCAACAAGGAATAGAATACTCTATGCAGCATTAAACATTATGATCTTACCATTTTACTAGGGAATTCAAACTGTAACCATATTCAATTACCGTCTTCATGGACATAGAATATATTAACTTTAAAAATAATAGAAAAAGGTGGAAAGCGACATGCTACATAAGTAGACAAGTAACTTTGGTGCCACAAACCCCAAAGCCCAAAGACTAAGGGCTCGTTTGTTGTGGCTGATGGCTTATGACTTATGGCTGATAGCTTAATCTGGTAGCTGAATGACTTTTGGCTGATTGCATGATAGACATTTTGTTACAATTGTTGAAAAGCTTATGAGTCGTTATAATTATTTGTTAAAAAATAAAACTTGAAAATTAGTATTCATATTTTTATGTATATTTCATAAAAGGATGAAATGAAGACAATCAAATATTTATTAATGAATAGTTAAAATTTTGGCTTTTTGGCTTTTGGCTTTTCAATGCATAAAGGGTGTTGTACCTTACTTATTGGCTTTTGGCTTATAAACTGAAACAAACACTTTAAATATGATTTTTCAAATGCCAAAAGCCAAAAATCACTCAAATAAGCTGCAACAAACGAGCACTAAGTCAATCCCTACAGCTTGATGAGCCGAGTAAACTTTTAGCGATAAGACCCATTAGGCAATTAGCTAAACAATGTAACAAATGCACAAGCATCATTGTGTTAAAAATTTCCTGTATCTCACCAAATATCTGCTACTGTGAATATAAAATGAAAGATACACAACAAGATAACCAGGTCAATGTTTGTGGCAAAAAAATTGTACTTGAGGCAAACATTTCGTAGTTCTTGAAATTGTGAACATAGAAGCATGTCCTCTCGCATTGAATTTCCCTCCCACTCATATAGATCGATGAACGTCCTCTTGTTTAATTAAAGGGAAATATTGATGGATGGAAAAACGAAATGATGAAGAATCTCTTGGCACTTCCCAATGTTTTTCTGCCCAAAATTCGGAGAAAAAAACAAACAAGAAGTGTAAAAGTGTTGAAATTTTTATCGAGAAAAATAGGTGCAGAATAAATCAAATTGACTAGTATACCCATTATTCAATACTTTTACATCAATCTAAATTTGTATCTTTGTAAAATAGAAGATGCACTTTATGCTAATATTGACTTCTTTTGGTGCATACTAATTCAACAATAAAGGCTCTTACTTTCTTACTTCTGTTATTCGTTCTTTATTATTTGTAGAATACTTACTTTAGTGGACTATAATTTTATTATTCTTTTGACAAGTGGCTACAATTTATGGATTTTTTATTTTATTTTGGCTAGAATTTATTTATTTAAAGAAATCACATAAAACTCACGCAATTTAATGCACTATACTTGAACCAATAAATATTTTTCAAATTGATAGAAGAGAAGTTGATCTGAAAGAAAAAATTACAAACTAGGCGCAAACACAATGAAAAAGACTAAAACCCCCCAAAGTGGAACTAATGTAGCACAGCCTCCAAATCCCTAGCTATCTCACATTGACCCCAAAACCCCATCACAAGGGTAGAGGGGTAAAATACATATATTCGTACTACTTATCTTATCATCTTAAACACATTGATGTAAAATTGTGTATTAGTTTCGACAGCCTATATTTCTACAACATTTCATGGTTTCTATACAAGATCAAAAGAAAATTCCAACACAAAGCAACTTTGTAATATCTGGCACTGAACTACCCCAAGAGGATTGATGATTTCCAGATTTTTATCCATGGTATGACACCAAGGAACATAAATATGGAGTTATAGCATAAACGTCTTCAGAGAACAGCTTGATAGATTGAGACAGCACCGTATGCGTTGCCAACCTATAAATTCAATACATCATTGGTTAACATCTCAGCCCACAAGTAACCTTAAAGCCATTATGCACAAACATTAGAAGATTAAAATGGAGCCAAATCTTAAAGGCCAAAAAAGGAACTAACAGACCTTATCAAACTCAATATGTGGAAAATCCACTTTCTTGATGGCGCTTGAAGAAGTTTCCGCATTGTTAGCCCATTAGTATGTGCAAACAATCCATCTACGATTTCAACCCAAGTTAGAAGCTAAATACTTTGTGCATAAACTCTTATATGTTCTTTGTAGTGAGACAACTCCTATTCTTAACTTAGCTTATTCAAATGATGGCAATTATATATAATCAACAATTTGATTAGATATTTACCTGAGATTCATCAAGGAGAGATCTCAATACACTAAGATATGTAACATATACAGCCACCGATGGTATACCGGAAGTAGCAAGAGTATCAGACAACTGCTAAGGTTTGAGAGAGATGATGATAATGTATTTAATTTAATTAAAAGCAGGGTTCTTTGACAATAGTTGAAGAATAAATCCTCAAACAACGTCTTACAAAATTAATAACCTTCTCTACATCAGTCGTAAAACCCGCTATCATATGTCAAGGAAAGGCACAAACACGGAAAACCAATTTCCCAAACCCTTCAATACCTACTAAAATCTAAGCTTATACAGTAAACATTACTCAATCAATCACCCTGCTTCACTGGTAACCTAGTAAAGTAAAGTCGAAAAACAGAGAAACAAATGAACTAACAAAACATTAACGAAGTAAGAGTGAAAAAGCTGAGAAAATTTTACCTGCTCTCTCTAAGTTCAAGTTCTTTTTCTCTCACGCAGCAATTCCTTCTCACGTTCTCGCTCAAGCCTCGAATGACTCCTGCTCCTACGCGACCTTTCTCTCTCCCTCTCCTTCTCCTTCTCCTTCTCCCTAATCTTCTCTCTCTCTCTCTTTCTCCTTCTCCCTCTCCCTCTCCCTCTCTCTTATCTCCTCTCTCCTTTTCTCTTTCCCTCTTCTCTCTATCTCTATCCTTCTCCACCTCTCTAGAACTCCTATCTCTATCTCTCTCTCTCTCTCTCCCCATCTCTACTGCTCCGGCGCCGATCGATCTCTGTCAGGTCCTTTTCTCTCTCAACTCTTTATCTCCATCTCTACTTCGGTGACTCCGACCGTGACGACGACCTCTCTTTCTCCCTCTCCTTCTCCTCACGCTCTCTCCCTACCATTCTCTTCAAATCGCCCCTTGTTTTCTTGACCTTCACTCTTCCTCGACGATCCTCGCCATCGTCGCCGTCATCGTCGTTTCTCTCTCTCCTCCGTACCCTTCTCGCTCTTCTCGCCGCCGTCTTTGCTCTTTGTCGAAGAACCGTTACGATTGTCCGGCTCTCTACGGCCTTCTCCAGGTACTCGTACTCGTCGAAGTCCATTATCTTCCTTCACACAAGGCCAAATCAGGGACCAATTCTGCAGTGCCAATCGGGAACCTAGCTTCTAATTAGGGTTTTTTGTTAAGAGGAGAATACCAAGACTATACTAGTCGGATTGCTTCTGTATCTACAATTGGGACTCTATGACATTTTGTAAAAGAAAGTGACCAAACAGGAAGTAAACAAGAGTGGTTTGGATTGATAAAGTCGGCGCTATTTCCCCAAAAAAAAAATTAAACTTCCTATTTTACCGTTTTATTTACTTTCTCCAAGCGATCATGCCTCCAAACAAGGTTTGTTCGCTAACTGTAATAGAACAGTATAAAAATTTACAAAAAATCTATTTCGGTAATGTTAGGCATGACTAGTCGAGAGCAACCTGATGTTCGTAGCAAACGGAACATTGAAATCTTTTTTTTTTATTTTACTAGTTGTTATAAATTAACTTGGAAATAGAGCGAAGAGTATGAGAAGAGAGAGAGAAATCTGTATTGAAGGATTTGAATTGGAAAACAATCAACTCCAGTAGTATCATATATAGGTGTCGATGACCAAAATGTCAAGCACTATACCTATTATGCGAGTATCACTATAAAGACTACTCCTCCTCATGTCATAGGCTATCTATGTTCATGACTTTCATAACACTCCCCCTTGAACATAGCATTGTAAGTTGGCTAAGTGTGTCTCGTTAAAAACCTTTAAGTCGAAAAACCCAGTAGGGAAAAAAATCGGACATAAGGAAAAACGTACACAACTTAGGCCACCAATTGTGTGCATGGGCTGTCTCGTTAAAAACCTTTTCATGGAAAACCCAGTGGGAAAAAACCATGATAAAGGGAAAAAGAGTACAACCATATATGCTCCCCCTTGAACTGACAAGGGTCAAGAGAAATCACCTTTGTAAATCTCGTAGATTTCGCATCCCAATATTGTGAACATGCTTTCTGAAGGTTGTAGTGGGGAGTGCCTTCGTAAATAAATCTGCAGCATTATCACTTGATCGAACATATTGGATGCTGACCTCTTTCTTCTTTTCAAGTTCTTGAGTGTATAAAAAGAGCTTCGGGGGGATATGTTTGGACCTGTCACTTTTGATGTATCCCTCTTTACTTTGGGCGACACATGCGGCATTGTCTTCAAATAATACTGTCGGGTCTTTGTTGATAGGTAGTCCACTGGCATTTTGAATATCTTTGAGTCATAGATCGAAGCCATACACACTCTCGGCGGCTTCATGAAGTGCGATCATCTCAGCATGATTTGACGATGTAGCAACTAGCGTTTGCTTTTGAGAACGCCAGGAAATTGCAGTACCACCCATCGTGAAGACATAGCCGGTCTGTGATCTGGCTTTATGAGGATCAGACAAATAACCTGCATCTGCAAAACCAATCAGTTCATCCTTTGATCCTTTGGGATAAAATAATCCCAAATCGATCGTCCCTTGAAGATAACGAAATATGTGCTTGATACCATTCCAGTGTCTCCGTGATGGAGATGAACTATATCTTGCCAATAGATTTGTAGCAAATGCTATATCAGTGCAGTACAATTAGCAAGGTACATAAGAGCTCCAATAGCACTTAAGTATGGTACTTGAGGACCAAGTATTTCTTCATTATCTTCACAAGGGCGAAATGGATCTTTTTCAACATTAAGTGATCTATTAATCATGGGGTTAGTGAGAGGGTTTGCCTTATCCATATAAAAGCGCTTCAAAACCCTTTTTGTGTAATTTGATTGGTGTACAAATTTTCCACTATGAAAGTGTTCTATTTGTAAACCAAGGCAGTATTTAGGTTAGCCCAGATCTTTCATTTCAAATTCTCCCTTTAGGTAATCAAGCTGCTTCTTTGATTTCCTTGGGAGTTCCAATGATATTCGGATCATCTACATAGGCGGCGATAATAGCAAATCAAGCTGTCGTTTTCTTTATAAAAACACACGGACATAATTGATCATTCACATATCCGTCTTTTAACAAATGCTCACTTAAGCAATTATACCACATGCGGCCAGGATTGTTTTAATCCATACGATGATCGTTGTAGTTTAATTGCACATAATTCTTTAGGCTTTGAGCTCGGTGCTTGGCACTTTAATTCCATCGAGGAATTCTCATATAAATATCGGCATCTAATGATCCGTATAAATAAGCCGTTACAACATCCATGAGATGCATATCTAGATTTTCGAAACCGATAGGTGATTAGATATCTGAGCGTAATAGCATCCATTACGAGGAGAATACGTTTCTTCATAATCAATCCGGGCCTTTGAGAAAAACCTTGTGCAACAAAGCGAGCCTTGTATCTCACAATCTCATTTTTCTCATTTCGCTTTCGAACAAAAATCCATCGTATCCAATGGGTTTCACGGCTTACGGTGTGAGAGCGATAGATCCAAATACTTTTCGTTTATTCAACGAATTTAATTCAACCTTCATGGCATCTATCCATTTGATCTTGTCATGCCTCTTTTGACATTCGAATCTGATTTTGGTTCGGGATCATCGGTCCGTCATTAATTTCTTGGGATACCGAATAAGAGAATATATCATCAATATTCTCCATTTCATCTCGGTTCCATATTTTTCCATTACATATGTAATTAATGGAAATCTCATGGTTATCATTACTGCGGGGCTTACTAGATTTGCATGATCGTGTGTTTCTTACGGAACAATTTCACGATCGTGTGTTTCTTCTGGAACACTTTCATGTGATTGGGGATTTTCAATCACTTTCCTTTTGCGAGATTTTTATCCTTTGAACCAATGGGTCGTCCACGCTTGGGCGTGTCTTAGATTCATTGCCATTTTATCATTTGGCGGCCCTTTTGGTATTTCAATTCGGGCGGGAGCATTTATAGCGACTACATGTGACTTTGTCACTCTCTTTGTATCTATAAATGCATCGGCAATTGATTCGCTACATTTTGTAAATGTATGATCTTTTGAACTTCCAGTTCACGTTGCTTTGTGGGAGGGTCAAGGTGCAATAACGATGATGTGCACCACTTGATCTCTCTTCCCACTTGTTTCCCCTCTTCACCTAAAGGTGGAAACTTGTCTTCATTAAAATGACAATCGGCAAAGCGTGCGTAAAGGCGTCACCCGTTTTTGGTTCAAGATATTTTATTATAGAAGGGGATTCATACCCAACATATACTCCCAATCTCCTTTGTGGTCCCATCTTTGTGCGTTGTGGTGGAGCAATTGGTACATATACCGCACAACCAAAAACTCTTAGATGGGATAGATTCGGCTCTCGCAGAATGCCAAGCTGTATTGGGGAGTATTTATGATATGCACTTGGCTTTGAGGCGAATCGGTCTTGTTGCATGTAAAAGCAACATGACCCCATACTGAAGTAGGCGACTTTGTTCTCATCATTAATGGTGCGGCAATGAGTTGAATACGTTTGATCAACGATTCAGCCAAACCATTTTGTGTATGAACATGGGCTCTTGGATGTTCAACATCGATCCCTATTGCCATACAATAATCATTGAATGCTTGAGATGTAAATTCACCGGCATTATCAAGTCTCACTTTCTTGATCATATAATGCAGGGAATTGTGCTCTCGGCTTGATTATTTGTGCAAGGAATTTGGCAAATGCCGTATTACGAGTTGATAATAGACATACGTGCGACCATTTGCTAGAAGCATCAATCAATACCATAAAGTATTGGAATGGTCCACTTAGTGGATGGATAGGTCCACATATATCACCACGAATTCGTTCCAAAAGCGATGGTGATTCATATCCAACTTTAGTTGGTGATGGTCTAATTATCAACTTTCCTTGAGAACAAGCCTCACAAAGGAGTTCATTAGATTGAAAAATCTTACGGTTTTCAATGGATGACCACTAGAATTCTCTATAATTCTACGCATCATTATTGATCTGGATGCCCCAATCTATCATGCCGGGCTTTAAATGTTTGATAAACTTCGGGTTTCTTGTAGAATATGATTCAAATATTCTTATGATTGTACTATACAATCCGGATGATAGAGATGGCAATTTCTCCAATATACACTTGCTTAGGAAGTGTTTGAGGTAATCTGAAAGATATTCATCATTCCCTTATTCATAGTCTCAATATGATATCCATTCAGACGAATGTCTTTGAAACTTAACAAGTTTCTTTGAGACTTAGGAGAGAATAATGCATTATTTATCATAAATTTCGTACCTCCAGGCATTAGGAAAATTGCCTTGCCAAATCCTTCAATTATTTTGGCATTACCAGATATAGTGTTGACATTAGCATTGTCAATTTTTAGATAAGAAAAATATTTCTTATTTTTAAGTATGGTATGCGTAGTAGCGTATGCAAGACATAAATCTCCTCCTTGGATTTTGGATTCGACATATTTGTGATCTATTTCAATATGAGAGAAAGTAAAATAAGATGAATAAATATGATAACACATTGAATGCAAAATGCATATATAAACTTTATTGTAAGCATGCTAGTATACATAGGAAAAGCAGATAATGTTCCTACATAACAACATGTTACTTTTTCCACAACTTTTATCTTAAACTCGGACCATAGCTTCATTCCTATGTTCATTTATTGTTCATGACCAATATCATCACTAATGGTATTGGTCATGTCGGCGTTAACCATATCACGAAATCAAAATGAAGATCTTGAGGATCATTTTCAAGGAAATTTGTCTCTACATTCTTTCCTTTTGTGATCTCTCATAAAGATCAACTAGATGTTTGGCCGTTCGGCATGTGCGTGCCAGTGGCTGTCATGCCACACCTAAAACATGAACTCTCTTCATTGTTTGGGCCACATTTTGCCTACTCGAGGAGGTGTTTCTATCATCATCTACGTTCCACTTCGGTGGCGAGAGGAATTTCCATTATACGGATGATGATGATGGCGGCGAAAGTTATTTCGTCAGCGGCCTCTTCCTCGGCCTTGATTTCGACCACGACCCCGGCCTTGTCCATGATTTCCTTGGCCTCGACCACGACCGCGACCACGACCACTACCACGCCCACGCTCTTGGCCTTCATCATACATAGTCCCATTCGCTTCAGGGAATGGGGCTGAACCAGTCGGTCGAGATTCATGATTCTTCATTAGAATCTCATTATTACGTTCGACTACAAGTAGGCAAGAGATCAATTCGAGTACCTTTTAAAACCCTTCTCTCGATATTCTTGCGAGGAGCATATTCGAGGCATGAAATGTGGAGAAAGTCTTCTCCAACATATCATATTCTGTGATGGTTTCCCCACATAATTTCAACTGTGAGGTTATTCTATACATCATTGAACTATATTCATTAATGGTTTTAAAATCTTGTAGGCGGATATGAATCCAATCATAGTGTGCTTTTGGGAGAATGACCGTTCTCAAATGGTCATATCTTTCGTTCAAACTCTCCCAAAAGACGAGTGGATCATTCACCGTGAGGTACTCCATCTTTAGGTCTTCGTGGACGTGGTGTCGTAGGAAAATCATGGCTTGAGCCCGTTGTTGATTACTTATCCATTCACTATTACTTTGTTGGATAGTATTTTCGAGGCTTGGCGGCAGTGGGTTTCGGCATCTATTTTCCAAGACATATAGTTTTTCCAGTTATGTCGAGCCTTTCAAATTCAAGCTTAGCAATGTTTGCCATTTGTGAAGAAAAACTATAAAAATGAAACATATATATATTAATAAAATGATGACATGGAAATTTTATTCATACGATAATCAATCAGTACATGTTAAAATGTATGTTGAAAGCTATTGTAATTGCGCTAACGGGACATACATGATACAAAGAAGGATAATAAAAATCTCAAAATCATTTGGAGGAATTCACAACAAAAACCATTGCAGTGCATGCAATAACAAGTATGATAATAATCATCAACATTGGAGGAAACATTTTGTAGAAGAAGATATGATATTGAGAGCTTGTAAGGAGATAGTAAAAATGTGAGTAATCTATTAAAATGTTACGGTATATATGGAGAAAAAAATGACCGTTTATGACCGTTAACTAGCCGTTTATTACCGTTGGAGGAGATAAATAAAAATCAGTAACTAGCCGTTATATAGCCGTTATAGGATAGGGGTAAAAATGTAAAAATTCTGATTTAATAGAATTGCATTTATATTATGAATAAATATAAAACTTATTAGGAGCAATAAATAAAATAACTCGCATTAATATTTGTCGATCAACTTTATACGGCTATTATATAGCATACATATATATTCACGCCACGCTACTCGGCAAGCCTTTACGTGGGTGTTTGTAAGTCAGTATAAATATATATGTATATAAAGTTATTCATATATATAAATTGAAATATATGTATATATATAAATATTCAGTTTATAGCTTGGGGTTATTTCCGCACAAGCATCAACGAACATATATATTATGCGTTAAATAATAAATTATTATTTCGTCATCTCACCATATATTATCGACGGTGGCTCAGCCAACCTTTTCTTAATAATGGTGATATACGATATATATTGAAGTAAAAGCAGAGACATAAAATAAATAATATATCGGTAGAAAATTTTACCGATTGAGGATTGTTATGATAGAACAATCGTCTTGATAACGTGTTATAAAGTAACCACAAAATAGAATAAAGAGTGTATGAGAGATAGAGAGAGAAATTTATTCGAGAGGAATTGCGTGCGTAATAGAATAGACATCATCTTTGCTAAAGTATTTTCTTAGAAGCGACACCTAAACGGAGAAAGAATATACATTACAATCAATGTTCACATGCATTAAGGTATTGCATTGTTGACTTACTTAGTATGGCTATGGTGGCAAACCCCAACGACTTTTGCTTCATAACAATATATATATATATATATATATATTTATATATATATTTAACACAATTTATAAAACCGGTTTTACGTAGCCAATTTGGAGACACTAGTTTTATTATTGTATTAATCGTGATTAGTTCAATTAATGTGATCCATATAACATCATTTTCAAATTTATAAGATTAAAATTGGAAAGTAAATACTCCCATTGTTTAACCCAAAAAAAAAAAAAACTAGTTAAATATGCAAAAGCCTTCATAAAGGCATGATTATAAACATAAAATTATACTCCCTCTCCAAATAAATTTCATTTTTCCCTTTTATGTTATTTCAAATAAAGTGTTCCCTTTTATTATTGTATTCATGATTAGCTCAATTAATGTGATCCATATAACATCATTTTCAAACTTATAAGATTAAAATTGGAAAGTAAATACTCCCATTGTTTCACCAAAAAAAATTAGTTAAATATGCAAAAGCCTTCATAAAAGCATGATTATAAACATAAAATTATACTCCCTCTCCAAATAAATTTCATTTTTCCCTTTTATGTTATTTCAAATAAAGTGTTCACTTTCAAATTTTTTCTTTCAGAGATGTCATTTTTATCATTTTGTCATTGATATGATTCATATTTTATTGATGACCCCACTATCGCATGGACATTTTTGAAAATCATACAATATACTTCATTCGTTCAGAGTAAAAAGTCTACTATTATATATTTTTAACATTATACTTAAATAGTCCACTTTAAAAAATTAAGATATAAAAATGTCATTTTATTACTAATGAGCTATTGAAAATGTCATTTCTTTCACACGTTATTATTGTTTATATATATATATATATATATATATATATATATTTGCACACAGAACCCCCAAAAGGCCCAAGCTCGGTCTGCGTGCCCTAGCAAATTTAAATAACCTTTAGTTACAACTAAATCACGTGCATTCATCAAGATCCCAAACTCAAAGTTATAAACAAACAGAGAATAAATCCTTGGCCACCTACACATTATGAGCAAGCAACCTTCCACTTGAAGCCTAGGACCAAGACCACAACGAGCAGGAAGAAAGGTCAAAGCGAGCATGCTCGCCCTACTCGAAAACAAAGTAATGGTTGTTATAAACGTGGACAGTTACTACCATGAAACACGCCCCCCACGTTCCGGACATGGTCATGAATGTGTTCGGTTTTCACGCTCCGACATTCGATGATCGAGTAGTTTCCGACCCTTTGGTTGGCTATATAAACCCCTCAAATGGAGAGGGAATATATATTCACATATACACAGACTGAAACTCTATCAAATTACAAACTTAATCAAGTATTTGCTTATTGTCATGCCGGAGTGCATTTGCAGGGTAAGCCTCTGTCCAGTTCACGGTTCTTGTTACTTTTTTGACAGATTTGGGCATTCGATTTAGGGATAGATTGAAAGCTAGATATCTAGATATTCAAAGCCCAGTGTACCATATTAATTTGGATACATCAATCTCTCTCTCTCTCTCTCTCTCTCTCTATATATATATATATATATATATATATATATATATATATATATATATATATATATATATATAATTAAAGTTGGTCAGTAGCACTATGGTTATGATACATCAGCACCTTTTGATAAATCTTCTTTGTAAAACATACATGTGGAAGCTTTACAAATTCTTGGTTTTCTAGCCATTAACTAATAATAATGCATAATAATAATAATCAATATGATAAGATATATTAGTATTAGTATATATAACTTCTTCTATTGTCAATAGTAGAAAACTTATATTTAAAAACTTTTACAACTAGCATTACTTCTAACAAGTGGGATAAAACTTTTTAAGGTGAGACATTACTTCTAATGATTCACTTCTAAGACCATACTTTAAGTCTTCATATCTTATTCATCTAAAACTTGATTTGGACAAATAAATATATCATTTCGATGCTCTTGCCGAGTAGAGCACATTTGCACAATTACTTTTGCCAACAAATAAATGACACATAAAGAAATTCGTACCTCAAATTACACATTTCTTTTACTAAAAACACTAATTTTTTAAACAAGTATTATACTTTAAGTCTTGATATCTTATTCATCCAAAACTCGATTTGGACAAATAAATATATCATTTCAATGCTCTCACCGAGTAGAACACATTTGTGCAATTACCTTCTCCAACAACCAAATGACACGTAAAGAAATTCGTGCCTCAAGTTGCACAATTTCTTTAACTAAAAAACACTAATTTTTCAACAATAGAAGAGATGTATCATACATTGGTTAGAAATTGATGTTGATTTTAAAAATACTATTATTAAGAACCAATAGAAGAGATATATCATATATTGGTTGGAAAGTGATGTTGATTTTCAAAGTCATTTGATAAAAGACTTCTACTATTTTTACCAATAGAATATGTATATCTCACATTGGTTAGAAAATAATATTGATTTTAAATTATTTTATATTATTACCAATAAAAGAGATGTATAACACATTGCTTAAAAAGAAAATGTTAGATTTTAAAGTCTTTAGATTAAGACTTTCACTTTTACAAGAGATGTATCTCACATTTGTTACAAAATATTCTACTAATATTACGAATAGAATAGATGTATCCCACATTGGTTAGAAATTGATGTTGTTTTAAAAATACTATTATTAATTACCAATAGAAGGGATGTATCAATCATACATTGGTTAGAAAGTGATATTGGTTTTCAAAGTCTTTTGATAAAAAAACTTCTACCATTATTACCAATAGAAGATGTATATCTTACATTTGTTAAAAAATGATGTTTATTTTAAATTGTTTTAGATTATATAAAAGACTTTTACTATTATTAGCAATAATATATATATATATATATATATATATATATATATATATATATATATATATCACACATTTGTTACAAATTGATGTTGATTTTAAATTAATATTATTACCAATAAAAGAGATAAATCTTACATTGGTTAAAAAATTATGTTTATTTTAAAAGTCCTTAAATAAAAAGACTTCTACTTTTATCATCAATAAAAGAGAAGAAAAGAGATGTATCTCATTATATAGAAAGAGATGTTGGTTTTAGATATTGGTTTAAAATGTTTTTAGATAATGTATCTTATATTGATTACAAATAGATCCACATTATTTAGAAACATATATTGGTTATAGAAGTTTTTAGATAAAATAATTTTTATGTTATTATCAATACAAGAGATGTATCACATATTGTTTAGAAAGAGATGTTTGTTTCAAAACTCTTTAGATAAAATAATACTATTATTATTATTATTTTTATGTTATAGCCAATAGAAGAGATGCATCTTACATTGTTTAGAAAGATATATAGATTTTAAAAGTTTTTTTTTATATAAAAGACTATTATTATTACTATAGAATAATGTATCCCACATTTGTTAGAAATTAGTGTTGTTTTAAAAATACTATTATTACCAATAGAAAAGATGTATACAACATGGTTAGAAAGAAATGTTTGTTTTAAAAGTCTTTAGATAAAAGTTTTAAACTTTTATTACCAATAGAAATATAAAAGAAGTATCTCACATTGTTATAATATGAATAATGATTTTAAAAGTTTCAAAATAAATATTTTAATACCAACTCTTCTATTAGTAATAAAATGTTAAAATTTTAATTTAATAACTTTTTAAAATCAAAATCAATTTATAATCAATATGAAATACATCTCTACTAATATTACCAATAGAAAAGATGTATTTTATATTGGTTATAAATTGATGTTAGTTCTGAAAGTATTTTGATAAAAGATTTCTACTTTTATCACCATAGAATAGATGTATCTTACATTGTTTAAAAATAAATGTTAGTTTTAAAAGTCTTATATTAAAGACTTCTACTCTTATTACCAATAAAATATATGTATCTCACATTGTTTAAAAATAAATGTTGGTTTGAAAAGTTTTAATATTAAAGATTTTTTGTTACAAATAGAATATACACATGTATCGTACATTGGTTACAAATTATTCTACTATTATTATCAATAGAAAAGATATATCTCACATTGGTTAGAAATTAATGTTGGTTTTAAAAATATTATTATTACCAATAAAATAGATATATCATACATTTGGTAGAGGGTAATGTTGGTTTCCAAAGTCTTTAGATATAAGACTTCTACCATTATTACCAATAGAAAATGTATATCTCAATTGGTTAGAAAGTAATGTTGATTTTAATTTTAGATAAAAAAAACTTTTATTATTATTACTAATAGAAGAGATATCCTACATTGATTAAAAAATGATATTGGTTTTAAAAGTCTTTAGATAAAAGACTTTTAGTTTTATCATCAATATAATAGAAGAGATGTATCTCACATTATTTATAAATAGATGTTGGTTACAAATTTTTTAAGATAAAATATTTCTACTATTATTACCAAATGAGGATATGTATCCGACATTGGTTAGAGAGTGATGTTGATTTTAAAAGTTTAACATTATTAACAATAAAAGAGAAGTATAACCAATATGAGATCGATCATCTAAAAAGTTTTTAAAAACTTTTTAGATAATCGATCTCATATTGGTTATAAAAAAATGTATCTCACATTATTTAGAAATGAACATTGATTATAAAAGTTATTAGATAAAGACATTTTATGTTATTACCAATAAAAATATGTATCTCACATCGTTTAGAAATGAATATTGGTTAAAAGTATGTCTTCTACTACTATTATTACTAATAGAAAATATGTATATCACATGGTTAGAATGTGGTGTTTTTTTTAAAAGCTTTTAGATAAATGACTTAAACTTTCATTACCAATAGAAATAGAAAATAAGTATCTCACACTGTTTAAAAATGAATTATGATTTTAAAAGTTTCTTAACAAAAAGACTTCTAATATTATTATCAAGTTAGATGTTATTTTTAAAACTCTTTAGATCAAAAATTTTTACTATTATTACTAATACAAAATATGTATATCACGTTAGTTAGAAACTTATTTTAATTTTAAAAGTATTTAGGTAAAAAATCATTTAATATTAGTAACAATAGAAAAAATATATTATTATACCAATGAAAGAGATTAACAATCTAATTATAATGACTAAAAATTATATTATTATTACAAAAAATATATATACACCAAAATTTACCCGTACGAAGCACGAGCTAAATAACTAGTTTAAATGATACTCCATCGGTCCCTAAATTATCGTCCTCTTTTTCTTTTTCATCCTTCTTAAAATAATTGTTCAGTTTAAAAATTATATTTTTAGAATATCACTTTTACCACTTTATCCTTATTTTTTTTACAATATTTTAATTATGAGCTATATACACATGAATTTTAAAAGAAATTATATATTAAATTAATATAAATAATTATGTCAATTGATTTTTTTAATTCGTATATAGGATTAACTAAGACGATAATTTTGGATCGGAGTGGGGAGTATGATCATGGGGAAAATACATTAATATCCGTTGTGCAAAAGTTAGTGTGGAAGGAGTAAATAACCCAAAACATAAAAGAGAAATAGAGAATTCGATGATTTTGAACCGTTGGAACTGAGTCGTTTGTTGAGTGGGACCGCTTTTTTGAGTCCCACCTCAGTGCATGGACTCCCAGTGGAGAAATACCGCCGAATGTTGTCAATGCCGTCACACGTGAGTTGTCATATCCGGGCAATAACTTTATTTGACAAAATCAAATTGGGGTTTGATTTTGTCAAATGTAATACTTTTCTCTTTTGGGTAAACAGTTCCGATTAAAAAACAAACTTAAAAAATGATATTTTTAATAGTTTATTAATAAAAAAATAATATTTTTATACGTTAATTTTTGAAAGTAGATTCTTTAAGTAAAATATTTTAAAATAAAATAGTAAACTTTTACCTGAAACCGAAAGGATTAATATTATGCAGCAAAAATGGAATTTTTTTTTTTGTCATTTATAATTTTATTCTCCTTGAAATAGAAAGGTCTTGCAGCAAAACGGATACTTTCTCCCTTCCTAAAAAAATTACTAAATTTCACATTATGCACCGAATAAAATAAAATAAAATAAATATATTATATTACAAATAATAAGATAATGTGTATGTTTTAGATGATTAATTTTATTATAAATAATAAGATAATGTGTATTTTTTAAGAATATTATGTGAGTGAGGCGTATCGATTAAAAAGAGAATCAAATGAATGATAAAGATAATATAAAAAGTTGTTGAGAACGAGATAAAAAAATGAGATAACTCGATTATCCAGGTAACAGATCAGTTCCCATCAAAGGGAGACTTAATTGGACCTCGAAGGAGGGGGGGTGGGCCCCCTGCGTTATGGATTGTCGGGTTTTAGATAAGACGATCGCTTAATGTTGGTACTAGGCGACCACCTTCTCTAGTTGTTTCAGACCAAGTTTCTGTTGAATAGGTGATCACCTAATGTCGATGTTAGGTGACCGCCTTGTCCCATCTGACAGCTTTTGTCCGATTTCCTTATTTATTAGTTTTAGGATTTATATTATATTTATATATATAGTTGTGTACTTATAACGTTTTTAAGGTTGGCTCTAATAAAATTTTGATAGTCCATTGGTTTTAATCTCTTTTTCTTTTTTGTAATTGATCTTGTTATACTCTGTTAATTTGTTTGCGAAATTCTCAGCAGTGAACAACAAAAGTGACTCGAAAATAAAAGTTTATTTTAGAATGGCCTGAAAAAGCAAGATGAACTCTTTTTCAAGTATTGAGGTCCTCAGTCACAGAAACTGGTTCTATTTTTTTATTGAAAAGTCAACGTGGTGTCAAATTACTACTCTCATGTTTCAAAATAATAGTTCATTTATTTTTTAAAAAATATCAAAATAAATTTTTATTTGTTTATAAAGGTATTAAAGTAACATTTGTAAACTATCATGCCTTATATGGACTTGCAATACTATGAAGTATAAACTAAACGAAAAAAAAAGAATACCATTGATCACGCCACGGGAAGGGGGTGCCGAAAGCCTCGCCGCACGTGACTGGTCCGTGATGTCGTCGGTAGGATATCCGTTTGTCCGCAGAGAGAGCACCGGGAGCTGGGAGGTTATCCCAGCTAAAGCCCTCCGGTGTGAGAGTCAATAACAAGGATAATGTATGCCGGAGCTCAGGCGTTCCCTTGAGCTACCGGTGAAATAATGTATTGAGCATGTGCAAGAGAATAGAAGTGTCTGGCTTGGCGTTGTTCCGTCAGAAGTGGCCAGAAAATAGAAGTAACCGATGTCGGGTCTTGAAGAGACGAGCCCGACGCACTTCTTGAAATCGCCACAAACAGCGCTTCACAAGCCGCTAAAAGCGGTTGAAAGCATCGCCGTCAGTCCACTCACGGCCTCTTAGATCAATCGAACTTGGCGTGTTTAGGCTTGAACGGCTTCAGCTGTCGGAGTGTATTCAATTCCTTTCCGATAAACGCAACTGCTCTGTGAAATGATGAATAATAACTAGTAGCCTGCGTCCTACTTGGTCAATTAAGTAGCCTCTCTCTGACTTTGCAGGACACGTCAATTCAACAAATAAGAAAATTAAAATAGTTGTCATAGTTTTCGTATTGATTGCTCTTTCAACTAAGAAAATTAAAATAATATATAAAAGGGGTGTTGACAACTTTTATTAACTCGGTGATTGACATGATTAATTAATGGAGTAAAATTAACTAGTGGAGGAATTTAATTGCCGAATGAATTTTATTTATTGACTGAATTAAATTCTTGGTGAAATTATTTGTCGAATTGAAAATATTTGACTTAACCGAATTAAATTGTTGAAATTATTTGTCGAATTGAAAATATTTGTTTAACCGAAATTATTTCACGAACGAAATTATTTGCGTGACCGAAATTATTTGACAACATTACTTTGATTAAGTATACACGAGGTCGTTAGCCTCGTCAACTTAAGTATTATATTATTTAAACTTTTGTCGGCGTAGCGTGACAATTAAGTATGGTACAAGCTCACCTGTTTTGAGAAACATGACATGCAAATTGAAATTAATTTATATCGAGTTATACGTTCGTCTATTCATATTAATAAATCGAAAAATTGTCTACGCGAAACGCGTGAACTATCTGTTTTATGTTAAAAGCGAGCATGAAACAAATAGAAATCTTTACTACTTCTCGATCTACGGGGATGCTCCTACGCTCAAGAAGTGGGGGGCTACTACTACCATGGTTGATGAGATCCTACAACACTCTTCTGTGACAAAGCCCCACGACGGCCACAATAGTTATTTACATGACAATTTCATCCGTATCAGATCGTCGACAATGATAGAGACTACTATTTGAAAGATCCTCGCTCGCCATATCTAGGCCAATGCCCGAGCTCATCTAAACTTGCGGCTAAGCCTCATATTATTTTCGTGTTCGCAAGACGTCATGCTTTCGCTTGCCGATGCGAAGCTTCATATCATTTTCGCGCACGCGCACGCCACGCTCGCGCTGATGCCCGAGCTTCATATCATTTTCGTGCCCGCGCACGCCACGCTCGCGCCGATGCCCGAGCTTCATATCATTTTCGTGCCCGCGCACGCCACGCTCGCGCCGATGCCCGAGCTTCATATCATTTTCGTGCCCGCGCACGCCATGCTCGCGCCGATGCCCGAAGCCATATCATTTCGTGCTCGACGCCACGCGCCGATGCTTCATATCATTTTCGTGCGTTCGCCGTCATGCGCGCCGATGCCCGAGCTTCATATCATTTTCGTGCCCGCGCACGCCACGCTCGCGATGATGCCCGAGCTTCATATCATTTTCGTGCCCGCGCACGCCATGCTCGCGCCGATGCCCGAGCTTCATATTATTTTCGTGCCCGCGCACGTCATGCTCGCGCCGATGCCCGAGCTTCATATTATTTTCGTGCCCGAGCACGCTACGCTCGCGCCAACGCCCGAGCTTCATATTATTCTCGTGCACATGCACGCCACGCTCGCGCCAATGCCCGAGCTTTATATTATTATTGAGGATCAACATCACACTCCTATTGAGTTTCATATCACGCAGCATCATATAGCTCGGTTTTCTTGAAAGTCCTCGCCACGCCAAGGACAAGTCTTATTATGGCCTTATGGGTCACCTTTTTGGAAGATCCCGCCAACCAAAGAACACTTATTATTATCTCAAAAACCATCACAAAGCCGAGGAATCATATCAAAGGGTCAATTATATACACAGGTTCCCCGCCAAGGTTCAAAAGTCGACTACATAAACTCTCTTGAAATCCAAAGCAAAATCTCTAGCATTACAAGAAAGAATTATGAGCAAATGGTACTTCTTACCTTGGATATGAACCATTACGGGAACCACCCCATCCTCGGAACGCGAGGTGGGGGTCAACGGCCTCACCCTCGGAGCACGGGGAAGGTCACAATAAACAAGAGCGTCAACGCTCAATACCATCCTCGGTACGCGAGGTGGGGGTCAACGGCATCATCCTCGGAACACGGGGAAGGTCACAATAAACAAGAGCGTCAACGCTCAATACCATCCTCGGTACGCGAGGTGGGGGTCAACGGCATCATCCTCGGAACACGGGGAAGGTCACAATAAACAAGAGCGTCAACGCCAATACCATCCGATGCGAGGGGGGGTCAACGGCATCATCCTCGGAACACGGGGAAGGTCACAATAAACAAGAGCGTCAACGCTCAATACCATCCTCGGTACGCGAGGTGGGGGTCAACGGCATCATCCTCGGAACACGGGGAAGGTCACAATAAACAAGAGCGTCAACGCTCAATACCATCCTCGGTACGCGAGGTGGAGATCAAGGGCCTTATCCTCGGTACGCGGGGAAGGTCGCAATGTACAAATGCCATAGTAGCTTACAAATGCCCAAATGATTGCAACATAAATGATAAATCTTATTATGACTCGGTCTTCTTATTGTTCTTCACCAAGCTGAAGACAAATCTTATTACGGCCTTATGGCCTGGTTTTCTTATTGTTCTTCGCCCAAGTCGACAGTAAATCTTATTATGGCTGCATGGTCCGATTTTCTTGAAGACCCTCGGAACGCGAGGACCAATTATCATTCTCTTGAAGACCCTCGGAACGCGAGGACCAATTATCATTCTTTTGAAGACCCTCGGAACGCGAGGACCAATTATCATTCTCTTGAAGACCCTCGGAACGCGAGGACCAATTATCATTCTTTTTGAAGACCCTCGGAACGCGAGGACCAATTATCATTCTCTTGAAGACCCTCGGAACGCGAGGACCAATTATCATTCTCTTGAAGACCCTCGGAACGCGAGGACCAATTATCATTCTCTTGAAGACCCTCGATACGCGAAGACCAATTATCATTCTCTTGAAGACCCTCGGTAAGCGAGGACCAATTATTGTTTTCTTGAAGACCTTCTTATTATGGCCTTATGGCCTGATTTTCTCAAAGACCCTCGATCTTCACTTAACCGAAGACCAATTACTCGAGGTCTTAGCACCAATTATCATACATCGGTCAACTCAAGCACCTGCGCAAAGAATCTCATGCCGTGTTGAAACGATCAAGATTATGAAGCCTTCTCCGGTCTCAAAAGCATAAATCGTTAACTCTCAGCAAGACAAGACAGAATCACAAGCAAATAGTACTCCTTACCCTTGAGGTAAACCTCAAGGAATAAGGAGTAGGGGGCTATTGATATGTACCGAAAATACACCCCCTAAAGTATTGGCCAAAAGGCCCATAACAAAGGAAGGGCCCAAGCCCAAAGTGAGTAAAGGCCCATAAAAGTACTATATATAGAGGGGTCTTCCCTCATTATAGAGGATGGACTCCTCAACCTCTCAATCTCTCTCTTGCACATGCTCAATACATTATTTCACCGGTAGCTCAAGGGAACGCCTGAGCTCCGGCATACATTATCCTTGTTATTGACTCTCACACCGGAGGGCTTTAGCTGGGATAACCTCCCAGCTCCCTAACGGTGCTCTCTCTTTGCAGACAAACAGCCAGATATCCTACCGACGACATCACGGACCAGTCACGTGCGGCGAGGCTTTCGGCACCCCCTTCCCGTGGCGTGATCAACCATATTTTTTACCATAGTATAAATTGGAGAAATCCAATTTGACCAACGACGTTTCATAACGACCAAATTAACCAACAAACTTTTAATTTGGCTGCAACGTCGTTCTCGTCATTTCATAAAAACAAAATTAACCAACCAACTTTTGTCAATATCTTTCTTCTATGACAATTTCTTGGGCAGATATTGACAAAAGTTGGTTGGTTAATTTGATCGTTATGAAACGACGAGGACGACATTGCAATCAAATTAAAAATTGGTTGGTTAATTTGGTCGTTATGAAACGCCGTTAGTCAAATTGGATTTTCCCAATTTGTACAATGATAAAAAAGGTGGTATTCCAAAAAAAAAAAAAAAGAGTATATATATTATATGTGTCCGTGTCTATGTGCCGGCGCTATTAAAACAGATTAAAACTCAACTTCCTTAATTTCTTAATAAAGAATTATTTTAAAACCAATGAAGTGTTAACACATATATTTATCATGTTGTAGGCAATTTATTTTTAATTATGAATACAATGTTTAAGAATATTATCAATAATAATTTTTAAAATATTTATTAAAATTTAATCAAGTTGAATGGAGGAATGCTTGTTATCATATTTTCAATAACTATTACTAAAACAAAATATATTTTCTCTTCCAGTGTCCATAGGTAGTTTAGTGTTAATTTTTTTTGTGGTCTAATCTCCTTTTATATTCCATTCTAATACATATAGTTCAATTTTATATAACAAATTTCAATGCAAATATCACCCCTATTTTTATAAATAAATAAAAGAAAATAGAGGTATCTTTTTTATGACATAAGAACTCCAATTATTCAATTTTCTACTTATCATAGAATAAGTTGGAAAATACAAATATGATTGTAATTCATGTGGATTACAAATGTATATTATTCTCTCTATTTCAAAATTATTGTCTTGTTTGATATAAAATTTTCACAATTTTTTTCTTAATGTTCTTAGATTTTTGTTGGTCATGTGTCAGTGATGCAAAGGTCATTTGTGAAAAAAGATTCTACACAGTTGGTGAATAAAAATTTAATTTTTAATATTGTTATAATGTATAGTTTTCTATAAACTATTATGCATGTAGCCCGTAATTAAAGTATAAAATAAAAATAAGTATAAAAATTGGTATCCTAAGCTAGAAAATTACAAATAAGACATTTTTTGAAACGTCGAAAAAAAAAAACAATTATTTTAGAACGGCTACCGAGGAATTATTAGTTTATATTCATTTTGTTAAGTTTGACTTATTCTAAATATATTTCCGAAAGTGATATTAATATTGACTAATGATTACTTATAGTGTACTTCTTGAAATACTAGGTCTTTGTCATTCGCACTTTCTAATTTCTATATAATCCCATCCTCTCCCTCTCATTTATTAGAACAATTGAAGTTGGACCATGGGATTTGTTTGTCTTTTGTTTTATTTTTTATTTTTTTATATAAGAAAATGGTGAACATGTCTTCCTACTTTTTCCAATATTTATATTTAGAGATGTTAAAATAGGTTGAGCCCGTTAGGTTGGTCCATTATGCTACTTAAAAAAGTGGGTTGGGTTGAGAAAATATAAACTCATTAAGAAATGGGTTAAACGGGTTGAACCCGCAGCGGGTTGCGAGTTGGGGTGGGTTGGGGCGGGTCGGGGTGGGTTGACCCGCCATATGCTAGTTTCAAATAACTAAGTCATAATTTTGAAATAATTATTTTAAATTATATTCGCTCAAAATGTAAGATTATTTTTTATATCTGAAATATTAGTAAATAATTTTGAATTCGTTCAAAAAGTGGCATTTATAGCAACTAAAGATATCAAAATAAGGTATATTAACAACAATATTTATAGAAAGATGATTATAAGAATATCCAAAAAGAGTAATAAAAAAATAGTTTCTTACTTCTATTTTTTTTCTCATTTTATATTATTAATATTAGAGAAAGTTGTTAGAAAACACTATTAAAAATATAATAGTAGAAAATATTTTTTTAATGAATTGTGACAGTTTTTTGTGTTATTTAAGATTATTTTTATTATTTAGATTAATTGAGAAAAAGTTGGTGGGTTTGCCCGCCTAACCCACAACCCAAGTTGGGTTGGGTTGGGTTGACAATTTCTCTGCCCACATTTCATGGGTTAACCCGCCCCACCAACCCATCTTAATAGCTCTATTCATATTGGCTATCGTACTCGTAAATTATTCAATTAAGTCATCGAATTATCGTTTCATTAATAAATTGTCTTATTTTTATATTTTCATTAATTTTTAGAGGTGGTCTCTTGTAAGACGGTCTTACGGATCCTTATCCATAAGACACATCTATCCAGGTTAAATGGGATAAAATTCAGAAATCTCAATGCAACCCCTTAGTTTTTGAAAATTACAGCGCCACCCCTCATATTTATATATGCAAAGTGTCACTTTTTACTATTAACAAGTGTCACTTTGTGGTATAAAATATGTCACTTTTGGCCTTAGAAGTCACTTTGCATTTTTAATGAAAATTATAAATTTTTTCCTAAAAAAATGTTACCTTTTGGGCTTAAATGTGTCACTTTTAGTCTTAAATGTGTTACTTTCACTTTGAAAAATATCTCATTTTTTTATAAATGTACACCATTACGCTTGACATTAAAGTGTTATTTTATAACATTAAAAATGTCATTTTTTAACATCAAATGTGTTACTTTTGACCATGCAAGTGTCATTTTGTCTTATAACTAAAAATCGTCGTTATTGATATTAAAAGTGTCACTTTTTAACATTGAAAGTGTCGCGTTTTAGTATTAAATGTGTCACTTTTGACAATCACCGTTAGTTTTTACGTGACACTTTTTAGTATTAAATTTATCACTTTTTAGCATTAATAGTGTTACTTTTTAGTATTAAGAGTGTTACTTTGTATTTTAATGAGAATTATAATAAATTTCTCTTTATAGTGTCACTTTTAACATTAAAATGTGTCACTTTTATCTTTTCAATGTGTCACGTTTGACTTTAAATGTTTCATTTAGCATTTCGTAAAAATCTGTTAGGGTCCGTCAAGTATCCCAAGACAATTGATGCTAACAGATGGCTAACGGAGCTGACAAAGGATTAAACTGCAAGGTGTGAGAAACATAAGAAATTTGGCGGCAAACATTGAAAGTGCAGGGGCACCAAAGCAAATAGAGGAACTTCTCATTAATGAGCATTAAAACACATAAGAAATTTATGGCAAACATTGAAAGTGCAGGGGTATCGAAGCAAATAGAAGAACTTCTCATTAATGAGTATTAAAACTTAGTAATATGTCGGGGGGAGGGGTGTCAAACCAAAGACATCATTGTGCCAAGCCTTAAGGCGTCGACTCTAACCATCTCAGCAAACTTATTATTATGATTTTTAATAACTTGTTTAGTTATTAATCCGTGAATTCCTAAATGGAGCTCCGTCTTACAGATTTAGGATCCGTAAAACCGTCCTATACAAATCTTTGACTAATTTTTATTGTTAAATATGTATGAAATACCTATTTTACCCATTTGGTAAACTAGTTGGTAAGAACAATTATGACAAAAAAATCATTTAGGTCACCCTACTTTTTAAAAATATTCTTATAGGCCTCCCATATTTTTCAAAAAAAAAAAATTCATTGAACAACACTTATTTTATTAAAAAAAGGAACTATTTGTATTTGATCATTTTCTAAATATATTAACAAAACAAGTGGGGGTTTTAGTTTAAATATAAACTTACTGAATTATCTAAGGTTTACCGTACTGTAAGAAACTATTAGGAAAATACTAATTTTTCTAAGGTTTACGGAAGCGTGATAATTATTAAATTGGAACCACACCTTTTTTCTTAATAATTGTGGTAAAGTTATTAAATGCAAATCATGCGTTTAACTTTCTGTTCCTTCCTCTTTCTTTTTTAATAAAATGAGTGTTGTTCCATACAAATATTTTGAAAAAATTGGGTGGCCTATACGTCTATTTTTAAAAGTGGGTGATCCAAAAGATCAATTTTGCGATAGTTGTTATACCAATTAATTTACTAAATGAGTAAAATGATTTCATACCCACTTAACTCCAAAAATTAACAAAAGCCCAAAAATAGGTTAATTGGTTGACAAACATATAGTTGGATTGCCTAATTGAATATTTTGAAAGTATGGAGACATATATGAATATTTTAAAAAAGTAAGGTGACGGAATGACATTTGACCCATTTTTAAAATCTTATATTTGTGTTTTGCCATCAACTACAGTATCTGGGTAGGAGATTTAAATATATACTCATTTTGTTTCCAACAAATAATTTATTATTCTATTTTGAGATGTTTCAATTAAAGAATTCACTTTCAAAATTGAAGGCAGAAAAATATCATTTTACTACTAATGAACTAATAAAGTGTCTATTTTCTAAAACAATTAACTTTTAATGGGGGACTTTTTACTCGAAACAGAAGGAATATGATTAATCAAATTTGAAAGGATTTGAGTCATTTGACCCAGACCAGACTAGGCTGTGTAATCTTGTTTGTATCTCCATTGAATAGTGTTGACAACTATTGTACAAACAAGGCCAAATTACAAATTTCCCCCCAAAGTATACATCCAATCCCAGATTACTACCCAACATAAATTTTGTGCCAATTTGATATCTGATGTTGCCATTTGTGACAAATAACTTCCTAAGCCCAACGCCTATTAGTGAAAAAACGTTAAGTATCACGTGCTCTTACACGTGATAGGTGTTTTGGTATTTACAGAAGGAGGGAAGTCGTTGACAACATGTCAATAAGTAATTACGAAATCCCTAATTATACATTTAGGGCTTTCAACAGATTGAATTGGGTGCGATTGAGAGAAACACAAATAGAGTTTACAGACGTTGAAAGTTAACACTGAAGGCAATGACGAATACCAGTCAAAGACAATCTCATACTATTGTAGAAGAGGAAGATCCTGACACAATTCATAGTAAGTTTTTTGATTTTTTAATTTTCGTAAGTTGAATTGTTTTAATTTTAATTCACTAATACGTGTGTCTGTGAAGAATGCGAGTATTGACTTACTTTGCATGACAAATATGAACTTTTTGCCTATCTTTGTAATGAATGACTTTACATAAGTAGTTATATTTTATTAGGGTTTTGTTGTGGTTTTAATTCAGTTGACTTTACAGAGTAGTGTTTGTATATTGTCATGTGGTCTATGTCTGACTGTAAATAGCTTTTGTATTGCCCATATATGATTGTGGATTGCTTTTGTCCATATGTGACTGTGAGTATTAGCCTTTATATTATTTTGTATGGCTCATGTCTAACTATTCTGTATCTTGGTTTTATGAAAATAAATGCAGCCAATGTATTGAATTTGTAATCCCATAAATTATTGTTTAATATTGATTTTGCAGACACATTGGATTATGTGTTTTTTTATATTGGTATTTACATTTTGTGTGAAATAATGCATAGTGGGGGACAATATGCTAATATTCCCCTGGATAATGGTCCCCCCCGTCCCTCTCTTCACCCATTTTGTATTAATAATACCCATAAAGACTTGTTTTTCATCATCTAATGAGTTTTTTTTCTTTGTTTTCTTTGTTTTTTTCTTTGTTCCTAATCCATATGAAGACCTGCAGCTTACTATTAGGGTCCATCATGGTGGTGAGTTTATCTACCACCCTAATACATTGTATTTAGGAGGTGAAGTGGAAACAATAACCCAATTACGAAAGGATATGATCTGTCTTATATGAAAATGAAAAATTATTACATGGAATTGGAATATAAAGACTATGCAGCCTTTTATTATTTGCATTGTAGTAAGAATATAGATACTTGTTTGAAATTAATATCAACTAATCAGTCTTTGATTGAAATGGTAGAAGGGATTGATCCAAAAATAATGAGGAATACCAAAGGGAATTCCGGAGGGTTAGTAAGCATATGAATGCAAATAGGCCAAATATCCCAAGTAGATAAGATAATGAAGATAGTTCAGGCTATATTATTAGTGAATATGGGATACTGAGAGTGATTTGGAATTTTTTTGATAAAGATTGGCTTGAACTTAATGAGATTGAGATTGGGGATGATGGAGTACCGAATAAGCAAATACAGGGAAAGGGAAAGGAGAAGGTAGTGCCTGGTCTTGAAATACCTGTAAATCATAATGATTTTGATGTTGTGTCAGATTATGAGAATAATGATTCTGATGATTTTGAAAGCCTTGTTGGCTCTGACTTTGATGATGATGACCCTAGGATCCAAATGGGAAGGAAATCCACTCTTAAGTTCAAGAAATTTAACCCTCTAACAGATAGGAAGGAGCCTCTGTTTGAGTTAGGAATGAAATTCTGTGGCAGTAAAGAATTCAAAGCTGTTGTGAGGTCTTATGCAGTAAAAAATGGGAAGTGGCTTAGGTTTGTGAACACTATCACACACGTTATAGGTGCGATTTACTCTCTTTCCATTTTAGGGTCTGCGGCTAGGGTTTGACATGCCGCCTGATGTAATGCCGCCGGGGGATCCTCCTCCGCTGATGCCTCAATCATTCGAATGATAAAGGTCTGGAGATACTTGCTAAGTATAAGTCGTTTGCGAAGGCAGTTCTGAGTAAAGGGGAATCGCAATATCAAAATCCTTCAAAGACTTCAGTTTTACGTGATCTTCCCATTCGCCCACGGCATGCTGTTTCGGTGGACAATGAACCTGGAGTACTTTTTTCATAGGTGGAGATGGGGGGCAGCACATGCTTAGTTTGCTAATACTGTAATACTTAAATTTTCGATGGGAAGGCCATCATTGCATGTTAATCAGGAACACATTATGCAATCATGGAGACTCAAAGGTAATTTTGTCTTAGGGCTGCTAGATCCCAGACATGTGATGGTTCATCTTACTTCGATGGAGGATATGATCAGCGCTTTATCGAAAGAATCACATATGATCCAAAGATGCATGTTTAGGTCTTTCAGATGGTCTCTTGATTTCGCGGTTGAAGGGATAATCCAAGGGTGGCTGTATGGGTTCGACTTCATCATCTTCCATTATCTTTCTTTAATAATTCGTATCTGCAGCGCATTGGTAATGGAATTGGGAAATATTTACGGGCGGATAATAGGACTTTGGCCCTAACTCACCTGTTGATTATTGGAATATGTTTCTTGATAATTTATTTATCACCTTCCATATTCCATATATTTGATTTGCTTGCCCCCATTACAAGTGAGTCATCACAAGTGGCTAAAAGGTCTGCGTACCGGTTAGTGTGGCAACTTGTGTGATTTCACATAGGTCTTAGATTAGGTGTAACGTGATCAAGTCCTACCTCCTATAAGATGATCAAAAGCAGACAGCCTTTCAGATTGCACGTAGCATCGGAAGACTTGCAGCAATGTCTAAAGCGTTCAGCGGTAGACATGCCCCAAGTTCAAAAGCTTGTACCGGCAGACATCAACTCCCCTTTATCGGAAGACTTTCTTCCACTAGTACGAAACCCTCCAACGGCAGACTTCAAAATCTGCACGTGCTACAGGGAAAAGTCGACTAGCCGATCAAATCAATATAAATATGTCTGTGCCTCACAAAGCCTGACATACTTAAAGCTACAAGACTTTCTCTCACTCAAGTAGTCTGTTAAAGTCAAAAAGCAAATTACTTTATTGGACGGACCACCCGACAACGATGCCGACCTACTCTTCACGCACCTATCAATCGATGCACAATGAGTTCCAAGATCTACGTGACGAAATCGCCGCCCAAACAAGTCAGAGATCTTATGGACAAAGATCTATATCCGATAGTCTTCAACCACTATATCTCCAACGGATAGAAATCTTCGTGCACTCATCCTTCAACGATCATATTGATTCTCGCCTATATAAAGACCAGGTCTCACGATTGAAGAAATAGAGAAGAAAATCATATGTGTATGCACTATGGTGATAGAGCATCACAGTGAGCAACGAGTTACTCAATCTACTCAGAACTTCATTGAAAAGGAAATCATCCAAATAGATCGTCTTCACCAACGTATCTCTGATTTCTACAACAGATTGCAGTGTACTCATCCAGCTCCTTGCAAAACACCTTCAAGTGGATTGCAAGGAAGAAGAGCCTGGATACGAGAGAAGATTGGTCAGAAACTTCAAAGGCAGAAATCAAGATCTGAAGAGTGATGATGTACAATGTCTGAGGAAAATGAAGAGTTGTCTGTAGATATTGCATTCATATCTTCAGATTTGTATTCCCATACACATACTGTTGATTGTGCAATTAGCAATCATCTTGGGAGGATGAGTGCTTATGCACTCACCATCGTTCAGATATTTTTATATCTGAACGACCATATAATCCTCTTCTCATAACAGTTTCTCGTTCTCGTCTCCTAATGCCCTTTGCAAGCTTAATGGAATCCTTGAATGGATAATTAAGCAAGGACTGTGGTTTAGGAGGAGAAAACTAGAAACTGTACATAGATTATTTAGACTGATGTAATATGTAATTTATCTTTGAATAAATTCATATGTTCTTACTAATGTTTTATCTTCCAGTCCTTAAATATCTATGAGGTTTTTATAAATGATTTATCTTTAGAAAAACCTTCTCTCTGATTGATCTCCTAAACCTGCATTTAAAAGAAGAAATAAGTGTGCTGTTGTTCTGAACATATATTCGTGTACAACCACTTATGACTTCTACAAATCATAGCCTCTTTACTTTCCGCTGCACAAATCTTTTACAAGGCTTTTGATTTGAACAAACTGATTATCAGCAGAGTTGTTACTTCTGCCTTGGGAAAGTCTACCAATAGTCTCTATCGGCAGACATACCCAACCTAATAATCGGTATTTGCCAACTAAACTATGCTTTATGAATTTCTAAAAGAAAAGTTTTTAAATTGGCATTATAGGCTATTCACCCCCCCTCTAGCTTATTTGAGCATTATTGTGGACCAACATCACCCGATGTTTGCAAGGATTTGTGTGGAAGTGGACGTTTCTGCGAGACTTCCCTCAAGAATGTGGCTAGGTACTTCAAAGGAAGATGGGTTTTGGCAAGGGATTAAGTTTGATGGCAACATTGCCTACTGTTCTGGCTATGGGTTATTGAGACATCTTGCCATGGATTGTCGTAAACAAGTGAGGACTAATAATTACATGGGAGGATCAAAAGAGTTTAGGGGTAAACAGGTGTCGGGGATGGAGAAACCGCCAATCACTTTTACGGGTACTGGTGTCGTAAGCAGCCCCATAAAGAATTCTGAATAGGAGGTTAGGGAGCAACCGGTGTTGCAACGTTGGCAACCAGTGACAGTACTACAGAAAGGCAATTCAGAATCCACCTCTCATGCAGAAGATGACCGAGGGCAGGTGGTTGAGACGAAGGTAATTGACATCCCAGCATCTCCGAAGGAGAATGCAGACACAAGCATTGGAGAGATGAAACAGCCGATTGCCGCCCAACCAAATAATCTTGAGACGGAGGAAATCTTAGTTCTAACCACTATGGATGTGAACAATAAAGAGAATACAGTGACTACTAATGTGAGGGGGAAAGCTGGCATGACTGAGGAAGGTGTTGAGCTTATGAATTCTTTCGAGTTGTTGGATAATTTGGGTGATGTTGGCGCGGATTTTGTGATGAAGCTGTGGGGCTCAAAATCTTTAGATGGGAACTCTGACAGACCGGAGACGTATTTAACACGATCAGTATCCCTTGATAATCTAAAGAACAAAGATCAGCCGAGGAGTAAGATAAGTGATTTTCAAAATTTATGTCGAAAGTTGGGACAGAAAGCAAAACATAAGAAGTATACACATGATAATATTCGCCTCACACGGGCAAGGAGTAATAAGGCAAAAGCCTCAGATTCTCAAATTGATATATAAGTTTTTAATGTCGATTCTTATATGAAATGTTCAAGGAATTGGTAACAAAGAGACAGTGGATTATATAAAGGTTTTAATTGGGCAACATAATCCAGCTTTATGTGTGTTTTTGGAACCGAAGATTCCCGGGGACAGAATTAGTAGAATCGCTAAGAGATTAAAGTATAGCAGTTATATGCATCAGAATCATATTAATCATCATATTTGGCTTATGTGGGATGATAGAATGGTTGTTAGCTTTATGAATGTCACTAGTCAACAGATAACAGTTCGGTTAAAGATGGCTAGTGAGGAAGTTATTTTGGCTACTTTTGTTTATGCGGCATGTACAAGGGCCGAAAGACAAGATTTATGGTCAGACCTTTCTAATATAGCAGGATTTTGCTCCGACCTTTGGTTGGTTGGAGGGGATTTTAACATTATTGCTAATGTAAATGAGAAGTTAGGAGGGGTAGGTCATGACATCCAATATATGAATGACTTTAATGACTGTATGATTCATGCCGGGCTGGGTGATGCGAGTTTTGAGGGAAGCAAATTTACGTGGTGTAATAATCATGAGAATGGGTCTAGGATTTGGCAAAGAATTGATCGGGTATTGATTAATGGGTTATATACGGCTATGTATGGAGGAGTTACAGTTGATCACTTATGCCGTGTCATCTCGGATCATTCTCCGTTACTTGTGGGGTTTCCGTTTGTTTCCAAACCAAAGAGTCAATTCAGATTTCATCGTATGTGGGTGGATCATCCGAGCTTTCTTCAATTTGTTTCAGATCAGTGGATTCGCGCGGTTGTGGGGGCTGATATGGAAATTCTGCACAAGAAACTATTCTATTTACGGAAACAATTGAAAAAGTGGAATTGGGAAGTTTTTTTTGGCAACGTGCACCGTAAATTGGCTCAACAGCAAGATAGAGTTTTATATTTAGAGGATATGTGTACTCAACAAAGCGGAGAGTTTGCCTTGGCTGCATTGGCAGACGCTAAGAAGGATGTTGCTCAATTTATTAAATGGGATGATGAACTTTTGCAACAGAAATCTAGGCAATTATGGCTGCAGGATGGTGATCGAAATACCAGTTACTTTCATGCGAGTATTAAAGATAGATGCCGGAGGAATACAATCAAATAGAGGAATAAGGATGGAACTTGGCGTACTGATAATGTGGTTATCGGCGACAAGGCATCAACTTTCTTCAATACTCTTTTTTCGAGTTCGGACCATGTGCTGGAGGAGAACCTGTTTCAGAACTTCCCTAGACAAGTTGGTGGTCAAGACAATGAGCTGTTGGAAGCCATTCCTAGTGAGACTGAAATATGGTCTGCGATTCAAGGTTTAAATCCTAATAATGCTCCGGGTAATGATGGTTTGACAGGTTGGTTCTTTTGTACGTGTTGGGATATTATCAAGAAGGATGTGGTGGCTGCGATTCAGGCCGTTTTCAAGGGGACGGAGTTACATCAAGGTTTATCCACTACAGCTATAGTATTGATTCCTAAGGTGGAGACCCCGGCATGTCTAAGTGACTTCCGTCCTATTAGTCTCTGCCCATTTGCAGGTAAAATGATCTCTGAGATTCTGGCTTCCAGGTTGGCTAGTGTGCTTCCGAGTATTATATCTATGGAGCAAACATGTTTTGTCAAAGGTCGGAGTATTCAAGAGAATGTGGTCCTGGCTCACGAATTAGTTCATCGGATTGACAAACAGACTAGAGGAGGTAATGTGATTTTTAAATTGGACATGTCCAAAGCATATGATAGGCTTGAGTGGGATTTTCTTTTGCGAGCTATGCACGGATGTGGTTTTAGAACGGGGGTTTATGGGTTGATATATCGTTTACTAAGCAATGTGTGGTATACCGTAAGGGTTAATAGGGGAAGCTATGGGTTTTTCAAATCAACTCGTGGGGTTAGGCAGGGGGATCCATTGTCTCCTCTTTTGTTTATAATTGCTCAGGAGGTTCTTTCTTTTAATATCAAGGTGAAATCTGAGATGAGTTTGATCAAGCCTTTTGTTAATGGGAGGGGTGGCATAGTGATTTCACATCTTTTTTACGCTGATGATATGCTTCTTTTTTACAATGCTAGCAAAGGTTCCATTTAGGCTTTGCGGAAGGTGTTGAGTGACTATGAAAAGGCTTCTGGTCAACTTATAAATTTAGAGAAAAGTGGGTTTTATGTTTCAACACTGCCAAAGGAGAAGGATTCGTCAAATCGTAGATTGGTCTGGTTGCACTCATAAGAACTTCCCTATGATCTACCTGGGTATTCCTCTTTTCAAAGGGCGGATTAAGATACAGTACTTTGAGGATTTGGTGTCTAAAGTGTTATACATAATTGAGGGTTGGAAATCACATCTGCTCTCCTTTGGGGGTAAGCTAACGCTACTTCGATCTGTGTTATATAGCATTCCTATTTACTCTCTAGTGGCTATTCGTGTCCCAAAGAGAGTTCTGGCCTGTATTGAAGCAGCCATGGCAACATTTTTGTGGAGTAATAATGGGGATAAACGTATGCATTGGGTGACCTGGGACGTTGTGTGTAGATCTCTTGAGGAGGGAGGTCTGGGGCTTCGCAGACTTGGTCATGTTATGGACTCCCTTCAGGCGAAGTTAGCTTGGGTTGTGTTGAAGGGAAAGAGTCTATGGGCTCGTTTTGCTTTGTCCAAATATGGTACTGTCGGAAGTATAAATAATGGGATTATGTCGCCGATAGGCCGTACGATTTATAGTCATATGGGAGACGTTCAACAATGCAGTGGATGGTTAGTAGGGCGAGGAAATATTTCCTTTTGGAGTGACAATTGGTGTGGAGTTACTCTGGAAGGTCCACAGTAGAGTTCGGGATGCGTTACCTCAGCTGGAGCAATTTTCTCATTTAATTTTTGACGAAAACCTAGTGCAGATTCGAAGAGTTCGGTTGACTGAGAATCAGGATGACTCTTTAGTTTATAGTCATACCAATACGGGAGATTTTCAAGTCACAGCTCATTGGCAACATTCTCGTTCTATTTGGCCTCGTCAGTTCTGGGCAGGTAAGATTTGGCAAAAATGGATCCCTCTCAAGATTAGTGGATTTATTTGGAAGCTAATTAATGGTGCATTCCCTGTGGATCTTCGTCTTCAGTCGAAGAATATTGTGATTGTGTCTAAATGTGTTTGTTGTGAGAAAGAGCATGATAGAGAATCTATTGCTCACTTGTTCTTGCATTCAAAATTGACTGGGGTGGTTTGGACCTACTTGGCTAGGTGTTTTCATACAATTGATAATTATGAAAACCTCAATCATTTGTTCTCAGTTTGGCCGCGACATAGCTCTTTGAAAAATCAGCTTGGGGCGTGCAAGGTGGGGGCTGTTATGTTAGGCTGTTGGGAGTTATGGAAAGCTAGGTGTAAGGCGGTTTTTGAGAATGTTCCTATGCGAGGAGAGGAGATTTTGAAGAAACTGAGTAATGGTTTAAGAGATTTAATGTTCACATACAAGCCTAAGATGAAGGAAAGTGTGAGGGGTAGTGTAGGCATTCAGACTTTAAGGGTCCCGATTAAGGCAGTTGCATTTCGTCGTGGTAAATGGGTTAGATGGGATCCTCCTCCTTTTGCTAGTTATAAGTTGAATATAGATGGTTCGGCGAGGAACATGCATTGTACGAGGGGGGGGGGTGACATTATCAGAAATCATCAAGGTAGGTTGATATGTGCCTTTTCCACGTCTTATGGACAGGGCACAAATACTTTTGCCAAAACTTCGGCGCTGCATTGCTTTGTGTAGGAGACTAGATCTGGAGAAGGTGTCCGTCGAAACTGATTTGTTAGTGGTCGCGCAAGGTTTGCAAGGTAATCAACCCTTCCCCTGACAGTTTGACTATGAGCTTAATGAATGCAAAGAGTTACTTGGATCGTATTCCATTCGACATGTTTACAGAGAGGCTAATTGAGTAGCTGATAAACTTGCTGAGGTGGCCCATTCTTTGGTTAACTATGTGATTTATGATACTATGCAGCAGCTTCTAGGGAGTGTGCGACAAGCTTGTCGATTTGATAGATTGGGTATTTTTAGTCTCCGTATTTGAGTTTCTTTTTGTATTTCTAGTAGAGGTAAGGCTCCTTTGTCCTCCCATCTGTGGGCTAGGCTGGCTGTCCCCCTCCTTGTTCTTCCTTTTATTTTAATAAATTCTGCAGGGTGTCATCCTTGTTTATTATTATTTTTTAAAAAAAGCTTAGGTTTGTGAAGAATGATAGAGTGAAAATAAGTGCCAAGTGTAAGGATGATTGTCCATGGTATATTTATGCTTCTGGGCTAGGTTATGGAAGGAATATCTTCAGAATTATGACATTTATTAACAATCATAACTGGAATAGAGTGTTAACTAATAAATGTGTAAACTCTAGGTGGATTGGGGAGCAATATGCTGAAAAATTTAAACTAAACCCCACATGGCATGCTAATTCATTCTTTCATACAACTAGGTAGAGATGTTAAATTGGGTTGGCTCTAACCCTATAGGGTCAGCGCTATAGGGCCGCGTGTTAAACGGGCCACTTAAATCACAACCCTAACCCTGTAGGGTACGGTTTAACAGGGTCAGCCTTATTGACACATGATACCTTATTTAAATCAAAAAATCAAAATTTAGTAACAAAAATATTGACGGACAAGTGACAACGATTAACAATACGAATTAAAAACATGAAATCAAGTTTTCTTTTGAGAAAGTATCTTCTTCAACAGCATTATCCTCTTCATCTACAATAATAAAATAACATAAAATAAATGTTGCTAAGTTAATACAATCAAATATTTTAATCAAATAGTAAAATATAATACTAAGGTCAACCCGTTTAGCACGGAATTTAAACGAGTTGCATTTTCCCGACTCTAACCCTTTCCGATTCCCGATTAGCAAGGTCAACCATGCGGATCTCGACCCTTTTAACATATTGAATTATGTATCCAAAAATCTCATTTTGACCAATTTTGGAAACTTATATGTCTTAGAACTATACTTACAACTATGTTTGGGTTTGACTTTCATCAAATACACATACATCATCACAAAGCTAACAGGGGATAGACATTGGTTTACCAAATGAAATGATAATATATACTATGCATTTGAATTTAATACAAACAAGTCAGGATTTTTGATTGGTGTAAAGGGTCATCCATAAGTTCCTATCCTCTTGGGAGGTTTTGGGTTCGAATCTCGATTCTAACATTTTGAACCTTCATTTTAGCCAAAAGCTTCCAGCCTATGGGCCAGCCCTAGAATCCGTAGTTTGCACGTGACCCTATAGGACCAGCCCGTTTAGCCCACTTATTAAACGGGTTGGATTTTCCCAACCCTAATCATTTCATGTTTCAGGTTAATAGGGTCGATCCTACGGTTTTCGACCTTTTTAACATCTCTACAGCTGGGAAAGAGTTTGAAATTGAAGTGTCTAGGAGTAGTGCTTACAGAGCCTTACATTTTGCTAAGAATAATGCTGAGGCAAGTCTTGAATCTTAGTATGAGGCTTTATGTGACTACAAGGAAGAATTGATCATGTCAAATCCAAGAACAACTGTTGAGATACTCTGTGATTATGAAAATGATAATCCTATCTTTAAGAGAATATATGTGTGTCTTGGGGGGTCTAAAAAAGGGATTTTTAGAAGGTTGTTAAAAAGTTATTGGACTAGATGGCTGCTTTTTGAAGGGATCAGTGAAGGGTATGATTCTATCAACTGTTGGGGTAGATGATAACAATGGGATGTGGCCAGTGGCATATGCAGTGGTTGAGGTGGAAAACAAAGACTCTTGGACTTGATTTTTACAACATTTGTTGATAGATATAGAATGTGTGAATTCATACCATTGGACATTCATTCCTGACAAGCAAAAGGGTCTTGTTCCTAACCTTGAGGCCCTTGTCCCTAATGCTGAAATTAGGTTCTGTTTGAAGCATCTTCATGATAATTTCAAACTACAGTTTAGGGGTATTGTTTTGAAAAAAACAATTGTATGCTTCTGCTAAAGCATCTTATGTGCAAAAGTTTAACATTGAGACGGAGAATCTGAAGTAAAAAAGTGTATTGGCTTATGAATGGTTGAGGGGAAAACACCTGCACATTGGAGTAGGGCATTTTTTTTTCTACAAATCAGTATTGTGATATGCTACTAAATAATTTGTGTGAGGCATTTAATTATTGTATTTTAAAAGCAAGGTCTAAGCCTATCTTAGAGTTGCTTGAGTGGATTAGGATCTACATGATGGCAAGGTTGCAGAAATATAGGGAAAAGATGAGGCAATATCAAGGTTTGGTGTGTCCAAGGATAAGTAAGAAGTTTGATAAGTACAAGGCTCAATCACATGGGTTCATCACAATATGGACTGGGATTAGAAAGTACCAAGTCACAGGTATGTATGGGGACCAGTTTAAACTTGATATGAGTACTCAAGTCTGTTCTTGTAGAAAGTGGCTACTGTCAGGTCTCCTTTGTCCACATGCAATATCTACCCTACATCATAACTAGCTTGATCCTGAAGATTTTGTGGCTAAGTGGTATAAGAAGGAGACCTATATGAAGGCCTATGAGCATATGGTGTATCCATTGAGGGGTAGAGACATATGGCCCAACACCAACATAATACTGTAGCCTCCAAAACAAATTGGAAAAACAATGCTTGGGAGGCCTAAAAGAAAAAGAATCAGGCAGTTGGATGAAGGTAAATGGAAGCCCAACAAGCTGAGGAAGTACAAGGATACTGTGAAATGCAGGATTTGTGGGGAATTTATCACAATGCTAGGACTTATTGACTTATGTCACAGGTTAACAAGAAAGCCTTAAAAGAACCAAGTGAAACAATAAGCTTGGTAAGCAAAACTGTAAGTGTGATTGTAATCCAATTAGAATATGACATGTTATGTCTTACAAGTGTATCTTTCAAACTGTTATGTCAACAAAACTGTTATGTCATAAGGTTAAGAAGAAAGCCACAAAAGAACCAACTCAAACAGGTACATCAAGTCCAGGGGATGATCTGAATCAAAGTAAAATATTAAGTATAATTGTAATAAAATGTAAATGTGGTTATAGTATTTTGCAAGTAAAGATCAACTTTCTTATTTCTGAATGGTTATCTCTGTCATAGATTACACCAAGTGCAGGGGTAAGAACCATAACTCAAACTGTAACTGGGACCATTCAATTTGCTGATGGGAGTACTCAACCTATACAGTGCACCAAAAAAACTGCAAGGAAGATGATTTGAGAGTTTGAAGTAGTGTTGATATTAGTAGGTTTTTGCTCATGTGTTGAACAATTGGTGATGGGAGTACTCAACTTGAGCAGTGCACCAAAAAAATTGCAAGGAAGATGATTTGAAGAGTTTGAAGTAGTGTTGATATTAGTTGGTTTTTGTTCATGTGCTGAACAATTGGTGAAAATGTTGATAGTTTGAACATTATGAAACTATGTGTAAATGTTGGTGTTGGTATTTAGGTATATCTGTGTTGGTAATTACATAAATGTTTTTGTAATGTGCGTTCTTTTGTAGAGATTATGAAACAATGTGCCCTTTTCTCAAAAGGAATATCATTTTTGTAATGGAGTCATTGTTTGTGTAATGAAGGTACATTTGTAATGACACTAAATTAGTACAATCCAATGGTATTTATGAATTTTTAGTGCGATTCAATTTGTTAGTATTTATGATTTTTTGGGTACCAAATTAGTAAAGTGAATTAAGCAAGAAATGTCATTGCATTCCATTCCAATGGTACCAAATTAGTAATGACACCATTAACTAAGAAACAATTAAGAGGATTGTTGTAATATTAGATTCTTCTCAATACATAATCTGATTACCAAAACAGAGGATTGTTGTAACATTACAATTTTCTTCCGAATACATAATCAGATTACCATATACAACAATATTTTATATGACTACAAGTACCAATACATAATCTGATTACATTTTCTGATTGATTGCCTTGGATGCTAATACATACAAACTTATTCTCAAACATCCCAAACAGAGGCCAAATTCAATCCTTCAAACTAGAAAAAGTAACACCAACAGCCAAAAAATTACAACCACGTGAAGAAAATAAATAATTTCCCCTCTCTGTTGCACTTCATTTTGAGTTCCATTATCTCTTTTTGGTGATGATTGATAGATTGCAGTCGACCCGGAATCACTGTAGTCGATCTACGGCACATTGGAGGATCATGCCAAGTAAAATAACCACATCCCCCATCCTGAAACTTATGAAAAAAGGAATCTGGGTTAACAAAGGAGGCCACAAACCTTAAATAGAAGAAATGGAATGTGGGTAAAAAACCCTCAATCGAAAAAAAAAGGGTGAATCATTGTTGGAATCATACAATGAATACTTACCTGACCATAGTTTGCACAGCTAAGTAATCTTCGACCAGGATTTGCTGCAGTCCACGAGGCCTTTGTTAGAGATTAATTTATTGAAATTGTTTAATGAATTATATTGCTTAAATTAATCTATTATTAGTTTTGCCTTTCTTGATTGTTACTAATTAATGGATCCGCTCCCCTTGTGGTGTAGCCACTCCATCTTCAATCTTCATCTTCTCTAGGGATGCCATCCAAACGTCGAGCTTTGCTCTGCCAACCAACCTGCCACCCCGGTGCCCTTGCTCTCTGGTTGCATGTCCTCCCAAATGCCTACAAAAGAAACCCATGGCCTCCTCATTTCAACCACCCCAAACCTCTCCCACGGCTTTCCTTCTTCCTCTCTTCTCCCTAACCTTCTGCGCAAGTGACCAAGATTGCCAACCTCTTCCTCCCTTGCCTTATGCAAGAGAGCCTTCAAGCCCTTGGCCTCCGGCCTCCTGCCCCCTTGGCAACCTCTTCCCTTGCCCGAGCAAGCGAGACTCTTCCATCCTCGCCCCGACGAGCCGATCTAAAAAGCCAAATAGTGTTGTTACGTTGCCTGGATACAATAAAAATACAACAAATACAACAATGACAACATAAAAAAACTCTCTCTCTCTCGAGGAGATAGGGGAAGCACTCATCAATCACTTAATCCTAGGCATACTGGGATCAGATACTCACACTATAAGAGGTAGGTGTATTAACCTATTATTCTACCCCGTAGTTAATTTAAATAAAATAAATGTAGATATAAATTATATTATTATGCGTGTAAATATTATTTGTAAATAATATAGTAATTAGCTTATATTTTAAATGTAACAAAATATAATATTTTTCTCTGTTTAATATATTAAATAAAGTCGTATGTAGTTTAATGTCCATAAAATGTGAAAATAGTTATTATTATGCTTAAATATATTAAATAATGGCTAATATACTTTAAATGTTAATTCATCATAAAATAGCTGTTATTATGCCTAAATAGTACTTAAAATATATCTCCTTCATTTTCAAATATAAGACCCAATATGAGACCAAAAGGGCGAGCTGGGTGCCTATCCCCTTCCCAACTCGTAACTTAGCCCCCCGAATATACACTTTCTGGTATTTTGAGTTTTTCTATATTTAACCTTAAAATATAGGTGACGACTTTGTATACACATTTTTAGATTCCATAACGAGGCCAAATGCATTCTACGAACTTTAATGTTTTGAAACACGTCACTTTCTCACGTGGCGGTGGGTGTGTCGAAACGGGGTTCTCACAGTGGTGACTCTGCTGTGGATATTGGTTTTTTAAAAATAAAACAGAAAGAGTACTAGAATCACTTTTTTGAGGTTTGCTAATTTGTTTACATACATAACATGCTTCCATACATGCATAGTCTAGAATATTACTACCAATATTCTGCGAAAGTTAGGAAATATTTGTGATTTTTATTTTTTTGAGCGAAAGCAAGACATGTAATATTTATTTATTCATTCTGTCATTTTTATTTTGGTGATTAGGATCAAATGTAATTAATGGCAACTGATAGTTTCCTCACTTTTCTTTATATTTATTGATGTGATGGCCGTCTCACACACTCGGTTTGTCCCTTATTGGATTCAAACTAATCTGTCGAGAAAATCCACAAACAAACAAAAAGACATGCCAAAATTTTAATGTTTTATATTTGCAAAAAGTTTCATGCTTTTTAGCTAAACTCACACACATGCACTCATGTAGAGATATTTCGAACTGTTACCCTTTTAAACCCGGATAAACACGCCCGGGGTTCCCTGTTCATAGAGCTTGAAAACCTCAACCGAAATTATCCCGCTCTAAACCCTTTATACGAAGGGCCAATGGGGCGTAAAGCCAGCCTAGCCTGCATCAGCCACGTTAATATGCATATATATCCTTTAGGACACTTCATTGACCGGTCAGTTTTTGTACTCCAAAATTAATAACCCATCCCAGATGCATGCAAATGTCAAAAATAGATTTTGTTGACCAAGAAAAATATATCATGGCATAGTCAACAAAATGCATTGAAATTGACCAATAATTTTAGTGGTATCTCGTTAGAATGATTGAATGGTGGATCCCAGAAAGAGTATAGGCCCTTCGCCCATGATTTGTCTGATCTTGGGATTATCAATTGGGTTTTGCGACTCTTGAAGTCATGGATGAAGTCGGTTGGAGATTTCTGTTAATCCTCCAAGAAAACTTCTGAGCATCTATTCATTATTTTCCCCATACACGCATCCACCCTTTGTTTTAGTCATTTTTGGAACTCTGGATTTGGAGAGCATTCGGGGGTTTTTGTATTGGAATTCATGGAGGTCTGTTCATCTTCGGTAGCCATTCTACCAAAATATATATTTGAACTGATCTTTGTTTCTGAACCAAAATATGTTTTTTTTTAGGAAACATGGGCGGCACCCTGCGGAATTTTATTAAAATAAGAAGGAAATACAAACTTGAGGGGGGCAATCAGCCTAGCCCTTATAAATGGGAGGACAAAGAAGCCTTACCTCGAAATAGAAATACAAAGAAATAGCAAAATAATGAAACTTAAACCCTGCGTCTAACATATGGAGTACCAGCTTTATCAAGAGCAATAGAACCACGGATGCGGGGAGGCAGAGAAGAAACATTATGAAACTGTAAAGAAGTAGAAGAATCGCAGCCCAAGTTGGCGAGAAGGTCCGCAACACTGTTAGCTTCCCTGAAACAGTGACAAGGAAAGTAATTCATCTGTCGAAGAACATCTTTAATCTGGTGAAGAATTGCCCAACATTTCCAAGGAAACTTGTGATTTGTGGTGAGGCAATCAACAAGAACCTTGGAATCTAGCTCAATTACAGCATCTCGAAATCCAGCTCCTTTAAGCCATTTCACACCTTCCAACAAAGCTTTAGCTTCAGCAATAGAGTTCGTAGACTGAGTATAAAAGGAGGAAAAAGCATATAGAAGATCTCCGTTCGAGTTACGAACAACTCCTCCACCTCCACTAAGGCCCGGATTACCGCGGGAGGCTCCATCCGTGTTTAATTTAACCTTCAAAAGATGGGGGGGGATCCATTTAACAATCCGGACAGGATGAGAAAGCAACTGGTTGGAGCTTAAAACCGTGGAGGAATGATGAGCATCAGTCAAGGCAGATAAGTCCTTGCGAATAGAGACTATGAGAGAGTTGGCCAATTGGCCTTGCCCATCGAAGAAGAAAGAGTTTCTGTTCTTCCAAACGTGCTAAAGAATCAATGAAGAAGAACAATATGATGCACAGACTTCGGTTGAAAAAGCCACCAAGTGAGACAACATTGATTGATAGAAGAAAGATAATGCGGCACTTGGAATTCAGCCCCTAGAACAGCCCACACCTGAGCAGCTATCGGGCAGTGAATAAATAGATGGTTGAAAGTCTCGGCAGAGTTAGCAGAGCAGCAATAACACCGAGATACCATATTAAAGCCTCTACGAAGAAGAACTTCATCAATTGGTAACCGACGAAGAAAGAGTTTCTACATGAAGACGCTTATATTCTTAGGAAGTTTAGAGTGCCAATAAATTTTAGCCGTTAGCAACTTAGGACTGTGAGTACGGAGAGACTGCCAAGTTGATGAAATTGAGAATCGGCCAGAAGAAGTAAGCTTCCAGCAGGCAATATCCTCAGAGTCATTGAGGTAACAGTCCTGATCCTGAATACGTTGGATATCTCGAGAATGATTGTGGGCAGCTATCGAAGGATCCAAGCAGGAATTATCAGAAAAAAGTGCATGAACTGTGGAGGCAGAAACATTTGGCGGCTGAGGAAGGAGGCCGTCTTCCAACCAACTATCAAACCATGGAGAACATTGCCCACGGCCAACCAACCATTTCATATGTTGCTCTACAAAAGGCCGAATTGATATCATGCGACGCCAAACATGAGAGCCATTCATATTCGTTTGAGCAGGATGATGAGATCGACAATATTTAGCCATGAAGAAGCTGGACCAGAGGGTACGACAAGTACGAAACCTCCACCAGATGCTAGCTGAGTAAGCCTTAGATATCTCATGAAGGGGACGAATGCCAATTCCTCCTTCAGAGACCAGAGAGCAGCACTTGGACCAAGCAATCCAGTGGGCACAATTTTTCTGATCAACTTGGCCCCAAAAGAAGTTGGCCAGCAGACTTTCAACCAATCTGATCACAGATTTAGGAGGATCAATGGCCGCAATATGGTAAGCAGATACTGAGTGCAGAACATAATTGATGAGCGTAATTTTTCCTGAAGCCGATAACAAATGACCGATCCAAGAATCAATGCGTGAGTGAAGTTTTAAAATGAGTGGGTCAAAGTATTTTTTCAGCTTCCTGCCACTAAATAAAGGGCAGCCTAAGTATATCAGAGGAAACTCCTTTCGAACATATCCCAAGCAAGAAGCTATAGATGCAATGCGAGTGGGTGCAAGTTTGGTGGAAACTGTAAAGCTGCTCTTGGTAACATTGATAGCCTGCCCGGAGAGCTATTCGTAATCAGAGAGAAGCTGACGATGTTTAGCTAAAGACTGAAGGCTTCCATTACAGAAAATGATTATGTCGTCAACAAAAGCTGAGGAGTAAGTAACATGAGGATGCGAAGAATGTAACTCATTCAAACTACGACTGAGCACTTCTACTGCTATAATAAATAAGGCTGGGGAGAGGGGGTCTCCCTGACGAAGACCTCTCGAAGACTAAAAAAAACCATAAGGAGCACCATTAACCAGAACCGAGAACTAGTTGTCAGCAATTAAACGCCAGATCATGTCAATAAAAGTCTCGCAAAACCCAAATCTACGGAGAACTTTTATAAGAAAATGCCAATTAACCCGATCAAAAGCTTTGCTCATGTCTAGTTTCAGAATAATGTTGGACCCCGAAGTCTTCTTATCAAGATGAGTCATCAGCTCTTGGGCAAGGAGTATGTTGTCCTGTATCACTCGGCCTTTAACAAACCCACTATGATTAGGAGAAATAATAACAGGGAGAATGCTTCCCAGCCGAGTGGCAAGAATTTTAGAAATTATCTTATTGCTGAAGTTACATAGACTTATGGGACGAAAGTCCGAAAAAGAAGTCGGGTGATCTGTCTTCGGGATAGTAACAATGAGGGTGCTAGTCCAGCTTTTAGGAAGCGAAAAACCAGAGAAGAATTCCAAAATCGCCGCATAAAGATCAGGGCCAATGATGTCCCAGCAATAAGAGAAGAATAAGCCGGAGAATCCGTCCGGGCCAGCAGCACTGTCTCCATTCAAAGAGTGAACTGCACTTTTCACCTCATCATAAGTCGGGTAGGCTACCAACGAAGCATTCATCTCATCCGAGACAAGAGAAGGAATGGAATGAAGTCTATCATTATCCACAGTGGCCACTGCTTGGAGCTGAGATTGGTAGTGAAGGACAGCCTGATTTTTAATCTCAGATTCTTTCGTAATGTAATGGCCATCAGTTCCAAGAATGGAATGTATATGGAGGCGACGACGAGTTTGCTGGACGGAAGCAAAGAAGAGTTTTGAACTGCCTTCACCATCCTTAAGCCAATTGAGTTTAGATTTCTGCCGCCAATAATTCTCCTCCACTTTGAGGGCCTGCTTAAGCTGAGCATGAGCCAGATTCATTTCAGTTCGGTCTTCAGAGGAACGGGAATTCTCAAATCTAGTTTCAGCACATTGAACCTCGTCTTCAGCCTTTTGGATATTGGAGAAAACGTTGCCAAAAACCTCCTTGTTCCAAGTTCTCAAAGCACTCCTACAAATGGAAAGCTTTTTTGCAAAGACATATAAAGGTCTGCCAGAAATCTGTTCCTGCCAATGATGTTGAATGAAAGGTAAAAAAGAATTATGAGCAGTCCAAACATTAAGAAATCGAAAAGAAGAAGGATGCGAAATATGTTCCCTGAGAATGGAAGTGAGAATAGGAGCATGATCAGAACAAGTTCTGCTCATGTGTCGGACTGAAGTAGTACCAAACGAATTCTGCCACGAACTGTTACAAAGCATGCGATCTAGACGTTCAAAAATGGAGGCTGAACCATCTCGAGAGTTCCACCATGTAAAGTCATTGCCCGTGTAACCGAGATCAGTTAAACTAGAAGCTGTGATACAAGAGTAAAAATCCATGGCTCCCATTCGATCCCATCCATTGCCACCCGACTTTTCTTCCGGGGATAAAATGATATTGAAGTCACCTCCCACTAGCCAAGGAGAGGAGCCGATTGATGAGCTCAAATCAATGAGGTCTGCCCATAGAGATTGCCGAATAAAGAGATCACAATTTGCATAAACACATGATATCGAAACCGAAGAAGGCCACGTGAAATGTTTAGCCTGAATAGTGAGATGCTCGTCCGTGGCATGCAAGAGATTGCATGTGAATGAACATTTAACAAATAACCATATAGAGCTGTGGTTATTAGCAAAGAAAGTTTTAAACTTCAGTCTTTTAGCTAGGATATAAATTTGCTTAGCATCTAGCATAGGTTCAAATATAGCAAGAAAGGAAATTTTATGGAGTTTAATGAGACGTTTTAATCTAGCAACTGAGGGATCGTTACCAACCCCCCGAATATTCCAAAATAGGAGATTAACAGCCATGAGACGGGGAGGAAGCAAACTGAGATTTAGACCTTGTTTGCACGGAAGTAATAGGGATCGTCTTCTTATTTTTACCACGACCCTTAGGAATGGGAATTGAGGAATCCAAATTGAGATGATCCAGCAAACAGGAGTCAGTAGTACCATCTTGGTTATTTGTAGGACCAGCATCCACTTCGGCAAAAGAGTCATTGTCAATGTCCTCTCCAGTATCCTCACCAGAATCACCATTAGCCGTAACATTGTCCGTATCAAGGGCAGCAAATCGATTAGGGGAGAGGATAGACTCAGTAGGCTGTTGTGCATTCTCGTTTGCAGCGGGACTAGCCTCAAGATCAATCGTGGCTGCATTCTTTATGAGTTCTTGCAAACATTGTTAAGAATCAGGCTGCTTACCATTCTCAGAATCAGGCTGCTTACCATTCTCATTAGTAGGGTTTTGGTTACCAGTTATAATCGGGTCTGGAGGAGCCGAAGGGGAGGGAATAGACCTTGGATCAATCGAAGCTTGTCCAATATTAGAATCAGAAGCAGGAGGTTTTTTTCGTGTCCAGCGAGTTGTTGGAGGGGGGGGGAGGAGAAACCTTAGGAGTTTGGTCATGATTTGAAGGTGGAGGGTTTTTAATCTTACAAGTAATTTCAGAGTGGCCTTGACGAAGGCAATGAGAGCAATATAGAGGGATGTTCTCGGCTGCTACATGTTGCCAAAAACTAGGGTAGAGAGTGCCGCAATCAACCCATACCCGCTTTGGAGGGGGCTTGGTTAAATCAATCTCTACACAATCCCTAGCAACACTAGGGCGGGTGAGATTAATAGTGGGCTGGTCAAGCATGAGAGGTTTACCGAAGAGGGAAGCAATGGAGAAGAGAGTAGTCTTATGGAAAAGATGAATAGGTAACCCCGGTAGAGAGAACCAAACTGGAACAATGGAACTCTCTACATCAGGGCGGAAATCAGGAGTCCATTTAAAGACTCGCATGGGGAAGCGACCTAAGTACCACTGATCCTTTATCCAGAGCCGTTGGTAGTCTTCTTCATGAGCAACCTGAATAAGGATATGCTTGGCATCTAGGTGCCCAATGGTGAAAGCAGCTTTGAGGCCAAATGTTTGGAAGAGTTTGCGAATTGAATCCAGGGATGGGCGGCCATGCGAGAATTTGCCAATGAGTGCATGGGAGAAAGGCTTAGCAAGAGCCATTATGATATCATCCGAGAGTTTTAATGAAGGCTCTCCTTTGTAAGATGATGGAGGGATAAGAAAGGCAGTAATGGCGGGATTTGTGGAAGGAGAAGAGAGAACTAAAGCAAAAGATTTCGAGGGAATGGAGGCTGGATCCGGAGGTGCGGGTGGGGGCGGCTCCACCACGATGCCGGCCGAAAAGAGTAGCCCTAATCTGAGAGAAGAGATCGCACCTTTAGTGTGTGTTTTAGTGTGTTTTTCCGTTTATTCTGAACCAAAATATGTGTTTCTCAAATTGTCCTCTGTTTCTGAACCCAAATTTCTATTTCCTGAGATGTCCTCTGAACCCAAATCTCTAATCAAACGACCAGTATTGTCTCTTTCTTTCCAGGTTCGGGCCATGTTTCTGGGAAAAATAAAGTTGAGGGTATTGTATGAGAAGGCAAGGTTCAAGGTGTTTAGCTCGGGAAAGTACAGTGCGCATCATTATTATTAACAAATGTTTTATTTATTGTCCTGAAGCTGGTCGAACAAGCATAGGTTTGTTTTGACTCTCTTTATTATGCCTTGGAATAGTGGATTCTTTCTCCAGAGTATAAGACCTTTGTATTCCACCTGCCTTTCGAATTCCCAAGATCGGACAAATCCTGGGCGAAGGGCCTATACTCTTTCTGGGATCCACCATTCAATCGTTCTAGCGAGATACCACTAAAATTATTGGTCAGCCCCAGTGTATTTGTGCATGGGATTGGTCATTAATTTTGAGGTACAAAAACCGACTAGTCATGAAGTGTCCTAATAGATATATATGCATTTAACGTGGCTGATGCAAGGGGTAGGTTGGCTTTGGTGTAGGGGTAGTAGTTTTGAATATTTCCACGTTAGTGCATGTGTGTGAGTTAGCTAAAAAAAGCAGGAAACTTTTTACAGATATAAAATAGTAAAATTTGGCCTATCTTTTTGTTTGTTTGTCGGTTTTCTCGGCTGATTAGTTTGAATCCCAAAGGGACGAAGCGAGAGAGCGTAATGGCCATCACATCAATAAATAAAAATAAAAATAGGGAAACTATATGTTCTATTAATTACATTTGATCCTAATCCCCAAAATAAAATGACATAGCAAATAAATAAATATTTATTACATGTCTGGCTTCCGCCCAAATGAATACAAAGTACAAATGTTTCACATCCCACGCAGAATATTGAAAATATAGATAAAGCACATATTTGCAATAATATATGAAAGAAAAGCACATTTGCAATATATTATATACCTATACACAAAAATCTAAACTAATCATGTATGTAAGCATGTTATGTATTTATAAACAAATTAGCAAATCCAAAAAAAATTGAGTGTAGCCCTCTTTTTGTTTTTTGTTTTTTTAAAACAATTTCCCCAACAGAGTCGCTATTGTGAGTGCCCCGTTTCGAGACTCCCGTCATCAGGTGAAAACGGCTTGTTCCAAAATATTAAAGTGTGTGGAATGCACTTGGCCTCATCGTGGACTCTAAGATTGTGATTATAGAGTCGCCACCTCTATTTTAAGGATAAACAAAGAAAAACCAAAAATACTAGAAAGTGTAGGTCCGGGAGCTAAGTTACGAGTTGGGAAGAGGTTAGACACCCAACTTACCATTTTGGTCTCATTTGAGTTTTGCTAAGACAACATGCTTAGGTTATTGTTTTTAGTTTAGAAAACTATATATATATATATATATATATATATATATATATATATATATATATATATATATATGTATGTATATATATATATGTATGTATTTATTTATTTATTTATTTTTCTAGACTAAACATACACAAACTAAGCATGTTTTCCCAACATGAGACCAAAAGGGCGAGCTGGGTGTATAACCCCTTCCCAACTAGTAACTCACCGCCCGAACCAACACTTTCTGATGTTTTGGGTTTAGTTTCTGAGGAAGATACTCCACCCTATTCTGATAGCAGCTAGACGTGTTTCAGATGTCTCAGATAGGCCGAGGCCTTCACGTCTGGTTCCTGGTGTCCAGGCTGATTATTTTGTGCCTGCCGAAGATTTCTCCACTTTCCAGTACTCTCGCGAGGGAAGACTTGTAGAGGAAGCTTTGTCTGATGCTGAGGTACCAGAGCGGTATCAGATTCCTCAGCGGGCCCATGCGGTACACACTTTCCTTTTTTGTTTTCCTTCTTTTTTCCCTTGTCAGACTTGCTGTATCTTTTTATTTTCCTGGACTGATTTTTTTTTTGTAGGTAGACGTATCATCATATCGTAAGGTGGTGAAAGACTTCTTCGGCCTTACCAAGCTGTACAAACGGATGATAGATGACTTTACTTGCTGGGGAAATGATGCCGTGAGCCGAGCCAGGCGCCGAGATGATGACGATGAAGCCCGAAGATCGGGCCGTACTCGAGCAAGAGGATGAGAGTATAGGGTCGGCGGGATCGGCCCTTGGGTTATGGGTGGAGGCTTGGAGAGGAGAAAATCATCATGAGCCCATTAGCCTTTCATATCTGTATTTTCTTTTAATTTTCTTTTTTTGTACTAAACTTTATATTTTAATGCAATGCAATGTATTTTATTTTACGATGCATACTTTTTTGACTCAATTATTCTAACGATGCCTAAAATAAAAGAAAAGGTACCATTACCTAATGTGAAGACACACTGTACTCATGGATGGTGGATTTGAGGGATACACTTTTGGATTTTATCAGGGTTACCGATGCTCTGCGGGGAAAGAGAGGCAGTCACATCCTTATGTACTTGATTTTTCATCGGCTGGTGAAGGCTATTGCATAGCCTCACTCTACGCTTCTCGTGGGCGGACAGTGGCTACACTACGCGAACAGAGGAGCAACCGGGGCAACACCAGGACACCAGGCAGTTTGGGGAAGAAAAATTACGCAGTCCGCAGTAGATGTGGGTGCTGTCCTAAGGGGTTCTAGGTGCGGTGCCCAGATGGATGGTAGGGGGCGCGTCGGACTTTTTCCTGTGCTCGCCTGTTTGGTCCTGTTCATGCATTGTTTCTGCACTGTTTCTGTTTCGGTCGTTTCTACGTTTTTCACAGTATAAAAGGGAGGCCAAGGCAGCGTTATTTTCACACCATCTATTCTTCCTCTCATCTCTTCTCATAACATAAAGTTTTGAGTTGTATTTTCCTTCTGCTTTTTTTGTTCTTTTACCTAGTCAGATATAAATCATGCCCTGTCCGAATGGCTGAGCGCATTCACACTTCCCTGGATACTGAAATATATGAGGCTTCCCTCAATTACTGGGTTCTTTCATCACGAGAGGAAGAGAGAGAGAGAGAGAGTGGTTTGACCACGTGTACGGCTTCTGCTACGTCCTTTCATGGCGGGGGCTCCACATAAACTGGGAGATGCTGATGGCAGCCTCCAGATTCTGGTCGGTTCCATGCCATCGGTTTAATTTTTCTTTAAATGAGATGTGTCCCACCTTTGAAGAATTATGTGCCATGGTGGGTATGCCGACCATTGGACCGATTGTTGTGTCGTTTGTGCGGAGGCATCCCTTTATGGCGATAAGGGAGTTATTTGGCTCGTACCGTGATGACATTCTGAATATTTATAACGGAGTCAGCTTTTATTTGACTGTTCTCCCCTCCATTTATTCTGACTATAGGGATGAGCCGATATATTATCGGCGCAGGCTGGCTGCCCTTTTTCTGTGGCTGCTGGGGAGATACCTCCTGGTGAGCCAACCTGGAGTTATTGATGTTCGGGTTGTTAATTTAGTGCTGCAAGCTCGGGAGCGCCGGGTAAATATTATTCCCATTATCTTGGCTGAGACTTTGCTTGGCCTAGATGCTTTTGCGACCGGTGATAAGACCTTTCCTTCTAGCAGCCCCATTCTGATTCACATGTGGCTAGAGGAGCATTTTAATCAGGTTATGACCCCTGAGCTTGTAGGAGGGATGTATGCGCCTGTGGGCTATGGATCCCGTGGCCATTATCACAATAATCTGATAACTGAGCGCCACTAGATAGAGCACTTTCTGCACATTGGCTCTCTTGACATAGTCTGGGTTGTAAGCCATTGGCAGATCTAAAACTTTTTTCTGTTTACCGGGGCCTACACTCAAGTTATCTTGGCTGGTCTTCGTCAAACCACTTTTTATCTGTCTTACCAAATTCTCCGTCAATTCGGTAAAGAATAGGTCATTCCGGATGAGAAACTTCCCATGATGGACATGCTACGGATTGAGGGAGATGTGGTGTAAGTCCAGTTGGCAACTTACAAGGCTAGGGGGTGAATAGCCTTTTAAAAACTTAGAGGGTTGACTTGTAAAACTTTTAAAAGTTGGCAGCGGAATATGATTTTTGTCAATCAGCTGATATTGGTCAGCTGGCTGATGTTTTTCAAGGAGTTTAAGCTGACAATAAAATGATCGGCTGATTTAAAAAATTATCTTTTGAAAAACTAGATCACTGTATATGAGGAAGTAACTGAAGAACAATTTATCAAAACAACTAAGTAAATGATTATGTAAACAGCTGGCTGACACTTACGGAGATTGAAATTTCTTAAGTGTTAGGTCAGTTTGTAAGAGCTGAGAAAATAACTGACAAGGGAATTGAAGTGGTTCATAGTATAACTGTTACGTCCACTACCAAGTTGGTCAGACTTGGATTTTTGAAGTGTACTAATTTTATTAAAAATATAAGTGATCTCTAATGGATCAGTGTACAACAAAAGACCAGTGTTTAGGGAGAATGATTGAATAACAATCAAACTCGTGAGACAAACTGACTGATTTCTAAAGAGTATGAAGAGGATCACTTAGTGTTTGCCTAAACAATAACTAAAATGAAATAATCAAAAAAGAGTATCTAGCTAAAGTTTTTCAAGAAGACTAAGGCACAGGGAGAATTTCTTTTGAGAGTATATAGCTTTAGACTTCTGTGTTGTTGTTCAAATGATTCCTGAGGATATATATAGAAGAACTTGAAGAACAACCCGTTAGGAACACATTTTGAATTTGAAATGTGTTTGGCAAGTATACGTATCTTCACAAGATCATAGGGATCCTGTTGGAAAGGTTTCTTACGGAATATCTACCAAAGACATAAAACGAGAAAGTGTCAATAAAAGGAAATGTTTAAGCAAATGAAGTAAACAAGCTGACACTAAAATATTGTGGTCAGTTGAAACAAGTAACTGACAAAGAGTTTTAAAACATAAGCTGACCAAAGAGAAATAACTTAAAGTTTTTGGCTGACAACAAGTGGAATGATTTTAAGAAAATTTTATAATAATGCAAGATTCAACAATCTCCTCCTATTTTCTTAAAACCATTCACTTGAAAGCAGAAAACTAAAAATACTTAAGTTCCTGCAAGAAAGATGTTAGTAAGTCAAACAAGTAACATATAAAGGAAGTAACTGGACATTTAAAATCAGGCAGAGGATAATTGTCTACTACAATAAAAACAGATGTTCTAAAAGTTCAAAGTTTTGAGAGAGAGAGTGGTTCAGTCAGCTGTTGATGTGGATCCTTCAGTAGGTTTTTCAACTTGAGCTGCAACTAATGGACCAACTCTCCTTCGACGTGCTTTGTCAACAATGCCTTCATTCTCTGCATCGCCTACGGTTCAGCCTTCCTTAACAATATTTTGTTCAGCTTCAAGATCAGTATCCTTGCCAGCATCAGTACCCCTTTCTTTCTCTGCTTCAGCTTCAGCTCCAGTCACTGGCTTAGATGGCATCAGTTTCAGTCGTTGCCTAAGGATTCTGTTCTCAGCCAAATATGTATCAACTCTTGCTTTCTGCTTCCTCTCCTTCTGAATGGTTTGAAGCAATGTAGCTTTAGCATTGAAAGCCCTGTTGGCTCATTTTTGTTGATAAAGAAGGATAGTCCTCCAATCATCCATGTGAGCCTCTCGAGGGGCACCAACAACAATGGCAGCCTGGACTTCTGTAGTGATGATCTGGGTAAGGTTAGGAAGAAGGGAGGCAACTTGTTGTTGGAGGGTAGCAAGCTGATTGGTGTGAAGAGTGAAAGCAGATTTCATCTGGAGATGATGAACATAGAGAAGGTCCAGCTTGGCTGAAGTAGAGAGAGTTCTTGAAGGAGTAGGTTCTAGAGCAGGAGAGTGAGAAGTTCCAGGAGCACTGGAGAAAAGCTGAAAAGAGTGGATGTCAGCATCCTCAGGGTCTGGAGGGAAGAAAGTATCCATAGGGTAGGCTGGAACTTGGGTTTGGGGTTCTGGTTTAAGAGCATGCATGATATCAGGAAAGACAATTTTCTTTCATGTGGGGTGTTGTAGAGCCTTAGAGATAATTTCCCTTTGTTTCCTAGCTTTTCTGCAGGCCAGTTGAGAAGGGCTAATGAGGGACTCATCCTCAGAAGTGGACTTGGAGGAGTCAGAAGAGGAGCCTACAGAAGATTTTTCTACTGATTCCCCGGTAGATTGATGAGCAGATTCATTAGTTGAAGAATCATCAATTGGTTCAGGTTTATGGACATGAAGAGGACTGATTGACAATGGGAGTGAGGAGTGAAGAGACAAATCAGACATAATGATTAAAGGTGGAGCCTGGTTTGGGTGAGATGGTTTGTCAGTATCAATCAATGTAGGGGAAGGAGTCACAGTTGTCGATTGGCCAAGACAAGACAATAGCATTGAAGGATCGGGCTGAGTTGATAGAATAGCCGACACAACCGAATTAGTGAAGGAGCATGTCACCAAAGGGGCAATTGGAACAGGAGGAGTGGCTGACACAGCTACGGTTGTTACAGGAGTGGTTGACACAACTGGGGCTAAAACTGGTGTGACTGACACTCGAATTGGTGTAGGAAGAGGAGTAGTGACTGGAAGGACTTATGGTGAGGCTGAAACTGTTGGAGTAAAAGAAGGCAGTAAGATAGGTTGCAAAGTACAAGTGAATATGGGTGCAGGGTCAGTTGAGGTAGTTACAGGCAAAACTGTTTATGAGACAACAAAGGGGATAGAAGAGGGAATCACATGAGGAATTGTGGGAATGGATTCAGAGATCAAAGGATCAGGATTACTTAAGAAGGCATCAGGAAAGGTAGTGCTCAAAGAAGCTCCTCCTGGCATGGAGGCCATCTGTCTGTGTAACTCTATATAGGCTTGGTTTGCAGTATTGACTGCATCTTGCACATACTTGTTGGCAACCCTTTGAATTCTAGCCAGTTTAGCTGGATCAACAAAAGGTTGTTCCCAATCTTGGTGTTGATTATTTTGTTAGATTTATATCTGTTCAGTTCATTACATCTAGTTTTATACTTCAGTGGCTAATCGGGCTGCGTATTGATTAGCGTGGCAACTGTGTATAGAACTTTACCAAGTATAGTTTTTATTGGACTTTACAGGTTCAACGGAAGACCTCTCCACAAGCTTCACCGGAAGACCTGCTCAAAGCCTAAGAACGGCAGACCTTGTGTCCACCTGGTCTCTTATGACGTGTCCTGTCCAGCAATGACTCATTGGATTAATTCAAACTTATCCTAGTCATTATTTGAATTAATCCAAGACATTCCCTGACATATCAAGCCACCGAAAGCAACTTTCCGAAAAGCAGGAAGACTTTTCGTCCTGAACAAATGAAAGCTGTGAAAAAATGCATCGCTCCTACTTTACGCAACAACTCTCGATCCGACACCTAAATCGCCTCCCTTTGAAGATCTCGTAAATCATTACCCGCTCTAGATATCGTGAAGACGAAAAATCCTTGATCGATGCCCCCATGCATTTAATGCATTGTTGAAAAGAGTGTTGAAGTATTCGTATTCTCCAACGGATCTTTGAAGTGCACCGCTATAAATGCCGCCATCAAGACCGAAAAACAAGCACCGTGATGTAGAATCAATCGAACACTTAAAGAATTGCTCGAAACTTCATAAACTCCAAGTCTTACACCAAGAAAATCAAGAGATCCTCAACAGATCTAGAAGTCCTCGCCAACAACAAGAAGCTCATCAACACTTATTGCTTTTTACTTCTTGTTGTTTACATTCATTTACTATATTGCACTTCTCGCATCTAATTAAATATCTTGTATTTACAGTATATTTAATTCCATAGACCCCAAACGCAAGTCAATATTTTGTACACGATCCATTAGAGATATTCTTTGTAATTGATCTAGTGGAAAACATAGTGCACTATTTAAATTCAAGGTTGACTGCCTTGGTGGTGGACGTATCACTCTTTATAGTATGAACCATCCCAAAATACTTGTGTTATTTCTTATCTGTTTGTCTGTCATTTGATCTAGTCATTACTTTGATTATCTTTATCCATTTACAGTAGAACTTAAGTAACTTGTAAAAGGTCTACCGGTAGTTCTTATCGGCAGACCTGTAACAACTATCTTGAAGGTCTTCTGCTACTTCATTCTCTTCGATAGATTGCAAGTATCCTTCAAAGAATTTACTTAAAAAGTTTTAAGTGTTTAATAAGCTATTCACCCCCTTCTAGCTTATTATTGTGCCCATTGGGACCCACAATTGGTATCGAGCCTTACTTCTTTCGAAAACAAGTTTTTCCGAGATTAAACTCTTGAGAGATACGATATAATGGCACAAACACACTACATGCTGCCTACATCTAATGCTAACCACGTCCCAATATTGGACGAAGGTCATTTTGATGTATGGAAGGATAAAGTAATGAGATTTATGAACTCTATTGATACAGATTATGAAATGTGTTACCGCAGTCAACATGTACCAATGAAGCCAAATCTTCTAGCCTCCATTATATGGGAATCTCGTAGTACCTAAAGAAGAATCTGAAGAATGGACAGAGGATGATAGAAAGTCGGGTAGAACTTGACAAAGAAAGCAATCAACATAATCACCGCTCTCTAGACACAAGCACATACCAAATAGTGATTCGATGTACAACTGCAAAAGAGATGTGGGAAGCTCTTGTAGAATACTTGGAAGGAGACCAAGACGCAAGAGATAACAGAAAATATACATACATCTAGCAGGTTGATTCTTTCAAAAAGGATCCTAAGGAAACCTTGAGACAAGCATACGATCGCTTCAGTGAGGTAATAAATAGTTGCTTTTCTCTTGGTAAAACGATGATGACAAAAAGGAAATGAACATGAGGTTTCTAGTAGGTGGTAATGCCAGCACGACACGTTAGCACGAACCAATAAGACACGATTATAAACACGATTACGAGACAAATGACACGATAAGCCCAAAGACGACACGACACAACCTGAAACACGACCATTACCTAAAGACACGAAATTGTTAATATATTGAAATTAATATTTATTGTTGTATTTATGATCAAATAAGATGATAATATTAAAACACGATAATGAGGCACGAACACGACCCGATAACACGAATTGCCACCCCTAGTTTCTAGGCTCTCTAGGTAGCTTATGGCATGTTAAAACCACGGCTATGAAAGAATCCAAGAACTTAAACGAGATGACTCTCCGTAGTCTCTACGCAAGTTTGAAGGTTTATGAACTTGAAGTTAATCAAGCTCTAGAGCAAGACAAACAGCAGCTTCGTAATCGTGTCCTCGCTACCATGGTCCAAGAAGAGATCACTGTTGAAAACAAACCTTCTACTTCTTCCGTGAAAATGATTTTTATCGAGATGAACAATTTGCCATGTTTGTAAAACGTTTTCAAAAATTTGCAAAATATGGAAGAAAGAACACTCACCAACAACCTTTTAGGAAGAATGGTGAAAGCTGATCTAAGGAAGAGCTTGTGTGTTACAAATGTAGAAACCTTGGTCATTTTGCCTCAAAATGTCCTAAGCCAAAATTTGAAGCATACCGAAAACCCTCTTTTAGAAAATTTCAAAAACAAAAGGGTATGTTGGCTGAAGACATAGAAGACAAACAGGTTGCTACATGGTTTGAGACCGATTCAAGAGGAGGAAGATGATTGTGAGCAAGCTAACATACGCTTAATAGCTCATGATTCGGGCCCTACCTATGACTCGAAAATGAAGTCAAAGTTTCACCTAGTCCTTTGGACAAAAATGAAACCAACAAAGGATTTCCAAGTTTTGAAGGAAGAACTTCTCAAGGACAATCAAGATATGCTTGAAGAATTTAATTCCTTTAGAGTAGCCTATGTAAACCGGCCAAGAACTGCGGAGAAACTTCTTACAATGAGAAATCTTATGATGGCAAGTCGAGACTCAAACTCTCAATAGCTTTCAACAAGAGAGTATCAAATCAAGGAAGAAACAAATTTCTTTGTGACAAAATTGACTGCCTATCCGAGCACATCAAAGGACTTGATCTAGAGAAAATTGCCTCAAAGAGACACCGACTCCTCGAAACAAGGATGCATTCAAGAAATCCTTCAAGCCAAAAATCTAGTAACGATAAACGGCATAGGATATTCGATGTGTCTCCTTAACAATCTCTTGGTCATAGAAAGATCCTCAGAAGCTAATGACATATCTTTCTCTAAGAGACATTTGGAAATATAGGGAAACAAGGCATTGGTTATTCAAGTGTTCCTACGTTTACCCCAAAGTTCAGAAAGGTAAAGCCAAAATGAATGACTCAAATGAGAAACTTGAAAGATAACGGTAGAAAGTAAAATCTAGGCAACAACTATGCTAAGGCAAAGTCTGCTGGCGGTAGACCTACTAAACCTCTACCGGTAACTATCAAGTTTGTCTATAAAGCAGCAAGGCTCACTCTA
>CM028379.1:32786912-32817648 GCA_013146195.2 Codonopsis lanceolata
TCATGGATATTCTTGTGGAGGTCATTTTAGTGGAAACAAAAGCTACTAGAAAAATTTTGCAATCAGGTTTTATATTGGCCTCTTGTTTTAGAGATTGTGAATTGTTTTATAGAACATGTGATAAGTGTCAAGAATAGGTGGAATAGGAAAGAGAAATGAAATGCCCTTGCATATTAATTTGGTTGTTGAAATCTTTGATGTTTGGGGTATTGATTTCATGGGTCCTTTTCGTGTCAAATAATTGTGAGTATATTTTAGTGCTTGATTGATTACGTATCTAAATGGATTGAAGCATTAGCAACCAAGACTAATGATGGAAAAAGCGAGTGGTTAAATTAGTAGAAGACTTTGTTTGCTAGATATGGAGTACCTAAGGCCATAATAAGTGAAGTAGGAACTCATTTTACCAATAAATTGTTGAATAATGTTCTTAGAAAGCATGGTGTAACTCACAAGTTAGCTACACCTTATCATCCTCAAACATCCGGCCAAGTAGAAGTTAGCAATAGACAAATAAAAGCATTATTAGAAAAGGCCGTTAGGCCAAATCGTAAAGATTAGGAATCTAAACTTAAGGATGCTTTATGGGCATACCGAACCTTTTAAGACCCCCATAGGTATGAGTCCATATAGAGATGGTATATGGCAAAGCTTGCCATTTACGAGTTGAAATTGAGCATAAAGCCTATTAGGCGATTAAAGAATTGAATTTAGATTTAACATTTGGAGAAGAAAAGATTGTTTCGATTAAATGAGTTAGAAGAACATAGGTTGAATTCGTATGAGAATGCGAAAACATATGAAAAGACCAAGAAATATCATGACATGGGGTTAGCCAATAAAATGTTTCATCCGAGGGATGAAAGTGTTACTTTTAATTCTAGACTAAGGTTATTCAGGAAAATTGGTGAAATCTAAATAGTGCGGTCACTTTATAATCGTCGAATCTATCCTCATGGGTACATTGATATTCAAAATCCTAAAAATAATGAAGTTTTCAAGGTTAATGGTTGGTGACAATTATACAGGAGATGGAAGCTTGTTAGTTTGGTTGAGCCAAGATGTTAAACAAAGGAGCTAAGTGGGAGGCAACCCACTATTTTGAATGTTATTTGTTTTTGTAGTTAGTTTAAATATGTCTTTCTCAGATTAAATTTAATTTTGGACATTTAATTTTTAAATTAAATATGCCAAAATTTAAGTTTGGGGAGAAAAGCTTTATCTTAGTATTGTATTTATATGTTCTAATAATTTTTAGTCTAGAGTTTTGTTAAGTTTTACATACAAGAAAGATACAAAACATAACGGAATTAACGAAAATGGCTAAGCTGCAAAAGCTGATTGAAAAGAAGAAAGAAAATCAAGAGGGATGAAATCGCCCACCTTGCGGGCGCAAGGTGTTGGGGGCTGCGGCCGCAAGGTGCTCGTAAATGTACGTCGTGCAGCATCTTGTCGATCATAGGAATCGGCGGAGAAGATTGAGCCGATCGGTGCCGACCTTACGGGCAGGTGTGGCAAGCGGAACCGCAAGGTCCCATTATATAAAGACATGGGTTTTCATTCGAGAAATCACCGAGAAAATTCTCTCCCTTCCTCAGCGGCGGCAACGGCTTGACCTCTTCAAATTAAGCGGTCGGTTCAACTTCGGCTATTACTTCAAGATACTCTCTCCTCCTTCATCATTCTTCATCTCCTACCTCCCCACATCCACCATTACCCCGTCAAGGTTGAAGCTTTGAAGAAAGAGGAGAACCTCCATTGTTGCCGGCAGGATCTAAGCTCAACACTCAGGCTACACTCTCCATTTAAGGCTGCAAACAAGTAATCCTAACCCCTCTTTTAAATTTTTACGTAAAATATTTGCATGCTAGGGTGTTAGATAATTTTAACATAGATAAAAATTTTGCATGCTTAGAATTAATTTTAATTTTTAAAAACATATTTTAATTGTTAAAACTTTAGTTTTTAATTTTTAATTCAAACAAAATGTTCTGCAAGTAAGCGTAGAAATACGGTGCTTCATCCTCGGCCCCGCTGCCTGGAGGAAGAACAAAATTTTGACATCACCCGATTTGTATCCTACGAGGCCTCGTGACGATATACGGCCAAACTCTCCAAGTCCTTGGTGCCCGAGAGGATTCAAGGTGAAGAATTTGGCCTCGGCCAAATTTTGTGGCTCGTAGGCGGGGGCTTTGATAGATTCTCCGCCAAGGGCCTGGCGGTAGTGCCCATTGTCGAGAATTCTATGCCAATGGCGACATTGGCATAGATGGGGGTGTGTACTAGACATCCGTTAGTGTTAGGGGCACATTAGTAGATTTTTCGTCCCAAAGCATTAACACCTATTTCGGCACCTCCAACTTTGCGGTTGGTGCCGATGATTTTAGCACACACCTCAACCCCCGTATCCCTGTCGAGGTGATCAACTGCGACCATCGCCTCCTGGTGTGGTGTGGACCTAAGTAATCCACCCTTTGGTCCACGCACCATGGAGGAGTCGTTCTCCTCGCAACATGGCCAAGCCCGTGTTCAAATTTGTTTTGGGCGTCTCATGCCCTCCGGCCAGGTCCAACACACCAAGTGACTCGGGGAGAGAGGGCTGCTCTCGACTACACCATTATGTCCTGGTGGGTTTGATGTTGGTCGCTTGATCAACGGCCAAATCAGACCCTTATTAGAGGTAGGACGAATCGGGGTTCGCGTTCCCGCATTTGATCACCGAGTTGTGTAGGGGCAGGCGTGAGATGGCCCAAACACGCGAGAGGCCGGCGGGCTGAGTCCAGGTCCATTCGAGGGCCATTTTGTTTGAACATCACCGGCCGAGGTGAGGGTTCCTCAAGGGAGGAACCCGAAGAGGAGGAGGAGGACCCGCTTGTTGGGATCTCCAATAGGCTAGAAGAGGTTGCCTAGAAGGCCAAATGGCAACTCAACGCAAGCACAAATCGTGCCGACCAAGGCGAGGCTGTTTGGTTGGTTTAACACCTGGGACAAAATGTCTCACTTTATTATGGGCTGCCTCCCGGCACGATCCCCGAGTTACATCCTCATTCGTTATTTCCGCCCGACTCACCGTGAGTCGAGGCCCAAGTTCCATCCTCTTTCGTTAGGTGGATCTGCTATCTCCTTTTGATATTTGTCATACCCCATCAATCCACTCATATGTTCCTCCATTTTGAGGACAAAATAGAAATTAAGTTTGGGGGGATTTTAAGCTTAAAGTCTAAGCGGTGTCCTAGCCTAATGAGGAATGGAGTTGGGCTATGTTTTTAGGGTGAAGAAAATTTCTTTATACGATGACCATCTAAATCTTCACCCTATTTTCCTTTGTTTTTAATTTTTTTCTTATTTTCTGAGGTGTTGCCTTGACCCCAATACACTCACCTTGGATACTCGTGGGTTTCTCTTATGGGGACCCACCATCAAAAGAGTTATCATCATCATCTCCAATTTTCTTTTATAAAAAATTAATTTAAATATATTTTCAAAATTTTCATCCTCAAGTTTAGGTGTGGTAATGCTAGTCGTAGTCAATGAGGAGTTAATGCAATGAACCGCATAGTTAGTCCGTAGATCCCTCTGGAATTTACTTAATTTTGCGAAACTTTTACTTTTCTCCAAATTCTTCATGCACCCACACCAGTCATAACTATGGATTAAATAGAATAGTTTTATAAATTTTATAACACCTACTTCATTACAACAAGATATGCACAAGAATATGATGCATAGCCATTTGAACATACTTGTTGCATTAAATTGTGACTTAGGGTCAATTGCATGATAGTTAGATCCCTTGGATTTTTCTCATTTATATATCTCAAGCACACTTTCGAACCGTGTATGCATGTTAGTCTCAATTGTCCCTACCATCTGTCTTAGCGAATGCTTATGTGAAATCCAGTGATGCTAAACATTCAACCCCCAATTCCCATAGTTGATATGATATTTTGTGTTGTCTTACTTATTTTAAAAACTACATGAGCATTTGGCATTAAGAAATGACTTAGGCCATCTTTGGATCGTTAGAGCCTAAATACTCCCTGACCTATACTAAAAATATCCCTAGTGTCCCCGTTGAGCCTAATGAAAAAGAATGGAGTGTGCTAAGCACACTATTTAAACCCCCATTCGCCATCGTTTCTATTACCCACATTAACTTAACCCTAAAAGCCTATACACTTTTAGCCTACCCTTTGAGAGAGTAGGATGTGGGTGGGGAAATTTATTTTGGAGGACCACTTCTTTTCAGTTAGGCTATTTTTCGGAAGACTTCTTCTTTCCGTCGTAAAAAAAAAAAAGAAAAAAAAATTATGTATCGACGAAAAATGAAACGGAAGAAGAAGAGGGTAACAAAGATTCAAATGGAAGCATAGCTTTCAAGAGAAAAATATGTTAGAAAAATCATGCTGATAAGAATGATATTTTTAGAAGTATATATTGCCCAAAACAAGTTTGGGAGGGGGGGAAGAAGAAAAGTGAAAAGTAAAGAAAAGCACCTCTCCACTTGTAGTCTTTGCAGGTCCTAGCCTAAATAGGGAAAACTTCCTTTTGCTTGGAAGTATGAGGGATAAAGGGTAGTCTTACTCTCTCACTTTGAATTCCAATCCCTTTCCATCAAATCCCCCAACACCTTGGCATTACATTACAAGCTAATAAAGACCTAATGATCTTCTTGCCAATGCTTATGTTGTTTTAACTGTCAAGTGAGTCATATGAAATTGATCACACACTTCATGTTCATTATTATTCGCCCTAAAGCTCACTGTGTTAGCATAATCTTAGCTATTACAAGTAATTGGGATAGGAGAGCATTGTATGTCATGCATAGAAGTGCATGGGATGGATGTATAAGTCTTTTAAATCCTTGGGACCTTTCTGTCTGTAATTGATCGGGTTTGGATGGTAGATCTCATAATTCTTAATGCATGATTTTCTATTAAACTTTGATTTTCATATGAATGTGGTGTTTAGCTTAATAAAACTGTTTTAGTTGAGATATTCTTTAAGACTGGTGAGCACACACACACGGAGAAATTAAAAGTACAAGCAGTTTTAAGAAAAGGTCAACTGGTTTTATGTGACTAAGCCTACATATATGTGGTGAGCATCGAACTGAGATTACTTGCATACCATACACTTATAATTTGAGGTTGAAGCCAAAAAGATTTTATGTTTATTTTTAGTTTAATTTTTATTTGCTTTTGTATTTATCTGTTTTTGTATTTATCTACTTAGTCGAGTCACTCGAAAGAGTCTCCTTGAGTTTGTGGGTTTATAGAGGAGTGTAAATAGTGTCACCCTCCAAAAAGATTTTTCTTTTTTTTTTTGTGTTACTTATATGCTTTTGTATTTATATGTTATGTTTACTCGTGGACGAGCAAAGTTTAAGTTTGGGGGTATTTGATCGATGTATTTTATACGTCGATTCTATATGCTTCTATGGCTTAAATTATGCTATTTCACGAGGCTTTTGGCTACTAATATATGTTTTCGGTGAGTTTTGTAAGTTTCAGGGTTATTAGTGAAAATATGCGAAACTCCAAGGTTTTAAGGGCAAATTTCAAGAAGGGCCAAAAAGGAAAAATGAAGAAAAAGTGAAGACTGCCGATTCTGAAGACCTTGCGGACGCAAGGTACATCAGACCTTGCGACCGCAAGGTAGGCAGTACGGGCAAAAAGCTAAGCAACCAAAGGCCAAACACACTAGAGACCTTGCGGACGCAAGGTACCCAACACCTTGCGACCGCAAGGTGGTCAGAATGCGCTCTTTTCGGATTTTCACACAGTGATTCGATTCGATTACAACTCCCGAGTATATATTGAAGTCAGATGCCGAGAGCAACATAGAGAAAATCGGCTGGAAGCAGTCTTAGGTAGATTTTAGGTAGTTTTTAGATTGTATATCATAATTAGATTGTGTAATTTCAAGTATTGAAGATCAAATCATGTATCTGATCATCTCCATGTGTTGTTCATTGTCTATGATGAACTAAATCATCTATAATCTAGGAGGTGGGAGGTAACTTGTATCGAATTTATGTTTTGATTCTTATATATGATCACTCAATTCTTGTTGATTGTGTTGTTTATCAATCCCTATATTATTTTGCTTTGAACAAATGAATGTAATCGCAAATAATAAAGGCTTAGAGGTGCGGATAACTGCATGACCAATGTGCATATGTCGCATAATCGGCTCACCAACACAATAAATTGGACCTATCGATGCATGAGAGTGATAAGTTAGGACCAGGTTCATACATGATCTAGGTGACAGATAGATCATAAATCTAGGTGACAGCTAGATTGACAGTTCATGTGCTTAGGATATAGAATGGATGAATTTTGCGGGGATGGAGGCTGAACCAATTGTTCAACGGACTATATCTATCTTTAGTGAACGAACCCAAGAAATTGAGTGATGATTATTATGAATTGAACATAAAGGATATACAAGTGAAACCCAGAATCCTAGATTGCCACCCACCATAAGATCTGCATATTTGTTATTACTACTAATTAGTTAAACATCTAAATATAGATAGTAGTTTATAATAGAAATAAATATAAAAAACCCCCTTTAGATTAATAATTTGCTATCAATAAATTGCACTGTTCGTGATCACTTGTCTCTGTGGGTTCGACCCTTGCTTCCAATACTATTCTATAATAGTCTTGTCCACTTGCAAGGAAAAAGATTAAATAAAACATCGATCAAGGTTCAATTGAGAACCAGAAGGAAGGAGGGGGATAGGAAATGTCTTTTGGTCTCACGGGGGTAGGTTTTGGTTGAGGGGGAGCAGGTTTGGGAAAAAGGTCTGCTACTAACGAAAGTTCGAAGATAAACCTCGTGGAAGCAGGGGAAAGGGTAGGGGAAACCAGGGTGTTAGGATCAGGGGGAGAGGTTAGCCTGGATCTGATTGTGGAGAAGGGTTGGTTTGGGTGGGAGAGGTTTGGTTTCGTTCGGATGGTGTAGTTGGGTTAGTTGGATTACGAGGGGGTGAAGATGGGGTAGAAGGGTTTGGAGAGTAGTTGAGGGAGATGGAAGGGTTGGAGAGGGTGATCTGGCAGGCTCCTCTGGAGGGATAGATCCCTCAAAAGTTGCTGGCTCCTCCTAAGGGATAGACTCCTCCGAAGCCGGTGATTCCATCTGAGTAGAAAACTCAGTAGGATTGGGTTGAGAGGGCGAGGATGGTTGGGTGCCAGCAGTCTTCCTTTGCTGCCTTGGCTGCTGGGCAGGAGATCCAGATGCTTCATCGGCTGAGTTGATAAGGTCTGCTAGTGGGTTGATCGGCAGTCCTTTGCGTAGTCGCCTGCATTTTGGCTTAAGTAAAGGAGAGGGTTGGTCAGATGATGGTTTTCGTTTTGGGGTTTGGGATGGGTGGGGAGTGGAGGTTGTTGGTTCAGGGTTTGAAGGCTGAGGGAAGAGGCTTGTCCAACAGCAGCAGAGGAGCTGCCATCAGACTTTGCACGTCTACTGGCTTTCAATTCCTTCCGAATCCAATATGCCTGAAGCTCTTCAATGTCTTTTTCAGCTTCTTTTCTTGCCTTGGCACCAACAGTAGCTTTGTCCTTGGCGAAGATGTCTACCAAAACCTCACTCTCATCTGGTGAGAAACCAGCTGCCTTCCTGGCCTTGGCGACCTTAACCCATTTTAGAATGTGTTCTGACTCGTCAGCTAGGTATTTGGCCTCTTGATAGACGTCACGAGTAACGGTAAAGGTTGCTTTCTTGAACCTGTCCATGGCTGCACAGATGGATGCACTAGCTAGCATCATACGCTTCCATGTCAAACCGTATGACCATCATGGGAGTGGGCTCGGTTATCTTTTCAGCAATGTTTGGTAGCCCTCTTTGTTGCCTCCTTCTATTCTCCCATTCAATGTACTTATTGAAAAAGGTAGCCGTCAGCTGTCTATCTTTAGAAACTTTGATAAGTTCTTTTGGATGAACGGCAGACTTGATCTGAGGTGTATCCCTTAGTAGGGAGTTGATGAGCCTGACAAAGGGCCTCTTGAAGGAAGGACTATCCTTCACTTTGGCAATGTAATTGCGGAGCTTATTGAAGATGATAGCACCATAGTTGAGGTGAGTCCTCCGGTGAATGGCGCTCGAAAGGTTGAGCTGTTGAGCTATGAAGTTGTCATGGGCTCCATTCTTGAACAGAAGTGATTTGTCCAGTAGAAGACTGGAAAAGTATACGTCCAGGGGAAAGACGTTCCTCAGCATTTTGCCTTGAGGTTCCCTTGGAATGTTGGTTCCCATCATTGCTTCCCAGGCGGTGTCAGCCTTAGCAATGGATAGTTCCATTTCTCCACGGTAGTGAACACCAATAACCTTGGAGATTACTTTGGCAGAGAGAGAAAAGGGAAATCCACAAATCTATCCTCGGATGACAGACGGAGTCTTAGGGTTGATTTCCATTCGCTGGTAGAACTCTTCAGCGAGAAGGATGTTGTAGTCGTCGCCGTGGAGACAGAAGAGGGGGAGAATCCCGGACTCTTTCATGTCATCACACATTTTGGCTCTGGCAGCGAATGTGCGAACTGTCTGTAGGTCAATGCACATGCCGAGCAGGTACATCTTGGGTTCCAGCTTCTGAATGATATCGTAAGTAGCAGGATAGAGAGGAAACCCAGGGATGTTGACGAAGGGGCTAGGGTAAATGACGCTTTCTGGGTCAAGCACCTTCTTCTTGCATGTATTAGACTTTGGAGATGATTTCACCTACAAAAATCATTTTCATGAATTAGGGCTTTTCTCGAGATAGAACAAACAACCAAAGATTTCATTTTTAAGAAATAAAATAAATTTTCAGAAAGAAAAATTGAAACCCTTGAATGTTTTTTTTGCAAAAGCAAGACGGCACCTGCGCAAATTTTATTAGATGAAAAGGAAATAAATACAATCAAGAGGGGGACAACCAGCCGGGACAAAGGAGCCTAACCTCAGAAAAAAGTAAAAGCTACAACAACTATTTCCTAAAAGAATAAAAACCAGCATCATACATAAGCATTGCCTTCCGAGCTTGAACAGGAAGGTCCGACCTAAAGTGATATACATTAATCCCCATATGAGTAGAGCCCCAATATGCCAGTCTGTCCGCCACTTTGTTTTGTTCACGATAAACATGGGATAAACCAAAAGAGCCAAGTAACGAATGACACTCCCGTATCTCAAAAATATAACGCCATGGCACTTGATGCATGCTGACTATACCATTAACTGCCACTAACGAATCCGATTCTACTAAAACATGAGAAAGATTCAAATCTCTGCAGAGCCGGAGACCATCCCTCAGGGCCAAAATTTATGCTAGCATGTTAGACCCAAGACCATAATTACTAGAGAAAGCAGCCACCATCTCACCTTCATGTCCGCGAATGACACCTCCTCCCGAACATCGACCTTGCAAGGCAGAACCATCAGCATTTAACTTGTAGAAATCAACCGGCGGAGCCTCCCAACGCAACCAATGCCCCCTCCAAACTACAACATTTTTAACCTCAATATGCAAGCCTTGTATAGCAAGCTTATTGAAATTATTCAAATCAGACTTCGGTGTAAACAAAAACATCATCTCCTGGATCCTCAACAAAATACATTCCTTAATGACATAAACAGACATAGCCACATTATCAAAGGTCGCTGAGCAACGGGCCTTCCAAATCTCCCAACATGCCAGAATACAAATACCAATTTTACTAGCCCCAAGCTTATTGCGAACCGAGGCAGACGAGATCCAAGTAGAGATTAAATGAGAGATGGAAGAGTAATTATCTATCAAGTTCAAAGGCTGAGCAAACTGACTCCGTATACTTCGAGCAACTTCAGAATGAAAGAGGAGATGCTCCAAGGATTCCTGAGCCGACCGAAGGCAGCACCGACACTTAGAAACAATTGGAACTTTAAATCTCTGAATAGCAAGATCCACCGGAACAGCCCGATGCAAAATCTTCCACATAAAAGCACTCATACGCATTGGAATCCACGGCTACCACACCTTGACCATCCACGGGATCTTAGGAAACTGCTGATGGAAAGCCTTCCAATACAAAGCTGTCGTGAACAAACCTTCCTTAGAGATCGTGAAAATACGTTTATCGTCGACATTGCAATCCAATTGAACATTACAAACATTCGCATGCAGTCTCACTGGAATCAAAGGCAGAAGATCATGAATAATGGGGATAGCATCCTTCACTTTAAGTTGAGAATCAATTGGACGCGGACAAATCAGAACTGAGCCACACCAATTTGCGTTCCAAAATGAAATATCACCTCGCCCCACAAGCCATTGGTTGTTCTCTATAATCCTCGGCATATGACTCATGATAGCTTTCCAAACATGAGATGAATAACCAGGCGTGCAAAACCTAGAATCAGTACCATACTTATCGCGAACAAAGCTAGCCCAGAGACTCGTGCCTTGAAGAGCATTCCAGGCTAGTTTGGCATGCAAAGAACCCATGACTTGATCGAGAGAACGAAGACCTAATCCCCCTTCATTAATAGGATGGCAAACCTGATCCCATGCAATCCAGTGAGCTCGGTTTTCACCAGCCGAACTCCAAAGAAAAGAGGCCATATGACGTTCCAGATGCTGAATAAAATTCTTCGGAATCTTCAGAGCAGCCAATGAATAAATAGGCATACTACATAGAACTTATTTGAGAAGAACAATCTTAGCACCAAACGATAGCAATTTAGCCTTCCATCCACTAATTTGAGAGAGAATACGCTGTTCAATGTCTTCAAAATAGGCAGATTTCACTCGCCCTTTGAAAAGGGGCAGACCCAAGTATTTAAATGGAAGCCTACTTTGCTTACAACCCGACCATATCCCAATATTTTGAATCTTTCGATGAGAACAAAGACGAGAAGCAATGAAACCACTCTTAGCCAAATTGATAAGCTGCCCAGAAGCTTTCTCATAATCAGCCACTACTCTTTTGAGCCCAAGGATCGATTTTTTGCTACCATTACTAAAGACAAGCATGTCATCCGCGTAAAGTAAATGCGAAATAACCGTACCACCAACTCCATGTCTATAAGGAAGAATCAAACCTTTCGTAACAGCTCTATTAATGTTATAGCTAAGAATCTCTTGAGCCAAGACAAAGAGAAGAGGAGACAAAGGATCACCTTGACGCACACCTCTAAAAGATTGGAAAAAACCATAGGATTCTCCATTAATACGTAAGGTATACCAGATATTGCTTATCATCCGATAAATCAAGTCGCAACTAACTTCATCAAATCCAAAAGCTTTCATAGCACGTAATAAAAAACTCCATTCAAGCCGGTCATAAGCTTTTGACATGTCAAATTTAAAAACCACGTTACCACCACGAACCTTTTGGTCTATGCGCTGAATTAATTCATAAGCCAAAACTATGTTGTCCTGAATATTCCTACCTTTAATAAAACCAACCTGCTCCAAGGAAATCCGGGAAGGAAGGAAGGCAGCAAGCCTAGATGTCAATATGCGAGATATGATCTTACAAGAGAAGTTACATAGGCTAATAGGACGTACAAGAGAAGTTACCCCATAGGCTAATAGGGCGTTCCCCAATAAGAACAATAAGAACAACTGTAGTAGAAGATAGACCCCTGGGAAGCAATCCACCTTTAAAAAGATCCTGAACCACCTCAATAATATTATCCTTGATTATAGGCCAACACCCTTGAAAAAAGCACCCCGTAAAGCCATCAGGGCCAGGGGCACTGTCAGGGTTCAATCCTTTAGCTGCATCCCAAACCTCCTCTTCGCTGGGAAGAGCTTTGAAAACCAAATTCTCCTGATTACCAATGGAGCGGGGAAATTGAGAAAACAACTCCTCATTAGGACTGGGGCGAGACGAAGAAAAAAGCTCAGAAAAAAATTGAATAGCCAAATCTCCAATTTTCTGATTATCAGTGCACCAGCTACCATCGCTCAATTTAATCTTGACCTCGTTGCGCTGAACCCTATCTTTTAGACTCGCATGAAAAAACGAAGTATTACGATCACCATCGGTTAACCAAGAAGTTCGAGCCTTCTGATGAAGCAATTCATCCGAGCAAGATATCGTTTGACAAAGCTTTTGCTTAGCGTCCATCAACTGTTTATTCACAATAGGATCCCAAGCACCCTGAAGGCTCAGATCATAACGGAGAATATCATCCTGGAGCCCATCTATCATTCGATGAACATTGCCAAAGACCTCCCAATTCCAGGCACGAAGTTTAGCATGAAGATGCTGAAGCTTCTGATGAAGGACATCCAGAGCAGACCCTCGGCATGGAATATTCCAATGGCATCGAACAAAATCCAAGAAATCTTTGGGATCCAGCCAAAATCTTTGAAACCTGAAACTCCCTTTATGTTTAGGAATATCAACAACTTCAACCAATAAACGAGAGTGATCTGAATAAACTCTAGTGAGATGATGAACTTTGATATCAAGAAACATTGATTTATAATACCCATTAGCCAAAACCCTATCAAGCCGTTGCCAAATGCGAGATAAACCATCCTGATTATTACACCACGTGAATACACTACCTTCATAGCCTACATCGACCAAACCAACCTGTTGAATAAACAAATTAAAATCACCCATGCTAGGATAGTCACACTGAGCTCCTCCCAATTTCTCTTGGGAATGAGAGATAACATTAAAATCCCCCAAAACAATCCATGGTTCCAAATAAGAATCTGAAATATCTTGAAGCTCTGCCCACAACACATGTCTCTCATTGCGCTTGCACTTGGCATAAACAAAAGAGGAAATAACTTTACTACCGTTCGCCATACAAAGAGTAACAGTTATCTATTGATTTGATATAGCAAGAACATTTACCTGAACATTAGAATTCCATAGAAGCCAAATATGGGAATTAGTTGGATTCCCATGCAAGCTGAATTGCATGCGTAAGCGTCTGGCCACCTTAGAAAGCTTAGAGCCCGACAGCTTTGGTTCCAAGATACAGCATAACATTGGTCGATGATGACCTAGAAGAGACTTAAGATACGCTACAGTATCTTTATTGCCGACACCTCTTGCATTCCAAAGGATAATCGCCATAAACAAAACAATCAAGATTAAGTATCACGAGCCAGTTTCGAGGCCCTAGTAGAACGTTTATTTTGTTGAATATATTTATTTTTCTTAGCCTTCTTATTCAACTTAGAACACTCCTCCCTAAACTCCTGTGCGATCTTTGTAGGAGGAGGAAAATCCCTACCATCATCCAAAGATGTCGATCTGGTAAGCTTAACACGTTGCTTCTTCGCCATAAACCCTTGAATGTTTGGATAGTTAAAAATAGAGAAACTTTAAAAGATGATTCGCAGAAAAATAAGTATTCAAAGTACAGAGAAAACTGTCTGTTTCAAGGTTTTGAAATGAACAACAATGGCGGAAACCGCCATGATACGCAAAACGTCCTTTCGGATTCCTCAAAAATATGACTCGAAAGATAGTAAACTAATGAGTAATGAAACACTTACCATTGATGCAGTAAGGAAGAAGAAGCAAAGAATAGTCGAAGAGAGAGGAAGCAGTTGTAGAGAAGAGAGAAGGGTTTGAGTAGAGAGAGAAAATATGAGAAAGAAAGGGTTCGTAAAGGTTTGAAAAGGGAGGTCCAAAGTCTATTTAAAGGAGAAGAAAAGTCATTTTAGCGAAAAGGCCTTGGATGAGTGAAGGGTGTCTTTCAGCCAGGCTGTAACTTAAGATATTTTCAAAGTAATTAACAAAAAGTGACTTTTAACCCCTTTGCCTTTTTAGAAAATCTTTTACCCTTTAATAGACTAATAGTTGAGATATTAACCTGGTCTTAGAGTGGTTGAACTATATCATGAACAAAGTTAGTAGCAACTAAGTTTGCCGGTATGAAAGAAAACTTGTAAACTTAAAAAATAAACTTTAAGCTGTAGGATCTGTTGTTTCTCATTGTATCTTGATTTGCATTTGTTCATTCATTACATTAGGTTCTATACTTAGTGGCTAATTGGGCTGCGTACCAGTTAGTGTGGCAACTGTGTATAGAACTTTGCCTTAGAATAGTTTTCTAGACTTCACAGGTTCAGCAGAAGACTTCGGCTGAAGGCTTCACCAGAAGACTTCAAGCGGCCTCCAGCGGCAAACCTTGTCTGCACTCGAATAGCATGACGTGTCCAAGACTTCCAGACTTCAAAGCTTAAGTGGATTATTTAATTCAATCCTAAATCAGTTTGAATTTGAATTAAATCATCTCCAGATCAACGCTAACTTCTCAGACATGTCCCTCCAGCTTTTCCGAAAAAGCATGAAGACTTTCGTCTCCTAAAAGTGACGAGCAGTGCACCCGACACATACGCTGTACCAACTTGACGCAAACGTTGATCGCTCACCTACTAGTTGCTGCAACAACTCTTCACCATTCCCTGCTCAGTATCAGTTGAAGAAGAAGTCAACAAACAACTCCATGCATTTAATGCATTCAACCTAATAGAGTTGTTACTCACTTCGTCTTCTCCAACGATCTCAAGAATTCCCAAGCTATAAATACTACCATTAAAGACTGAAGAAAACAATGCTCTGAATCTTCACAACAACATCAAGCTTTATATACTCAGTGCATTCAAGAGATCATTAACTGATCAACGAAGTCATCAACAATAACAAGAAGATCTGCTTCAACCATTAATCTTTTACTTCTTATTGTTGTTCCTTCTACTGTTCTTCTGCACGTTGAATATTTTGTTTTGTCCAGATATTCAATACCCACACCCCCAAACACAAGTCAAATATTTTGTACACGATCCATTGGACATTTATGTAATAGAACTAGTGGAAAATATAGTGCACATTTAAATCCAAGGTTGACTGCCTTGGTGGTGGACGTAACACTCTTTATAGTGCGAACCATCTCAAAATACATGTGTTCTTTACTTACTGCTTTACATTTTTTTCATATATGTTAACTTATTCCTTAAGCAGCCAACTTGAGTAACCAGTTAAGTCTACCGGTAGTGCTTCACCAGCAGACTTAGTCTGTCTTCCTTGCAAGACTTCCGCTACTTCAATCTTTTCAATAGATTGCAAGTGTTTGTTTTTGGAATCAATACGAAAAGTTTTAAGTATTTAATAAGCTATTCAACCCCCGCCCCTTCTAGCTTATTATTGTGCCATTTGGGACTAACAATTGGTATCAGAGCTCAACTCTTCGAAAACTAGTTTTTCCAAGATTAAACTCTTGAGAGACATGATCCAATGGCACAAACACACTACATGTTATCTACGTCAAATGCGAACCACGTCCCAATATTGGATGAAGGCCATTTCGATGTATGGAAGGATAAGATAATGCATTTTATGAATTCTATTGACAACAGGTTATGGAAGTGCGTACTAGCAGCACGTCACGTACCAATGAAGGCAAATCTTCTGGCAAGCATTGCTGGTAATCCTGCTGAAGTACCAAAAGAAGAATCAGAATGGACTGAGGATGAAAGAAAGCTAGTGGAGCTGGACAGTAAAGCCATCAACATCATAACAAGCTCACTAGACACCAGTACTTACCAACAAGTGATCCGGTGTACTACTGCCAAATAAATATGGGAAGCTCTTGTTGAATACTTGGAAGGAGACCAAGATACAAGAGACAACAGGAAGTACACATTCATCCAACAATTCGATTCATTCAAAAAGGATCCCAAGGAAACCTTGAGATAAGCATATGATCACTTCAGCGAGGTAATAAATAGATGTTTTTCTCTTGGTAAACCTTATGACAAGAAAGAAATGAACATGTGATTTCTAGGCTCTCTAGGTAGTTTATGGCATATTGAGACTACCGCCATGAAAGAATCCAAGAACTTAAATGAAATGACTCTCCGTAGTCTTTATGCAAGTTTAAAGGTTTACGAGCTCGAAGTTAATCAAGCTCTAGAGAAGGACAAGCAGTTCAAAACCTTGTCCTTGCCAGCCATGGTACAAGAAGAAACCCCAGCTGAAAACAAACCTTCTACTTCCTCTAGTGAAAACGATTTTCTTTCTAATGAACAATTTGCTATGTTCATAAAACGTTTTAAAAATTTTGCAAAATATGGAAGGAAGGACGCACACCAGTGGCCTTTTAGAAAATCTACTAAAAGCCCATCTAACAATGAGCTAGTGTGTTATAACTGTAGAAAACCTGGTCATTTTGCATCTAAATGTCCAAAGCCAAAATTTGAAGCATATCGAAAGCCTCCTTATAAGAAATTTCAAAAACAAAAAGGTATGCTGGCTGAAGACATTGAAGAGAAACAGGTTGCTACATGGTTTCAGACATATTCAGAAGAGGATGAGGACAATTGTGACCAAGCCAATTTATGCTTAATAGCTCATGAATCAAGTCCCACCTATGACTCTGAACATGAAGTCAAAATCTCACCTAGTCCCTTTGTAAAAGGTGAGATCAACTGTGAAAATTTCAGTAAGGAAGAACTAGTCAAGGATAATCAAGAAATGCTTGAGGAGTTCAACTCTTTCAGAGTAGCCTATGTAAAACTCGCAAAGAACTTTGAAAAGCTTGCTGCTGAGAAATCTGTGCTGGCTGCTGAGATTCAAACTCTCAATAGCTGTCAACAAGAGAGTATCAAGCTAAAAGGAGAAAACAAATTTCTTTGTGACAAAGTTGATTGCCTAACTGAGCACATCAAAGGGCTGGACCTTGAGAAAATTGCCTTGCAAAAGACAATTGACTCCTGGAACAGCTCCAAGGAAACCTTCGAAGGAATCCTCTCTAGCCAAAAGCCAAGTGGAGATAAATAAAGCTTAGGCTATAATGATGAGCCCAGCATTACATGCACTTCTGTCACAGAGAAAGGTGAATCCTCTAAGACTGCTGATGATACTTCCTTCTCCAAATAGACCTTCGGGAACAAGGGTAAACATGGACTTGGCTATACAAGTGTCCCATATGTTTACCCCAAGGCTCACAAGGGGAAAGACAAAGAGACTGTCTCTGATGAGAAGCTTGAGAAACGAACGGTAGAGAAATCAAAGTCTACCGACAACAGCTTTGCTGAAGCAAAGTCTGCTGGAGGTAGACCTACGAAATCTCTGCTGGTACCTGTCAAGTTTGTCTATGAAATTGATAAGGCACCCAAGTTAATTGACAATAAACTTAAAGGAATTCTGCCGAATCCTCCTAAAACAATTAACAACATAAGTAACAAATCAAGGAAGATTCAATAGAAACCAATTAAGGCAACAAGCTAAACCCAAGGGGAAGAAGGAAAGTCACAAGCACTCTAAAAGCTAATCAATCCATGAAACTTTCATCTATGTCATTCTTGCAAAGGCCATAGAATGCCTACTAAGGTTCACACCAAAATCGAGACCTAGTTCTCTCAAGGTTACCAAAAGGTTGCTAATCCTCAAGACCCAAAAGAAAATAAAGACCTTGTTCCTTTGACTTTTTCATGATGGCTATAGATTCGATGATAAGGACATACTCGATAGTGGCCAAGGCACATGACTCTACTGAAGCTAAAGGTGAACAATGCAAGAGGCAAAACAATTGGGTATGGCTCAATCACTAGAGGAAGTCTCTCCATCAACAAAGTTTCTCTAGTGAATGGCTTAAAGCATAATGAGCATGACAAAGGTCTTATCAATTCTCCTCCAACCAATGTCTCATCAACATGAAGAATAGACCGAGGAGAACCTAAACAACATTCGTGTTGGCTTTGGCAAAGACCTCAACTTCAAGTACCTCTCCAAGCTCTCCAAAGATGGGCTTGTCAAAGGTCTACCTACCACGTTGCAAGGCTTGCCGCAAGTCTTCCTTCAAGAGCAAGTCAATGTCAACTTCTCGGATCTCTTTGGACCAATCACTTTTGTAGTAGTTGATGACTACTCTAGGTTCAATCGAAACAATGACCTCAAATGATGAGACATATGATCTAGTCACAGAAGACTTCAAACCCAAAGCTTGAAGACATATGTGACATCGATCTTCAAGAACAACGGTGTTGAAAGAGTGATGACCACGGATCGCCACAACTAACTCCTCAACAAAACAGTGTAGTTGAACGAAAGAACAGAACACTCATTGAAGCAGCAAGAGCTATGCTGGCAGAAGCTAGACTTCCGAAATACTTCTGAGTAGAAGTTGTCAATTCTGCATGTTTTACCCAGAATCGATCCCTGGTAAACAAATTTCATAATAAAACTCCATATGAAATATGGAGAGGAAGAGCCCCAAATATAGGATTTTTCAAAATCTTCGGCTGTAAATGTTTTATTCTATATAATGGAAAAGAATATAGAGGTAAATTTGATTCAAAATTAGACGAATGAATTTTTCTGGGCTATTCTAATCATTCAAAAGCATTTCACATATTTAACAAAACTTCATTGAAAATCTTAGAATTTGTGCATGTTACTTTTGATGAATATGATTTATTAGAGCCACGAGAGGCTCCAAATGTTGCTGATGATTATGATGATGTTGAGACAGGTACAAATAGAGCTTCTACTTCTACTTCACCTCAGAATCCTCCAACTGCAGACTCTTCTAATTTTGCTAACCCAGCACCAGCAGACTTCAACTCTGTTGTACCTATTCCAACCCTTCTGTTGACCCTGAACCCATCTCTTCTGTTCTACCTCAAACACCTTTGCAGATCACTCACCCTTCTTGTTCACCAGAAAATGAAGGTATCGAAGATCTTACCTCTTCTGAACCCGATTTTGGTGAATCACCTTCTCTACCTTCTCCAGATTCTCTAAGGGAAGAACTCACCAGAAGTGATCTTCCTCCAGCTATTATTGAAACAAGAGATCACCCCATCTCACAAATCATTGGTGATCTCAACTCAGGAGTTCATACGAGAAGTAATGTTTGAAATGAGACTATGTTTGCCTTCGCATTCGTGTCTGAAATTGAGCCAAAGAAGATTGATGAAGCTATCGAAGACTATTACTGGATTGAAGCCATGCAAGAAGAGTTGAACCAGTTTGAAAGATGCAAAGTGTGAAGCTTAGTTCAAAGACCTTCTGGCCATCCAGTCATAGGCACCAAGTCGGTATTCAGAAACAAGAGAGATGAAGATGGAAATGTCACCAGAAACAAAGCTAGATTGGTTAATCAAGGCTACCGACAGGAAGAAGGAATTGACTTCGATGAAACATTTGCTCTTGTTGCCAGATTAGAGGCAATCAGACTCTTTCTAGCCTATGCTTCGTTCATGGACTTCAAAGTATGTCAAATGTATGTGAAGAGTGTCTTTCTCAATGGCGATCTTAAGAAACAGTATACGTTGAACAACCTCCAGGTTTTGTCATCCAAGACAAACAGGATCAAGTGTACCGACTCAAGAAAGCACTCTATGGCCTCAAACAAGCTCTCAGAGCTTGGTACGAAACTCTATCCAAGTTCTTAATTGAACAAGGATTCGTGAGAGGAAGAATAGACACAACTCTATTTATCCTCAAGCACAAAGGTCATTCTCTTCTGGTACAAATCTTCGTGGACGACATCATCTTTGGATCAACAAATCAAAGCCTATGCCAGAGATTCAAGAAGCTGATGCAAAGCAAGTTCGAGATGAGCATGATGGGAGAGCTCACCTACTTTCTAGGACTTCAGATTCAACAGACCTCAGACGGGATCTTCATCAGCCAAACCAAATATACAAAGGAACTTATCAAGAAATTTGGTCTTGATTCAGCTAAAGGATTCGAGACTCCAATGTCTACCGACTGTCATCTTGACAAAGATGCGAAGGGAAAGCAAGAGAATGTGACCAAGTATCGAAGAATCATAGGTTCACTTCTTTACCTTACTGCCAGTAGACCTGATATGATGTTTGATGTTTGTGTTTGTGCTATATTTCAAGTAGATCCAAAGAAATCACATTTTCTTGTTGCTAAACGTATCATAAGATATGTTTCAACCACTACAAATTTGGGTATCTGGTATTCAAAAAGGAACAACTTCGATCTAGTTGGGTACTCAGATGCAGACTATGAAGCCTGCAAAGTTAGCAAAAGAAGCACCAGTGGGACTTGTCAATTTCTTTGAAATAGACTTGTCTCATGGTCATACAAGAAGCAAGGATCAGTTGCAAACTCAACCACATAGGCAGAATACATTGCTGCCAGCAGCTGTTGCTCTCAACTACTATGGATGAAGCAGCAACTAGTGGACTACAACATCAAGACTGCAAATTGTCCCATTATGTGTGACAACATTTCTGCAATTTCAGTCTTAAAGAATCCGGTGATGCACTCAAAGACAAAGCACATTGATATCCATTATCATTTCCTCAAGGATCATGTGGAAAAAGGTAACATCAGCTTGGAATATGTTCCAACTGAACATCAATTAGCTGATATTCTCACCAAGTCACTGGATGCTACCAGGTTTGCTTATTTAAGGAGAAATCTTGGTATGATTGATCCTATAGCTTAAAGTCTATTTTTTAAGCTTTCTTTCATACCAATAGACTTAGTTGCTACTAACTTTGTTCATGATATAGTTCAGCCACTCTAAGACCAGGTTAGTATCTCAACTATTAGTCTATTAAAGGGTAAAAGATTTTCTAAAAAGGCAAAGGGGTTAAAAGTCACTTTTTATTAATTACTTTGAAAATATCTTAAGTTACAGCCTGGATGAAAGACACCCGTCACTCATCCAAGGCCTTTTTCGCTAAAATGACTTTTCTTCTCCTTTAAATAGACTTTGAACCGCCCTTTTCAAACCTTTACAAACCCTCTCTCTCTCTCTCAGATTTTCTCTCTCTACTCAAACCCTTCTCTCTTCTCTGCAACTACTTCCTCTCTCTCCGACTATTCTTTGCTTCTTCTTCCTTACAGCAACAATGGTAAGCGTTTCATTACTCATTAGTTTACTATCTTTTGATTTATGCTTATTATTTCTTCTTCTGAGTCATATTTTTGAGGAATCCAAAAGGACGTTTTGCGTATCCTAACGGTTTCTGCCTTTGTTGTTCATTTCAAAACCTTGAAACAAACAGTTTTCTCTATACTTTGGATACTTATTTTTTTGTGAATCATCTGTTAATGTTTCTAGGTTTTTAACTATCCAAACATTCAAGGATTTCAATTTTTCTGTCCAAAAATTTATTTTATTTCTTAAAAATGAAATCTTTGGTTGTTTGTTCTGTCTCGAGAAAAGCCCTAATTCCTGAAAATGATTTCTGTAGGTGAAATCATCTGCAAAGTCGAATACCAGCAAGAAGAAAGTAATTGACCCAGAAAGCGTCATTCACCCTGACCCTTCCGTCAACCTTCCTGGATTTCGTCTCTATCCAGCCCCTCACGACATTATTATGGAGCTGGACCCAAAAGTCTACCCGCCAGGGATGTGCATTGACTTGGAGACCGTTCGGACTTTCGTTGCTGGAGCTAAGATGTGTGACGATATGAATGAGTCTGGGATACTCCCCCTCTTCTGTCTTCACGACAAATACTACAGCAACCTCATCGCTAAGGAATTCTACCAGCGCATGGAGATAAATCCACAAACACCTTTTGTAATTCATGGATGGATTCGTGGACGTCCCTTCTCTCTCTCTGCCAAGGTTATATCAAAGGTCATTGGCGTTCACTCTGGCGAGACACAGAGATTTCCATTACTGAGGCTGACCAAGCCTGGGAAGTAATGAGGGGAACCGATACTCTGAGGGAACCTCAAGGAAAAATGCTGAGGAACGTCTTTCCCGTGGATGTCTACTGTTCCAGTCATCTGCTGGACAAGTCTCTTCTGTTCAAGAAAGGAGCCCATGACAACTTCACCGCTCAACAGCTCAACCTAACAAGCGCCATCTACCAGAGGACTCACCTCAACTACGGCGTCATCATCTTCAACGAGCTAAGCAACCACATTGCCAAAGTGAAGAACAGTCCATATTTCAAGAGGCCCTTTGTCAGGCTCATCAACTCCCCGCTAAGGGATACGCCAGAAATAAACTCTACCATTACCAAAGATGAGCTCACAAAAGTGGCCAAGGAAAAGCAGATGGCGGCTACCTTCTTCAACAATTACATTGAGTACGCAAACAAGAGGCGGCAACAACGTGGGCTGCCAAATATAGCAGCTGAAAAAGTAGCCGAGCCCACTCCTATGATCGTTACGCGGTTCGATATGGACACATATAATGCAGCCAGGAGAGCTGTTCGTACAGGCAAGAAAGCCTCCAAGGAGCCAACCTCTACCGTTGCCATAAACATCCTGCAAGCTGCCAAAAAGTTAGTAGATAAGTCAGAGCAGATGTTGAAGCAAAGAAAAATTGCTCAAGTAAAGAAGACAATTGGTTTCTCGCCAGATGAAGCTGAAGTCCTGGCTAACATCTTTGCCAAGACAAAGGCTGATACTGCTAACAAGGCTAGGTAGGAGGGAGAAGTAGACGAGCTTCAAGCCGAATGGATTCGCAAGGAACTCAAGGCCAGTAGACGTGCAAAGTCTGCTGGCAGCTCCTCTGCCGCTGTTGGACAACCATCTTCTCCCCAGCCATCCAACCCTGAACCAACAACCTCCACTCCCTAGCCACCCCAAACCCCAAAACGAAAACCATCATCTAACCAACCCTCTCCTTCACCCAAGCCTAAACATAGACGACTACGTAAAGGACTACCGACCAAGCCACCAGTAGACCATATCAACTCTGCCGATGAAGCTACTGGATCTCTTATCCAGCAGTTGAGGCAGCGAAAGAAGTCTGCTAGCACCCATCCTTCTACCTCTTCTTAACCCAATCCTACTGAGTCTTCTACTCAGATGGAATCAGCCCCTCCGGAGGAGTCTATCCCTCAGGAGGAGCCAATAACTTTTGAGGATTCTAACCCTCAGGAGGAGCCTACCAGATCACCCTCTCCAACCCCTCCTTCTCCCTTCAACTACTCACCAAACCCTTCTACCCCATCTTCACCCCCTCATAATCCAACCAACCCAACTACTTCATCCAAACGAAACCAAACCTCTCCCTCCCAAACCAACCCTTCTCTACAATCAGACCCAAGCCAACCTATCCCCCTGATCCTAACACCTTGGTATCCCCCTACCCTTTCCTCTGCTTCTACGAGGTTCTTCTTCGAACTCTCATCAGTAGCAGACCTCTTTCCTAAACCTGCTCCCCCTCAACCAAAACCTAACCCTGTGAGACCAGAAGACATTTCCTATCCCCCTCCTTCCTTCTGGTTCTCAACTGAACCCCTACCAACCCCTTCCAATGTCTGTGATCATTCGGACACAGATATTGAAATCCCCCCAACCCCTCCTTCATCACCACCTCACTCAAATTCCTCTTCTACCCATACATTTCCTACACCCGACTCTTCTTCCTCCAACTCAGCCTCTCCACCTCTCCAGAAGCCCTTCCGCCCTGTCACCTTTACCGACGCCACCTCGTCTGCCAGCATTGAGCACATTCACGTAGGTCTCGACCCTTCTCCATCCCAACCGACCAACTCAGAAATCCCTAGCCGCATGGACGCCATTTACAACAAACTGGGAGAATTTACCAATATCTCCAAAGTTGCTGCTGAGTTGCAACTGCAACGTCCAAGGCTATTGACAGGAATGCCGTCATCCTTCGCCAATTTCTGGAGGATGTGTGGACAAAATTTGGAGAAATGCGGCACGAGTCTACAGGCCTCAAAATCAACATGGAAGCTCAATGCAACGATTGCGTCAGACTCTGCTCAACTCTCTTCTATCAGCTCTTCCACAACATAACTCTACACCTGGGTCACGAACGCCCTCATGTCTTAGAGCTCAACAATCTTGCTCTTAATTCTTCGCATGATCGAATCAATGCCGAGCGTGAATGTGATCTGGCCATCACGGAGGAGAGACAACTACAGTCTATGAACCGAACTTTGATGGAGGAAAACAACAGACCTCGTGAAGAACTCGACTACAGATCGATGTTTTAATTAATCTTTTTCCTTGCAAGTGGACAAGACTATTATAGAATAGTATTGGAAGCAAGGGTCGAACCCACAGAGACAAGTGATCACGAACAATGCAATTTATTGATAGCAAATTATTAATCTAAAGGAGGTTTTTATATTTAGTTCTACTCTAAACTACTATTTATAGATGTTTAACTAATTAGACAGTAATAACATATATAAAGATCTTATGGTGGGTGGCAATCTAGGATTTTGGGTTTCACTTGTATCTCTTTTATGTTCAATTCATAATAATATCATTCAATGTCTTGGGTTCGTTCACTAAAGATAGATATAGTCTGTTGAACAATTGGTTCAGCCTCCATCCCCGCAAAAATTCATCCATTCTATATCCTAAACACAGGAACTATCAATCTAGCTGTCACCTAGATTTATGATCTATCTGTCACCTAGATCATGTAAGAACCTGGTCCTAACTTATCACTCTCGTGCATCGATAGGTCCAATTTATTGTGTTGGTGAGCCAGTGTACGACATATGCACTTGGTCATGCAGTTATCCGCACCTCTAAGCCTTTATTATTTGGGATTACATTCATTTGTTCAAAGCGAAATAATAGAGGGATTGATAAACAACACAATCAACAAGCATTGAATGAACATATATAAGAATTAAAGCATAAATTTGATACAAGTTACCTCCCACCTCCTAGATTATGGATGATTTAGTTCATCATAGACAATGAACAGCACATGGAGATGATTGGATACATGATTTGATCTTCAATACTTGAAATTACAAAATCTAACTATGTTATACAATCTAAAAACTACCTAAAATCTATTAAAGAGAGCTTTCAGTCGTCCTCCTTCTGCTTTGGCTCGGCACCTGACTTCTATATATACTCGGGAGTTGTAATTCAATCGAATGACCGTGTGAAAATCCGAAATAATCGCATTCTGACTACCTTGCGGTCGCAAGGTGCTGGGTACCTTGCGTCCGCAAGGTCTCCAGTATGTCCGGCCTTTGGAATTCTTTGCTTCAGCTTTTGTGACCCGTACTGCCTACCTTGCGGTCGCAAGGTCTTAGGCACCTTGCGTCCGCAAGGTGTCCAGAATCGACAGACTTCATTCTTTCTTCATTTTTCCTTTTTGGCCCTTCTTGAAATTTGCGCTTAAAACCCTGGAGTTTTGCATATTTTCACTAATAACCCTGAAACTTACAAAACTCACCGAAAACATATATTAGTAGCCAAAAGTCTCATGAAATAGCATAATTTAAGTCATAGAAGTATATAAAATCGACGTATAAAATACATCGATCAAATACCCCCAAACTTAAACTTTGCTCGTCCACGAGTAAACAAAAATACTTATAAACACAAAAGCATAAAAATTAAAATCTTTTTGGAGGGTGACACTATTTACACTCCTCTATAAACCCACAAACTCAAGGAGACTCTTTCGAGTGACTCGACTATGCAGATAAATACAAAAGCAGGTAACAATTAAACTACGAATAAAACATAAAATCTTTTTGGTTCATCTCAAGTTATAGGTGTATGGAATGCAAGTAATCTCAGTTCGATGCTCACCACATATATGCAGGCTTAGTCATATAGAACCAACTAGTCTTTTCTTAAAACTGCTACTATTTTTACTTTCTCCGTGTGTGTGTGATCACCAGTCTTAAAGAATATCTTAACTAGAATAGTTTTATTAAGCTAAACACCACATTCATATGAAAATCAAAGTTTAAGAGAAAATCATGCATTAAGAATTATGAGATCTACCATCCAAACCCGGTCGGCCATGCATTTAAAGGTCCCAAGGATTTAAAAGATTTATACATCCATCCCATGCACTTCTATGTATGTCATACAATGCTCTCCTATCCGAATGACTTGTAATAGCTAAGATTATGCTAACACAGTGAGCTTTAGGGTGAATAATAATGAACGTGAAGTGTTTGATCAATTCTGTGTTACTCACTTGACAGTTAAAACAGCATAAGCATTGGCAAGAAGATCATTAGGTCTTTATTAGCTTGTAATGTAAGGCCAAGGTGTTGGGGGATATGAAGGAAAGGAATTAGAATTCAAAGTGAGAGAGTAAGACTACCCTTTATCCCTCATACTTCCAAGCAAAAGGAAGTTTTCCCTTTTTAGGCTAGGACCTGCAAAGACTACAAGTGGAGGGGTGCTTTTCAGTTTTCTTCTTTCTCCCCCCCCCCCAAACTTGTTTTGGGCAATATATATTTCTAAAAATATCACTCTTATCAGCAGAATTTTTCTAATATATTTTTCTCTTGAAAGTTATGCTTCCATTTGAATCTTTGTTTGCACTCTTCTTCTTCCGTTTCATTTTTCGTCGACACATGATTTTTTTTTCTTTTTTTTTCGACAACGGAAAGAAGAAGTCTTCCGAAAAATAGCCTAACTGAAAAGAATTGGTCCTCCAAAATCAATTTCCCACCCACATCCTACTCTCTCAAAGGGTAGGCTAAAAGTGTATAGGCTTTTAGGGTTAAGATAATGTGGGTAATAGAAATGATGGCGAATGGGGGTTTAAATAGTGTGCTTAGCACACTCCATTCTTTTTTTCATTAGGCTCAACGGGGACACTAGGGATATTTTTAGTATAGGTCAGGGAATATTTAGGCTCTAACGATCCAAAGATGGCCTAAGTCATTTCTTAATGCCAAATGCTCATGTAGTATTTAAAGCAAGTAAGACAACACAAAATATCATATCAATTATGGGAATTGGGGGTTGAATGTTTAGCACCACTGGATTTCACATAAGCATTCGTTAAGACAGATGGTAGGGACAATTGAGACTAACATGCAGACACGGTTCGAAAGTGTGCTTGAGATATATAAATGAGAAAAATCCAAGGGATCTAACTATCATGCAATTGACCCTAAGTTACAATTTAATGCAACAATTATGTTCGAATGGCTATGCATCATATTCTTGTGCATATCTAGTTGTAATGAAGTAGGTGTTATAAACTTTATAAAACTATTCTAATCAATCCATAATTATGACTGGTGTGAGTGCATGAAGAATTTGGAGAAAAGTAAAAGTTTCGCAAAATTAAGTAAATTTCAGATGGATCTACGGACTAACTATGTGGTTCATTGCATTAACTCTTCATTGATCACGACTAGCATTACCACACCTAGACTCGAGGATGAATATTTTGAATTTATAAATTTTTTTTAAATATATTTTTCTAAGAAATTTGGAGATGATGACGATGACTCTTTTGATAGGAACCTAAAGGTCCTTTCTATTATAGTATTCTGGTCATGCCAACAACTCCGAAAATAAGAAAAAATTAAAAACAGGAAAATAGGGTGAAGATTTAGATGGTCATCGAGAAAAGAAATTTTTCTTCACCCTAACGACATAGCCCAACTCCATTCCTCGTTAGGCTAGGACCTGCTAAGACTTAAAGTTTTAAATCCCCCCCAAACTTAATTTCTATTTTGTCCTCAAAATAGAGGAACATATGAGAGGATTGATGGGGTAGGACAAATATCAAAAGGAGATAGCGGGTCCACCTAACGAACGAGGATGGAACTTGGGCCTCGACTCACGGTGAGTCGGGCGGAAATAACGAATGAGGATGCAACTCGGTGATCGTGCCAGAGGCGTTTATAATAAGCGGAGACATTTTGTCCCACGCTGTTAAACCAACCAAATAGTCGTTTGGTCGGCACGAATTTGTGCCAACCGCTGATTAGCCATTTGGTTTTCTAGGACAACCTTTTCTAGCCTATTGGAGATCCCAACGAGCGGTCCTCCTTCTTCTGGGTTCCTCCTCTGAGGAACCCTCACTCTGGCCACCGGTGATGCTCAAACAAAATGGCCCTCGTGAATGACCGCCTTCTCCTCCCGCTGTTTGGGCATTCTCACGCCCGCCTCTACACAAATCGGTAATCAAATGTGGGAACGCGAAACCCGCATTCGTCCTACCTCTAATAAGGGTCTTGATTTGGTCGTTGATCAAACGGCCAACATCAATAGACCCACCGGTCATAATGGTGTAGGTCAAGATGTTCACCCCCTCTCCCAATTCACCGTGTTTTGGTGACTTGAGGGCATGAGACGCCCACAAACAAATTTATACACGGCTTGGCCGTGTCTTGGAGGAAGGACTCTCTCATGGTGCGTGGTCCATAAGGTGGGTTGCTATAGGACCAAACCACACCGTGGAGAGCGATGGTAGCATTGACCACCTCGACATCGATACGGGGTCGAGGTGTGTGTTATAGTCATCGGCACCAACCGCAAAATTGGAGGTGTCGAAATAGGTGTTAATGCTTTGGGATGAAAAATTTATTACTATATTCCTAACATTAACGGTGTCTAGCACACCCCCATCTATGCTAATGTCGCCATTGGCATAGAATTCTCGAACAATGGGCACTACGGCCGCCTCTCGCCGGAGAATCTAACAAAGCCCCCACCTACGAGCCATCGATTGGGACGATTGTGCCAAAGTCTTCAAATTTCCGAATCCCCTTCTGCACCAAAGACTTGGAGAGCTTAGTCGTACTTTCTCGATGCCTCGTAGGACACCTAAGCTCGGTGATGTCAAAATTTTGTTCTTCCTCCCGAGCAGGCCTGAGGTCGAGGCACCCTGTATTTCTACGCTTTATGAACATTTTGTTTGATTTATAAATTAAAAAACTAAAAGTTTTAACAAATAAAAATGTATTTTAAAATTTTAAAATTAAAAATTATCCTAAGGCATGCAAAAATTTTATCTACGTTAAAAATTATCTAGCACCCTAGCATGCAAATATTTGACGTGTAAAAATAAAAAGGGTGATAGTGGTACTTGTTTGCATGTACCGAATGGAGTGAATGCAAATGAGAGGGAGCTTGATCGACGCTCGGCAATGGAGTTCTTCTTCTTCTTCTTCAAAATCTTCAACCTTATGGGTTGCAATGGTGGATGGAGAGAGGTAGGGGATGAAGATTATTGGAAAGAGAGAGTGTCTTGGAGAGTGTGCCGGATTTGGAGACGATCTTGCTGGAAATTGAAGAGGTTGGGCGGAGCTACCGCTGTTTTGTTTAAAAGAGGGAGAGAGTTCTGTGTGATTTTCTGATTGCAAACCCGGCATCAGATATATATATATAGGACCTATGTCGCAGAGATCCACACCTCAGTCCGCAAGGCCGCAATCAAAGCGCCGATTCTCGCTCATTCCCCATGTCCGACAAGACGATGCACGAAGTCCGTTATTGGGGACTTATGTCAGCAAGGTCCTTCACACCTGCGCCCGCAAGTGGGCGTAACTTCTCCTACTGTTTTCTTTCTCCTTTTCAACAGCTTTTGTTAGCCCTTCCGTTAATTCCGTTATGTCTTGAATCTTTCCTCGTATGCAAAAACTAAACAAAAACTCTAAACTAAAATTATTAGTAACATATAAATACAACACTAAGATGTTTTTTCCCCAAACTTGAATTTTGGCATATTTAATTAAAAATTAAATGTCCAAAAATTAAATTTAACTGAGAGAAACATATTATAAAAACAAATAACATTCAAAATAGTGGGTTGCCTCCCACTTAGCGCCTTTGTTTAACGCCTTTGGCTCGACCAAACCGCAAGCCTAATCTCGGGTGGTTCATTGTCACCAAACGAATTAACTCAATTGTTCGTTCAACCCACATCGGCTCTAAATATGGCTTGACGGTGTCCATTCACTTTAAAAACTTCATTATTTTTAGGATTTTGAATATCAACGACCCATGAGGATAAATTCGCATACCTAAAGGGACGTGACCATTTAGATTTTAACTTTCCGGGAATAACCTTAATCTAGAATTAAAAGTAACACTTTCATACCGGATGAAGCATTTTTGGCTAACCCCATGTCATGATATTTTTGGTCTTTTCTTTATATGTCTTTGCATTCTCATACGAATTCAACCTATGTTCTTCTAACTCATTTAATCGAAACAATCTTTCTTTCTCCTACCAATGTTAAATCTAAATTTATTTTTAATTGCCCAATAGGCTTTATGCTCAATTTCAACTGGTAAATGGCAAGCTTTGCCATATACCATTCTATATGGACTCATTCCTATGGGTGTCTTAAAAGCGCTCTATGCCCATAAAGCATCCTTAAGTTTAGATTCCCAATCTTTACGATTAGGCCTACAGCTCTTTTCTAATAATATCGCTTTTATTTGCCTATTGCTAACTTCTACTTGTCCGGATGTTTGTGGATGATAAGGTGTAGCTAACTTGTGAGTTACACCATGCTTTCTAAGAACATTATTCAACAACTTATTGGTAAAATGAGTTCCTTGGTCACTTATTATGGCCTTAGGTACTCCATATCTAGCAAACAAATCTCTACAAACTTAACTATGTTTTTCCATCATTAGTCTTGGTTGCTACCGCTTCAATCCATTTAGAAACATAATCAACTGCTACTAGAATATACTCACAATTATTTGACACAGAAAAGACCCATGAAATCAATACCCCAAACATCAAAAATTTCAACTACTAAATTAATATGCAAGGGCATCTCATTTTCTTTCCTATTCCACCTGTCTTTGACACTTGTCACATGTTCTATAAAATAGTTCACAATCTCTAAAAACAAGAGGCCAATATAAACCCGATTGCAAAATTTTCCTAGCAATCTTGTTTCCACTAAATGACCTCCACAAGAATATCCATGGCAAAATTCCATAATACCTTGTTGGTCTTTTTCTCGAATACATCTTCTTATTAAAGAATTTAAAAAAATTTTGTATAAATGTGAGGTAAGCTTCCCAAAATAATTTTTAGTTTCCGCCAAAAAATTTC
>CM028379.1:32817748-32921607 GCA_013146195.2 Codonopsis lanceolata
GTGTCTATTTTCTAAAACAATTAACTTTTAATGGGGGACTTTTACTCGAAACAGAGGAGGAATATGATTAATCAAATTTGAAAGGATTTGAGTCATTTGACCCAGACCAGACTAGGCTGTGTAATCTTGTTTGTATCTCCATTGAATAGTGTTGACAACTATTGTACAAACAAGGCCAAATTACAAATTTCCCCAAAATATACACCAATCAGTTACTACCCAACATAAATTTTGTGCCAATTTGATATCGATGTTGCCATTTGTGACAAATAACTTCCTAAGCCCAACGCGCCTATGAAAAGCGTTAAGTCTCACGTGCTCTTACACGTGATAGGTGTTGGTATTTGAAGTCGTTGACAACATGTCAACAAGCAATCTGAAATCCTAATTATACATTTAGGGCTTTCAACGAGATTGAATTGGGTGCGATGGAGAAACACAAATAGAGTTTAGAGACGTTGAAAGTTAACACTGAAGACAATGACGAATACCAGTCAAAGACAATCTCATACTATTGTAGAAGAGGAAGATCCTGACACAATTCATAGTAAGTTTTTTGATTTTTTAATTTTCGTAAGTTGAATTGTTTTAATTTTAATTCACTAATACGTGTGTCTGTGAAGAATGCGAGTATTGACTTACTTTGCATGACAAATATGAACTTTTTGCCTATCTTTGTAATGAATGACTTTACAAAGTAGTTATATTTTATTAGGGTTTTGTTGTGGTTTTAATTCAGTTGACTTTACAGAGTAGTGTTTGTATATTGTCATGTGGTCTATGTCTGACTGTAAATAGCTTTTGTATTGCCCATATATGACTGTGGATTGCTTTTGTCCATATGTGACTGTGAGTATTAGCCTTTATATTATTTTGTATGGCTCATCGTCTAACTACGTATATCTTGGTTTTATGAAAATAAATGCAGCCAATGTATTGAATCTGTTATCCCATAAATTATTGTTTAATATTGATTTTGCAGACACATTGGAGTATGTGTTTTTTATATTGTCATTTACATTTTGTGTGAAATAATGCATAGTGGGGGACAATATGCTAATATTCCCCTGGATAATGGTCCCCCCCGTCCCTCTCTTCACCCATTTTGTATTAATAATACCCATAAAGACTTGTTTTTCATCATCTAATGAGTTTTTTTTTCTTTGTTTTTTTCTTTGTTCCTAATCCATATGAAGACCTGCAGCTTACTATTAGGGTCCATCATGGTGGTGAGTTTATCTACCACCCTAATACATTGTATTTAGGAGGTGAAGTGGAAACAATAACCAAATTACGAAAGGATATGATCTGTCTTATATGAAAATGAAAAATTATTACATGGAATTGGAATATAAAGACTATGCAACCTTTTATTATTTGCATTGTAGTAAGAATATAGATACTTGTTTGAAATTAATATCAACTAATCAGTCTTTGATTGAAATGGTAGAAGGGATTGATCCAAAAATAATGAGGAATACCAAAGGGAATTCCAGAGGGTTAGTAAGCATATGAATGAAAATAAGCCAAATATCCCAAGTAGATAAGATAATGAAGATAGATCAGGCTATATTATTAGTGAATATGGGGATACTGAGAGTGATCTGGAATTTTTTGATAAAGATTGGCTTGAACTTAATGAGATTGAGATTGGGGATGATGGAGTACCGAATAAGCAAATACAGGGAAAGGGAAAGGAGAAGGTAGTGCCTGGTCTTGAAATACTTGTAAATCATAATGATTTTGATGTTGTGTCAGATTATGAGAATAATGATTCTGATGATTTTGAAAGCCTTGTTGGCTCTGACTTTGATGATGATGACCCTAGGATCCAAATGGGAAGGAAAGCCACTCTTAAGTTCAAGAAATTTAACCCTCTAACAGATATGAAGGAGCCTCTGTTTGAGTTAGGAATGAAATTCTCTGGCAGTAAAGAATTCAAAGCTGTTGTGGGGTCTTATGCAGTAAAAAATGGGAAGTGGCTTAGGTTTGTGAACACTATCACACACACTATAGGTGCGATTTACTCTCTTTCCATTTTAGGGTCTGCGGCTAGGGTTTGACATGCCGCCTGATGTAGTGCCGCCGGGGGATCCTCCTCCGCTGATGCCTCAATCATTCAAATGATAAAGGTCTGGAGATGCCTGCTAAGTCTAAGTCGTTTGCGAAGGCAGTTCTGAGTAAAGGGGAATCGTAATATCAAAATCCTTCAAAGACTTCAGTTTTACGTGATCTTCCCATTCGCCCACGGCATGCTGTTTCGGTGGACAATGAACCCGGAGTTCTTTTTTCACAGGTGGAGATGGGGGCAGCACATGCTTAGTTTGCTAATACTGTAATACTTAAATTTTCGATGGGAAGGCCATCATTGCATGTTATTCAGGAACACATTATGCAATCATGGAGACTCAAAGGTAATTTTGTCTTAGGGCTGCTAGATCCCAGACATGTGATGGTTCATCTTACTTCGACGGAGGATATGATCAGCACTTTATCGAAAGAATTACATATGATCCAAAGATGCATGTTTAGGTCTTTCAGATGGTCTCTTGATTTCGCGTTTCAAAGGGATGATCCAAGGGTGGCTGTATGGGTTTGACTTCATCATCTTCCATTATCTTTCTTTAATAATTCGTATCTGCAGCGCATTGGTAATGGAATTGGGAAATATTTACGGGCAGATGATATGACTTTGGCCCTAACTCACCTGTTGATTATTGGAATATGTTTCTTGATAATTTATTTATCACCTTGCATATTCCATATATTTGATTTGCTTGCCCCCATTACAAGTGAGTCATCACAAGTGGCTAAAAGGTCTGCGTACCGGTTAGTGTGGCAACTTTTGTGATTTCACATAGGTCTTAGATTAGGTGTAACCTGATCAAGTCCTACCTCCTATAAGATGATCAAAAGCAGACATCCTTTCATATTGCACGTAGCACCGGAAGACTTGCAGCAATGTCCAAAGCGTTCAGCGGTAGACATGCCACAAGTTCAAAAGCTTGTACCGGCAGACATCAACTCCCCTTTATCGGAAGACTTGCTTCCACTGGTACGAAACCCTCCAACGGCAGACTTCAAAATCTGCACGTGCTACAGGGAAAAGTCGACTAGCCGATCAAATCAATATAAATATGTCTGTGCCTCACAAAGCCCGACATACTTAGAAGCTACAAGACTTTCTCTCTCACTCAAGTAGTCTCGTTAAAGTCAAAAAGCAAATTACTTTATTGGACGCACCACCGACAAAGGCAACAATGCCGACCTACTCTTCACTGCACTATCCACCGATGCATCAATCCAAGATCGATGACAATGACGAAGATCGCCGCCCCCAAACAAGTCGAGATCTTATGGACAAAGATCTATATCCGATAGTCTTCAACCACTATATCTCCAACGGATAGAAATCTTCGTGCACTCATCCTTCAACGATCATATTGATTCTCGCCTATATAAAGACCAGCTCTCACGCTTGAAGAAATAGAGAAGAAAATCATATGTGTTTGCACTACGGTGATAGAGCATCACAGTGAGCAACGAGTTACTCAATCTACTCAGAACTTCATTGAAAAGGAAATCATCCAAAGAGATTGTCTTCACCAACGTATCTCTGATTTCTACAACAGATTGCAGTGTACTCATCCAGCTCCTTGCAAAACACCTTCAAGTGGATTGCAAGGAAGAAAAGCCTGGATACGAGAGAAGATTGGTCAGAAACTTCAAAGGCAGAAATCAAGATCTGAAGAGTGATGATGTACAATATCTGAGGAAAATGAAAAGCTGTCTGTAGATATTGCATTCATATCTTCAGATTTGTATTCCCATACAAATGCTGTTGATTGTGCAATTATCAATCATCTTGGGAGGATGAGTGCTTATACACTCACCATCGCTCGTATATTTTATATCTGAACGACCATATAATCCTCTTCTCATAACTGCTCGTTCTCTCTAATGCCCTTTGCAAGCTTAATGGAATCCTTGAATGGATAATTAAGCAAGGACTGTGGTTTAGGAGGAGAAAACCAGAAACTGTACATAGATTAATTAGACTGATGTAATATGTAATTTATCTTTGAATAAATTCATATGTTCTTACTAATGTTTTATCTTCCAGTCCTTAAATATCTATGAGGTTTTTATAAATGATTTATCTTTAGAAAAACCTTCTCTCTGATTGATCTCCTAAACCTGCATTTGAAAGAAGAAATAAGTGTGCTGTTGTTCTGAACATATATTCGTGTACAACCACTTATGACTTCTACAAATCATAGCATCTTTACTTTCCGCTGCACAAATCTTTTACAAGGCTTTTGATTTGAACAAACTGATTATCGGCAGAGTTGTTACTTCTGCCTTGGGAAAGTCTACCGATAGTCTCTATCGGCAGACATACCCAACCTAATAATCGGTATTTGCCAACTAAACTATGCTTTATGAATTTCTAAAAGAAAAGTTTTTAAATTGGCATTATAGGCTATTCACCCCCCTAGCCTATTTGAGCATTATTGTGGACCAACATCACCCGATGTTTGCAAGGATTTGTGTGGAAGTGGACGTTTCTGCGAGACTTCCCTCAAGAATGTGGCTAGGTACTTCAAAGGAAGATGGGTTTTGGCAAGGGATTGAGTTTGAAGGCAACATTGCCTACTGTTCTGGCTATGGGTTATTGAGACATCTTGCCATGGATGGTCGTAAACGAGTGAGGACTAATAATTACATGGGAGGATCAAAAGAGTTTAGGGGTAAACAGGTGTCGGGGATGGAGAAACCGCCAATCACTTTTACTGCACGGTGTCGTAGCCCCATAAAGAATTCTAAGAGAGGTCGTGGAGCAACCGATGTTGCAACGTTGGCAACCAGTGACAATACTGCAGAAAGGCAATTCAGAATCCACCTCTCATGCAAAAGATGACCGAGGGCAGGTGGTTGAGACGAAGGTAATTGACATCCCAGCATCTCCGAAGGAGAATGCAGACACAAACATTGGAGAGATGAAACAGCCGATTGTTGCCCAACCAAATAATATTGAGACGGAGGAAATCTTAGTTCTAACCACTATGGATGTGAACAATAAAGAAAATCCAGTGACTACTAATGTGAGGGGGAAAGCTGGCATGACTAAGGAAGGTGTTGAGCTTATGAATTCTTTCGAGTTGTTGGATAATTTGGATGATGTTGGCACGGATTTTGTGATGAAGCTGAGGGGCTCAAAATCTTTAGATGGGAACTCTGACAGACCGGAGACGTATTTAACACGATCAGTATCCCTTGATAATCTAAAGAACAAAGATCAGCCGAGTAGTAAGATAAGTGATTTTCAAAATTTATGTTGAAAGTTGGGACAGAAAGCAAAACAGAAGAAGTATACATAGGATAATATTCGCCTCACACGGGCAAGGAGTAATAAGGCAAAAGCCTCAGATTCTCAAATTGATATATAAGTTTTTAATGTCGATTCTTATATGGAATGTTCAAGGAATTGGTAACAAAGAGACAGTGGATTATATAAAGGTTTTAATTGGGCAACATAATCCAGCTTTATGTGTGTTTTTGGAACCGAAGATTCCCGGGGACAGAATTAGTAGAATCGCTAAGAGATTAAAGTATATCAGTTATATGCATCAGAATCCTATTAATCATCATATTTGGCTTATGTGGGATGATAGAATGGTTGTTAGATTTGTGAATGTCACTAGTCAACAGATAACGGTTCGGTTAAAGATGGCTAGCGAGGAAGTTATTTTGGCTACTTTTGTTTATGCGGCATGTACAAGGGCTGAAAGACAAGATTTATGGTCAGACCTTTCTAATATAGCAGGATTTTGCTCCGAGCCTTGGTTGGTTGGAGGGGATTTTAACATTATTGCTAATGTAAATGAGAAGTTAGGAGGGGTAGGTCATGACATCCAATGTATGAATGACTTTAATGACTGTATGATTCATGCCGGGCTCGGTGATGCGGGTTTTGAGGGAAGCAAATTTACGTGGTGTAATAATAATGAGAATGGGTCTAGGATGTCGCGGAAGAGGGTAGTGGTAGCTCTTTGGTATGTAGCCCCAATATTTTTCAATAAAAATGACATGGCAGTGTAGCAATAGGTTCCCCAGGGGGTGATGAATGAAGTTTTTTCCTTGTCTTCTGCTGTCATTTTGATTTGGTTGTAGCCCAACATGCCGTCTACAAAGGATCTTATTTTGTGAGAGGCCACATCATCTACCCGATATCAATATTAGGTAGAGGGAAGTCATCCTTGGGCGATAACTTGTTGAGGTCACGAAAGTCTACGTAGATCCGAACCTTTCCATTAGGTTTCGGTATAGTCACTATGTTTGACAGCCAAAGTGGGTACTCAACTACCCGGATAAACTTGACGTGCAGCTGTTTCATGATCTCTTCTTTCACTTTCAGTGACCATTCTGGCTTGATTCTGCGGAGTTTCTACTGAACTGGCCTAACATCTGAGTATGTTGGAATTCGGTGCTCTACAATTGTTGGATCCATCCCAGGTATGTCTTCATAAGGTCATGCGAAGACATCTGCAAACTCTCTGAGTAGATTGATCAATGCTACCCTTTCTAACCCTTGCAGATAACTGCCAATTCTGTCCTCTCTGATCTCACTGTTCAGCCCCAGATTGATAACATACAAGTCTTGTTCTGACGCTGCTGATCGGTGCTTGACTGAATTAGCGAGCTCGATTAGGTATTCTTTATCTTTCGGGTCCATTTCGTTAAACAAATCATTATTTATGTTAGTTAATTCGTCTTTTAATGTAGGTGCAACCAAGAAATACGCGAAGACATCGAGACTTTCATTATTAATTTTAGGCTTTACAAGACTGATTACATTATTGAGGTCCTCGGGTTTGAGGTCCTCAATTTTAGGGAGCGGACCGGTAGATGACCAGTCCGTAGGGCAAAAGGAAATAGGGGGAAGGGTATATTCGAAACAGTCCACCAAGTCTGCCATTGTCAGGAGCGGTCCAGTCGTTGTGTACCAATTCTGCAGGGGGTTACCAGTAATGGACTCAAATTCTGCCGGAAGCTCTTTATAGCTAGTCCCTCCATCAATCATACCCAGGAAACTATCTCCCATAAGGTCATCACCAAATAGAGCGAGGGCATAGTCATCTTGGTCTATGGTTCAGGTGTTTTTGACTGTTATAGTTTTATATGCGGTGCTACGGGGCTCCAGGGTAATCTTTTCTATTTCGTTGGTGGCGAGACTGACGTCTTCGAAAATTTCCCAACCATGGCGTCTTTTCCCATTTCGGTCTATACATGGTTCTGGGAACATGAGATAGGCATATGTTTCTCATTTCTTTACAAAGTATCCATTTAAAGTTTTTCTATATGGCCGAAGAGGAGGATCTTTGTAAGGTCACTTTTCACGTTCCGGCTTACTCTTTTAACGTTTCTGTGTCATGACCGCAACTAACTCAACTGGCATAGGTTTGTATCCTAAACCAAATTGAGGAGTATATTCCTTAAGTTCATCTTTGACCAGATTGATAAGCCCATGCTGATTTCTGCCAAGACCTAGACCAGACATGTAGTTCATTTTTTGGAGCATGTTTAATAAGACCATATCTCCGAGGATTGTGGTTTTCTTTCTAATAATGTCAGTCTCTCGTCCATATTCTATTGCGTTGACTCTAGTTTGAGGGATGACTTCAAAACCACTGAGGAAGATACCCGTGTCATCATGCTTTATTTCGAGGATTGGGATATCCCCTCTTTCTTTGTTTTCCACGATCTTATCAGCAAGTATGATTATTATGTGGTCATCGTGGATGAACTTGACACGTTGATGCAGTGAGGAAGCTACCCCTTTACCCCATGGATCTAAGGACGTTCTAGCAATAAACTAAAAGTGACAGGAATGTCCAGGATTTGGAATTCAACTGGCATAGTCAACGGCCCAATTGTCATCATCAGAGTTATCACCCCTAGGACACATCGACTCGTGTTGTCATATGCCCTTACTGTCTGCGACGAAGGAGTCAATTATGAGATCTTTGTCCCCAGTTTTGCTAATGTGCTTGTGGGACATACATTTAGAGACGAGCCATTGTCTATCAGGACCCGAGGAACCCTTTTTTCATGACCCTTACAGTGATGTGAAGAGCGTCAATGTGGTTGGTTCGTTCCTTTGGCAAATCCAAATCGGTGAACATAATCGTATTTCCAAAGTGTATGTTTCGATCATTTGGATTAGTTCGCTTGGAGACGTTTTAATAGGGATGACTGCCTGACTCAAGGATTTGGCCAGTGTGTCGCGATGATTTTTCGAAACACATAGCAAGCCCTAGATGGATATGTTAGCTTGGGTTTTCTTCATTTGAGCTAACAGAGTATCTTCCATGCTTTTAGCCCCAGTGCCTATTTCTTTGTCTTTTCCAGAGTGGTCACCACTTTCCTTGTTTGGTTGATATGCTCGACCAGATCTAGTTAGGTGATTGACATCCCCACCGATCCAACAGGTTTTCTCAGTACTACTGATAGTTTGGTTGATGCCCAAGATAGTGTCCCAGGAGAGCATGTTGAAGCTAAGCTCTTGTAGAGAGAGAGGAACAACGATATACGGCAACGGTTTTTCATTCCTTTCAAACTCAAAGGGTACACAGTTTTCTTCATTGACCTTAATCATGTTGATTTAAGGTAATGGGTTATTGACTACATTGGGTCTGGGGTGAGGTTTCTCGATGACTTTATCATCTATCAGATCTTGGATTGCATTTTTTAGCGTGTAGCACTTGTCAGTGAGATGACCACTGTAGTGATTGTATTCACAATACGGGGTGAGGTTTCTCAAGGACTTTCCAATGGCTTTAATACTCCCTGCCCCATCAGTCCTTGCAATATCAGCGATTGGGGAGTTTGTAATTCATCATAATGCCTATTTCCTATGTTTGGCCCTTTGAAGTTTCTGTTTGGACCATTATTCCCACCAACTGTGTTAATGGATCTATCAGCTCCATAAGACCATGGTACAGTGCCGTAGCTTTGGGTAGGGAAGTTGGATGGTGGCATAGTTGGCATATTTCCCACCATGTGGACAGCTGATCCTGATGCGGCTATTTTCCCTTTTGAGTAGCGGAATAAGTTAGGAGGTGTACTAAATTTCAAGTGTCTAGTGCGTATATCTTTGTCGATACGGATTCCTATTTCCACTATTTCATTGAAGTTACCATAAGATATCGCATATGTTCTAGGTAAATGGGTTGGAGATTTTTTATGAACATACTGGCTGATTCAACTGGATCATGCATGTCCAATGTTTGGGCTATCTTTCTTTTCCACCTAGCTACAAAATCTGCACATGTTTCTTTTCCTTTTGGGTGCACGCCTCAAGTTCCCTTTTATTCTCAAAGCTACTATTGTCTTTGTACCTCTTTTGGAACTCCTCAGCTATTTGGTCCCAAGTACCCATAGTACTATTGTCTGCTGGCATTAACCATTGCTTAGCTGCCCATATCAAGGTGAGATGTAAATTGGAGGCCATTGCTTCGAAACTAGCCCCTCTTGACTGCATGTCGGTAGAATAAGATTTTAAGTGGAAGATAGGGCATCCATTCCCATCGAATTTCTCTATGTCGGGCATTTTAAATTTTGAGTGCAACATAGCCGAAGGTTGTAGCGTTAATGCCCGCGTAGAGAATTCCCCTTTGTTCAAGACTTTGAGCATCATCCCTTTAAGGTTCTCCATATCTACCTCTATTTTTGTGGGAGGTGATGCTGGGATTTGGTATATATTTGAGGGATTGTGGGTGACTAGGTTCATTCGTGGCTGAAGTATTTGGTAGGGATTTTGAGGAGGTGGGTTATTTGCAGTTTCAACCTAGCGACCTGAATCATTGAAAGGTAGATAGGTCCTCACTTGCCCTGGCAGGGTATAACTTCTGGGGTCCATATGTGGGCTATTTTGGAGTGGATTGGTGATGGGAAATGGAAGGCCACTTGAATTTTGGGGATATTGATGTTTGGAAAAAGGATATGGTGGATTTGGCAAGAAAGGGTTAAAATTCTAGTAATAAGTATTTGGTGGGAAATTGGTGATTGGGGTGCTGGCAGTTGGCAGAAGGTTAGTGTTTGGTTGAGGGTTTGAGTTTAGAGGAGTATGAGAAGTAGATGTTTCTTGAGGGGTTGCAGGGAAAATGACTCCCTCAGTATTGGGTCTTGGACTCTGCATGAAGTTTGTGATATGGCTCAATAAGCGATCAACATGTGCAACCAAATTCTGGTCTAACCACTACTGCATAGTCGGAGTAGGAGCGTACCCTAGAGCTCCTGTATCAGTACCCACAGTAGACTGTTCATTCTCGGCAGCCATTCTCCCCAGATCTGTACCCTCTTAACTGATTCTTATATTTTCTAACCTGACCTCTGTGCATGTATCCTATATCAAACGATCGGTGCTATCTCTTCCTTTTCAAACTCGAGCCAGGTTTCTGAGGAAAATGGTTGCAGGTATCAGAAGGGAAGGTTTAAGGCTTTTTGGTTTGATTACAATGTGCCTTTATTATTTTATTATTCATTTTCTCTAAAATTGATCGGACAAGCACCTGCTTTGTTTTGACAGTCTCGAAACATTTCCTGGAATAATAGATTCTTTCTCCAGAGTATAGAACCTTCGTATTCCACCTGACTTTCAACTTCCCAAGTTTGGACAGATCTCAGGCGAAGGGTTTATACTTTTTCCGGGATCCAACATTCGAATGGTCTAGGACAAATACCATAAAAATTATTGTTCAGCTCCTGTGCATATACCTTTATTCATTTATGTATATTTTTGTAACAGAGATTGGCCACCAATTTCGAGGTATAAAAACTGATCGGTCCATGAAATGACCTAAATCTATATGCTTTTAAAGTTGGCTGATGGAGGGCTAAGCTGGCTTCACCTCGTTGTCCCATCAGTAAGGGGCACAGGATGTGAGAATTTCGACCTAAGTTCTCCGTAGCCTCTCTTTCGAGATCATGGATACTCTGGCGTGTTTATCGGGTTTAAAGGGTAATAGTCGGAATATTTCTACATGCATGCACATGTGTGAGTTATCTAAAAAGTAGTAAAGTCTTTTTTTCCAGATATAAAACAGTAATAAAGCTGTAAATGACATGTCTTTCTGTTCATTTATGGATTTTCTCAGCTCATTAGTTTGAATCCCCGAAAGGACGGCGCGAGCGAGCGTGACGGCCATTTAGATCAATAATTAGAAAAGAAAAGTGGGGAAACTATTTGTTCCTATTAATTATATTTGGTCATAATCCCCAAAATAAAATGATAGAATAAAAAAAATTTACATATTTACCAAAAATAATACTAATAACAAAATAAAATAAAATAAAACAATAATATGCCTCCGCTTTTTGTGTGTGTGCTATTTTTTGTACTTTTCGATATTTTTTTTTCGGGTTGCACTGGTATCCAAAATGAAGCTGCTGTAAGATTTCACAGTTATGCGCACAAATATATACATAGTTATATAAAAATGCAATATTTAAATGTTAAAGAAATATAAGCATGTTTAGCCAAAAACCAAAAGAAAAACTTTTTTTATATACATAAAAAAACAATTGAGTCTAGCTCTCAGTTTTTATTTTATTAAAAATAAAAACAACGTCCCCAGCAGAGTCGCCACTGTGAGTGCCCCGTTTTTTCGACCTCTCCCCTGCGACTGAGAAAGTGGGTGGTTTTAAAACCTTTCAAGCGCGTGGAATACGCTCAACCTCAATTGTGGACTCAAAATGTGAAGCTAAGTTATAAAAAAAGGGTCGGAAGCTAAGTTAAGGAGAAACAAAGAAAAACCAAAGATAACCAAATTTATATATAAAAAAAAGGGTCGGAAGCTAAGTTACTAGTTGGGAAGAGGTTAGGCATCCAACTCGCCCTTTTGGTCTCAAAATAGGTTTTTGGCTAAATATGCTCTTTTATAAAATTAACAATTTAAATAAAGCATTTAAAGTATATATATATATATATATATATATATATATATATATATATATATAACAGTCTCATTTTAGAGTTGCATATATATTTATAAAAATTTCGTCATAATAACGATTTATTTTAGTGCTATTTGTTATAGAATTTTGGGCAACATAACTGCTTATTTCGTGATATATGACTATTTAAATAGCACTTTTTTTGGATAAAAAGTAAATAAACTTTAAAAGTACCTACCTCTTGAAGCGTGAGAGTTTTATCCCGTACCAAACCTCCTTCTGGTAGTCTTTAGGGTGCGCTCGCTCTGTCTTTCAGGTAGAGGGAGTCTTTTTTCTTTTAATGGATTTCGGGCAGTGTGACTGCTTCGTTTGTTTGTTTTTGCCTCGGGATCCGTGCGGCACAACTTCTTGCTTTGACTGAATTTACTTGCTTGCTTGCGTTTAAAATCGGGGAGAGCAACTGCTTGCTTCAGCTGGATTTGACGTCTGAAATTGGGCAGGGCAACTGCTCTTTTTGGTTCTTTTGAACCGGTGAAATAGGACGGAAACCTAGTTGGGTAGCTAGGGTTCAATTTGGCCGGAGAGTTTTGTTTAGGGAATAGATTTGACAGTTTGGCAGAGCTTCGGGGCTAGAGAGGAAAATAACCTCGGCGTTCTCTCAGGAGAACGATCATAGACTGCGCGGTGTAAATTTGCGAACTGTGTGAACTCTGTGTGAACTGTGTTTTTTCATTGCCGAAGGCCTATATTTATAGGCTGAGATTGGATTTCCTTCGGGTTAAGTTTGATCGCTCTGCGTTTTAACAGCTTGTACCACGTGCTGAAAAGGTTACACCATAGGCCATGTGCATCAGTAACTTTGGGGCCTGTGGGCGCTGCCCATATTGCTTGTGTACTCGGCGCCCAAAAGGGGTGTGGGCTGCGCCCACAAATTTTTCATTTATGTTTTTTGCACTTTGGCCCCCTGTATTTCACTGTTTATGCATTCTTCTTTTCTTTTACATTTTCAACCCTCTAACTTGACATTCGTTAATCCTTTTAACATATTTTGATATTTTATGACATATCTTATGACAGGGGTACGAAATTGAGGTTTCTACAAAGGTGCATCGCTGTTTTGCAATGGCGTGTGCGCCTCACACACCTCCAATGCGCGTGAAGCGTCCTGCAACCGTGGGACCCACCTATCGGCCACTCATATGTTCGAATTTTTTTTAATTAATAACGGTTGGGCCGAGTTTGTTAAAAAAGTTTTGAGTATTTTTTTTGTTACCTTGTTGTTTGCTATTTCATTTTGTTTTGTGTTTTTGTCCAAGTGGTTAATTTATAAAATTAACATATTTAATATATAATATTTTAATGATAATTATAAATTAATATATTTGTTTTAAAATTTATTTGTAATACTTAATATTAAAATTAAATTATAAACTAATTAATTTATTTATAAAATAATATACTAATTAATTAATTTGTTTGAAAAATTAAAAATAATAAAGTAATGTAAATAAATTGGATGATTTGATAGTGAGACCCATTTAAGATTTGAATAAGAATCAAAACCATTGGAAAGATAAATTTTAAGAGAAAAAAATATATTAAAATGTATAATTGGTAGTGGGACATAGTTAAAAATTAAGTTAAAAATTTACACTATTGGAGATGCTCTTAAGTCAAATACAGATTTACAAGTACACAGTTGTACAACAACATATTTATTGAATGTAATTTGTCTCCATTCTCAAACTTAAACAAAATTCAAAAAATAATGATTTTGGAACCTAAATTTTCATATTTTCTTGTTTTGCCATTTGGTTTTGTATTTCGAAAGGAAATGGAAATTCATCAAATCCAAGGATTTACAGAGAAAGATGGATGAGTAAAGATGTGTTTTTTAAACTTTGAGAAAAAAAAAGGATGATTTAAAAAGAGATGCTAAAAAGAAAAGAGAAAAATAATTATGCAACTTATCAATAATGATTACACTTTAAATAATGGTAGATCAGTGTTTTTTTAAAAATTCTTTAATACATGTGTAATCCTCTAAAAAGTCATTTATTTTGAGAAAGGAAGAGTAAAGAATATATAACTAGCATTAAAGTTAGTTATAATTACAAAAATACTTTTGTATAACCAATTTGTAAATATCAAATGTGGAGGGTAAAGTCAAAATATTATAGAGATTTATAATATAACTTGGGTTAATATCACTTTTGGTACCCTAAGTTTACCTCTTTTTAACTTTTGGTACCCATTGTACACAAAGTATCAAATATCATCCTAAACGATTTCCAGTTTCATCAATTATGATACTTTCCGTTGCCAATCTGTCAAATCCAAACAGAAGACCTGCTGTTTTAGGTTGGAAAGGCATGGAAACTGGCTACGTCACTTGGTTTTGGTAGAAAAGAGAGATAGGGAAATAAGGGTCTATTAACCCGACCTTTCTTCCCTAATTCGTCAAGTTTCCCCAATTCTACCCCCTTCCCTTTAGAACCTAATCCTAATCCCCAAATTTCATCCATATTTCTTCAATCACTATCAAATCAACCCTATATTGAGCTGATTAAAACCCTAAACTCATGCAATTAATTGAACTCACATGACGAGAAGAAGCAAGGATGCGTCCCAACCAGATTAAGGTATGTGTCTTCAATTTAAACAATCTTGTCATTCGTTCCAATATTGTTGTTTGCTAGCTTATAATATCACTTTTGGTTAAAAGGGTTGATTTTATACTAACTTGGTACCAAGTGATATTAACCATTTTCTTTCTTCAATCGGTACCAAGTCAACTTGCCGAGCTAGAAGAGAAACTAAAGGCAGCAGATTCTCTCCCAAGGGAGGAGCTAAGACAGATGATCATTGAAGATTACAAAGATTATGAGGGGTTTGCTGCCTTAGTAGAAAGTGAAATGTATCCCTTCTTCCTTCAAGGAATCAATCATGTGCTAAGGCAACTTTCCTGCAGCGGGCTGGAGATCAGGTCAGAATTGCTAGCTGAATGGGGTACCAACCCACTTTTTTGTCCTTCTGCCCGCCCTGGCAATGCCCTCGTGCCATACGCCTAAGATGAACTTGAATCCCTCGCTGAAGCTGGCGCAGAGAAGAATTTGTCTCCGTGGGCCCCTCCTCCAGTTGCCGAGAACAACATAAGCGAACTTATGACTCAAATTTGGAAGTCTCAAGCTCAACCCACGGGAGATGACACCTCCGAACAAGCTGGAAATGATGAAGTAATCATCCTTGAGGCCGCTACCGAAGAAACAAACGAACCAGACCCCCAAACCCTCAACAATACTGCCCCAAGTGCATGAAGTTACTGCTTTGGCCTGTGTACCCTGACTCCTCAAACAATTTACATTTGTGTTTATGTAATATTCGCTACTTGCTTCTTTTGTTGGCTTTATGAATGCTTTTTTATCTCATTATGCCTGCTTGCATTTCAACTTAGGAATTACTTAACTTTGGATGTTCAACTCTTTTCCCGAGCAAAGGCAACCTTTGCTAGTGAGAAATAACTAAACAATCCCACTCGAACACCAACTCTTTTCATGAGCCTAAAGCACTTTATGCTCAGAAAAGAGAATAATCGATAACACAAAGAAAATAACTATCTCGAACACCAACTCTTTTCACGAACATAAACAACTCATGCTTGCGAAAGAGAATAATCGAGAAAAATAACAATTCAAATCGAACACCAACCCTTTGCACGAGCACAAACAGATCATGCTCGCGAAAGAGAATAATCGAGAAAAACAATAAAAACAACTAACTCAAACACCAACTTTCAAACTAAAATTGAAAGCATAATTGAGATTCGCCATTATCATTTGCCATAAAAAAGAAAAGATCAATGAATTACATACTGTCAATGCCAATCACCAATAATACTTCTTCAAATGATCTGCATGCCACGGATGTCTCAGCTCGTCTTCCATCCTCTGTTCGTAACACATAGGTGCCCTCTTTCACAATTCTAACAATCTGAAAAGGCCCTTCCCGATTCGGCAAGAGTTTCCCCCACTTAGCTCGATGACCTGTTGCCTCAATCTTACGAAGGACCCAGTCGCCCACAACAAATGACCGACCACGAACCCTTTTATCGTGGTGGGCCTTTGCTCGCAGCTTGTAATTTGCCATCCTCATTTTGGCCTCCAACCGTTTCTCCTCTAACAAATCCAAATCAGCTACCCGAGCTGCGCTATTGGACTCAACATTATAATGCAACACCCTATGATTAGGCAAGTACATTTCCACTGGAGCCATAGCTTTCAGATCCATATGCCATAGAAAAATATGTTTCTCCTGTAGGACCTCTAACCGTTGTTCTAACCGCCCATAAGGCCGAAGGCAACTCATCCACCCATCTTCCTGCCTTATCTTCAAGATTTCGCTTAAGGACATGCAAGACTTGTTTGTTAGCGGCCTTAGCCTGTCCATTGCCTTGTGGATATGCTACCGATGATTGCCAATGTTTCACACGCATCTGCTCGCATGCCTTGGTAAACTTTTCAGAAAATTGGGTCTCATGATCAGATACAATTGCTCGTGGGACACCAAATCGACACCATATATGCTCATGAACAAAATCGATGACATTAACTTCACTAATGGTCGCCAGAGGCTTAGCTTCCACCCACTTAGTGAAGTAATCGATGACAATTGCTCGTGCTCGCAACATGCTCCTACTCGCTGGTTGAGCCCCCAGCTCGCTAACAACTCTTACTCGATAAAGGTAAGAGGCATGCTCGCGGCGCACCAGAACCCCTTAATCTTCTCTTCTCAGTCATGACTTTAGGATGATCACTTGGCTAAATTGCGATCATGTGCCGGGCATGTGACTTATGACTTGGGCCAATTGGGCCAGGCAGATCACCAGGTATTTTGGCTTTTTAACAAAACAGTCGCTAGGTATTTTGACTTTTTAACAAATCAGTCGCCATATTTTTTTTGTTTTCTAACAAAAAAGCCGCCATATTTTTTGGCTTTTTAACAAAAAAAAGTCGCTTAAGCCTCTTTTTCCAATTTTTTGACGCAAAATAGTTTGTTTTTTAATTTCAACTTTGAAATTTGTTTTTTAATATAGAAAAAAAGAAATATATATATTGAGTACAACTTAGGTAAGAACTTACCGTAAAAGAAGAATAAACATGAAACATTGTTATTCGAATCAGAATTCATTTAAAATTTGTTAGAAAGTAGAATAAAATTTTATGGTTAATTATAACTGAGGGTTTGAGGTATATCAGTATTCAAAGCTAAAAGCTGATATAACTTTCTTTTATAAGAGGATAAATTAGTATTTAGAGTTTAGGATCAGTTGTAATTGTTTTTATAAGAAGATTAATTAGTAATTAGATCGTTAAGTAGATGTTGCATTTAGTATTTTTGTGTTATATTTAGGGTCACTCTTTATAAAATGATTAATTAGTAATTAGACTCTTAAGTGAATGTGGGATTTTGTGTTTTATGTGTTGCATTTAGGGCCACTCGGATTAGGTAATTAAATTGATGTAACGCGATGCATTAGAGTGAGTGATCCGTAGTGCACCTTAGGTTTATTAATGGAATAATTGTGGGTCGATCCACTTTTCAAAATTTTAATTTGCTCCAGTACCGTGCTTTTTTTCAATCGAAAAATAACACTTTTGGGGGCGAAATGACTGCGATACCCTTAATGAGTCTGAGGTGCGCTACGAAAATGCACCGCGATTCAAAAAATTTTAAAAATGCAACGCGATTCAAAATTTTATACATCGCGATTCAAAAAATTACTAGAAAAGAAGGAAGAAAAGTAAAGCAGACCAAGCTTTTTTTTTCCTCAGGAGATTCAAAAGCCAACCTTTTACTCAAAGTAGATTAAAGCAAACAGTGACATTGATTGAGTGCTAAAAAGTGACCTAGATTCAAAAATTTATCACGCCTATTTAGGGACAACTCATAATTTGGACGAGCTTCCATGAAAATACTCACCTTCCTCTTGAAAGCTTATTTATCAAGCTAGTCTCAACTCCTCAAACTATCTGCTTTTCCTTCGCAAATCTGAGATCGATGTATCCGGATTCTTTTTTTTTTCCTCCTAAGGGGGGCATGGGAAGGGATCGAACCTGAGACCTCACACGTTGTGAAACCTCATGTCTACCACTGGGCCATCCCCTTAGGGGCGTATCCAGATTCTTTAATTTGTGTATTGTGATTTAAAAATTTATATTTATGTATCGTGATTCAAAAAATGTATGTATCGCAATTAAAAAATGTATGTATTGCGATTCAAAAAACATATTTAACACGATTCAAAAAAATCAAAAATCCACAATTTAACACCTACCGTGAGTCCTCAGCTCGCAGTCGTCGTCCTCATCCTTCAAACTTTCTTCACGTTCATGGCATGTGAATGCAAGTATCCTTAGTCACTACTTCATTGATGAATTTTTTATTCCCAAATCCTCATCTGGGTGAATTTTACTATGTGTCTTTTCAAGGTATTAGTCACACCTCACTTTACTTTGTTTGTCTTTTTTTATACATGAAAGTCATTGATCTTAACTCGTCCAAAATGGGCTTTGTAGTAGAGATGATATCGGAGCCATGGAAATGAAGAAAAATGAGAAGAAGAAGGAATTTATAGAGTTCTTTTTTTTTACTTTGACTATTATAGGAATATTTATTAGAAAAATCAAAAATGGTCTTTTGCGGTTTAAAAAACAACGTTAGACTGGAGGGGTTACTAATTGTATAGATGTGGCCTCTTATAAGACGGTCTTACGAATCCTTATCCGTAAGACATATATATCTAAATTAAATGGGGTAAAATCCAAAAATCTCAATGCAACCCATTAATTTTTTGAAAATTACAGCGTCACCCCTCATGTTTATATATGTTGAGTGTCACTTTTTATTATTAACAGTGTCACTTTGTAGTATAAAATGTGTCACTTTGCATTTTTAATGAAAATTATAATTTTTTTCCTAAAAAAGTGTTACTTTTTGGGCTTAAATGTGTCACTTTTAGTCTTAAATGTGTTACTTTCACTTTAAAAAGTGTCTCATTTTTTTATAAATAAAAACCATTAGATTTAAATCTCAATTTGGTCACCCTACTTTCGGCCAAAATTCATAAGCTCATTCTATTTTTTTTTACTTGGCTTCGAAAGTCAATAACGTCACTAGAGTCATTTCCATTAGTTAACTTGGATGGAAATCGTTGAAAAGATAATAATGCCCCTTACCTTTGAAAGGTGTGTTGACAAATTCAAGTCACACAATAAGAAATTATGTTTGAGAGAAGAAGAAGGACCCTCAAAACCCCCAAATTTAGTAAGGGTATTTTTTGATTTTTCTAAAAAAATTAAACTTTCCATCCAAATATATGGATGGAGTGATGAACGTGCTAATTATGTGAAAGTAGAGTGATTAAATTAAGGGAAAAAAAAGTAGAGTGAGTTTAATGAATTTTGGCCGAAAGTATGGTGACCAAATTGAGATTTAAACCAAATCATTACGTTTGACATTAAAGTGTTACTTTATAACATTAAAAGTGTCACTTTTTAACATTAAATATGACTCTACAAGTGTCATTTTGCTTTATAAATAAAAATCGTCGTTATTGACCTTAAAAGTGTCACGTGTATTAAATGTGTCATTTTTGACAGTCAACGTTAGTTTTAAAGTGACACTTTTTAGTATTAAATGTGTCACTTTTTAGTATTAAAAATGTGTCACTTTTTAGTATTAAAAATGTCACTTTTTAGTATTAAGAGTGTCACTTTTTAGTATTAAGAGCGTTATAGTGTCACTTTTAACCTTAAAATGTGTCACTTTTGTCTTTTCAATGTGTCACGTTTGGCTTTAAATGTATCATTTAGCATTTCGTTAAAGTCCATTAGTGTCCGTCAAGTATCCCAAAGCAATTGATGCTAACGGATGGCTAACGAAGCTGACAAATGATTAAATTGTAAAGTGTGGGAAACATAAAAATTTCGACGATAAACCTTGAAAGTGTAGGGGCACCGGAGCAAAATGAGAAACTTCACATTAAACCTTAAGAGTTCGATGTGGACCATCTTGACTAAATTATTTTTATGATTTTTTGTAACATGTTTATTTATTATGACCCGTCAATTTCTAAATGAGGTTGTGTCTTACGGATTTAGGATCCGTAAGATCATCCTACACAAGTCTTTACCAATTGTATAAAAGAGACCGGCCAGAATTTTACACAAAAAAATATAATGTATTGTAGCGATTGAAAACTTTTCAAAGTAGACCGGCTCAAATTTACCCCTAATATTAGTTTTTGGATTGCAATATAAATGATTTTATATGAATAACTTAGAAAATAGAAAATAAATAACTGAAAAGGAAAGTGATAATAGGTCAATTTTTTGTGCTTACCAAGAAGAAACAATAAATAATGAGAAAATAAAATATTTCCTTTGAAGAAATTGAAGGAAAAATATTTGATGATACCCATTTTTATTTGTTAGAGTTGACAAATAGATATAGTTTAATGATCAAAAAAATTAAGTTATAAAGATAAATATTATTTGAAGGGAAAGTGTGTCATGACAATAATTTATTTAATTAATCTTAAATTAATATATTGGTCCTGATATGCAAAATTTGTAGTAAAATAGACTATGTCAATAAATTATAGAAACAAAATAGAATATATAAATAAATAAATATATAAATAAATAACTTCCTCTTCAAGAATGAAAAGGAAACCGATTCTGTCTCGAATTCAACTTCTTCATCCCCATAAAAGAAACAATAACACACGCACACTGTCTGAACTCAGTTGTGCTCGATCTGTATTTTGTTTTTTAAGAGTATTTCTAGCAATGGATTCATCATCAATGACTATGGTTGATCAGAGCGTGCCGGCATGGGAGAAGGAATTTTGCCTAAAGGTTGGTTTATTCCAATGGGATGAGTTTGTCGAAGCCAAGAAATTAATCCATGAATACCAATACATAATGGTATGGGACGATTCAGCTAGTAAAGAAGCCTTCAACGATGCTAAAGAAAGATTCAAAGCTCGCTCCTTCGCCCTCCCATACATCCCTCCTACTCCACTCCTCTTTGGCCTCGAACTTTGGCCTAACGACCTCGACTACTCCAACCCCGAGATCAAGAACAAGAACGACAGAGAGAGCGACATAGGAGTAGCAGAAGATGGAAACTCTTCATGGAAGAAGATTTGCCAAATCAATAACTGGACAAATTGGCTCGTAGAGATTGCCTGCAGTATGTGTTGTGGAAGTAGAAAGTCGTGCATGTCACAAAATTCATGATTTTCTTGAATTTTGTAGTAGTGACTAGTTTTTTTTTTAATTAATAACGGTTGGGCCGAGTTTGTTAAAAAAAGTTTTGAGTTTTTTTTTGTTACCTTGTTGTTTGCTATTTCATTTTGTTTTGTGTTTTTGTCCAAGTGGTTAATTTATAAAATTAACATATTTAATATATAATATTTTAATGATAATTATAAATTAATATATATTTTTTAAAATTTATTTGTAATACTTAATATTAAAATTAAATTATAAACTAATTAATTTATTTATAAAATAATATACTAATTAATTAATTTGTTTGAAAAATTAAAAATAATAAAGTAATGTAAATAAATTGGATGATTTGATAGTGAGACCCATTTAAGATTTGAATAAGAATCAAAACCATTGGAAAGATAAATTTTAAGAGAAAAAAATATATTAAAATGTATAATTGGTAGTGGGACATAGTTAAAAATTAAGTTAAAAATTTACACTGTTGGAGATGCACTTAAGTCAAATACAGATTTACAAGTACACAGTTGTACAACAACATATTTATTGAATGTAATTTGTCTCCATTCTCAAACTTAAACAAAATTCAAAAAATAATGATTTTGGCACCTAAATTTTCATATTTTCTTGTTTTGCCATTTGGTTTTGTATTTCGAAAGGAAATGGAAATTCATCAAATCCAAGGATTTACAGAGAAAGATGGATGAGTAAAGATGTGTTTTTCAAACTTTGAAAAAAAAAGGATGATTTAAAAAGAGATGCTAAAAAGAAAAGAGAAAAATAATTATGCAACTTATCAATAATAATAACATTTTAAATAATGGTAGATCAGTGTTTTTTTTTTAATTCTTTAATACATGTGTAATCCTCTAAAAAGTCATTTATTTTGAGAAAGGAAGAGTAAAGAACATATAACTAGCATTAAAGTTACTCATAATTACAAAAATACTTTTGTATAACCAATTTGTAAATATCAAATGTGGAGGGTAAAGTCAAAATATTATGGAGATTTATAATATAACTTGGGTTAATATCACTTTTGGTACCCTAAGTTTACCTCTTTTTAACTTTTGGTACCCATTGTACACAAAGTATCAAATATCATCCTAAACGATTTCCAGTTTCATCAATTGTGATACTTTCCGTTGCCAATCTGTCAAACCCAAACAGAAGACCTGCTGTTTTAGGTTGGAAAGGCAGGGAAACTGGCTATGCCAATTGGTTTTGGTAGAAAAGAGAGAAAGGGAAATAAGGGTCTATTAACCCGACCTTTCTTCCCTAATTCGTCAAGTTTCCCCAATTCTGCCCCCTTCCCTTTAGAACCCTAACCCTAATCCCCAAATTTCGTCTATATTTCTTCAATCACTATCAAATCAACCTTGTATTGAGCTGATTAAAACCCCAAACTCATGCAATTAATTGAACTCACATGACGAGAAGAAGCAAGGATGCGTCCCAACCAGATTAAGGTATGTGTCTTCAATTTAAACTATCTTGTCATTCGTTCCAATATTATTGTTTGCTAGCTTATAATATCACTTTTGGTTAAAAGGGTTGATTTTATACTAACTTGGTACCAAGTGATATTAACCATTTTCTTTCTTCAATCGGTACCAAATCAACTTGTCTTAGCTTATTTTCATAATTACCTGCTATTATATTGCTTGCTTTCTTTAATCAGTATAAAATCAACTTGTCTTAGCTTATTTTCAAAAAATATATTAGACTTGTCTTAGCTTAATTTATTAAAATTAGACTTGTCTTAGCTTATTGTTTGCTTATTATATTTTCTAAAAATTAGTAGAAATAATAGTAGTATTATTGTTAGCTTATTGTATTTTCTGAAATTGTTGTGTTAGTTGATGATATTTATTTATTTTGCTTTGTTTTGTAGACCATGAATTGAAAATCATTTCGTTTACAATGAAAATTGTCCATAGTGGTGTTATGAAGCATGACCCTAAAATATATGTTGGAGGGAAGATAGATTTTTTTTATTGGGTGGATGGAGAGAGTTTTGGGCTAACTGACTTGAGTGATTTTGTAGAGGAATTAGGTTACAAGTTTGAAATGGTTAAGATTTGGCATCAATTTGAGAAAACTATAGTCATGGGTTGTAATCTTATTGTCACTGAAAGAGAATCACAAAACCTACTTAGGTCTATACCTACTAAGAAAGAGGTAAATATCTACTTAGAGCATCTCGAAACAATTCTAGAAAATCCCACCATTCTAGAAAACCCAAATGTTAATGCTTCTTTGTCTTCTAATTCATCTGATTCTGAAGAATTTAATGACTTTGAATATGATATGGAAGAGGATGATAATGAATTTGAAAAATATGTTGATTATGATATTGAGTTTGATGGTGCTGTGGGGAAGGGAAAGTCAGTGCAGAATGAATATGTGAGTGAGACTATGATTAATAGGATGAATGAGGATGGTGATAAGGAACTTTCTGATAGTGATGACTTTGAGAGCATCTTAGGCAGTGATGAGGAACCAGAAACAAAATATCCTAAACACAATCCTAAGACTGATAAGAAACCTGAATTGAAACTGGGAATCATATATAGTAGCAAGAAGGAAGTGAAAGATGATGTTGAAACATTTTGTCTTGGAAGAGGGATGGTTATTAGATTTGATAGGAATGATGGCAGAAGATTAAGAGCAAGTTGTAGAAATGTATGATGTCATTGGTATACATATGCTGCACCAATACAAAATAACAAATCATGGCAATTGAAAGGTTACAATCCAGTTCATACACAGTGTGGATGGACTTACAACAACCCAAGTATTAGGTCTGGTTGGATTGGAAGGACATTCATGAAGAAATTCAAAGAAAATCCAAGTTTAGGAACTAAAGAATTCAGGAATGAGTTGTGTACCAAACTTAAGGCTAATGTCTCAAAACAACAAGCATATAGAGCAAAAAAGAAAGCCGAACAACTATTGGAAGGGACTTTGAAGCAGCAATTTTACCAAATAAGAGACTATTGCCTAGAATTGCTTAGGTCAAACCCAGGTTCAAGTGTAGTTTTGAAATTGTCTGATGTTGAAGCTAGTAAGCCTACATTTCAAAGGCTTTACATTTTTTTGATGCTTGTAAAAAAGGGTTTTAGTTCTTTAGGAAGATTATAGGGGTGGATGGGTGTTTTTTGAAAGGCCCTCAAGGTGGACAGTTGTTGACAGCAATTAGGGTTGATCCAAATAATCAAATGTTTCCCATTGCTTATGCAGTAGTTGAAAATGAAACAAAGGACTCTTGAACTTGGTTCTTATCATTGTTAGAGAGTGACATAGGCTTTGAAGATCAATATGAATGGACATTCATGAGTGATAAACAGAAGGGGCTCATACCTGGATTTGAAGATCTGTTTCCAAATGCTGAAAATAGGTTCTGTGTTAGACATTTACACACAAACATGAAAAGGGATGGGTTCACAAGGCAGCCAATCAAAAATTCTTTATGGGCAACAGCTAGGGCAACTAGGGTTGAAGTGTTGAAGGTAAGAATAGAAGTATTGAAAGAGTTGGATGGGGATGCTTATGAGTGGCTAGTCAATAAGCATGCAAGTCAATGGTCTAGGTCATATTTTGGCACTCAACCTAAGTGTGATATCCTGCTTAATAATATGTGTGAAAGCTTCAATGCTTTTATTCTTGATGCAAGAGACAAGCCAATTATAACTATGCTTGAGACAATAAGACATTTGGTGATGAGTAGGTTACAAGTTAATAAAGATAAAGCCAAGAATTGGGATTCCAGACTATGTCCTAGGATAAGAAGTCTTGTTCAGAAGAATTCCAAGGAGGGTGCTGAGGGCATACCTATCAAGGCAGATGATTGGCATTTTGAGATCAGTGGCCCATTTGACCAGCATAGTGTGGATCTTGCTCTGCAGTTATGCACTTGTAAAAGATGGGAGTTGACAGGCATTTCTTGTAAACATGCTTGCTTGGCCATTTGGTGTAGGAAGGAAAATCCTGAGTCTTATGTCAATGATTACTACACTGTTGGGACATACATGAAGGCATATGAGCATGCCATAATGGGTATTACTGGATCTGAGTTGTGGCCCAAGTGTTAGTTACCACCTCTTTGCCCCCAAAATATGAAAACGAACCTAGAAGACCAAAGAAACTGAGAAGAAGACAACCTGATGAGTCACCTGCATCTTCCAGCAATCAACACAAATTGAAGAGATGTCAAAAATCTTTGAAGTGTGGAAAGTGTGGAGTAGTTGGACATAATTCAAGAACTTGTAACAAAAGGAATTCCAATACAGACTCAGTTTCACAACTTGTTGATGAGATCCCTTAGCGGACTGAACTTGTTTCACAACCCACTGAGAACCTATCACAAGCGAAAGCGATCAATCTAGCAACCTCAGTCATCAAATCCTTCAAAATTACCTGTAAGTTTGTGAAATTGAATACTGACTTTTTGTTGATATGTATTATACTGACTTTTTGTGAAATTAAATACTGGCTTTCTAATCATCTTCAAGTTAAAAGAAAGAGAGGTTCAAGCAATGTGGGGGTGAACATAAGGGGCAATACAAATAGGATTGCTTCTGTAAATGTAAGAAATATAATTTCACCATTTTATATTCTTTTTTTTATTGAAAATTTATGACTTTGCCTTTTATTTTTAAGGTGAATCAAACATCAACAATCAGTACTCCACTTATTGTGAGGGGAGGAGTGAATTACATTACAATGGCCAATTTGAGACATGCAATTGGAGGTGGAACTTCAACAAATACAAAAGGGAATGATAATCCAAGTGGAAACGACAAGTCGACAAGATATAACCATTGAAGGGAATGAGACATGAAATTGGAGGTGGATCTGGAGGACATGAAGACTGAATATGTGTTAAACTTTGTTGTTGTTAAACAATTTGATGTTATCAAACTCTGTATGGATTTGGAATTTGGTATTTGGTAGCTGGCAATTATCAAACTCTGTATGGATTTGAGTAGGAATTTGGTACTTGGATTTGACTTATCAAACCATGTTCTTGTATGGATTTGTGTTATGTTAATGAAATTGCTTGCGTTATGTTATGTCCAGTTATACATGTTATGTTTGGTTATGTATGTCCTTTGCGACTAATTTACGATTACTTGATTACTCTAATTCTGACTAATTTAAAAGTACTTGATGATACATATGTCCGGTTGTTGTATGGATTTGGTACTTGGAATTTCAGTACAAAATTAAACTTTGCTAATGTCAACACTTTTGTTTTGATTGTGTCAATGCTGGTTCATAATTCCCAGTAGTGTTAGGTAGGACAGTTGGTTCATAATGTTGTTAGTTGTTGTGCTGGTTACAATTTTTTCCAAACTCTTCAAACTTGCCAAATAGAATTGCCAATACAACTTCCATTGTAATCAATAGGTTAACAAAAAACATAATGTATTTAGAAGATTGCAAGGTTTTTACATATTTATAATTACAAATCAAACATCATAGTCATACAAAAACCCATTATAATTGCCATTACAATAAACACACATCTGAGTTTTATTTTTAATTGATGACTTCAGTCTTCATGGCCTCAACCATGGTATTTGCCATCATCAATTCAGCTTACATTTCAGCCTCTTTCATCTTCAATCTCTCTACTTCAACTTCAAATCTGTTCAACTTGGCTAACAATCCCGAAATAATTTGTTTGGACCTTATGCTACATTCATCATCCAACCATTTAAAAAATCCACAATATCCATGTTGCTGTAATTAAAAAACAAAAGTCATGTATATCTACCATATCAAACAAAACAGGAGGCAAATGCAATAAAAATTAAAATTACCTCATATTTTGGGCATGCCCAATATCTTCTTCCTGAATTATTTCTAGTCCAAGAAGTCTTCAATCCAATCTGTATTCCACATTTACAGTACATGTCTTCCATATTACTTGAGCTCCAATTACTGTGACGACCCGACCCGGATCTCAATACGAGATCCCAAGGTCGTGCCATCATGACAAACTAAGAGACGGACAAGCACCTACTAAGCATATTGGTGCGAGTCAAAAGACGAGCCAACCAACTCACGACAGGAAGGTAAAGCCATAACGGCAATATGGAAAATAAAAACCAAAACCTGCGGAAGCAAAACCATAATGGGACCCGAGCTAACAAGCTCCTAAATATAAACAACCAAAGAGATAGTAAATCTCTCGGCCCAAAAATTCGGCCACGTGGCGCAACATTAGACACGCACAACAAACCATCGGCAACCAAGGCGGCAATGCAAAATCCCAACCCGATAAACAACACTCAACGGCTATAACATGCCGGAGGAACAATTCACTATAACCATAAAAATTATGCTAAACCACCAACCAAACCTCACGACTAAAACTATCGGAGGTAGGAACAACAATATACCACAACTAAAATAAACGAGCCACACATGCTCGAAACGACAAAGGAAATAAATACTAAGGTACAAATGCTCGGCAATACAACCGGCTCCCAAATACACAACCATAAAATAATACTACAATCTACCCAAGTAAAGTCTACATAACTTTACATTCGAGCCTCACAAATAATAACAACATAATAATAAATAAATAACTCCAAGCTTTTGACTTGGAAGACCACACTAAAGTCGTTATCAGCCATACTAACGGATCACGCACACACTAGGGAAAACAATCACACGGAGTGAGTCATAATGACCCAGTAAGTTTCTAAATGCAACATATGGCATATTATGACATGGCATGGCATAAATGCACAATCATATAAAATCATGGTATCATGCTAGTATACCATCATGAAACATGTACTTAATTTTTAAAGCACATAAACTCACATAAATCAAGTAGCATCTTATTTTTCATATAAATGCTCATAAATAATCATGTGTAACGATGAACGTAATCGAACCGTTACAATCAAATCCGGTTCAAAACCCAACCAACTTACCATGATATCAAATCTCAAACCATGATTCGGGCTCAATTCCCAATCAATAATACCACAGGGTTTCCTCCCCAAATAATCTCAACTCATCAGTTTCCCTTAATGAGTACTCGTTACATTCATCCAGTCTCCGGATGAGAAATGAGAGCTCGATGTCAGGCTAGATGGCATAACTCGAGATCACATCCCACTATTGGCCAAATAGTGAGGAGAAAAAGGACCCAATGCAACGATTCGTAGCGATTGTTCCCAAAGGCTATGAATCGTCCCATTGCCGACACAACAACCAAAACCCTTGATTTGGACTTTAAACCAAACGTTCAAGTAGATATTTACTTGTCTAAACCAATGAGACCAAATTCATTATTATCGGGCTCATTAAATCATGTAGGACATAATGCTCTACAACAACTCATAAACCATGCACATAATTGCACATAAACAAATAGGGCATAATGCTCCACAAAATCCCATAATCCATGCACATATTTGCATATAACCACGTAGGACATAATGCTCTACGAAATCTCATAAACCATGCATATAATTGCATATAAACAAGTAGGACATAATGCTCTACCAAACATCATGAACAATGCATATATTTGCATATAACCATTGTGTTCAACTAACTTACAAGTTTAGTTTAAAAACAACGTATTGAGGTATTCATTATTCCTCAAGTCATCAACCCAGTCAAGTATAGCTTACAAGCTTAATAAAATATAATGTGAGGTCTTCCATAATCCTCAACTCAAACCAAACCAAGACTACTACGCTAGTCTCAAAATATCCACCATTCAAGACTTATTATTTTAGTCTTTATTTTAAGTACACCGGACTCAATCATAGTCCTAATCGTCATACATGATCGATAACACCAACACCATACTTAAAACATCATGACTACTCCGTAGTCACTTCGCACAAGTGTTTTCATATGTACGCAACAAAATCCTTGAGAAGAGATTCTCTTAATCTTCTCTTAAATAATCTCGTGACCTTATGTGGGTCTCCATTGTCCCATGCTCTAACAAGCATGCTTAAAATATATTTCTAGTTAGTCTCATAACATAAGTGTCGCCATAGGACACAACCAAAACCCGTGTGCACAAACATAACTCAAACAAACCCAAACATTGTAGGGTTTCAACCCAAGGCTCTTTATCATTTTATTAGCCTTATAACGACTCCGTTGAGTCTTACTAACACATTTCATTCTTTATGTGTTTTATAAATTCACACCGTAATAATTTCTTAAAGTTTACAACCAAATCTCAATAGTCATTCGGGCTATATTCCCAAGACTAAAAACCCACAAAACACATCACAATCACCAACCATTTAAGGTTTGGAAGTTATGTTCTTCACTCCATTAACTAAACGAAATCCAATCATCGTAGGATTTCAATCCAAGTTCAATTAGCACATAATCAAACTTATAATGACTCCGAGTCCAATCTACCCTTTCTAAAATTTTAGGGCATAGAGGCCATGGGTCTCAATAATCTCTATGTTCATAACCATCAACAATAGTCATCATCCCGGGTTCGTTTAACTCACATAAACCCGACAAAACCTTCACTAATATAACATAGAATAAATTCATCATTTTGAGCACAATTTTATTTAGCTCACCTTACCAATCATAATTCCCAATTCATGATTAAATCATACAACCCGGTTTTATATACTCTATTAAGCATATAAAACATAGTAATCAAGCTTACTTCATTAATTTAGCAAGCTAAACCAAATTTGGGCAAAACACCCTCCAAGTATCTCAACCAAACCAACATCAAAACTCATGGATAATCAACATACCCAAGTTCAATAGACTAATTAGAACATGAATTTCACATATATCATGGTCTCACATAGGTCAATCCCAATTCTATCATCAATTTGAAAACCTAGGGTTCATGCTTCTCTACAAACCCTAACAATGGCTTCCATTGACCTCACATAGCACAAATGATTGTTTCCCTAGGGTCAATGGAGCCCAAAAGCAAGAGAATTAAGGTAGAAACTTACCTCAAATCAGCCCCTACAAGCTGCCATTCCCGAAATTCCAAGAGGGGAGGTTGTTCTTCTCACCTTCACTTCAAATCCATGGTGTAGATTGGGGAAGGAAGAACCCTAGCCATGGCCTCCCAAGATAGAACCCTTCAAGCCCTAGAAATCACTTCTTTATCAGCTCTCTCACGTTTTTTAGGAGTGCTTGCAGAAGATGGGAGGGAGATGTCGATCTGTTGGCTGAACAAATGAGAGAGAGCAATCTGTTTTGGGTTTAAATAGGGGGGGATTAACTCTCTTAATCAACTCACTAATCCACCTCTAAAACCTCTAATAATGTTTAGGACAAGTTTTAGGTTAAGTAGGAGGGTTTAGGTTAGGTTTAGAATGGGTTTAATTGGGAAATTGGTCAACAATTCAATTTTTCCAAAAATCCCGTAACAGCCGGGACCCCAAGCGGTCGCATGGGCCTCAGATGTATGATGCGACCGCTTCACACTATTCATTCACAAAAAACTCCTTTGTTGATTCCTTGTTCGGTTTCGGTCGTTCCCGCATGCATCCTCGTGCCTTAAAGCTTCGAAATGGCTCACAATTGAACCCTTAAAGTCCTCAAACATTAAACTAATCCATCCAAGTCTCAAACCAATTTTAAAGTAGGTCTAGACTCCCAAAAACAACACCGAAACAACCGAGGGCAAAACCGGCGAGGCGTAACAACTTACTATCTAAAGCGTCGAAATGAAACCACAAACCGACCTGCGGGTAATAACCCATGATTGTAAACACCTATTAGGGCTACAAAATAGGCCTGAATGCCTCTCAGATGATTAACAACAGATAGGGAAATAGGCTCCAAAAGGCGAGGCGTTCGCCCGGCTCAATCTCAAACTACGCGATAAGGAGAATTGCTATTCTCGAGGCGTCAAAACTTCACGAGACTCATGGAATACATCCAATTAGAAGTCTAACACATCTAAACATGTTATTTAATCATCATGTAAAGATCTGGGACCAAATCGAGGTCTAGAACACAAAACCCGAATAAACTCTCAATCGCGTCGCATTTCGACTATCGTCGGGTTACGACTTTTGACTTTAACAAGTCAACCACTATATGACATTTCTTAGGAGTGTTTTAGTATTATTGTGATCTCTCATACACATTTAGACTCTCTCACAACCAAACGAGCAATCAAGCAAAGAAGAAATGCGAGCATTGCACGCAATTCAAGCTAACCGGGAATCGGGATCTTACAATTACCATTTGAAGAGGTTGGTGTGGATTTGTTCATTTTCAAAGTCAATAGCTTAAGAAAACAGATGAAGGTAGATGGGGACAGAATGAACTCGAATTAAGAAAAGGGAAGAATGAGCTCGATAAGGGAAACTGAGGAAGAAATTGGGGAAGACGAATTGAGAAAAGGGAATACAATGGGAGAGAAAATGAATTAAGAATTTGGAGGAGGGAATTACCTGGTAAAGGCTAAGATTTGAAGAAATTGGGCACCCATAAATATTAGGACTGGAATGAAGAGAAATTGGGGAAGAAATGAAGTCTCATTCCCGTCAATTGCTCAAGAAAGCTATGATAGAGTGAGTGATACGATTACAAAGAAGGATGAAATCTCTGCATTTCCTTCACTTTCGACCAGAAATCCAGGAGAAATGAGGTTGAAATGGCGAGAGGTTGAAATGGTGGGAGAAATTGGGGAAGAAATGAGGGCTGGTGGTTGATTCTTTCTCTTTTCTACCAAGACCAAGTGACGTAGCCGGTTTCCCTGCCTTTCCAACCTAGAACACCAAGTCTTCCGTTTGGGTTTGACAGATTGGCAACGGAAAGTATCACAATTGATGAAACTGGCAATCGTTTAGGATGATATTTGATACTTTGTGTACAATGGGTACCAAAAGTGAAAAAAGAGGTAAACTTATGGTACCAAAATTGATATTAACCCATAAAACTTTTTGAAAGTGAACTCTTAAAGTGAAAACATCACAAAACAATATCGTGAACTCTTTGGCTGAACGGAGGGAGTAATTATTAATATCTATGTATTGTTGTTTTCAAATAATTGTCCTTATTTCTTTTTTGTTTGGTTCCAAAATAATTGTTTTTTTTTCAAAATTTTCATTTTTAGGAATTTTTTTTACCACTTTACTATACTTACTTTTTATATCACTTAAGTTATGTCTACATGTTTAAGGGTATTAAAAAAAAACCACACATTACACCCAACATCTAGAATACAATTTTTTTAAAACTGTGTGCCGAGTCAAGAAGACGATTGTTTGAAAACGGAGGGAGTACTTATTTTAAATCGGAGGTAGTAAGACAAATCGAACATGGGTTTCAAGCTTTTTTCTTCCAACTTTAATTATATTCCACATGCACAAGAATTTTTGAGCAAACTCCATATTATGCAAAGAGTAAGTATCCTGTAAAACCGTCTTACGAATGGATTTTAAATCGTAAGACATAATCCACTCTCTCATAACTTAACTCTTTAACTCATAGTGAGTGGGGTCGATGTGATCCGTCTTACACAAAAAACACATAAGACTGTTTTTCCTAAATTTTTACCTTATACAAATATTAATAATCATATCAATTGTTTTTTGAAAAAAAATACAAACCGGTACACTTTATAAAGTTTTCAACCGTTTTATTTAGTAACCGGAAGAAGGCACTCCATACATCGTGATGCTTCAATTAATTGTACATTGTGATGCATAAAAGAACCTTATTTTGTGCATCACAATCCATGATATGATGTGTCGTTTTTTGGTTACGAAAGAGTATAGGGGTGTAAAGCAATTAAAAATTGCCTAGAATGGATCAGCTCGAAATTCTCCCATGTTTTTCATCGGTCCTTATATCATGTCAAACATGAGAATTTTTGAACGGAGGGAGTAAAATATAAGAGCTTTAACTTGAATTTTCTTTGAATAATTGCTAGTCAATTCAGTTTGGAAATTTTCAACTGTTTAAATACTACATGTTTTTTTTAACCGCTAAAAGACACTTTTATAAAATTGTTCTAGAAATGTCTTGTCAGTTATGAAATTGGAAATCCCAATTATTGTGGCAACGAAACGAATTTTTAGAAGGGAAGAAGGCAAAGGCGGAAAAAGAAGGCTTATTACAGAGGAGGAAGAAAAAGGCGAAAGATATGGATATGAAATCAGTTTAAATCGCGATGCATCGATTTGAAATCTCAATGTATAGTTATGAAATAGAAATGATAATTACACGATTTTGAATCATGCATTGTGATTCAAAATCATAAATCGATATGCACAAATATGGATTGTGATGCACATACATGCATCAAAAAATATCATGCAAAAGTGATGCAGGAACAGTTAGTTACCGCGCACATGTTCGGTTATTTAAGGGTATAATCCTCCTCTCGCACAAAAAGTATCTTTTTCAATAAAAAAAAACATAATGAATTGGAGCAGTTAAAACGTTTTCAAAATGGAACGGCCAAATTTCACCCAATTTTCTAATACTCTGTTTTGAGTAGACCCTATGACAAAAGAGGTGGGCTGATCCCAAATAGAAAAAGAAAGGCAACACACATAATTGGGCCACCCAACTTTCTCATTTTTTGCAATTCGGCCATCGAAAGTTTAAAATATCTATTTTGGCCACCCAACTTTTGTTATGTTGCAAGCGAGCCTATTTTCTAACGCCTGTTAGCCCAGGACATTAACTTTAAATGAAATTCCTTTTTTACCCTGTAAAAAGGAGTCCAACTGTAAATCATAGAATTTTAGGGGTTACATATATGGGTCAACAATATTTATTGTTGATCTTCATCTTATGGGAAGAAAACCTAGCAACCCAGATCCACATCTCTTCTCTCAAATGCAAAGGGAGAAAAAAACGGCACATCCCAACTACAGAGGATCTGGACCATTGATTGGTCAACATATATGATCTCTTCTCCTAATATTGAACCCTAATTTTTTTTTTTGCAGAACACCAAAGAGGAAACCCTCCTAATCGGCTAATCCATGGCGTGTACGGTTGATTTCAGGAATATAAATTAAGGTTTCGGTGGCAAAACCTACAAGCGACAGAGATCCAAACAACAACTTAGTCAGAAAATACACGAGGACGATGATGTTGGGGGCTCTATAGATGTCGACGACACCGAAGTGGAAGAAACCTAGGACTCACCGATTTCCAAATCTAGGAAATTTTATCTTCTCCCACCCCCAATCACTATCAGTCACTACCGCCTTCATCGGAGCCTCAGATTGACACACACACAGAGACACACAAAGAGGAGATGGAAATAGAGTCTGCACCGAAGTGGAAGCAGCCTAGGACTCACCGATTTCAAGATATGGGACTCTCCATCTTCTCTCTCCCTCCCCTATCGCTTTCAGTCATTATCGCTGCCGCTAGAGATTCAGATTGACACACACATCGAAGATGGAAACATAATTTGTGGTTTGGGCATACCTTTTGCCAGGACAGGCGTAAGAGGGGAATGACTGGAAGTTGACAGACGGATGCTTTGGTTTTATTCATTATTTGGTAAACAATGTCGTTTTGGGGAGTATTAGGAGATTGTTTGGTGGGGATAAATGTAGTGATGCTAACGACGGTGGTGGTGATAAAGATGACTGAGTCAGTGCTCAAGATAGGGAAATCACATAAAGTTAACGCTATTAGGTGGGTTGTACAATAACAAGGGCAAAATAGGGAAATCACATAAAGTTAACGCTATTTTCTAACGGGCATTAGAAAATGGGCTCGCTTGCAACAGAACAAAAGTTGGGTGGCCAAAATAGATATTTCAAACTTTCGGTGGCCGAATTGCAAAAAGTGGGAAAGCTGGGTGGCCCATTTATGTGTTTTGCCAAAAAGAAAACCAAAGGGAAAGATGAGGGAATATCAGTGTTCTAAAACTCCCCACCTAGCTCCGCCTAGGCCCCGCCTAGGCGCTAGGCCCCTATCTACCGCCACGACTTTCTTAGTCGCTGCCTAATCGATCAAGTCGGCGCCTACGTTGCCGGTATGCCAGATAGATAGAAGAAATAAGAAGAAAGAAAGAAGAAGAAGAAGGGGGTTGTTTCGAGACTCATAATTTAGAATGAGAAGGGATTAGAGGGGATATGTTAGACTGTGGGTTATAGGGGTAGTAGGTAGGTGGAGTATTTTTTTTTTTTTTGTGGTTTTTAGTTCTAAACTTGGCTGGTTTATTGCTTTGGAGTTGTTGAGAATTGAGATTAAAGGTAGATTTGTATATTTTTGTTCATTTTACAAATATAGACAAGTGTTTGATAAAATGACAAACATAAAAAAAATTACATTTGTAGTCAATGTGTTTGATCTTTGATGTAAATTATCAAAATAAATGGTAATTATGCCTTAATTCTAGGCCCCGCCCGACTAGTCCCTAGCGCTAGGTGTTAGTATTAGGCCGCCTAACGATTTTTAGAACCTTGGGGAATATATCTACTTTAGTGCAGCTATTAGAGTAAGGGTAAATTCTGGTTGATCCTTTTTTCAAAGTTTGTAACTATTATAATCTACATTTTTTTTAAATCGAAAAAGATACTTTTGGGGGGTTAAAAGACTACGATATCGTTACTGAACCGAAGGTGCGCTACAGATCACTCACTCGCGTACTGCATCAGATCTTGCACTACGATGCATCAATTTAAATTACATAATCCAATTTTGTATCGTGTTGCATCAATTTTTACAATGTTATGCATAAATTAAATTACCTATTCTAATTTTGCATCATGTTGCACCAAATTTTTTGCACCGTGATGCGTCAAGATAATTGACCTAATCCAATTTATACATCACAATGCACCAAGTCAAGCCCCCCATTAATGCATCGCGTTGTAAAATTATAATGAGTCAGACATTCATGTCCTCTGCCTTCGTCTTCCTCCTTCTCTATCGTAAACCTTCTTTTCATCCTTCTTCTCTGTCGTAAGTCCTCTCTTCCTCCTCCTCCTCCGTTATTATTCCTATTGAAAAATTATCCAACCCAGCCCAGGTCCATTCTATCATCGTACTTAAGGAATCAAAAAAATGCTTACCTTTTGGGGGTATTGCCACCAAAGCCCCCATGAAGGGGCGCTGCCCTGTTGACCTTGGCGACCTGACCACGCAAGTCGATCTCTATTTCCTTGCCGCAACAAATGTTGGTCAGAACTTTCCTATGAGCCAATTTGAGCATTTTAGAAACAATTTTTTCGAAAATTGACTTTAGTGCTTGAAAAAAAAGGGGGAGTGAAGCGATTAAATATTTGAGAAAATGTACCGACCATCAATTTCTTCTTTAAAGTATCACATTCATATTAACGCTTGAGTGTTGGCCTTTAAAAAACTTATATCACGGCCTATATTAGGCTATATCGTTGGAAGAGATATCTGCTTCCAGCGCTCGATCGTACCTCAAAAATTAATTTTGAGTCTTTGTGCTTGAGAATACCTTAACAAACAAATTTATTTTTAAAAATTAAGTTCTTTTAAGAGAGTTTATTTTTATTTCAGAAGATGTGTGTTTTTTGGGGGTTTGGTTAGATTTAGTGAATCAAAAAAAATATAGTACCCTTTTATTTTAAAGTACTTATTCTTTATATACAGCTGGTGTAAGAAAAAAATGTACATAAACATTAAAAAAAAATTAACATTGAATGAAATAATTTGAACACTTAGTTAATATGCATTGGATATTGTAACTGAAATCTTATGCGTTAACTATTTTTTTTAATTTGTGTGTCAAATCAAACAAGATATTATTTTGAAAATCTATCTTTCTTTTCTTTTTTCATTCTAAAATGTCACACTTTCATTCTTGCTTTCAATCACACTCAGTGTAATAGACTAGGTTGATAAGACCTTTTTATTTAACATGTTTAAAATTTCATATGACCTTTGTATTAGGGATATGAAAAAGTTTTGTATATTGCATGCTTAATTCTTATTTTTTATAAAGATAGAAGAGAGAGGATCATGTTGAACATTTTTTTTATCATGATGTAATCTGATTTAGGTAATATTCTCTTTGTTTTCTTAGAAAATAATCATTCTTTTTTAAGGGCATTCCAAAAAAAAAAATTTGTCCTCTTTTTAAAGTTACATACACTATTTTATCTTTTATTTGATTCACAATTTAATAGATGACTCCACGCTTACATAAATATCCTTGAAAAGTACATATCATCATAAAGTACTATTTATAATTAATTAATTTTTATTAATTTGTGTGACGGATCAAAAAAGACAACATTTATCTAACGGATGAATATTGTATAAAGAATTGGAAGGGGTTAGGATTGGATTAATTAAAGAGCCAGAAATGGGAAACTCCCGGAAAGTAAGATATGATGCAAAGTCTAAAAAAATTATTTCTATATTTGATTTTTTTATTTTACATGCAAGAAAAAGCTGAACCAAAAAAGAAAAAGGAAGAAAATGAAAAGGTATTAAAGATAAGGGAATTTTTATCTACTTTAATGACTTAATTAAAGGGCTAGAGTATTAGTTTTCTAAAAAACTAATTAGGGCGGCGGTGCCGGTCCTTGTAAATAATCGTCATCTTTTTATTTTTAGATAAAAACTTGGGTAAAACGGTCTTATAGATAGTTTTTATAAGAAATATATTCCTTACCCGACTCATCGTGTGTTGGTGGATTGAGCTGTGAAAGAGTGAAGCTCAGTATTACAAATAAAGATCTGTAAGACGATTTTACAGAAGACTTACTCTTCTTTTTATCGTTCCAAAATAATTGTTATCTTTCAAAACTTTCTTTTTTTATGAAAACACTTTTACTAGTATATCCTTACTTTTTCTACATACTTTAATTATGTTCACATGTTCAAAGGCAATAAAAGAAACAACACATAAGACCGATATTTATAATATAATCAATTATTATATTTTAAACGATGTGTTGAGTCAAAGAGGACGATTACTTGAAAACTGAAGGAGCAATAGTTAAAAGCAATTGATAGTCTACATTTTATTTTTCAGTCCTTCTAAAAAAATTATTTACTTTCTAATTTTTTTCTTTTTATGAAGTTACATTTACCATTATATCATTAATTTTATCCTTCTTTAATTAAATGAAACCCACTCTCATATGAATATTTTTGAAAAATACACATTATGTTAATAATTACTTTCTTCATTTTCAAATTATCGTTCTCATTTTTTTTCATTCATTTTAAAATAATTGTCCTCTTTCCAACTTTCTGTTTTAGGAAAACATTTTTTACCACTTTACCCTTACATTTTCTACCTACATTAATTATGACTGCAGGCTCAACGGCATTAAGGGACATCATATATTTCACAAATATTTAAGCTCCGTTTGTTTCATGAAAAAATATTTTCAGATAATGATTTTTGGAAATTGAATAGATTTCATTTTCTGATGTTTGGTAATTTTTTTGAAAATATACCGGAAAACATTTTCGGGTATTGGGCAAACACAAGCAAAATGTTCAGAAAAAAATATATGAATAAATACAAAAAATATTTTCTAATATTAATGCTCATATTGAATATTCCATTCGTTTCTAAATAATTGTCTTTTTGTCTGTTCTAAAATAATTGTCATCTTTCAGAATATTTCTTTGTAGGAAAACACTTTTTCCACTTAATTTATCCTTACTTTTTCTATCACTTTAATTATGATTACATGTTCAAAGGCATTTAAGAAAATCACACATTAAACAAATATTTGTAATACAATCAATTACTTTTTTTAAACTGTGTGATGGGTTAAAGATGACAATTATTTAAAAACGGATGTAGTATAAAATAGTGTTGAGTAATTTTATTTTAGTAACTCTCAATTTATCATTAGTGGTGTCAAATTAATAAGGTCAATATTCTTCAATCGCTCAAATACAAATAAAATTTTTGATAATTGATATAAAAAAAGAAAATTGACAATGTTTGAGATGTTCCTAAATAATATAGTTGACACTAATTTTAGAATATAGTGGGTATTTATTAAAATTATAATTTATAGATAGTATGCACAAACTCCATTTATATTTCGAAATAATTTATATGTTGAGTGAAATATTATGCGTATATGTAAATATGTATAATTATGCGAGGTAGCGGAAAGATTCTCGAACATTTAGAAAATGACTTACGGAAAATGAATCCGTAAGTCATTTTCAGAAAAAGAAGACTTAATTTTCCATTAATTCAGAAAAGCTTTAACGTTGACTACATTTTTTTAAGGTTATCAAACACTAAAAAATGATGAAAATGTTTTCTAGAAATCATTTTCCGTAAAACAAACGAAGTCTTATAATACGAGCAATTATTTTTTTCTTAAACGATGGTCGGGTTAAAGAGGATAATTTGAAAATAAAGGGAGTATAATAAAGTAAATTTTCTTATCTTAATGTATGAGGAATTATGCGGGACAACCTTTTGAGAATAAAGGGTACTTTATGTAATGCTTTATATTTCTTGTGTGGTACTTACTATGCACTGCACAATGAAGTACTATGATTGAAAAATAAATTGGACATAACATTGGATTATATTTTTTAATACATAAATTATATTTTAATTATTACTGTATTATTATTTTTTGCAAATGCGATAGCTAATGTCATTTTCAGTTGGATAGTTATGAGCCTTTGCCTTGTAGTAAACTTAATTCCTAAGCTCATAATTTTTTGGGTACCTCCAAAATTTATCCCTCAATTAATTTCTATTTATTTATTTTACACCATTCTTGATCCGCTCTAAATGAGTGTCCATTTTTTATAATTTTCTTATCCTTAAAAACGAGTGTATACTTTTGAATAAATTTATTATGTGAGACCTTAAACGTAACACTCAAATCTCTACACGTAACGTTCAAATTCCTAAACGTAACATCATTTAAGCTTAAAATGACCTAGGTACCCTTTTTAACATTTAATAGATATTCACTTGCGGTACACACTTGCGGATGTTTTATAAAACATCCGCTACATACTAGCGGATGTTTTGTCTGAAATCGAAAAAAAATATAAATCAACCATTTTTTGTTCGTAATTGAAAAGAAAAAATAAACCGAATCAAAACCAATCCAATTCACATGCGATATTATGTCTTAACAATGCAAACTAAATCAACAATGACACGTAATCAAAATTAGGTGAATGGGGGAGGGAGAGAGGGGGTAATATAGTTTAAATGTGGAGAGAGACAATGAAGTAATTTTACCTTTTAAATGATGTTACGTTTAATGATTTAGCTGTTACGTTAAGGTATTCTGATTTATGAATATCACCATCAACACATATCATGTCCTAGTGTAGACTAGTAATGAGTAATGACATATATAAACCTTGAATTACGGTTCTTTGAATCGTTAATTTTCTTTTAATCATGTCTTCTTTTAGATCAATGTTACATGCTTACTAAGTACCTAATTTTAAACATAAAATAATGTTTTATCTTACTAGTCATAAGATGGATCGGAGACATCATTTTGTCCATAAATTTAGGTACTAATTAAGTGGAGCCAGCATTTTATGTTTTTTTTCTTCCGCATTTTTGCTAGTTTAGTTTAGTTAGTACATCCCTCATTTTCGTTTGCTTAGAATTCATTTTTGCAAATATTTTCGTGGGTTCGACACTCATACTTTTCTGTTACACTTTTTGTTTTTAAAATATTGTCATGGTTGACTTGTGATACAGATTAACAAAAATCAGTGTTCTAAAACTCCCCGCCTAGCTCCGCCTAGGCCCCGCCCAGGCGCTAGGCCCCTCTCTACCGCCACGACTTTCTTAGTCGCCGCCTAATTGACCAAGTCGGCGTCTACGTCAAACCTCATCGACCTTAATTTATTTTTGTAGCTTTGATTTTATGGCATGCGGTGACCGAAGAAGAAAGGGGGGGCAAACTAGAGAAGGAAGGGGGAGTTGTAATGGTGAGGCAGAGAGGGAGGTAATGGGTGGCGAACTGGAGTAAAATATTTTTTGTTTTTAGTTCTAAACTTGGCTGGTTTATTGCTCTGGGGTTGTTAAGAATTGAGATTAATAGTAGGTTTGTATATTTTTGTTCATTTTACAAATATAGAGAAGTGTTTGATAAAATGACAAACATAAAAAAAAATTAAATTTGTATTCAATGTGTTTGATCTTTGATGTAAATTATCAAAAAAATGATAATTATGTTTTAATTCTAGGCCCCGCCTAGGCCCCGATTACGCCCCGACTAGTCCCCTAGGCGCTAGTCGCTAGTGTGTCGCCTAGCGGCCACCTAACGATTTTTAGAACATTGACAAAAACTAAATGAATTTATTATAAAGAAGTATAGTATTACGAGCTAGAACTTATGATATTACTATCAGTTTTAGTGTTAAAGTCATTAGATCAAATTTATTTATATCTCTATACCGTTAGATTAAATATGTTTTTTAAGGTAATGACGTGAATATTCAAAATCATTACCAACTTAATCAACCAATGACTCTAATATTTGAGATCATAATAATATCACAAACTCTAACTCATAATATATTTGCTTATTATAAATAGAGTAATGCTAGGGAGACTCACTGAATACTCAATTTTTTACACTCAATAACATAGCAATTGATGTGGCAATTGACATTAGTGGATCGAGCAATGCTAGAGCTACTCAATGAACACTCAAATTTATGCACCAAATGATGTGGTTTTCAATGTGTCATCTTATTTGGCATTTTATAAGCTCCACTATAAGTTAAAAAGTTATGTTAACAATATGACACATAAGATGCCACAGCATTTGGTACCCAAAATTGAGTGCTATTAGAGTGGCCCTAGCATTACCCTTAATAGATCCCATTTTTTACTTAATTTCTAACCCTAAGTGTAACTAAGATTAGTTTATTATAACACAACTAATAAATCAATACACTAATTTTTCCCCAAAAGAGAATCCCATCAAATGCGAAACAGTCTCCGGAGTCATACGCGATGCCCTCTTCTTTGGCCATCATGTTCAAACCTGACCTCTCCCTCCTGTGACTTTCACCTTCTCCCCCACTGGCATCGGTAGCTTAGGCAATTCAATTTCATGAAATGCAATTATTGCTGGGTACTTGCAATGTAACAGAATGGATTGTTTGATGCAATGCCTTGTAAGAATGTTAGTTCTTGGAATACAATGACTACGGGGTATGCGTAGAACGGTGACATTGCTCAAGCTAAGACTTTGTTTGATAAGATGCCTCAGGATTGCATCTATTGGGCAGCAATTATTGCAGGATATGCTCATATTGGTCGTAGTGAAGAAGCTCTCTTTGTAGAGATGATGAGAGATAGAGAAAGGATGAACGGGTCAACATTAACGAGTTGACGGAATGCTCTTTTTGGGGAAAAAATAGTGTATTGATTTATTGGTTATGTTAGAATAAACTAATTTTAGTTATAACTAAGTAAAAAATGAGATCCACTAATGGTACATCAGCTGTTATGTCATTAAATGTAAAGAATTAAGTACTTATTGAGTCTCCCTATCATTATTTTTATAAATATTGATATAATGCATAATTTTTTATACACATGTAAGAATGAAGCCCATTAATTAAATGTAAGAACATATAGTAAAGTTAACTTATAAAAAAAGATTTAAAAAGTTGACATTTTATTGAGTGACTTTAAAAAAAAAAATAAGGGATGAAGTATCATTTTATTGTTAGATTTGCTGCATTCTCTTGCGCTTATAAATTGATGGGAAAATTATATTTTTGACCATCGTACTATTACTAACTACCCGATTTGACCAATTACATTTCATAACCTTCAAATTGACCAAAGTACTATATAAGTTAGTACATTGTGGTCTATGTCGTTAACATCTCATCCAATTTCGTAACATAAGTGTTAATGTCGACCAACTGAGGATTTTATGAGGGGTATTTTTGTCCATATAAATGAAAATATAAAGAAAAAAATAAAAATTAAAAAACAATATATCTATCATCTCTTTGTCTGTTGTCTTTTCCAGCCGACCCGTGGTTGACCTAATCTAAGTCATACACGTTTTTTAATCCGTGAACAATCTCTATATCCGCAATACAAACCACGACGTATATCGGTTTCAAATCCGCAAACGTACAAACCACGACGTATATCGTTGTTTCAAATAAACGGATTAAGAGTTGTAGAGAGAGCTCCAAAGAGTTGTAGAGGAGAGCTCCAAAGTGGGAGCAGGAGGGAGGGCAAACCAGAGCATGAGAGAGATCATCAACAATTGGAGATTGAGTCGACTATTGGGTTCCAACGCTATGGCGGTGGAACAAGAGACGGAGAAGACAGAGGAGATGAAGGTTGGGGATGGAGGCTCGGTCGACTGGAGTTTTTACAAAGGGGAATGACGGAAGAGATCGAGTCTTGACTAGAGTCGGGTCGATGGCAGAAGATGGGCGGCAATATAAAAGACGCCGACTGAAGATGAAGTCGGCTGATTGGATCTTTAGATGAAGATTGGGGCTGGGAGAAGATGGGAGCTCACTGTGACTGTTGAGGGTAGGAGATTGGAGAGAGTTTGCTGCCGCTGCGAGACATAAGAAGGAAAAGGGGGGAGCTCGATGGACCGAGTTGGATCTGGGCAAAGAGATCGGGGTTGGGAGAGAGATGGGAGATCTTGTCGGATTTATGGGCTGCGATGGTGGGTGAACTTGGTGGAGACGCTGGCTATAGAGAAGACAGAACTTGAAGGATGACGTTGGTGATGGAGATTCGTCGGAGGAGGAGTCCGAGTGCATGAAAGCTAGATAGAGATGTAGGGTCGAAGAGAAGGAATGTGGTGGTTGGGGAGGAAAACGGAAGAGATTGGTGGGGTTTGACTACGTTTTCCTGCTTCCATGCCGAGTCTCGTCTGCTTTGAACCATCTCCGGCTAGGAGCTGACCCACCTGAGAAGAAGAAGGAAAAAGAAGGGGAAGATGACACATTTTTTTGTCTTTATATTTTCATTTAAAAGGACAAAAATACCCCGCATAAAAATCCTTCTGTTAGTCGACATTATTAACACTTTTGTTACAAAATTGGATGAGATGTTAACGGCATGGACCACTACGTACCAACTTATATAGTACATTAGTCAATTTGAGATTTATGAAATGTAGTTGGTCAAATCGGGTAGTTGGCAATAATACGATGGTCAAAAAGATAATTTTCCTTAAATTGATCTAGCAATTTGTTTTATTTGTCTTATTTGTTTAGAGTAAGTCATGAATATATTTATCGTTATCTGGTTCGGTCCAAAAAAGAAATAATTATAAAAAAATATACAAATTCCTTTAACATTAATGCTATAAATCCTTTTTAGCATGTTTATCATTGTGGCAATTTGATTAAGGCAATAACATATAGAGAATACGATGTTAAGATTAGATTAAGTAAAGATGTAGTTAATTAAGGAACACTTCTAATAAGTGTTTGTTTGGTGGATCATTTTAACCAAAACGCAGACAAAAAACGCAGCATTTTCTTTTTAAAAGTATTTCAATACAGCGTTTAAAAACGCTCCAATTTAAAACATTTTAAAAATATGTTACGTTTACAAGTACTCTGTTTATGAAAACAACGTTTTGAAATAGTTTTTAAACATGTTCATAAGAAAAATATTGCGTTTTAAAAATATTATATTTTCAAAACGCTACACCAAATAATGCCTAAATTAACTAATAACATATTCCTTCTGTTTTGAAAAGAAAGTTATGTTTGATCCATACCGATTAAGAAAAGATAAATGATTAACCATAAGCCAGTTTGATTTGGTTTTTGGGGATGTGTGTATGGTTAATGACTCTTTGCATTCCAAGATTACCCTAATTTGCAAACTAACGTTGTTTTCATTCCTTTCATGTCCTAAGATTGTTAGTTAATTTTTACTTCTCGGGTAAAAAATTCATGTTTGAAAGTCAATTTTTTTAAAAGTTGATATTTTTAGTAGCTTATTAGTAATAAAATGAAAATTTTATGTTTTTTAAAAGTACTCTTTAACTGAAACATTTAAAAATGAAATAGTAAACTTTCTACCCAGAATGAAGGAAATATTTAATACATTAATTTAAGACAACTCACCAGTACTCCGAAATAGTTGAATCAATAGCATTAGTTTGTTAGGACTTCAAATCATTTATCACACTCTCTATCACATTTCAGGTCTCATTGAATTTCAATCTTACATGTCTTCTTGTATAATTGAGACTGTAAAAAAATAAAAATATGTATGATTGAAATTCAATGGGATAAAAAATATGACAGAAAGTGAAATAAACGATTTGGAGACGTTCTTCATCTCCTTGATCATAAGTCATTAGCTATATATCATCAGTTATCGGTTACAAATTGTAACTAAATCAATCAGACCACCAATTATAAATATTAGGATAATGTTTCTTTTTTAAATATACCAATATGAGAGCTTGGCCCATCATTCAAAGTGAATATCAAATCAATGGTAAGATTTAAAATATACCTTTAAACAAAATTAGAAAGTAGACAACTTTTTTTAAAGGGAATACCACTTTTTTGACCACCGTACAAATTAGAGAAATTCAATTTGACCAACGACGTTTCGTAACGACCAAATTAACCAATCAATTTTTAATTTGGTTGTAATGTCGTTCTCACCGTTTCATAAAGACCAAATTAACCAATCAACTTCTGTCAATATCTTCATTCTATGGCAATTTCTTGGCCCGATATTGACATAAGTTGGTTGATTAATTTGGTCGTTATGAAACAACGAGGACGACATTGCAATCAAATTAAAAATTAGTTGGTTAATTTGGTCGTTATGAAACGTCGTTGGTCAAATTGGATTTTTTCAATTTATACAGTAATCAAAAAGATGGTATTCCCTTTTTTAAAAGATGTTTTTTTATTTAAGGAATGCAGGGGTATGATGATAACAAATTCCTTGAAATAATGAAAAGCATAAAACAAAAGAGGTGATCTAGCCGATAAGATCATATTATATTGAACTTTTCATTACAATAGAATAGATTCTTAAGTATAGATGATGCCTTGTGTTCAGGATTAATTCAGATTAAAAGGCAAGCGTGTGAATCATGAATCATGAATCATGAATCATTTTCTCCATATAACTTCCAACTGGTTAAACGCCGTTCGTTGTTTCAGGCAAAAAGTTTATTATGTTATTTTGGAATATTATTTTACACTAAGAGTTTATTTTTAAAAATTATATTTATAATTTTTATAACATTTCATCTTCACTCTTCATTTGTATTGTAAATATATTATTTGAGTTTAACTATTTTTGTAATTATGACTGACTTTAATGACATTAATGTATCCCTTAATAATTAGATTTTTCAAATGGGGACTTTTTGGGAAAAACAGAGGGAGTATACATTACTCCATCCGTTCCGGGCAAAGAGTTCACTATTCCATTTCGGGATGGAGATGTTTCACTTAAAGAGTCTATTTTCAAAAATTAAGGGATAAAAGTATCATTTTATTACTAATGATTTACTAAAAGTGTCGTTTTCTTAAAAAAATTTGACTTTTAAACGGGGATTCTTTGCCCAGAATGAAAAAAGTATATAATTTGATCTTTTACATTTTTATATTTCTTTGGAGTGATTTTAGACCTGAATGTTCAAAATTAATATATAACGTACTGTCGGGCGTTACTAGGGGTGTAAGTCCTTTGGTTTGGTTTGGTTTAGTCCAAAATCACGAACCAAACCACTTCATGTTGGTTCCAAACAGTTCAAGTCGAACCAAACTACTCGGTTTGGTTTGATTTTGTTTTGTTTTGCGGTTTATATAAATTTTTTTAATCAATTTAACCAACATTAAAAATAACAATACAAATAAGATTTTAATTTGGAATTAAAACCAAAATTATAAAATAACCTACTAAACATAAATTATCATAAAGAAAATAATACAAAATCCGAAATAAACACAAACAATGAAAAAAACAAAAAAGTCCCACTAAAAAATCTCATATCCAAAAATTATCAAAAATAATTCTTATATCAAAAAAATCCTAAAGTTAACGCTTCTATAAGCGTCGTTATAACAAAAGCTTTTATTTTGGAAGAAATCTTAAATTTTTTCAATAATGGTAATGGTCATAAGATTGTATTTTATACAATAATACTCCAATAGTTAATGGTAATAATAATAATAATATAGTGTAATTATATTATTATTATTATTATTATTATTATTATTATTATTATTATTATTTTAAATTCCTTATGTTCCTAAATTTGTTGTGGTTGTTTTTTGAATCGAATTTGATATTTTTCAAATTGAAAATTTAACATTTCTTTTTTAAATTAATAAAATACGTAATTTGCTGGAAAATAATTTAGGAAATACGAGAGAAATATATGTCAATTATTGAAATATAATACCAAAATTCTCTTTTTAAAATCATGTCAAACTGAACAAAAAAAGAACTATTCTATTTGTAAAATATAATTTAAATCTTTTCATTCAAAAAATTTGAAAAACTAATTGTTTTATACCTTTATGAAATTGTAGTAGTAGTGATTGCCAAAATAATAATAATAATAATAATAATAATAATAATAATAATAATAATAATAATAATTAAAAATAAATAAATAAAAGTATTGATGATACTGCTATTATTGTTGTTATTGTTGTTGTTGTTGTTGTTGTTGTTGTTGTGGTTGTTATTATTATTATTATATAGTATATAATTTTATCACCATTACCTTCATTGAAAAGAAATATAAGGTTCCAAACATTTATCCTAACGATGTTAGTATAAACGTTAAGTTTTGGACTATTTAGTATTAAAAGCCTAATTTTGGGACTTTTTATATAGAAAAATTATTTTTGAGATTTTTTAGATAAGAGATTTTTTTAGTAGTACTTTTTGGTATTTTTTTTTTCAAAAATAATAGTCCTCCAACAATTAAGATTATGTTTGGTTTAATGTGTGTGTGTGTGTGTGTGTGTATATATATATATATATATATATATATATATATATATATATATGATCCAAACGTTCAAAACAGTTAACAAATATTATATAATATATACTTTTTCTATTCCGGGCAAAGAATCTCGTTTGAAGGTCAATTTTTTTAAGAAAATGATTTTTTTAGTAGCCCATCAGTAATAATATGATACTTCTATACCTTAATTTTTTAAATTAAACTTTTTAAGTGAAACATCTCAAAATAGAATAGTAAACTCTTTGTCTGGAATGGAAGGAGTATTATATTATAAATAACAAAAAATATATAGATTGATTTGATTCGGTTTGGTTTCATATGAAAAACCATGAACCAAGCGGTTTTTCAATTTTTGAAACCAAAATCAAATCATCTTTGACTAAAACCAAACTAAATCGACTGGCTTGGTTTAGTTTAATTTAGTTCGATTCGATGGTTCCGATTTATACCCCTAAGCACTACAAAAGAAACCTCTAAAAAGAGTTCGCTTTCTAATTTTCCTTTTTATGAAGTCATTTACTATTTTATCGTTGCTCTCCTTACTACTTTAATGGTGAGTCCCGCTAGCACACAAGTTTTTTTAAAAAATTACTCCCTCCGTTTCTAAATAATTCACCTTTTTTTTTCTTTCTTTATCTGTTCCGAAATAATTGTCATCTTTCAAAAAATTTATCTTTTTAAAAAATATTTTTACAATTTTACATTTACTTTTTCTACCTACTTAATTATGACATGTAACCTCCGAAATTTTCGATATTTATATCAAGATTTATTAATAAAATTTTAATATTATTTCTATTATTTTACTCGATTGATTCGTATTTGTTTGACTTTATGGAATGAAAATAATATTATTAAATAAAAATAATGAATATTAATGGTGATTATTTAAACTTAAGAAAGTTTAATTACAATTTAATAATAATTTAGGACCAATCAATCCGTTGGTCACGCCTAAAAAATGAGGCCTTCACATGGAACCACCTCCTGCTAGCTTAGTTGACTCACCAATGATAATTGCTCGAGAATTGAGGGAGGGCAGCCCGTCACTCGTTCTTTCTTCCTTTCGACCGTGTGTGAGATACAATAAAGTAAAATTCTGGCCAGTTTTTAAAATTTGTAACCCCTTCGGTGCTTTTTTTTTCTTCAATTGCAAAAGGCCTTTGTTCAAAATATTATTTTAAAAATGTCATCGTCTCTTTCAATAACTCCGATATTTTGGATTCAAAAATCACTATTATTGGACAACGAATTCATGAAATATGAATTTGTAATGAATTTGTGCTATGTTGAAAGATTTTTCAGTTGGGACGATGTCGGATGAGGAGAAGGAAAAAGAAGGTTTACTGCGGAGGAGATGGAAGAAAAATGTGGAGGATATGACCTGGTGCAATATGAATTTTGTATCATAGTGCAAAATTGGAATAAATAATATTTTATGTATCACGTTTTAAAATTAATTCATCGTGGTGCAAAATTTGATTAGGTAATTAAGACTTATATATCGTGGTGTAAAAATTGTTTTATGGCGGTACAAATTTTGATTAAGTAATTAAAATGATGAATCCTGGTACAAAAATTGATGTAGTTAAATTCTTGTATCGTGGAGCAAAATTTGATTAGATAATTAAAACTTATGTATCGTGGTACAAATTTTCTTCCATTGCGGTGCAAATTTGGACCATATCATTAAAATGAAGTATCGTGATGCAAAAATTGAATCAGTTGAAATTTTATATCACGTTGCAAAATTTGATGTAGCGCAATACACTGAGTAAGTGACCTCCGTACCACACCTTCGATTAATTAAATGTATCATAGTTATCTTGTCTACAAAAATGACTTTTCCGATTGAAAAAAGAAAGGATAATTTAATGATTAGAAACTTCAAAAAGTATACTTAGATGCAATTTCTCCGGCAATAAGGGGGGAGACTTGGAGATTTTACTAATGGGATAGTATTTAGCCATATTATATTACATCAACTAATGTTGCGTTCTTTTCTTCGCCCTTGAGCCGTGCAGGAGAGATAGAATTTGGAAAAATTGTGGGTCGGTCCATCTGTCAAAATTTTAATTCGTTTCAGTCAGGGCTGACCCAATACTTATGAAGGCCTAAAGCAAACTCTAAAGTGAGGCATTTTAAAATCAAATAATATATTTTTAATTATTACATTTTTTATTTAAAGAACATCTTTTGTGCTTTTTAGGATGCAAAATCATTTTTAAATTATTGTAATCAATTTCATTTAATAATTATTTTTCAATCGAATAAAGCTAGTCCACTTAATCTTTGTTGAGACATTGTTGGTCTTAGATAAAAAATTTATTAATTTTAGTTTTAAAAAACTTCTTTTTGGCGATGCAACAGCGAGAAACATTATTCTATGTTTATATACGCATTTGGAAAGAATCAAGCCTTATTATATAATTAAGTATGACAATTTGTGTATCATTTTTCATTTGTATAATTTCTTTTACAAATAGTTTTGTAAATAGACCTAATTCATCAATATCAGAGTTGTCATTATGTTTTAAAGAATGTTCAAGGTTAAAACAATTGGCTTTTAAATTTTTATTATCCATTGATCTTAATTTCTCATTAAGTAATCTAATGTCTTTTAAATTTTTATTATCCAATGACATTAATTTCTCATTAAGTAACCTAATGAGAAAAACTAGGAATCACTTAATATATATATATTTTTTAAAGATAGTAATTTTTTTTGGAGGCCTAAATATTTTTGAGGCCTAAAGCAAGGGCTTCCTTGCTTCACCCATTGGGCCGGCCCTGGTTCCAGTATCATATATTTTTTTGGGGAAATTTCAAGTGGGTACAATTTTGAAAACATCTTTTCATCTAGGACCATCAATTTTTTTGGACATTTCATATAACTACAAATTGCTTGCCAAATGACAAAAATGTCATTAATGAAAACTCTGATGCCAAGCCTTGGCATGCCAAAAATGCTGATGCCAAATCTTGGCATCAGGTGAAATGCTGATGCCTACAATTGTTGCTGATGCCAAAAATATTTCTGATGCCAAAAATGCTGATGTCAAATCTTGGCATCAGGTGAAATGCTGATGTCAAATCTTGGCATCAGGTGCAATGCTGATGCCTACAATTGATGCTGATGCCAAAAATAGTGCTGATGCCAAAAATGTTGATGCCAAATCTTGGCATCAGGTGCAATGCTGATGCCTACATTTATAGGAGGAGCACTAAGAAATATTACACGAGTCTTATCTGAAAGTTTCTGTTGCAAAAGTGATTCATATTAGAATAGTTGATAGTAACCCTAGCGGTTGAATATATACTCCGAGAAAGAATACCATGAGATATGTAGCAATCTTCTTCATGTTATCGATATATTCGTGAAGAGGTACATGAGGACCAAGACCGTAGGGGTGAGGGGCTACCGAGTCATTACCACCAAAATAAACTATCACCGAGAAGGTGTAAGGCTTCATCCTAAATGGAAATGACAGGATATCATGAATCACATGCTTGAATCGGTCATGAAAGGAGAAAGTGTTAACAGTGTGAGGTTATTAATGACAAAATACAAAGAATGGATTATAATCACTTTTGCCTAGATACGATTTTACCTGGGTTTAGAAAGGTGAAATGCATTATTGGTTGGACATAAAGAAGTCCAAACAAAGATTTGAAATCCAAAAGCAATTTGTTCCGAGAAAGAATACCATGAGATATGTAGCAATCTTCTTCATGTTCCGAGAGAGAGCCTTGAGGGCAATGATGTACATTTATCCTAAAAATGTACCTAAAAGATATGTCAAAAAAATTGATTGATTGATTTGAAAAAATGTTTTAGAAAATGTACCGGCTTGTAATTATCTCTATTTTTTTCCAATTGGAAAAAAATACTTTTGGACGCCAAAGATAGCGATACACTTAATGAGCATGAGACATGCTACAAAAATGAATCGCGGTGCATTGACTATTGAACCACGATTCATAATTAGTTTTATTACATTAATTTTTGCACTGCAATTTAATAGTTTAATTGACTAGTCTAACTGCACATCGATTCATCAATTTCATTACATTAATTTTTGCACTACGGTTCAATATTTTAATTGTCTAGTCTAATTACATCGCGGTACCAAGTTTTATGTACTGCAATTAATTAAATTTTGAACTGCGATACATATACCTAATCCAAGTTGCACCAAAGTATCAACTTTTATGTACCGCGACGAATCAATTTTTAAACTGCGATACATAAAATATTATCTCATACATTTTTACACCGCGATACAAAATGATAATGAATCAGACCATGTCATCAACCTTTTTCTTCCATCTCCTCCGTCATAAACCTTATTTTTCCCCTTCCTCTCCCGCATTCGTCCTACTGAAAAATTCTTTAACCTAGTACATATCCATTGCAGTTTCGTACATAATGAATCAAACATACCGTTTACCTTTTGATACCCAACAATGGTGATTTTCGAATTCAAAGTGTGTTGTCGGAGCTGTTGAAAGAGACAAAGGTATTTACGGAACAGTATTTTGAAAATTGGTCTTTTGTGGTTAAAAAAAATAACAGTGAACTTTTGGGGTTAGAAACTTTGAAAAAGAGACCGTCCAGAATTTTACCCATAGAATTTCCTGGAGGAAACCAATCCCCTAATGTCTTTCCTCTACTACCGTACAAGATCGAGATCAAGTTTGCAAAAAATTACGCTTTGGGTACTTTGAGCCGAGAATGATCGGTATTGCTTCGTACGAGATGTGGGTTCGTGCCGTGGATTAATATTAAAGGGTACTAACATGTTTTAATCGGTAGGATGTTTAGGTAAGTTACTATTCCTTTTGTTTGTGTATGCAATAAAACGTGTTACATATGATATTTTTTGTAGGATTATATTAGTTAACAGGTTGAAAATATACTATTTGTTAATTGTTTTGAGCTTGAAATTGATATACATATTCGTAGTAAATAATTACTCCGTTTAATCGGTAAAATAGCATATAGGAATGATATAGGGTGATACTGCAAATGACAATTATAACTTGGAAGTTATGGAGTTGTAATTATTAACGCTCCGGGATTTGATTCGTTGAATAATTGACTCCATGTAGTTAAGTTTAAGTAAAATAAATTATATGGAGTAGTGTAATTATCTCCTACACGGTTTGCAATTTATTTACGGGGTAATTATACCCTTATAGAAATTATGTTGTAATAATAAGAAATTGTTATTTAATGTTTATGAGAAAATAAATAATTAGCGGGTTTGGCCCAAAAGTGTTATAGTATTATAATTGACTATACATAGTTAATTTGTGTAACAGTAAAGTATAAAATGTGGGAAAAATATATTAGTCCCTACGTGTTACGAATATTATTGTGGTATTTTAATTGACTTTACGAAGTTAAATTGGAGTTGACTAATTGTTAAGTCAACTTAGTAGTTTAGTTCCGACAGAGAATTAAATATTTTAATGATAATATTCCTATGACAAACTTATTAAGTTTTGGGAATAATTAGCATCGAGTAAATTGATGTTTGAATAGAAGCTATAAGATATAAAAATAGTATCTGAAATTCTGTTATGTAAAGTTGTAACAAATAATAGATGTTTGTATGTCTGCACTGAATGACAGGTAGATTCGTACTAGCTATAAGTATAAATAATTATATGTTAATTGATGGACATTGCAGCTGTTTAATATCAAATAGTATTTGTGTTGCTTATTTTGTTAAGATTTATATCTGTTCAACACATTACATTAGTTTTATACTTCAGTGGCTAATCGAACTGTATATCGATTAGCGTGGCAACTGTGTATAGAACTTTGCCAAGTATAGTTTTTATAGGACTTTACAGGTTCAGCGAAAGACCTCTTCAAGCTTCACCGGAAGACCTGCTCAAAGCTTAAAGAACGACAGACCTTGTGTCCACCTAGTATCTTATGACGTGTTCTATCTAGCAATGACTCATTGGGTTAATTCAAACATATCCTTATCATTGTTTGAATTAACCTAAGACATTCCCTGACATATCAAGCCGCCGAAAGCAACTTTCCGAAAAGCAGGAAAACTTTTCGTCCTAAACAAAGGCAGAAAATGTCTCCTCATGCCGCAACAACTCTCGATTCGACACCTAAATCGCCCTTTCTTTGAAGATCTCAGAAATCATTACCTGCTCTAGATATCTGTGAAGACGAAAATCCTTGACTGACAGCCCCATGCATTTAATGCATTCATAAAAGAGCTGTTGAAGTATTCGTCTTCTCCAACGGATCTTTTGAAGTGCACCTGCTATAAATATTGTCATTAAAGACTTGAGACATAGCACTGTACAGAATCAATTGAACACTTAAAGGATTGCTTTGAAACTTCATAACTCCAAGTCTTATAGCTCAGTGCAATCAAGAGATCCTCAACAGATCTAGAAGTCCTCGTCAACAACAAGAAGCTGCTCATCAACATATATTGTTTTATCTTCTTGTTGTTTACATCCATTTACTATACTTCTGCACGAATTGAATATCTTGTATTTACATATATTTAATTCCATAGACCCCAAACACAAGTCAATATTTTATACACGATCCATTAGGGATATTCTTTGTAATTGATCTAGTGGAAAACATAGTGCACTATTTAAATCCAAAGTTGACTGCCTTGGTGGACGTAACACTCTTTATAGTGTGAATCATCCCAAAATACTCGTGTTATCTCTTACTGTTCTTCTGCTACTTGAACTATTTATCGCTTTGATTATCTTTATCCATTTACAGCAGAACTTAAGTAACTTGTAAAAGGTCTACCGGTAGTCCTTATCTGCACTGAACAACTATCTTGAAGGTCTTCCGCTACTTCATTCTCTTCAATAGATTGCAAGTATCCTTCAAAGAATTTACTTCAAAGTTTTAAGTATTTAATAAGCTATTCAACCCCCCCCCCTTCTAGCTTATTATTGTGCCCATTGGGACCCACAATTTGAGTTTGAGACTTAGCAGAGTACGTATTGAAGATAAGTTAGTTATCTAATTTGGGTATTGGATCCCTATGTTTATACTATATTTTTCTAGGTAGTAAGCATTATTGGTTTGCTTCTAAACTTGATTTGAAACTCAAGACTTGTAAGTGTCGGTGTAGTATTGTTGGAAAGTGATTAACCTAGATTAGGTTAATTGTGGATAAGTTGAGATACTTATATAAATAGTTAAGGTGATTGTAAATATTGTTTAACAGTGTTATAAATAGTGGAATTGAGAACTTGCTCTTATTATCACATATACAACACTCGAGTACGGGACAATTATGAACTAAAATATATGGTTATGGATGATATATATTATGATTGGCAACAAGTTGATGTATTGTGTGTAGTAGAGTCATTGACATACTCTTGGGCTATCTAATGTTCAATACTCATAGATAGTTAGTGGCAACGTTATATGTTATAAGACATATTGTTTAAATATTCGCTGGTAGTCGCGTAGTAATTTATGAGGTAATAGGTACTATTGACCTATGTTTGTAATTGAGTATGATAGCCAGTATTTACGAACTCAACAATTGTCGCTTGGTTTGAGTGGTAGGACTAGAGGACTACCCATGTGTTGATATTGATGTCCAATAGCTACGGACACAGTTACGATTCTAAGGTAATGTGTGATTACCTGTGTGTTTGATAAATAATATATATTCAATAGTCTGTTTGAGATTGTTACAAGAGAGTCTAATATATACAGACTTGTCTTATGTAGTGGGTTTTTGTGGTAGGATCAGTGACCTACTCTTGTGTTGTTTAACGCTTAGTAATTACAAACGTTGCATTTATTATCATTTAGATTATTTAGCTACATTGTTTGTCTTAAACAAATACATGTGTTGGTGTTTATTTATGAACAAACATTCATACTTTGGTATGTGTGTTGAGCCCCCATACTTGGAACTCAATATTAGTGTTTATTTACGAGCAAATATTCATACTTGGTATGTGTGTTAAGCTCCTATACTTGTAATGAAACACAATCCTTGAGTTACAAGTATGAGAGCTTAACACATATACCAAGCATGAATATTTGTGTTTCATTACAAGTAATCAACTACTTGTGCGTTGCATCAAGTCCAACTGGCATATGTGAGTTCTGTGGCATTTGGGAGACATAAGTAGTTACGAGAGTCTAATCTCGTAAATTAATGCTTCAGGTCGTAATTGTCGTTTCCATTATTATCGGTCGTAACAAGGAAGTGGCATGTGTTAGAGCAATTCACATAACCAATTAGAGGCTAGACTCTTGGGTAAATGTCAGGTAGTATTAACCGAGTTAAACCCCAAGGTCGTTGGTTCTAGATACTATTGGGTTCAGACATGGATACTGGTTCTGGATACTATTGGGTTCAGATATGATTCAACGTTTGTACTGCAGCAGCAACACAACTATGGTGATCGATTGAAAGGTGGGACAAGAAGGAAAGCTCTCCTACATGTGTATATCCTGGTTTATGTGTTTAATTACGTTAAATCAATGTGCATTATAACATGATCATTATTATGTGTGCAAGTATATGTACAACTATACTTGATTGACTAATATGATGTTTATATGTGCATAACAACATGTCATGTAGTTTCATGTAGTAACATACTGAGTTATCACTCACCCCGTGTTTGTTTATTTTAGTGTGTAGTTTTCCAGGAATTTGATCTAGCGAGATCGGGAGTTTTCGTGTGATCGATGAGACACGCAAGACCTAACATGTTGTTGAGTTATAACTCCTAGAAGGCTTGTTTTATATAGTTGTGAGGACATGGATGTTTAGAGTTATATAGACTTTATTTTTGAGTTTTGATTGTTACTCATGTATTCTATTTCACTAGTTGGTTGACCTGGAATATTTGTGCTTAGTTCACGAGTAATAGCGTGTTGACTTTTGTTTTCTCAGCTTTTTAGAAGCTATGTTGTTTATATTATTCACATGGATTGTTATGTTTCATCAAGTGTGTTTTGTTTAGCCCATATTTAATATGGGCTTTACATGTGTTTTATGTGTTTGTTTAGCCTTCGACCTGAAGTTCGTGTAGAGATTGAGGGTCGGGGCGTTAGAGCCACATGTTTAAGAACATTAAAAAAAATATCACATATTACACCAATATTTATAATATAATCAATTTTTTTTTTTAAATGATGTGTCATGTGACTCATGCCAAAAAAGACGATTATTTAAAAACGAAACGAGCAATATACTAATTCTAATATTGTCAATTAACTTTTTTAATTTATGTGCCAAGTTAAACACGATAATTTTTTTTAAAAAGAGAGAGAGAGAGAGAGAGTTAACGTATTTGAAACTGATACCTCTTGCTTAAACGTGCAGATGAATTTACAAGACACAAGGAAAAATTAATTGATGAGTTGGTCAGATTCTTTTGGCAACAGCTTCAAGAAATTGTTCCACAATATATTAATTCCCATGCCAGCCAGTTAACTGTTCATGAAGCATATCTTTTCTATGGGAAAGCCAAGGCATATCTTTTCATTACACTTTTTTTTATCACTTTATTTAGTCTACCATTAGTAGTGAACCTTTCTTTATCTTTAGACAAAATTGAGTTGGAATGCTAGCCATTATTGAAATGGGAATTCACAACATATGCATTAAATTATGTTTAAATACAACTTTTTCATAAGTAGTATTGTGACACATATGTGTGTGTATATATTCTCTCCGTTCTGAACAAAGAGTCTTCGTTTAAAGTCAATTTTTTTTTTCTGTTTCGGGTAAAGAGTTTTCGTTTAAAATCAATTTTTAAAAAAATTGAGACTTTTAATAGCTCATTAGTAATAATTTTTGAAAGTAGACTCTTTAAATGAAATATTCTAAAATGAAATAATTGACTATTTACTTGAAACGGAAGAAATATATAATTTTTTATTGAGTAAAATTTTGATACGTTCACTACTGAAATTACTTTTTTTTAATCAAGTGACTTAAGTAAAACATTTTCTGATTAATTTTTTTTCTAAAATACAATCATATTGATCATTTATCGTATATGATCAACTAGACATTAAAATTTGTGGACACAACTTTAAAATTTTGGCATTAAAATGACTATTGTTTTATTCAAATGCTTCTGATTGGTTGATAAAAACACTAACTTTGAAAAGACCATATACTTAATTTTTATATACAAAAAATAGGTAATATTTCAATTAATATCATTTATGATAGGAATAAAAAAAAATTACGTTGTTTCATTGTAAAGCAGTTTTTTAGAAGCGCTAAAGTAAATTTAATATTTACACCGTGGGTGTATGAAAACTAAATCATTTTTTATATTATATTATTTTGCTATATTTTAGTTTTAATTATTTATTCCTCGTTAATTATAATTAGAGTAATTGAATACGTTATTATTCTGGATCTTTATTCTAAAGAATATTTTGTTGATGCAAAATTGAAAATTGACTTTAATTAGGGGTAATTTAGGTAATTTAAAAGAGCGTGACAGAGCTTCTATGTTACTCTCTCCATTATTAAGTCCTTTCTTTTTTTGATCGTTTCAAAGTAATTATCTTTTTTCAAAACTTTTCTTAAAAAAAAAATACTTTTATTACATAATTCTCACTTTTTAACCTACTTTAATTATGACTAAATGTACATGTGTATTATATAAAATTATACATTACACTAATATTTATAATATAATTAATTTTTTTAAAAGGTGTGTTGGATTAAAGTCGACGACAATTTAGAAACTGTGGGAGCATTGTTTACATTTAGCCTTCTGCCCGTATAGTTATAATAGATAGAAGTTAAAATCATTAAATTTATTGAAATTAAAAATAAGATTTTTTTAAATAAAACTTCATACACTAGTAATGACATTTTGATATTAAGAGTTTAACTCTGGGACTTTCTAGATAAAAGAATATTTTTTTGGGATATTTTGGATATAAGATTTTTGTAGTTGAACTTTTTGGTAATTTTCCATGTTAATAAGGTCATACATTAAGAAAGACTATTTTCAATGCATTCCACTATATTCATTATTAATTACTTCCAATAGATTATTGTTGGGTTGAATAGTCAACAACTTGAATTTGAGTACTTTATGTTTTTCAGATTACCTTTTGAGTTTATTTTTGATATACAGTCAATGCCAAAAAAAAAAAAAAAAATTTACATAAGCACTTAACAACTTCAATGTTGAATAAAATACTCCCTCCGTCCCTAAATTATCGTCTCACTTTCCTTTTTCGTTCGTCTCAAAATAATTGTCCACTTTGAAACTTACCTTTTTAGAACATCACTTTTACCACTTTACCCTTACTTTTTCACTCTACTTTAATTATGGGTCATATATACATGGACATTAATGGAAACTACACATTAAACCAATATAAATAATCAAATCAATTACTTTTTCTTAAACTGTGCGCCGGGTCAAACAGGACAATTATTTAGGGACGGAGAGAGTAATTAAAAATTTAGTTGATTTATATTAGACATATATATTATAGCAATAGACATTTTATGCAAAAAGATGGACAAGATTACAAAGTCAAAAGACCTCTCCATCTATGTAAGAAAATCCAAAATGCAATGTTTATATTAGCTAACGCATTTGCCACTTTCTTTTTAACCATTCTAACCAAAGAGAAATTACAAACTTGCAAAGTCATAGAAACTCTTGACACGACATACAAAATAATATAAAATGAATCGGCTTTATTACAAATACTAAGATATACCTGTATGATTTTTAAAAATGTCTTTGTGATAGTGGAGCCATCAATTAAAGTAGGCATTAAATCAAAAATAAAATGGTAAAAGTGACGTCGCAGAATGAAAAGATTGGAAAGTGGATATTTTTTTTAGGGGTGATAATTCGTACTATCGTGTTGTGTTTGTGTCTCATTATCGTGTTTTCATATTATTTATCTTATTTAATCATAAATATAACAATAAATATTATTTTAAATATATTAACAATTTGGTGTACTTTCTTGTCATGTCGTGTCGTGCCAGCCTTATCGTATCGTTTGTATCTGTAATCGTGTTTTATAATCGTGTTGTGCTGGTTCGTACTATCGTATCGTGTCGGTCATTGCCACCTTTAATTTTTTTTAAATGACCAAAAAAGATAAGATAGACTCCTAATTAGAATGGGGGGAGTATAACCAGAGTTGAGATCTCTTATATTACATAACTAAGTTATTATCCGTGCGATACATGGTTGACTTAGTATTATTTCTGAAACTTAATTTTGTAGATATAATTTGTAAGCTATTTAAATGAACCAACAACAACTAGATGTCCATATAATTAATTAATTAATAAAAAGCATGAGATCACACTGAATCATCAAACCGAAAATTCATGTGAATTTTGTAGATGGAATTTGCAAAGTATTTCGTAGTGGTTGTTTGTGGTGTTGGTAGAACGCATTTAATCAAATTGGATAAAATATATTTTAAATTGATCGAGTTTTGGTAAAATAATAAAAATTAAAAAACTTATACCTTAAGAATTGAGGAGTCCTAATCAAATTAAACTTATCTAAATTAAAAATGATAGGATCTATGCGGTGCAAACCGATTTTGTAAGCAAAAAAAAAATGGTATGTAAAAAAAAAATTCATGAGAATTGAGGAGTTTTAATCAATTGCAACACGTCTAAATCAAATGTGATAAAATCTATCTGCAAGAAAAACTTTTACCATCAAAATTTGGATAATCAAGTGAAACACGTTAAAATCAAATCTGAAACACGTTAACCATTTTTGACAACAAAAAATGGTAAAAAAAAAAAACCTTTTATCATGTATAAAGGAAACACCGAATTTAAAATCTATCAGATTTTAATTTTTGGCAAAAAAAAAAAGAATTTATATAGATATATTTAGTATCATATGCATGATTTTAATAGTTTTTTTTTTTTGCAAAAGTTATTTATAATAATTTGATTTTCTAAAATTGTAATAAATAATTACAAAAATTAATTAGAATAACTTGAAAAAAATAAAAAATAAGGTAAATATTCAAAATTGATCATATAGTCATGTAATTGAAATATTAAAATCTATGAGGATTGATAAAATCTATCTGCGAAAAGATATTACCATAAAAATTTGGAGTATTAATCAAGTGAAGCGTGTTTAAATCAAATGTTCTAAAATATATCAGGTATTAATTGATTTTGGCAGCAAAAAATGGTTTTAAAAAACAAAAAACCTTTGCCATGTATAAAAAAGGCACCGGTTTTAAAATCTATCAGGTTTTAATTTTTGGTATATATATATATATATATATATATATATATATATATATATATATATATATATATAGTACTGTAAGCACGATTTTAATATTAATATTTTTTTGCAAAAGTTGTTTTATAATAAGATAATTTTCTAAACTTGTAATAAATAATTAAAAAAATTAATTAGAATAATTTGAAAGTAAAAATAAAAATAAGATATTCAAAATTGATCGTATGAATAGGTAATTGAAATATTAAAATCTATGAGCAGGGGTAAAATTTTTCTGCAAAAAAAAAAAAAAAAAACTTTTACCATGAAAATTTGGTGTCCTAATCAAGTGAAATGTGTCTAAATCAAATGTAATAAAATCTATCTCGTACTAACCGATTTTGGTAGCAAAAAAAAAAAAAACTTTTACCATTTATAAATGAGGCACCGGTTTTAAAATTTATCCGGCTATAATTTTTTACAGCAAAAAAATAATATAAAAAATTTACAATTACACAAGAAGGTGACACGTGGAAGTACATAATTCTTTTAAAACATTAGCATTCAACAGAAAGTCATCATGTGGCAGCAACGACTTCTATTTTAATAATAGTCAATAGATAATTAATAGATTAGTAATTAATATTTAATAAATATAGATTATTAGATTAGTCAATAGATAATTAATATAAATTGGAGTTGATTAATTGTTAAATCAGCTTAGTATTTTAGTTTCGACAGAAAATTAAGTATTTTAATGATATTATTCCTATGGTAAATTTATTAAGTTTTGATACGATAGACTCCTAATAAGAATTGAGGGAGTATATCCAGAGTTGAGATCTCCTATATAATATACAATAGAGATCATACGCATACATGTGCAATTAACTAAAACTATTTAGAGGTTGAGATTAAATTATCTTAAAAAATTTAATGGTTGTGATTCATCCTTAAATTCACATGTGTGAGAGTAGTTATCCACTTTTAACTCCTAATTACAAAGTCACCCCCTACAATTAATATTATGATCAGTCATCCATTTAGTTTTTACAAAGCCACCCCCAACAATTAATATTATGAGTAGTTATGGGTTAATTACGTATAACTCAACTATGTGTCGAGTTTAAAATTTTACTTTCTATTTAGACATTGTCGTTTTAATTAACGAAATCATATATACTAGCACTGTGCCATAGGCACGGCCATGAAGATCTAGTGTCAAATAAATGGAATCGGCCATTTCTTTTACTACTTACTCTTTTCTTCCACCTAAAAAGAACATGTTTAAAAAGTCTTTAATAAATTTAAAAATATATAACAAGCATTAGAGTTCTTCATAATTACAAAAATGTTTAAGCATAATCCATATATTATTATCATAGATGGAGGGTAATGTAGAAATATTATAAAAGATTGTAGACATAACATTTGAAAATATATATTTTAAGTGAAACGTCTCAAAATAGTAAAATGGACTCTTTGTGTGCAATGAAAGGAATATCTCACAACCAATAAGTTATTATAGAATATAGACAATTGGTTAATAAAAAAACATTTGGAAAAAATAAAAATTACACTTAATTTGTGATGTTTCAAACTAAAAATAAGGGCATTTGTACATCTCCTTGTGCCACCATGCAATATGACTTGTGGATGACCCATGACCAATGTTCAAATTTGCTTGCTGAAACAGAGATGAACAATGTTAGGACCTTAAGTCTATTAGGTTTTGTTGCAAATCTTGATTAGTATAATTTCTCATTAAACTAATTAATAGGCTTACTTGTATAAGAGTTATTCTTAAAAAAATAACGAACAGCAATAAAGAAACCTGCACGAATAATAAACAGCAAAGATAAAACAAGAGTAATAACCAACCATGCTTGGAAAGCAAGCAGATTGGGGCTGGTTGGTAAACAGGTTCAAGACAAGCTAGGTTATTACAAAAGGGGTACGAGTACAAGATACAACTCAAACGGAGATGGTCACAGTTGGTGCAAAGAAGAAGTTGGGCTGGGACACGGCTTGGAAGCACTAGTCAAGGGTTGCAACTATGGGAAGAATACTTGGGACTCAAGGGACGGGTGCAAGATGGCAGCCAACTGGGAGTTTCAAGCAGATTTTTGTTCAATTCATTGTATTCTTCTTTCTTAAAGGTCAGGAAGAAAATCATCAAGGTTTCTTTATGTTAGGAAAGTGAATCCTATCCAGTGAGCCTACCATAACTACCCATTCTGCAAGTCTATCCTTGTTACTATTTTATTGTCATTTAGGGGCTATTTTAGAGAAGTTACGGCCAGCCTTGCTGCTGCCTTGATTGTCTCATCAGTCAGCTTGTTTGTTTGGGCTAGAAATTTCGCATCAGTAATAAACATAATTGGCCAATTCGTATTATAAATGATTATGTTTAGTACTTACAGACTTGTTCATTGTTTATGGATAAGGTGCAATAGGACTTGGGGCCTACTCTTGTGTTGTTTTGGTGTCTAGTAGTTGCAGGCACAAATACAATTACATTTTTTATGTGGCTATGAATTACCCGCAAATATGTGCTCGATATATTGTAAGATGGCCGACTTACTTCTTAAGGTTTCGGGGTCACTGATTACAAACTCGGTTATTGTTTTCTATATGACAAGTAAATATCTATTTGTACATTATATAAGTCTTGTACACCCTCACTACTAGCCCTAGTGAGAAGTAGCCACACTCTTGTAGAAATATGCATGACTTTGGTAAGCTATGTCATTCATGGCCAAAAAAAAAAAATGTCTGTCATGCCCGAAATCAACCCCTATGTGGAACTCAATTCAAAACGTGATCAACCGGTTGTTTACACAGTTAAAATCATGTCATTTAACTTAATTAAAACAAGAATGTTTTGGAAATCAAAAGATTATATACATAAGTCTTCAAATGACTGTCAAAAGGTTACATAAAATGTTAATTCCAAATGTTTATAAATCAAAAGAAGACTACAAGTCTTCTTATACAACTGTTTAAGAAGCGCAACTATGACCATTACAACCTAAGAATGCTACCCTAAAAGAATTACAACCTCTAGCTAGCACTTTGGTTCTGCTCTCTTGCTCACGCCTATTTTCTTGGCTGACCGTGATTTAAGGAAAACAAATATAAAGGGTGAGTCGAAACTCAGTAGAGTTCAACTATACTTATGCATGTTATGCATGAATACATCATAAAGGAGTGTCATGATGCTATTACATGTGGTTTCACAGTTAAGACAGATAGCAAGATATCATGTTGTTCATATAGGGCCAAAGCGAATACAAGTAATATACAAGGGTCAAGAATCATCTCCGACCTACCACTTCCATTGAACACCACGTGATTGTTGATCAAAAACCTTTCAAACATGTTGTTATTTACTCGGGATTTGTCAACACGGACTAGGTCCCTATAACCCTAGCAACCTGCTTGGACTACTCACAACACCAACGGTGAAGTGCTAGCCTCCATTATGGCAGTAATTATAGTTGTCAAAATGGGCTAAACCCGTTGGGTTGGTCCGCCTCGCCACCTAAAATAGGTGGGTTGGATTTGTAATTTACGAGTCCGCTAGGAAGCGGGTCTAACGGGCTTGACCCATGTTGGTCACGGACCAAGGCGGGGTAGGCAGGTTGATCCGCTCTTTAAAAATCTATTATATAATATATGTATATATATATATATATATATATATATATATATATATATATATATATATATATATATCGATGGTGAAATATAAGAGAATGAGGAGAGCGAGATTCATTTCTGGTTTCGAGGAAGTCTTTTGACTTTCCTTCCCACTCAAAAGTAGGATACGCCCAAAATAAGAGCCAATGGAATATAATAAAGGATGGTTTTCAAAAGAATCCCTTTCGCGTTGAACGACGAAGGGGCTGGATTGAAATGGAATCTCTAATGAATTTTCATCTCCGCAAGTAAGAAGAGAACTAGAGTGGATCTCCACCTACGCCGCCCGTCGTCGCCGTCGACCAATTGTCAATGAACTCTCTCTCTCTCTCTCTCTCTCTCTTTCCCTCTCTCCAGTCATCATCCCTCTTCGTCGATCTCTACTTTGCATATGGTTGTGGTGGTCAAACGGTTAAAAACCCAGTTGAGATTTGATTCATTTCTCATATTTCACCTCTCACAGTCTCACCCACATAATACAAACCTGCCAGACCCCTTTTTGTTGTTTAATTTGTTTTTTGTATTTCCAAGAATTCAAGCTATAAACATAGGAGGTTTAACATGGAATTCTTCATAATAACCATCAGTAATCAACAATAACTTGGTATTGATGAGCAAACATAAGAAATTAAATCCCCTACCTCTTGTAGATTTTAAACACCAATGGAATCAGAACATTTTAGGCTCAACCCCACTTGGAAAGCTCAATAACTTCAGTGAATATGATGGTATTGGCAAAGGATGAGTTTTAGGCCTTCAATTCCAAGAAATTAAAAACCTTCAAAATCCCTATGTTCTAGCTCTCCCTCCTCTTAGAGTACGAAAATGGGCGTTGAAGAGGTTGAAGAGGTGATCTTCAAACCTTAAAAGGCCCGGAGAAATCAAGTAAGTGATGCACCTACTTGCGGGTCACTTAATGAGGTGTCAACACCTCATTCATTGGCACTAACACAAGCTTTAAGACTAATTAATCCCACTTAAACCCTAATTCAAGTGATTAACTATTAATCCAACTTAATTAGGTCTAATCCTAAGTTAACTAAGTGTTTAGGATAGGTTTAGGGCTCGTATATTAGGTTCAAGGGTCAAAATCTAGAAAAGTTGATCAATAAAAGAAGCAAAGTGATGCGGTCGCTTTGCCCCTCAATGCGAACGAATTGCATCCGATGCGGTCGCTCTAACCCTATGATTGCAATCGCTTCAAGTACTAGAACTTTTCCTATATAGAACCCTCTAGGATGCGGTCATTTCTCCCCTTAAGGATGGGATCGCTTGCAAGTACTGGGACTTCCTAATTCTGGATTACTAGAATGCAGTCGCTCTACCCACATGATGCAACCGTTTCACAAAGAACTGTGGTCACTTAGACCATGACAATGTGTGTACATGAGATACTGGGATTGACCCAAAATTTACATTGGCAATGCAGGTGCTCTACGAGATAGGATGCGATAGATTGCATCCCCCCTGTTTCAGCCAAAACTCCCAAGAGTCTAACATAAGGCCAATATTACCGACCAAGCCAAAACCCAAACATTATCAAAGTCCCAACAACACATGTTAGGGTCTAAACAACTCCCAATTCAATTCGGAATTCAAGACATAACACATGCAATTCAATCAATTCATCTTCCACAAATTAAAACTTAAAATTTTACCAACTTCCAATATTTAAATGCATACTAACATGCTATTATCAAAACTTTGGAGTTTAGATGCATTTCCAAAATCCTTGGGTGTTACAATGTCTCTCCAAAAATTCCAAACTATAGGATCTGGAACGTCATAATGGTTGCTTGGTTGGTTACCCGATTACCAGTATCGGAATAGGTACTCGGTTACGAGTGTCGATTTTGGCTACTAGAACACTGATTATCGGTCCAGTATTGGTTTGGTTTGTGTACATCATTAGCAACACATATTACAAAAAGAAGCAATAAGATCATAATTTAATGGTATCAGATGGTTATGTGTTAACTTATACCGTAACAAGTAAGTGGTTTTTATATGTTGTGACTACATGGTTGTGGAATTATCCAGTTCCTGCTTTTGGTTATTGTGTTGCAAGGATATTATCATTTAACTGTGATGCATAATAGCATGCCATGTAGTTGCATTAGTAGCTTACTAAGTCTTTGACTCACTCCGTTCTTTGTTTAAATGTTTTTCTTAGATTCCAGCCAATAAGGAAGTTCGTGGTGAGGTCAATCTAGTTCATGAGGCATTAGAAAATGGTGCTCTTGGGGTAGCTGCTCGGTTAGAGCTTTATAGAGTACCTCATTGTGTTGTATTCCTTTTAGTGCCGACATTTGTCGTTGTGCCAGTTTAGAGTTGTGTACCTTTAGAGTATTGTATTTGTTATGGACGTACTATGTCGCTGGTTTTATATTACATTTGTCTCGAGGTGTGTTAGCCGGTGATGTTGGTGCTTTTGTAGCCGAGATTTTGTAACTCATGTGTCTTTCAGGATGTACAATGTTGTTAGCAGAGTTGCACGTCTCGACCTCGGGAATCTGTATAGTAGTTCAAGTCGAGGCTTTACAACAACCGTAGTTGAATCTATTTCAATAATAGATGAATTACAAATCTAAGGGTTTAGATGTCTTTTTCGTATTAAAGTATGAACCACCTATGTGGCCTGATCGATGTTTTAATTAATCTTTTTTCTTGCAAGTAGACAAGACTATTATAAAATAGTATTGGAAGCAAGGGTCGAACCCACAGAGACAAGTGATCACGAACAGTGCAATTTATTGATAGCAAATTATTAATCTAAAGGGGGTTTTTATATTTATTTCTATTCTAAACTACTATCTATATTTAGATGTTTAACTAATTAGCAGTAATAACAAATATGAAGATCTTATGGTGGGTGGAAATCTAGGATTCTGGGTTTCACTTGTATCTTTTTTATGTTTAATTCATAATAATCATCATTCAAATTCTTGGGTTCGTTCATTAAAAATAGATATAGTCTGTTGAACAATTGGTTCAGCCTCCATCCCCGCAAAAATTCATCCATTCTATATCCTAAGCACAAGAACTGTCAATCTAGTTGTCACCTAGATTTATGATCTATCTGTCACCTAGATCATGTATGAACCTGGTCCTAACTTATCACTCTCGTGCATCGATAGGTCCAATTTATTGTGTTGGTGAGCCAGTGTACGACATATGGACATTGGTCATCTAGTTATCCGCACCTCTAAGCCTTTATTATTTGCGATTACATTCATTTGTTCAAAGCAAAATAATAAAGGGATTGATAAACAACACAATCAACAAGAATTGAATGATCATATATAAAAGAATCAAAACATAAATTCGATACACGTTACCTCCCACCTCCTAGATTATGGATGATTTAGTTCATCATAGACAATGAACAACACATGGAGATGATCGGATACATGATTTGATCTTCAATACTTGAAATTACAAAATCTAATTATGATATACAATCTAAAAACTACCTAAAATCTACTAAAGAGAGCTTCTAGCCGTCTCCCTTTCTTTTGGCTTGGCATCTGCCTTCAATATATACCCGGGAGTTGTAATCCAATCGAATGACTGTGTGAAAATCCAAAATAATCGCATTCTGACCACCTTGCGGTCGCAAGATGTTGGGTACCTTGCGTCCGCAATGTCTCCAGTGTGTTTGGCCTTTGGTTGCTTGACTTTCTGCCCGTACTGCCTACCTTGCGGTCGCAAGGTCTGATGTACCTTGCGTCCGCAAGGTCTTCAGAATCGACAGTCTTCACTTTTTCTTCATTTTTCCTTTTTGGCCCTTCTTGAAATTTGCACTTAAAACCCTGGAGTTTCGCATATTTTCACTAATAACCCTGAAACTTACAAAACTCACCGAAAACATATATTAGTAGCCAAAAGCCTTGTGAAATAGCATAATTTAAGCCATAGAAGCATATAGAATCGACGTATAAAATACATCGATCAAATACTCTCAAACTTAAACTTTGCTCGTCGACGAGTAAACAGAACATATAAATACAAAAGCATATAAACAACAATTAACAAAAATAAAAATCTTTTTGGAGGGTGACACTATTTACACTCCTCTATAAACCCACAAACTCAAGGAGACTCTTTCGAGTGACTCGACTAAGCAGATAAATACAAAAACAGATAAATACAACAGCAAATAAAAATTAAACTAAAAATAAACATAAAATCTTTTTGACTTCCATCTCAAGTTATAGGTATATGGTATGCAAAGTATGCAAAGCAATCTCGCCTTCGATGCTCACCACATATATGTAGACTTAGTCACATAAAACCAACCGATCTTTTCTTAAAACGCTACTACTTCTACTTCTAATTTCTCCGTGTGTGTGTGATCACCGCCTTAAAGAATATCTTAACTAAAACAGCTTTTATTAAGCTAAACACCACATTCATATGAAAATCAAAGTTTAATAGAAAATCATGCATTAAGAATTATGAGATCTACCATCCAAACCCTCCAAACCCGGTCACATGCATGTAAAGGTCCCAAGGATTTAAAAGACTTATACATCCATCCCATGCACTTCTATGTATGACATACAATGCTCTCCTATCCCAATGACTTGTAATAGCTAAGATTATGCTAACACATTGAGTTTTAGGGTGAATAATAATGAACATGAAGTGTTTGATCAATTCCATATGACTCACTTGACGCTTAAAACGACATAAGCATTGGCAAGAAGAAGATCATTAGGTCTTTATTAGCTTGTAATATAAGGCCAAGGTGTTGGGGGATTTGATGGAAAGAGATTGGAATTCAAAGTGAGAGAGTAAGACTACCCTTTATCCCTCATACTTCCAAGCAAAAGGAAGTTTTCCCTATTTAGGCTAGGACCTGCAAAGACTACAAGTGGAGGGGTGCTTTTTGTTACTTTTCACTTTTCTTCTTCCCCCCCAAAACTTGTTTTGGGCAATATATACTTCTTCTAAAAATATCACATCATTCTAATCGCCAGATTTTCTAATAATTTTCTCTTGAAAGCTATGCTTCCATTTGAATCTTTGTTACACTCTTCTTCTTCCGTTTCATTTTTCGTCGATACATAATTTTCTTTTCTCTTTTCTTTTTTTCTATATATATATATATTTTTTTTTTTCGACGACGGCAAGAAGAAGTCTTCCGAAAAATAGCCTAACTGAAAAGAATTGGTCCTCCAAAATAAGTTTCCCCACCCACATCCTACTCTCTCAAAGGGTAGGCTAAAAGTGTATAGGCTTTTAGGGTTAAGTTAATGTGGGTAATAGAAACGATGGCGAATGGGGGTTTAAATAGTGTGCTTAGCACACTCCATTCTTTTCATTAGGCTCAACGGGGACACTAGGGATATTTTTAGTATAGGTCAGGGAATATTTAGGCTCTAACGATCCAAAGATGGCCTAAGTCATTTCTTAATGCCAAATGCTCATATAGTTTTTAAAGCAAGTAAGACAACACAAAATATCATATCAACTATGGGAATTGGGGTTGAATGTTTAGCATCACCGATTTCACATAAGCATTCGCTAAGACAGATGGTAGGGACAATTGAGACTAACATGCAGACACGGTTCGAAAGTGTGCTTGAGATATATAAATGAGAAAAATCCAAGGGATCTAACTATCATGCAATTGACCCTAAGTCACAATTTAATGCAACAATTATGTTCGAATGGCTATGCATCATATTCTTGTGCATATCTAGTTGTAATGAAGTAGGTGTTATAAACTTTATAAAACTATTCTAATTAATCCATAGTTATGACTGGTGTGGGTGCATGAAGAATTTGGAGAAAAGTAAAAGATTCGCAAAATTAAGTAAATTCCAGAGGGATCTACGGATTAGCTATGCGGATCATTGCATTAACTCCTCATCGATTACGACTAGCATTACCACACCTAAACTTGAGGATGAAAATTTTGAAAATTTTATTATTTTATTATTTTTATATATTTTTAAAAGAAATTTGGAGATGATGACGATGACTCAATTGATGATGGGTCCCCACAAGAGGAACCCACGAGCATCCAATGTGAGTGTATTCTGGTCAAGGCAACACCTCCAAAAATAAGAAAAAATTAAAAACAGGAAAATAGGGTGAAGAGTTAAATGGTCATCGTATAAAGAAATTTTTCTTCACCCTAAAAACATAGCCCAACTTCATTCCTCATTAGGCTAGGACCTGCTAAGACTTAAAGTTTAAAATCCCCCCCCCCCAAACTTAATTTCTATTTTGTCCTCAAAATGGAGGAACATACGAGAGGATTGATGGGGTAGGACAAATATCAAAAGGAGATAGCAGATCCACCTAACGAAAGAGGATGGAACTTGGGCCTCGACTCACGGTGAGTCGGGTGGAAATAACGAATGAGGATGTAACTCGGGGATCGTGCCAGGAGGCAACCCATAATAGGCAGAGACATTTTGTCCCACGGTGTTAAACCAACCAAATAGCCGCTCTTGGTCGGCAATTTGTGCCAACCGCTTGAGTTGCCATCGCCTTCTAGGGCAACCTCTTCTAGCCTATTGGAGATCCCAACGAGCGGGTCCTCCTCCTCTCTTCGGGTTCCTCCCCTTGAGGAACCCTCACTCTCGGCCGGTGGTGCTCAAACAAAATGGCCCTCGTAATGGCCGGACCAGCCTCTCTCCGCGTGTTGGGCCATCTCACGCCGCCTCTACACAACTCGGTGATCAAATGCGGAACGCGAACCCCGCATTCGCCCTACCTCTAATAAGGGTCTTGATTTGGCCGTTGATCAAACGACCAACATCAATAATGGTGTAGGTCACCCACCGACATAATGGTGTAGGTCTCCCAAGACAGCCTCTCTCCCAAGTCACCGTGTGTTGGTGATTGGAGGGCATGAGACGCCCAAGAACAAATCAAAACAAATTTGAACACGGGCTTGGCCGTGTTCTGGAGGAACGATTCCTCCATGATGCGTGGACTGTAGGGTGGATTACAGTTGTAGGTCCACACCACACCAGGGAGGGCGATGGTCGCATTGACCACCTCGACAACGATACGGGGGTTGAGGTGTGTGCTAAAATCATCGGCACCAACCGCGAAGTTGGAGGTGCCGAAATAGTTGTTAATGCTTTGGGACGAAAAATCTACTAATGTGCCCCTAACACTAACGGTGTCTAGTACACCCCCATCTATGCCAATGCTGCCATTGGCATAGAATTCTCAGACAATGGGCACTACGGCTCTAGAATCAAAGCCCCCACCTACGAGCCACAAAATTTGGACGAAGGCCAAATTCTTCAGCCTTGAATCCCCTCTCGGGAACCAAGGACTTGGAGAGCTTGGCCGTATATCGTTCTGAGGCCTCGTAGGACACAAATCGGGTGATGTCAAAATTTTGTTCCTCCTCCTAAACAGGGCGGGAGGATGAAGCACAGGTATTTCTACGCTTACGGAACATTTTGTTTGTATCAAAATTAAAAACTAAAGTTTTAACAGTTAAAATATGTTTTTAAAATTTTAAAATTAAAAATTTATTCTAAGCATGCAAAATTTTTATCTACGTTGAAATTATCTAACACCCTAACATGCAAATATTTTACGTGTAAAATTAAAGAGGGTGATAGGGTTACTTGTTTGCAGCCTAGATGAAGAGAGTGCAGCCGGAGTGTGAGCTTGATCGGCGTCAACAATGAAATGTCTTCTTCTTTCTTCAAAAATTCTTCACTTCAATGGGGTGCAATGGTGTTATGGATGGAGGTAGGAGGTGAAGAATGATGAAGGAGGAGAGAGTATCTTGGAGTAAGTGTGTCGGAATTTGGACCGATCTGTCGGAATTTGAAGAGGCTGGGCGGCTGCTGCTACTGCTTGAGGAAGGGAGAGAATTTTCTGGTGATTTCTGGTGATTTCTGCCACACCTTGCGTCCGCAAGGTCGGTAGTCAAACCGTTCAATCTTTCGCTGATTCCCCATGCCTGACAGTACGTTGCACAACTTTTACATTTACGGAGTACCTTGCGGTCGCAAGGTCTCCAACACCTTGCGTCCGCAAGGTGGGCAGATTTCATCCCACTTGATTTTCTTTCTTCCTTTTCAACAGTTTTGAAGTTTAGCCCTTTTCCGTTAATTCCGTTATGTTTGTATCTTTCCTGTATGAAAAAACTTAACAAAAACTCTAAACTAAAAATTATTAGTAACATATAAATACAATACTAGGATGCTTTTCTCCCCCAAACTTGAATTTTGGCATATTTAATTAAAACTTAAATGTCCAAAACTTAAATTTAACGAAGAATAGCATATTTAAACTAACTATAAAGTAAATAACATTCAAAATAGTGGGTTGCCTCCCACTTATCGCCTTTGTTTAACGTCTTTGGCTCGACCAAACTGCAAGCCTAATCTCGGGGTGGTTCATTGTCAGCCAAACGAATTAACTCAATTGTTCATTCAACTGACATCGACTCTAAGTATGGCTTGAGTTGGTGTCCGTTAACCTTGAAAACTTCATTATTTTTAGGATTTTGAATATCAACAGCTCCATGAGGATAGATTCGCACGATTATAAAGGGACCAGACCATTTAGATTTTAATTTTCTGGGGAATAACCTTAATCTAGAATTAAAAAGGAACACTTTCATCCCTGGATGAAACATCTTGTTGGCTAACCCCATGTCATGATATTTCTTGGTCTTTTCTTTATATGTTTTAGCATTCTCATACGAATTCAACCTATGTTCTTCTAATTCATTTAACTGAAACAATCTTTCTTCTCCAGCCAATGTTAAATCTAAATTTAATTCTTTGACAGCCCAATAGGCTTTATGCTCAATTTCAACTGGTAAATGGCAAGATTTGCCATATACCATTCTATATGGACTCATACCTATGGGGGTCTTGAAAGCAGTTCGGTATGCCCATAAAGCATCCTTAAGTTTAGATTCACAATCTTTACGATTAGGCCTAACAGTCTTTTCTAATACTGCTTTTATTTGTCTATTGCTAACTTCTACTTGGCCGGATGTTTGAGGATGATAAGGTGTAGCTAACTTGTGAGTTACACCATGCTTTCTAAGAACATTATTCAACAACTTATTGGTAAAATGAGTTCCTTGGTCACTTATTATGGCCTTAGGTACTCCATATCTAGCAAACAAATCTTCTACAAATTTAACCATTGTTTTTCCATCATTAGTCTTGTTTGCTACTGCTTCAATGCATTTAGATACGTAATCAACTGCTACTAAAATATACTCACAATTATTTGACACAAGAAAATGACCCATGAAATCAATACCCCAAACATCAAAGATTTCAACAACCAAATTAATATGCAAGGGCATTTCATTTCTCTTTCCTATTCCACCTGTTCTTTGACACTTATCACACGTTCTATAAAACAATCCACAATCTCTAAAAACAGTAGGCCAATATAAACCTGATTGCAAAATTTTCCTAACAGTTTTGTTTCCACTAAAGTGACTGATCGATGTTTTATTTTATCTATTTCCTTGCAAGTGTACAAGACTATTATAGAATAGACTCGGAAGCAAGGGTCGAACCCACAGAGACAAGTGATCACGTGCGGTTATAGATAGCAAATTATTAACCTAAGGGGGTTTTTATGTTTAATTCTACTCTAATTTACTAGTTATAGATGTTAACTAATTAGCAAGATAATAATGAGATATGAAGATCTTATGGTGAGTGGAAATCTAGGATTCTGGGTTTCACTTATATCTCCTTTATGTTCAATTCATAATAATGTCATTCAATGTCTTGGGTTCGTTCACTAAAAATAGATATGGTCTGTTGAACAATTGGTTCGGCCTCTCCTCCCATAAAATTCACCCATTCCATATCCTAAGCACGAGGCGTAATCTAGCTGTCACCTAGATTTATGATCTATCTGTCACCTAGATCATGTAAGAACCTGGTCCTAACTTATCACTCTCGTGCTTCGATAGGTCCAATTTATTGTGTTGGTGAGCCAGTGTACGACATATGCATTTGGTCATGCAGGTATCCGCACCTCTAAGCCTTTATTATTTGCGATTACATTCATTTGTTCAAAGCGAAATAATAGAGGGGTTGATAAACAACACAATCAACAAGCATTGAATAGACATATATTAACAAATCAAGACATAAATTCGATACAAGTTACCTCCCACCTCCTAGATTAGGGATGATTTAGTTCATCATAGACGATGAACAACACATGTAGATGATGGAAGACATGATTTGATCTTCAATACTTGAAATTACAAAACCTAATTATGTTATACAATCTAAAACTACCTAAAATCTATGTAAAGAGAGCTTCTAGCCGTCCTCCTTATGCTTAGGCTCGGCATCTGACTTCTATATATACTTGGGAGTTGTGATCGAATCGAATGACTGTGTGAAAACCCGAATTCTGCGCATTCTGCCTACCTTGCGGTCGCAAGTCTGAATACTGCGTCAAGGTCTCCGAAGGTGTGTGCTTCCTGGCTCTTCAATTGCTGGCTTAAAGGGCCGATACTGCCTACCTTGCGGTCGCAAGGTCTGAGGCACCTTGCGTCCGCAAGGTGTCCAGATTGACAGACTTTATTTTCTTCAATTTTTCTTTCTTTGTAATTTGCACTTAAAACCCTGGAGTTTCGCATATTTTCACGAACAATCCTGAAACTTACAAAACTCACCAAAAACATATATTAGTATTCAAAAGACACATGAAATAGCCTAATTCAAGTCACAGAAGCATATAAAATCAACGTATAAAATACATCGATCAGTGACCTCCACAAGAGTATCCATGGTAGAATTCCATAATACCTTGTTGGTCTTTTTCTGGAATACATCTTCTTATTAACGAATCTGAACAAATGTTGTATAAATGAGGTGCTTCCCAAAAATAATTTTTCGTTTCCGCCAAAAAATTCTTCTTTTCATAATGATCAAAATCCGGATTAATGATATCAGACACATAGTAATTGACAAAATCAGCATACCACGGGTTGGAATCTTTAATGGCTAAAAGTTGCTCATTAGGAAAATTGTCATTTATGGGAATAGGATCATCAAGAAATTGACGTTCAAGCAAGGGTGAAAATTCCAATCTGGACAAATGGTTGGCTACGACATTCTCGGTTCCCTTTTTATCTTTGATTGTAATGTCAAATTCTTGTAATAATAACATCCATCTAATTAATCTTGGTTTAGCATCCTTCTTACTTAACAGATATTTTAATGCAGAATGATCAGAAAATATTATCACCTTTGATCCTAACAGATATGATCTAAATTTTTCTAAAACATATACTACTGCTAAAAATTCCTTTTCAGTAGTTGTATAATTCAATTGTGCATCATTTAGAGTTCTACTAGCATAATGGATCACATGAGGTTTTCTATCTACTCTTTGTCCTAACATGGTTCCAATTGCAAAATCTGATGCATCACACATGATTTCAAAAGGAAGTGACCAATCAGGGCCGGATAAAATAGGGGCAGTAGTTAATATTTCTTTTAATAAATTAAAAGCTTCTAAACATTCTTTATCAAAAATAAATTCTGTATCTTTTGCTAGCAAATTACATAGAGGTTTACAGATTTTGAAAAATCTTTTATAAATCTTCGATAAAAACCGGCATGCCTAGAAAACTTCTAACACCTTTAACCTGAAGTGGGAGGGGTAGTTGTGAAATAACTTCAATTTTAGCTTTATCAACTTCAATGCCTTTATTTGAAACAACATGCCCTAAGACAATTCCATGTTTGACCATGAAGTGACTTTTCTCCCAACTTAAAGTTAAATTTGTTTCACAACATCTTTTCAGAACTGATGTAAGGTTTTCTAAGCAATGATCAAAAGAATTTCCAAAAACTGAAAAATCATCCATGAAAACTTCAACGCATCTTTCAACTAAGTCTGAAAATATAGAAATCATGCATCTTTGAAAAGTAGCTGGTGCATTACATAATCCAAAAGGCATTCTCCTAAAAGCAAAAGTACTAAAGGGACATGTAAAAATTGTTTTCTCTTGGTCTTCGGGTGCAACAGGGATCTGATTATAACTAGAAAAACCATCAAGAAAGCAATAATATTCATGACCGACTAATCTTTCAAAGATTTGATCAATAAATGGCAAAGGAAAGTGGTCTTTCCTAGTTGTCGCATTAAGTTTCCGCAAATCAATGCACATTCTATAACCATTTATTGTTCTTGTAGGGACTAATTCGTCTTTCTCATTTTTAACGACCGTAATTCCTGACTTTTTAGGAACTACTTGGACAGGACTAACCCATTTACTATCTGATATAGGGTAAATTATACCCGCATCTAAGAGCTTAAGAACTTCTTTTCTTACGGCTTCTTCCATGTGTGGGTTAAGTCTTCTTTGCCTTTCTCTTGAAGGTTTACTACCTTCTTCTAGATGCATTTTATGCATACACATTGAGGGACTAATGTCTTTTAAATCAGCTAGGGACCATCATAAAGCTTCTCTATGTGTCCATAAAACTTTCAATAAACTAGATTCTTGCTTCCGTTAAGTCGGCTACTATAATAACAGGCAAAGTGTTACCTTCCCTAATGCATATTTTAAATGGGGTGGTAATGGTTTTAATTCCTCAACTTTAGGAGAATTAATGGATGGCATAAATTCAGAATTTTCTGCTTTAATTGTTTCTTTTATTTTAGCCTCCTCATTCTCTACTTTATCATCTTTAATTTCTTCCTCAATGTATTCTATCTCAATTTCTTCGAAGAGAGATTTCAATATCTCTACTTCATCTTCCTTGATTTCATTACTTTCTTCTACTTTTTCAATTTTATCAGAATTATTTTCTGATTCTTTCTCTTTATCTTCTTTGTCTTTCTTTTTACTAGCTTCTAACTTTTCTCTCTCTTGTCTTTCTTCTTCTTCTATTTCTCTTTCAATCTCATCAATGTCAATTTTTATGGGAGGGATAGGACTATCATCATAAACTATGAATCTATCTCTCTCATAGTCTTCGTCTTCTTCAAAAGTTTCAGTTGCTAAATTTTCAATTTAATCTATTGAAAAACAGACACTTATGTCACTAGGTCTATTCATGGCATCAAAAATAGAGATTTCAACAGTTTCACCTAGGACTGACATTGTGAGTTTACCATTTTTCACATTGATCATTGTATTGGCAGTGGCCATAAAAGGTCTACCTAACAATATGGGAACTTCATTATTAGTGCATATTTTCCTTTCCATCTCTAGAACCACAAAGTCAACTGGAATGATTAGTTTATCAACCTGAACTAGGATGTCTTCCACTATACCCAAAGGATATTTAACTGAACGATCAGCTAATTGTAATTGCATAGTAGTGGGTTTTAGTTCTCCTAACCCTAACTGTTTATAGACCGCAAAAGGCATCAAATTAATACTTGCTCCTAAATCTAGCATTGCTTTCATCTTTTTAGAGTTTCCCAAGGAAATTTGGATATTAAAGCTACCAGGGTCTTTTAACTTAGGGGCAATTTGGGTTATAAAACAAAACTTACGTTTTCAGAAACAATAATCTTTTCATTGTTTTCAAACTTGTGTTTCTTAGAGTGAAGATCTTTGAAAAACTTTGCATAAGCTGGAATATTTTTAATAACATTAAGCAAAGGAAGATTAACATTCACTTTGGATAACATATTATAAATTTCCGTAAATTGTTTGTCCATTCGGTTTTTCATAAGTCTTCGTGGAAACGGAATTGGAGGAACATAAGGTGTTGGAGCCACATAAGGTTCCTCTTCTTCTTGATCCAACTCTTTTTCAACTTCTATTGGATTATCTTGCTTTTGAACTTCTTTTTCTTGTTCCTTATTTGGAACTTCAACTTCTTCTTCTACTTCTACTTCTTGATTTTTTAATTCATTATTCTCTTTATTACTATCACTATCACTATCTTTTTCGATTTCTTTTTCAATTTCCTTTTCGAAATTTTCTCTTGTAGGCACTTTAGAAGAAGGATCGGATCACTTACCTCTTCACCTATTACCTTACCGCCGCAAGGCGGTGATTGACTTGGCTTGCTCGGTTTGACTAGGGAACTTCCCTTCTTCTCTTTTATCTGCTCCAGAACTTTCAATGTGCTTCTTTAGATTTTCAATCTCTTCAAGCATGTATTTCATCAATGCTGCTTGACCTTTACTTGCCACATCTTGTTTGGGAACTTCTTCAATTCTCAACTGATTTTGGTTTGGAAATTGTGGAGGTTGTGGTGGTTGAGGTTGGAATTGTTGAGGTTGCAAAGGCTTATTTCCTCCCCAAGAAAAGTTAGGATGATTCCTCCAACTAGGATTATATGTGTTTGAGTAAGGATTATTCCTAGGCCTTTGAGGGTACATATTCATAGCATTAGCCTGTTCAGAATACATAGCACTTGATGGACAAAAATTAGTAGCATGAGAATATAATCCACATAAAGCACATGCTTCTTGAATTTGCCAATTTTCAAATTGAGCTTGTGTATTTGAATTATCTTGCAATTGATATAAGCTTCTATTTTTACCTCTAGCACTTTTCTGTTGGGAATTAATACTTAACATCTCAAATAATTCTTCTAGTGCTTCTGGTGTCATTCTATTAATAGAACCACCAGTTGCACTATCAACCATAGTTTGTAAGCTTTGGCGAAAGACCATGATAAAATTGAAGCACTAACACATGTTGAGCCAAATTATGATGAGGACACATAATGAGCGATTTTTAAATCTATCCCATGACTCATGGAATGTTTCACAGGTTCATTTTGGAATGACATGATTTGTTTTCTATATTCGAGTAAGAGATGCATGCTTTGTAAAATTTACTCATAAACAAATCATATAATTGAGCCCAAGTATAAACACTATTAGGTGTTAAGTTCATAAACCATCTCTTTGCCAATTCTTTTAAGTTCATATTTCATTTTGATTTGATCTTCAGTCAACCCTCCTAAAGGAAAAGTACTCATCATGTATTCATATTCTCTTAAGAAACTGACAGGATCTTCATGAGGCATTCCATGAAAAGATGGTATGCATTAAAATAATGACCTTTTAACTCAAAATTCCTTACACATCGGCAAGACTAAACATGATGTCACAACATTTAATGAAGGTCTACTAAAGTCATTAATAGTTCTTTGATTTATTACTACTTCCATATTTCTTCTTGCAGGTTCTTCTTCTCTTTGATTCCGGTTGACTGGGTCAACTGGATTTTCAGGATTTCTATTATTATTATTTTCTTCCATTGTGGGATCAACAAGAGGATCCTCTTGATTCAATTGTTCTTGATTACCAAACTCGGGAGCTAGATTTTCAAGGACTTCTTGATTTCTTCTAACAATATTTATATCTTGATTTAATTCTACCAATTTAGGATTCAAAGATCGACGACCGTGCATAAAAATAATTTAAAGCAATATTAAAAACAACTAACTATTAAAAACAAAATAAAATCTTTTTGTATTTTTATGATTATCTTTTTTATAAAAACCAAAAATTAAACTAAAAACTAAATTAAATTAAAAACTACGCTACCATCAAACTAACTACGTGAACTAGCTTGTCCCCGGCAACGACGCCAAAAACTTGATCGATGTTTTAATTAATCTTTTTCCTTGCAAGTGGACAAGACTATTATAGAATAGTATTGGAAGCAAGGGTCGAACCCACAGAGACAAGTGATCACGAACAATGCAATTTATTGATAGCAAATTATTAATCTAAAGGGGGTTTTTATATTTATTTCTATTCTAAACTACTATTTATATTTAGATGTTTAACTAATTAGCAGTAATAACAGATATGAAGATCTTATGGTGGGTGGAAATCTAGGATTCTGGGTTTCACTTGTATCTTCTTTATGTTTAATTCATAATAATCATCATTCAAATTCTTGGGTTCGTTCACTAAAAATAGATATAGTATGTTGAACAATTGGTTCAGCCTCCATCCTCGCAAAAATTCATCATTTCTATATCCTAAGCACAAGAACTGTCAATCTAGCTGTCACCTAGATTTATGATCTATCTGTCACATAGATCATGTATGAACCTGGTTCTAACTTATCACTCTCGTGCATCAATAGGTCCAATTTATTGTGTTGGTGAGCCAGTGTACGACATATGCACATTGGTCATGCAGTTATCCGCACCTCTAAGCCTTTATTATTTGCGATTACATTCATTTGTTCAAAGCAAAATAATATAGGGATTGATAAACAACACAATCAACAAGAATTGAATGATCATATATATAAGAATCAAAACATAAATTCGATACAAGTTACCTCCCACCTCCTAGATTATGGATGATTTAGTTCATCATAGACAATGAACAGCACATGGAGATGATCAGATACATGATTTGATCTTCAATACTTGAAATTACAAAATCTAATTATGATATACAACCTAAAAACTACCTAAAATCTACTAAAGAGAGCTTCCAGCCGTCTCCCTCTCTTTTGGCTTGGCATCTGCCTTCAATATATACCCGGGAGTTGTAATCCAATCGAATGACTGTGTGAAAATCCGAAATAATTGCATTCTGACCACCTTGCGATCGCAAGGTGTTGGATACCTTGCGTCTGTAAGGTCTCCAGTGTGTTTGGCCTTTGGTTGCTTGACTTTCTTCCCGTACTGCCTACCTTGCGGTCGCAAGGTCTGATGTACCTTGCGTCCGCAAGGTCTTTAGAATCGATAGTCTTCACTTTTTCTTCATTTTTCCTTTTTGGCCCTTCTTGAAATTTGCACTTAAAACCCTGGAGTTTGGCATATTTTCACTAATAATCCTGAAACTTACAAAACTCACCGAAAAACATATATTAGTAGGCAAAAGCCTTGTGAAATAGCATAATTTAAGCCATAGAAGCATATAGAATCGACGTATAAAATACATCGATCATGGCCTCAGGCCCACAAACATTCTAAACAACACATTTTCACCCTTCCTTAACATTAAACTTTCATTTAAGTCCTACGGCAGAGTTTTGGATATCCAAGTGATCTGATGGTTTCTACTTGCAAGTAAATAAGTCTATATGAGTCACAATACATTATTCATTCAAGAAAAAAGAGAAAAGTGAAAAAGCTAAGTCAACCATGCCAAAGTGAAAATAAAGTACAAGATTGGAGTGTCTACAAAAAGAACGGAAAATATAAAGCCATCTGACATAGACATAGTGTATAAACAAAGATAATTGATTTCATTTTGACTGAAAAGAAGCTTTAATATGTTTATTAGTCAATGCAGTTTATATAAGTTAGAAAAAGTAGATTTTTCCACTTAATATTTGTACAACGTATAGTTTTTTCTGAAAACAGAAAAGGTAGTCAACCATTTATTGGTAATAAATTTATAATCTTCGGTATTAAGGAACACAATCCACCATAAACAGTCTAGATTATATGTTGTGAAAGTCAATCAGAAACCACAAGACACAATTATATAAACCGTACGTTTGTATGGACTCTAACCATCCTTATTCTCATCACACCATCTCTATTGGAAAGTAAGGGTTGTTGTGCATTCCATTACTCATGGCAATTAGAAGAAAGACGCAAGGCCGCAAGAAGATTGAAATGAAGAAGATAGAGAGTGAAGATGCTAGACGTATCACCTTCTCAAAGCGCAGAAGCGGGCTATTCAAGAAAGCAAGTGAGCTCTCTACTCTGTGCGGGGTAAAAATTGCTATCATTGTCTACTCCATCGGAGGCAAGGCCTTCTCGTTTGGTCATCCCAGTGTTGAATCGGTTATAAATCGATTTGAGAATGAAAATTGTAAAAAGAATGAAGACTATATAACCAAGTTTGTAAACTCTATTCGTGAGGCTAGGCTTCAAGTGCTGAACCAACAATTCAATGATCTCAACGAGAAAATAGCCGAAGAGAGGAAGAAACAAAGGACATTCAAATTAAGCTTTCAGAAGTTTGGATGTCGAAGTTTTGAAGATTTTATAGATCAGCTTGGCCCTTGTCAGCTTAAACAAGTAAGAGAAAAAATGAAAGAGTTGAAAGAACATTTTGAGCGAGAAATTAATGCATCAGCTGTTGCCCAAAAGGAAATTAATGGCTCTCCTGTCCCGCATGATTGGTTGAAGTTGTGAAGAGCAAAAGTGAAATAAATAAAAGAGTTGTAACCTTTTCTAAGAACTATTCCAGAATATAGATTTGGAAATTACTTATATTTTATCTATTTTGTCTAGCTCATATAATAAGATCTAGACGATAAAAATTTATTGAAATTTTACATGTGTGGATGGTTTTTGAATTAAATTATACTATACTTGCTTTGATCATGTATTTTTAACCATCATAATCTCATTATTAATAAGTTGATAAGATTTTGTATCACTAAAATAAATTAACTTAATAAAAAATAAAACAATATATTTTGTGAAATATTGTGAAAGGCAATATCAGAAGGTTAGTTTCAAGTTTGTTTTCTGATACATCCCTTTTGATCTATCACTAGAATCGGGATCTCTACTATTCTCAATCCAAAGAAATAGATATACTCTCTCGGCTACATACATCAATAAAATGGATAAACTCCAGGTTGTTGCGAAGGAAAAGGAACAAGAAAAGAATTCAGCTGTCAGGCCCAAACGACCCTAGTAGTGGTCACGTGCCTAGAGCATGACCCCATTGCCACGGACACATCACGTGCCCGACATGAGAGATAAGTGAAATGTTATACGTAGCTAGGATTCGTAAACAAACAACACTACTTGTTGAACCAATCACCAATGATGTATCCAATGATACATCATCTCATGAGTCAACAACTGTAAATAGCAGCAGAATAAAGAAAGAACAAATAAGCTAATAAAGTAAAAAAAGTGTGACACCAAGCAGCAGTTAATGTCTACTAGTGAAAAAATTCTAGACGATGCCTGATGACAAAACCTTCACTAGATTAAAAGATTGTAAATATTTACAATATGAAAACAAACCGTTTAGAGAGTGGAAATTATTATGAAAACTCCTATAAGAGAAGATGAATCTATTCTATACTAAACACTCTTGGAAATACACGTTTATGAAAAGAAAACAAAGAGTGTAGGGCAAAACAATGAACAACAAAGTGATAAGTATTGTGATGATGTATCAATCAATGGCTTATTGCCTTCGTGACAACACTTCTTCGTGCAAAACTCTCTATAAAAATTCTCTGCTTGGGTGAATGTCGTCCAATGTTGTTCACTTCTTATATAGTGCTCTAGGAAACCTATCTTCCAAGTAAAACACTTAACAAGACAATTTTATGATTTGGAAAGAGTTATTATGGAAATAAACCTCTAATTCCTTCAAGTTAAGTCATGCCTTATTTGTGTCCTTATAAAAGGCATCAACTAACCTTCCTTGAAATTACCTAGAAAGGCAATAATAACATGTGTCCTAAAAGCTAGGACACGACAAAAGGAAGGAGAAAATAACCGTGAGTTATTTTACTCCAACAATCTCCCCCTTTGTTGTTGCCTTTCTAGTCAAAGCAAAATACCATGAGCACCTGTGAATAAACTCCCCCGGAATATAACAATTCATAATATCCAAGAAAAATCCAAGATAAAATAAATTATCAAAAAAAATTTAAGCAAACAAAAATCCAATCAAATCACAAACTGCCCCTTCATCCAATATCTCCCATGTCAGTCCCAAAGAGCACAATACTAGGCTAGAAGGAGGGGTTGAATAGCCTAGTTACACTTAAAAACTTTTTGAGAAGGGTTCCTTTAGCAAGTACTAACATCCTATAGAAAAGGTTGTAGTAGCGGAAGAGTTGCAAGGAAGACAGACTAAGTCTGCTGGTAAGCACTACCAGTAGACTTGGTTGTTCTCTTAAGCTTGATGCTCGAAGGAAATAAGTTAAAGAACATATAAGAACATAAAACAATAAATGCGAGACAAGAATAAAGACATGTATTTTGAGATGGTTCGTATTTTAAAGAGTACTACGTCCACCACCAAAGTAGTCAACCTTAGATTTAAAAGTGCACTATTTTTTCACTAGTTCTATTACAGAAATCTCTAATGGATCGTGTACAAAATATTTGACTTGTGTTTGGTGGTTGGTAGTGAATATTTGGGAAACAGGATATTCAATGTATTAAACAACAGTTAATGAATACAACAAGAGGAAGGAAATAACTAGCAATGATTGTACAGTCTTCTTGTTTTGTTGAGGACTTCGTTGATCAGTTTGTGATATCTTGAATGCACTGAGAAAGATGCACTGAGAAAGATGACATGAAGTTGTTGAATAGTTTCAGAGCATTGAGTTATTTTGGTCTTCAATGGAGGTATATAAGTGAGAGCATCTTGAGACCGTTGGAGAATATGAAGTGAGTAACAACTCTATTAGGTTGGAAGCATTAAATACAAGGAGTTGTTAGGTTAACTTCTTCTACAAAGATATCTGATCAAAATATGGTGAGAAGCGGGTATTGAATCGAGCAGGTGGAAGACAACAGAGGTTGTAGACATGCAGGAGTTGGTACAGACTGTACGTGTTAGACTATGTATTTGCTCTATCCCGTTCAGTAATCATCACAGACGAAAGTCATCGAACTTTCGGAAAAGCTAGAGTGGCATATCCTTTAATTCAGGAGCCAACTTAAAAGGATATAATTCAAACTTATATTCTAAAATATATGAGTTAATAATTCTTTTTGAATGAGCTGAGCTAGACATCCTGATGGACTTCATACACGTCATACTGTTCGTAGGCAGACAAGGTCTACTGATGAAGCCTTTGCAGAAGTCTTCTGGTGATGAATTTCGAAAGTTATGAAGTCTAAATAACTATTTTGAAGGAAAAGTTCTATGCACAGTTGCCACACTAACTAGTATGCAGCCCATTTAGCCACTAAGTATAGAACCTTATGTAATGTATGAGCAAATGCAAATCTAAAATACAATGAGAAATAACAATCTCCTCCTATTTGCATCTGGTCATCATTACTTACAAATGAGGGCTATGAAAGCTTTATGGATAGATAATAGCATGTTAGAAGAGATTAAAGTTTTATAACAGCAAACATGCCTCTATCAATAAGGAACACCTCAAATGAAATATCTAATCTTAGAGCCTACAACAGAAGAGATTTGAATAACAAACATAAGTAGATTAGAGCAAGCAGTTTAAATAAATTTAAACTATAAGTTTAAATTCCAAGCATGTATATGAAATTTAAAGGACATGAAATTTAAACAGTAGACATTTTTGAAAAGAAGATACTTCTGTATTTCAAACAAGGAGTTTAATATTCATAGTGTTTTTTCAAAAAAAGATAGATACAAAGGATAAATGATATTTAATATGTTACCATGGCCTTTTTCTTTTACCCTTGTCTGCTGTTTCCTTTTCTCGGCGTTGGCGCTCGAGTTCTTCAACTCTTCTGGTGTACTCTTCATCTGCATGTTGTTGTCTGACAGATCGACAACGATAGTCAAGTTCTTCACGAAGTCTGTTGTTCTCGTCCATCAGAACTTGGTTCATAGACCACATGTGTTTCTCCTCCGTGATGGCCAGATCACGTGCTCGCTCAGCTTCATATTTTGCCTCAGTTTCCTTTTGAAGAAGATCGTTGAGCTCAATAACTAGAGGACGGTTTTGAGCAAGATTGAGGGTCATGCTGTGGAAGAGCTGGAAGAAGAGAGTGGAGACTAGACGGGCAGTCTCATTCCTTTGAGCTTCCATGTTTATCTTCAGGTCAGTAGACTCATGCCCGACCTCTCTAAATCTAGTCCAAACATCCTCTTGAAATTGGCAGAGGACGTTGGTATTCCTGGCAGCAGCCTTGGATGATAATGTTGCTATCTTAGTAGAAACAGTGGAGACATTTGTTATTTCTCCAAGTCTGGTGTAGATGGCATCCAATCTGCTTAATATGTCTTCATTTGCCATGTTGGAAGGGGAGGGAGTTGAGCAGAGATCTACTGGTATAGGCTATTAAGGAATCGAGGTCGAGACCAAAGCAGTGGTAGAAGTAGCATGCTTGAAGGGCTGTTGGAGAGGTATATGTTGAGTCTGAGGAGGAAGAGTCAAATGAGGGTAGCATCGGTGTGGATGAGGATGAAATGGTTAAGGGTGGTGAAGAAGGAGGAGTTGGGGGAATTTCAATGTCTGTGTCCAAATGATCACAGACATTGGAGGGGTTAGAAGAGGTAGGGATGGGGTCCGTGGACAACCACAAAGATGAAAGGGGATAGGAAGGGTTTTCTGGTTTCTCAGGTTGGGTTCCTGGTTGAGGGGGAGTAGATTTCGAAAAAAAGGTATGCTACTGACGAAAGTTCAAAGATGAACTTCGTAGCGGCAGAGGATATGATATGTGGGAACCAGGGTGTAAAGATGGATGGAATGGATGGGTTTGGTTCGGATGGTGAAGTGTTAGAAGGGGAGGATGTGTGTTGGTTAGGTGAGATAGGTGAGGCTGGTGAAGAAGGGTTAGGTGAGTAGTTAAAGGGAGATGGAGGTGATTGTTCAGGTGATTTGGATGGCTCCTCCTAAGGGATAGGCTCCTCCGGAGGGGTTGACTCCTTCTAAGTAGATGACTTAGTCGGAATGGTTGTAGAAGGAGTATCGGTAATGGTGGAGGATGTGTTGACAACAGTTTTACTCCTTAGCGGTTGGACAAGGGATCCAGACGCTTCATCGGTAGAGATAGTGGAGTCTATTGGTGGTTGTTCAACATGGGTTTTGCGCAATCACTTGCGTTTGGGTAAGGGAGAGGGTTGGTCAGAAGAGGTTTTCCTTTTGTAGGTTTGGGTAAGCTTTGAGGTAGTAGGCTTAGGTTGGGGTGCAGGTTCAGGGTTGGAGTCTCGACAAGAATGGTTTGATACATGTTGCTTGCCTAGCCTGTTTGGCCTTGGTCTTTTCAACCATACGCTCGACTTCATCTGCCAAGTGCCTTGCTTCTGATAGAACATCCCTTTCTAGAGACATACCAGCAAGATTGTCTCTTTTGTCCTTTCCCGCTTGTCAAACAGCACGAGCCTTTCTCTCAACGTCGTAGGCAGTTAAATCAAAATGCCGAATCCCCAATTCAGTGGGGTTTGCAACCATTTCAGGTGCTATTTCCCCAAGTCCTTTAAGTCAACGCCTCTTGTTCTCATCCTTGAAGTAAGCCTTGATGAAGGTAGTTGTAAGTTGTTTGTCCTTGGATACCTTCTTTAGCTCATTTGCCTCAATGGTAGAGTTGATCGACGGTGTTTCCTGTAGAAGAGCATTAATGAGCCGCATATAGGGCCGCTTGTTGTAAGGACTTTTCTTGACGTTGGAGATGAGAGAGTGGAGATCATTAAACAGATAGACCGCATAGTTGAGTTAAAGCCTTGAGTGGATAGCCATGGAGAGAGCCAATTGATGTGATGTGAAGACATCATGAGAGCCATTCTTGAAGAATACATATTTGTCAAGAAGATGGCTTGAGCAGTAGATGTCCAGAGCAAAAAGATTGTGATATATGTTCCCTTGTGGTTCCTTAGGAGTATCTGCTCCTCTCATTGCTTTCCAAGCAACGTTAGCTTCTTCAGGCGACAGTTTATAGCCGCCTTCATATTAGACACCAATCACCCCAGCTATAACACGAGCAGTGAGGGTGAAGGGGCTTTCTCGAATCCATTCTCAAATGGAAGAGAGAGGTTTGGTGTTAATCTCCATTCTCTGGTAGAATTCCTCAGCAAGTAGATTGCTGTAGGAGATGTCGTTGAGCACGAAAAGGGGGAGAATCCATGAAGCGTTCATGTCGTCCCACATTTTTTCTCCGGCAACAAATGTACGGACAGAATCAAGCTCTATGCACATCCCTGGTAAGTATATATTCCCTGGAAGTTCTTGGATAATGTCATGAACATCAGGAAAGTGAAGAAATCCTGGAAGATTTATAGAAGGGTCTAGACCAATAATGTGTTCATGGTCAATAGCTTTGCCCTTTCCTTTTGATGGTACAGACTGAGCATTTGATTTCACCTGCAAATTGACTTAGAAAATTAGGGATTTTTTCCAAAGACAGTTCAAACAACCAAAGATTTCATTTTTGGAAAAATATGGAGTAAGAGAAACTGAAATCCCTGAATGTTTGGGAAGAAATTTTGCAGAGAAACCATAATGGAAATTGTAATAGTTATATCAATAAACAAACAGAATATCCAAGAGTTTCTAAGAAACACAGTTCAACAATGGTAGAAGATGAGAAGTTACAATACAGATGAAGGCGTCGCTTCACATTCCACAAAAACTCAACTAAAATGAAATATAAAACCAATAAATCATACTAGGAGTTTCTAAGAGAATTTGAAATGCTTACCATTGTGTGAGTGCCTCGGAACGCTCCCAGACCCCGTCTTCCCTTTTTTAGGGGAACACAGGTTGCGGAAGGACATCACTCTTTTCATTCCACCCTTCCTTGTTTAGGGGAAGACGAAATTAAAAGTGCAAAAAAAATGTTGTCGAAAGCTTGTTGAATACACCTCGGTCACTGAGTGTGTTTTAGTACACTATGAGTGCTTTAGATTTCTTCGTAACTCATCCTCCCTTGTTTAGGGAAAAACAAGATACAGAAAACGCATCACCCTTTTCACTCTCATCGTCCCTTGTTTAGGGGAAAACGGAAAAGTGCAAAAAAGAGGATGAGGATGTTGCGAAGGCGCGTGGGAACACACCATGTCTCATTGTGGACTAATGTACATTCTGGATTACCACGAGTGCTTTGGGTTTCCCGTGTCTCATCCTCCCTTGTTTAGGAGAAAACAAGATACATAAAATGCATCACCCTTTTCATTCTCATCGTCCCTTGTTTAGGGAAAACGGAAAAGTGCAAAAAAAAAAAAAGGATGTTGCAGGCCTCAATGTAATCCAAAATGTTGTGACAGAGTCGCCATCTTTATTTTAAGGAGAAATAAAGAAAAACAAAAAATAACCAGTTTGTAAAAAAAGGGTTCGGAGGCTAAGTTACGAGTTGGGAAGGTGTTAGGCACCTAACTCGCCCTTTCGGTCTCAAAAATAGTTTTTGGCTAAAATATGCTTTATAATATTTATTCAGCAAATTAAATAAAACATTGAAACAAATATATCTATATCTACATTATTTACAAACTTGTAGCTACTTCCTTCTAGGAATTACAAATATATTTATAAATATTTGGCCATAATAATGGCTCTTTTTAGTGCTATATTCTATAGAAATCTGGGCAGCATAACTGCTTATATTTTTTACATCGGGTCGGCTAAAAATTGCACTTTTAATAAAATCTCTTAAAGGCTTACCTTTAAGAGCGTAGGTTGTGCTCGCCCTGTCCTTCCGGGAGAGGGAGTCTTTTGTTGATGTTGTGATTCGGGCAGAGTAACTGCTTCCCAAAGATGCTTTCTGGCACCGTGAAACGGGCGGAACAATTGTTTATGTTTTTGATGTTGTTTATTTGCTGCTGGCGGAAATCGGGCAGAGCAACTGCTTGCTTCTGGCGGATTTGGCCTCTGGATTCGGGAAGAGTAACTGCTTTTTTTTAGATTTTTTGACCGAAGAAATAGGGTGGAATCATAGCTAGAAGGCTAAGGTTCACTTTGACCGGTTGGATTTAAGTTTGGAGGAGATTTGACAGAGTTTTGAGGCTTATAGGACGATGAGTTCTCTCTCTCTCTCGCTCACTGCGTAAACTGAACGCGGCTTCTTTAAGTGTGTGCGATGAAGTGAACTGTGAGCGGAGTCTTTCGTGTATCAATTCACTAAAGCTGGGCACTCTTATTTATAGCTGGGAGTGGGGACTCCGTTGGCATTTATGATTTTCTTTCTGTGGTTCATCGGCTTGTACCGCACGCTTGAGAGAGTGTACCGGAGGTAAAGTGCAACAGTAAACTGAGCACTGTTGGGCGCCACCCCCATATGAAGTGGGCACCGCGCCAGGTTCTGCAATGGGTGGCGCCATGTTCCAATTTTATGCCTTTTTTGACACTTTGGCCTCTGCATTTCACTGTTTTATGCATCTTGCTTTTCCTTTTGCATTTTCAAACCATGTAACTTTACATTTGTTAATTTTTAATAGGTCTTGATATTTCATGTCATGTCACATACCAGGGGTATGAAATTGGGGTGTCTAGAGAGCCCCTCAACGATGGAGTCTACGGGTAACCCGCAGCTTACCGAGTAAATGAACATCGTTGATAAGAAATAGACTCCCTAATTTTGTGGAAATTATAATGGGGAGTGATGCAACAGGTAGCAGTTAAAATGCAACAATTTATAATGCATGTCAAATCTCACATATCCTAGACATATTTAGTCGGTTATAGCATGTTATCGTAGTTTTTAAGCAGATATGCAAATTAAGTGCTCTGATGGTCGGACCTACCGAAATAGGCTGCCTACGTATCCCTTAGTCAAAGGAATCAGACCAAACGTAGTTCGGCCTGATGCAAACAAACAACAATTATATTTCATGAAACATTGTATCCTCAGGGAGAGGCTCCCTTCGTCGAATACGATAATCTTTTCCCTAAGTGACCCGGGGTATGCACCCCTTACAGAAAAGATTCAACAACCAGGTGGAACACATCATAAAACATTACATCCTCAGGAGTGGACATCCTTCGTCAAATGCAATGGTGGGACCAATCTTTCATGAAACATAGTATCCTCGGGGAGAGGCTCCCTTCGTTGAATACGATAATCTTTTCCCTAAGTGACCCGGGGTATGCACCCCTTGCGGAAAAGATTCAACAAACCAAATGAGACACTTCAAAAGACATTGCATCCTCAGGGGTGGACATCCTTTGTCGGATGCAATGGTGGGACCAATCATTTCCCTTACAAAAAAGATCCAACAAACCAGATAAGATGCATGCAGGTAAAATAAGAATACTTTACCTTTCCTTACCTTTCCTTGCTTTTGTTCTGTTGTTGCATTTGCTGATTTTGCTGCTTTGGTTACCTTTGTTGCTTTTGTTGCCTTTGCTGCTTTTTTTGCCTTTGCTGCTTTTGATTTTCATTTCTTGCTGCTGAGTTTTCTCTTCTTGTTGCGTTTCTGACTCTTGCTGTAGATTTTCTTTTGATGCTGCATTTCTTTTCCTTCATTTCTTTTCTTTATGCACCCTTTTTTTGCTGCTGAACTTCTTTTTCTTCATTTCTCTTCTTTGCATTTTTTGCTGCTTGCATTTGCATTTCTTTTCTTTCTTTCTACTGCAGCGTTTTTTTTTCTTTGTATTTTTTCTTCTTTCTGCACATTTTTTTCTTTTGCATTTCATTTTTTTTTCAACACTTTTTTTCTTTCTTTCATTTTTCATTCTTTCTGCACCTTTTTTTTTCTGCTGGGGATTTTACCTTTGCTGTTGCATTCTTCTTTCATCTTCTTCTTTGCTCTTTACGCTTTTCGACCCTTTTTGCGGCTAACTGGGAGATGTGAGCTTCCTTTTGAATTTTGATGGACGGTCGTCAATTTTTGTTAACAAAGCTAACTTTGTTAACTTTCGTTAAGCTTTCAGGGCCCTTTTTGCAATTTGGGAAACTTGAGGACTTAAGTGCTGAACTTTGATTTTTGAAGGGAGAAAGTGAAACTTCTTCCTTTTCATCTTCATTACGGGAGACGAAGGCAGTAGCCTTCATTTCTTCATCTTCTTCGTCATTTCTTTTCTCCATTGCTACCGACAAGCATATCTCCTTCATTTCTTCGCCTTTTCTCGATTTTCTTTTGCCAAATTGTTTGTTTTGCTTAATAGATGACATCTTCCTCGAGATCTCGGAAGAGAAAGACACCAATGTACCCCGGATTTAGGCGAGGAAAGAAAGGAACTTCCACCCTTGGTCCGAAATCACGTCAGATATATTTTTTCGAAGGATAACTGGGGCAATATCCTTCGTGATCAGCGTACGCATGTATCAAATCTTCTAATTCCTACTGTAAGTCTCTTCTTCACAAACTCATTTGGTTGATTTTTCAGATATGTCGGATTTCTTTGTTGTTTTGGACTGTTGGAGCATACATGTCTTGCTTATGATGCTTATGCATGCAATTTATGTGTTAAAATGATGCAATTTGGCGATTTATTCATAGCAAACATAGGAAATTCATGTTATTTATTTTTGCGATGCATACTTGAATAATTGACACTATTTGACTCTGCGATGCATATTTCATGTAACTGATATTTTTTTTTGACTATATGATGCATGTTTGAGCTTCAAAATATTTTTTATGATGCGTGCTCATGCGATAGATTTTTCAGATACATGATGCATTTTTTTCTCTTTTTTTTTTCTTTTTTTGATATATTTTCGGACACATTTTTGGATGCATGTATGCAAAATGTAACAGGAATACTTTATGCAATAATATACATTTTTACGAATGCACATGCTGCAGAGATGTATGCCAAATGCAATAGAGATACTTTCTTTTCAATATTTGCAACATTTTTATTTAAGCGAATGCTAAAATGCAATTATTTGAAGATGCTCATATATGATGCATGAATATGTCATTTATCCCTTTTTCATCATTGCTATGCATGGAAATGCAAATGCACTGTAGAGAAATATTCACAATGCTTGCTAAAATGCTACATGGATATTTTGCTTTGAACATGCATATGTATTTCTTCTTTTTAACGTAAAAAGATGCAACATTTTTTATGCAACGTTTTTTTATGCATTATGCAAAATGCAACTATATATATATATAATATTTAATTTTGCATGCAACATACATTATATGTGTTTTTTTTTAACTATGGCATAATTTAATGACATGCATAGAAGGCTTAATAAAAGATAGGAATTTTACCTCTTCCCTTTTTCTTGATGATAAGATGCTGCCGCTTTCCTTTTTCTCTCTTTTTTTCAGACGCGCAGGACCTTGACCAGGATTCGGGCAAGCTGCGATAAAGTTTCAAACATTTATAACTCAATGCCCTTGCCGGCACGGGTTTTGGTGGAGTCTTCTGGCTTTAGTGAGTTCCTGCGGGCTTTCCGTCCCTTCCGTAGTTATCTGCCCATTTTTTAAGTTTTGCGGGACTACTGGTGGGACACCACCCACACTTTTCATTTCAGCTGGGGGGGAGGCTACTTTAACCCCATGTGATTTTGCTGCTACCACATGTATTCCTACCAGCATCGGCCGAACTTTGGAGCCGGATTATACCCTTCTTCATCATCACGACGTGGTGAAGGATCTCCTGGGTTTTGAACTCGAATATAATTCTACAGATGAGATCTTTATTGGTAGTGTCAAGAACTGGCTTCTAGAAAACACCGGGCAAGTTGATGAGAATGATAGCGAGACCGTAGCTCGCGTTGCCAGGGCATTCTTGTTCTTCTTTCTGAGGATGTCACTTTTTGCCAATTCTTCCACCACTTTGAGGGTCTCCCTCCTAGGATGTCTGCGGGACTTGGACCATGTTATTGACTATGACAGGGAGTAGGCAGGCCTGACTGAGATTTATGCTTCTATGGATAGGGCAAGTCGCAATGATTCGCCGACTCTTAATGGCTTTGCTTCGGCTTGGGAGGTATCCTTCCTCTTTTCCTACTTTTTTTTTGTCAGCATTTTTTTCTTTTTTTGCTGATGATTCTCTCTTTTTTTTCTTTTCTTTCTTTGCAGGTCTGGACTTACTCGGTTTTTCATTTTACCCCAGGTCCATTGCGCCAACGTATTCATGAGCCACCTTTCTTGGCTGAATTTGTGAATGCCAACCGAGTAGGGAAGGATTGAGATGGCCACTACCTGGATACGGTGATGATGCGAGACATGATAGCCAGCTCGAGCTCGGGCACTGTGTATTTATTCCCCTTGAGGGGTCTTACATGATTTCTCTGAAGATGAGCCGATGCCGGATACTGATGGTGTCTATTATGGTTGATTCGTTGTATATGGGCGAACGGGTCAACCGTCAGCATTTTATGCTTTCGACATTTCCAGTGACACCTCTTATACCTCCTCCTTGGGTGATTGTCCCAGACTTCTTGCCGAATAGGTATCTGTACCTGTCGAGATATCTTATGCCTCTGAGCGATTATCCAGTCATGGCATATGAGGAATTCCTGAGGACAGTCCTCCATCCCACCCCTTTAGCAGATAGGTGTGCTTCTTACGTCTCTAACAGACTGAGGCCTTCTTGTCCGGCTCCTGACGTGCAGTTGGTATTTTCTGCGCCTACCGAGGCTTTCTCCACCTTCCGGTATCGTCGTGACGGAAGACTTATGGAGGAAGTTTTACCCGATGTAGACATCCCTGAGGAGTATCATGCTCCAGAGCAAGCTCGTGTGGTAAATATTTTTCTTGTCCCTCTTTTTTTTTTAATACTTGCCTTATTTCATCTATTTTTTTTGCAGATTGACATACTTTTTTTTGCTGTCCCAACACCTTTTTTTTTTCCAGGTCAATGTATCGTCGTACAAGAGGCTGTTGAGAGGCTTATTCAGCATCAATAAATTATATCAGCAGCTGATGGACGATTTTTCCTGCCGGGAGAATGATGTTGTGAGGCAGACTAGGCACCGGGATGATGATGATATTGATAATGATGTGGTTGGCGGATCAAGTTGTGCTCGGGCGAGGGGACGGGAGTACAGGATTGGCGAGTTCGACCCTCGAGTCATGGGTGGCAACCTTAGATAAAGTAGATCTTCTCGCACTCATTAGCTCTATTTACCTGCATTTATTAGCTTTCTCTCTTTTTTTCCTTCTTTTCTATACCAGACTCTGTACACATTTCTAAATGAGACGCGATATTATTTTATATGATGCATGAATTAAAAGTGCAGACTCAATTATTCTAAGAATAAAGAAATCTAAACCATTATCTAGGGGTAACGACACATTGCAATTTACAGATGGAAATTTAGGGGGATACACCTTCAAATTTAAAACGGGCATTTCTGGCACTCTGTGGGGAAGGAAAGGTAGCCGCCTCTTCCTGTGTTTGATATTTCAATTCGGCAAACGAGGCTATGGCCTAGCTTCCGTATTTTCTCCAATTTCTCGTGATCAAACAGAGCCAGCAGTGGAATGATCGGGGCCCGAAACCAGGATACTAGGCAGTATCGAGGAACAGTGGTGGGGCTCCTGGCGCCACCCATAATGGAAGTGGGCGCCGCGCCAAGAGTGAATGTGGGTGGCACCCAGGACTTCTTCTGTACAGTCCTGTTTCAGCCACTGTTTATGCACTGTGCCCAGAATTCGTCCATTTCTTTAGCTTTTAGTATAAAAAGAGAGTGAGGCATCGTGCATTTTCATCATTCTCTTGCTTTCTTCCTCTATTCAAGTCTTTTGAGTTCTCTTTTTTTTCGATCTCCCTTTCCTTTTATTAGATATAATTTTTATTTTTATCCAGAGACGGCTGTTCCTTTCCACACCGCTTTGGAGATAGAGATTTATGAGAATGCTCTGGATTTTTGGGTACTTTCTTTGCTGGCAGATGAGTGAGAGTGGTTTGAGCACATCTACGAGTACTGGCACCTGCTGTCATGGCAGACCTTTTGCATTAACTGGGACATGTTGAGGGGAGCTTCCAGGTTCTGGTCAACACAGAGCCACCTTTTCACCTTTTGCCTAAACGAGATGTGTCCCACCTTTGAGGAATTTTCTGCTATGGTGGGGATGCCTGCCACTGGACCCATTGTTGTGCCTTCTGCGCGGAGACGTCTTTTCATGGCAATACGGGAGTTGTTCAGCACAACTCGCGAGGCTACTCTGGGTTTTTACAACGGAGTTAACTTTAATTTGGTTGTGCTTCCTGATGTTTATACTGAGTACAGGGAAGATGACCCTGTTTATTTGCAGCGCCGGGTGGCTGCTCTTTTTCTTTGCTTCATGGGATGGTACCTTCTGGTGGGCCGAGCTGGATTTATAGATGTGCGGATCATGGACCTGGTGCTGCAGGCTCGGGGCCGTCGGGTAAATATCATCCTAGTTATTTTGGCTGAAACCTTATTTGGCATGGATGCCTTTGCGTCTGGTGATGAGATGTTTCCCTCCGGTAGCCCTCTTTTGATTCATATGTGGCTAGAGGAGTATTTTAACAGGGTGATGGGCCCAGTGCCGGCGAGAGGCATGTATGATCCCAGGAGTTATGGCTCTCGCGATCATTACCATCAGATGAATTTTTCGAAGTACAACTGGATTGAGTACTTTTTACTTATTGGCTCCATGGAGATCATATGGGTTGTCAGCCGTTGGCGGATCCGCAGCTTCTTCATGTTTACTGGGGTTCATGCCCAGGTCATTTTGCCGGGTCTCGAGCAGACCACTTTCTATCTGGCGTACATGGTCCTTCGCCAGTTTCGCAGGGAGCAGGTGTGGGTTCCTAGGGGCTGTGCCAGCGCCCCGCGCGCCTTTGGGTAGGGGTGCGCTTACGTGCGAATGCGGGACACCACTGCTCTTATTCCATCCTCCCTTGTTTAGGGGAAGACGAAATTAAAAGTGCGAGAGGAGTGCTGTCTAAAATAGCGCGTTTGAATACGCTTCGGTAACTTCAGTGAATTTTTGGTCCAACATGGGAGCTTTGTGTTTTCTATATCAAGTTATCCCTTTTTTAGGGGATACCAGGATATAGGAATACATCACCCTTTCATTCTCATTCTCCCTTTTTTAGGGGAAAACGGAAAAGTGCAAGAAAGGATGTTGCGAGGCCCTACTATGGATTTTTATGAAAATTGCCTTATAGCCTATTTCGGATCACTATGAGTGCTTTGAGTTTTCTACATCAAGTTATCCCTTTTTTAGGGGATACGAGGATATAAGAATATATCACCCTTTCATTCTCATTCTCCCCTTTTTAGGGAAAAACATAAAAGTGCAAGAAAGGAGTGTTGCGACGCCCCACTTGATCCAAAATGTTTTATAGAGTCGTCATCTTTATTTTAAGGAAGAAATAAAGAAAAACCAAAAAAAGAAAAACTAGAGATTGCAAAAATGGGTTTGGAGGCTAAGTTACGAGTTGGGAAGGTGCTAGATGATCGATGTCTTATTTTAATTATTTCCTTGCAAGTGGACAAGACTATTGTAGAATAGTTTGGGAAGCAAGGGTCGAACCATAGAGATTTGGATTTGATTAAAGTAAATTTAACTAATCTATTAAAATAAAGCAATTAATAACTAATAGGGTCTTTTGGTTTTTTATAAATTAAATTAACTAGAAAGCAATAAAATAATCTAACTAACAAAGCATGATAGATATGAGATAAATCAAAGATTTGTAAATCGCCTAGGAATTAGGATTCACTTGTATCTACTATATTGTTCATTTAAATAAAGTATCATTCAATACCTTGGGTTCGTTTATGAAAGATAGATATAGCATGTCAAATTACCGTTCAGTCTCCATCTCCAAATAATTCATCCATTCTATATCACAAACTCAAGAACATATGGATCCTAACTGTCACTTAGGTCATATATATGAACCTGACCCTAACTTATCACTCTCGTGCATCGATTGGTTCAATTTATCATGATGGTGAGCCATTGTACGACATATGCATATTGGTCATGCAGTTATCCGCACCTCTAGGCCTTTATCACTTGCGATTACATTCATTTGTTCAAAACGAGATAATAAAGGGGCTGATAAACATCATGATCAACAAGAATTGAATGAATATAAAACAATAGATTCGATACAAGTTACCTCAAATTCCTAGATTATGGAGTTAATTCTCCATAATTGAAAGTACAAAACCTTGAACCATTCTTGAATAATCTTTTGTTCATAGACAAAGAAAAATAATACAGAACTTCTCTATTTTTTCCTAACATAAAGGGATCTATTTATACCTAATTAATCCTACAACAAGAAGGAAAATGAGAGACAATATAATTACAATACTAAAAAGAATTAAAATAGGACTTCACGTTTTCCAAGGCAACTACAATACACAAAGGTGGCGGCTGATTTTGGGAAATAAAAATCTGATTTTCAGCTTTTGGTCTTTAAGTTTCCAGCTTTTGCAGTTTGGTCCCTGAAATTCTTCAACTCAGCATAAAGTGTCTATATTTTGCACAATTGTCCCAAAAGTCCCTGAAACTATAAAACAACACTAAAACATATATTAGACAACAAAAACCCTGAGAAATATCATAATTTAAGCCGGAATAATACCCAATAACTGCGTATAAAATATAGTCATCACTAGGCACCCAACTCGCCCTTTCGGTCTCAAAAGCGGTTTTTAGCTAAAGTATGCTTTTTGTTATATTTATTTACCAAATAAACAAAGCATTAAAAGACAGAAAATAAAATTAAATACATCCATGGCTACATTATTTACGGACTTGCAGTCGTCTCCTTACAATAATTACAAGTATATTTAAAAATATTTGGTCATAATAACGGCTCTTTTACATAGTATTTTCTAACTAAATCCGGGTAGCACAACGGCTTATATTTTTACATTGGGCCGGATTTGAAAATAACTTTTATAAAATAAATGCTCTTAAAGGTTTTACCTTTCAGAGCGTGGTGTGCTCGCTCTGTCTTTCTTGAGAGAGGGAAACTTTTTAGGCTGTTGCTGCTGTGGTTTGGGCAGAGTAACGACTTATTTTCGATGGTTTTGACCTTTTCACTCGGGCAGAGCAACTACTCTTTCTGAGGTTTTTGGACCGGGGAAATAGGGTGGATACCTAACTAGAGTGCTAGGGATCACTTTGGTAGGGCTTCGAGGCTTTTTAGGAGGAACTCACTATCACTCTCGCTCTATTTTCTCTCAGCGTAACGAGGACGTGGAGAGTTTGTGATCACTGATCGGTGTGTCCAAGGCAGACCCCAAGCTACCTATTTATAGGCTGGAGGAGGGACTCATCGGGGATTACAAATTCTCTCAGTGAGCTTAAATTCCTTGTACACCGCGCATCAAAAGTTGCACAATGCGTTAACTGGGACAACACTATAGCCACACTGTAGCACCTTGGGCACGGACACAAGGCCCCTTGGGCGCCGCGCCAAGGCCCCCTTATTGCAGCGCCAAAGAACTATTCTAAGTTCCAATTTTGGTGCTTTAGCCCCTGCATTTTACTGTTTCGCGCATCCTGCTTTACTTTTTGCATTTTTAAATCCTGTAACTTGACATTTGTTAAGTTTTAACAAGTTTTGATATCACATGTCAGAGTTACATGCCAAGGGTACGAAATTGGGGTGTCTACAGAGCCCTTCAACGATGGAGTCTACGGGTAACCCAAGGCTTACTGAGTAGACGAACATCGTTGGTAAGAAATAGACTCTCCAATTTTGTGCAATTAAAATAGGAAAGAAATGCAACATGTAACAGTTATAATGCAACAATTTATAATGCTAACCAAAATCCATATCCTAGACATATTTAGTCGGTTATAGCAGGTTATCGTAGTGTTTAAGCAGATATGCAATAAAATGCTCTAATGGTCGGACCTATTAATGTAGGCTGCCTACGTATCCCTTAATAAAGGAAATCAGACCAAAACGTAGTTCGGGCCAAAACCTAAACGAGCATGCTGCGACGGTCGTGCCTACCAAAATAGGCTGCCTACGTATCCTCATACAAGGAATCAGACCGTTACGTAGTTCACCTCTGCTGGGGATCAAGTGTTGTGGTGCTAACAAACAAGTGTTGCGGTGCAAGTGCTGCAATACAAACAAACAAGTGTTGCGATGCTATCAAACAAGTGCTGCAAAGCTATCAAACAAGTGCTACAAAACTATCAAACCAGTGCTACAAAGCTATCCAACAAGTGCTGCGATGGTCGTGCCTACCGAAATAGGCTGCCTACGTATCCTTATACAAGGAATCAGACCAAACGTAGTTCATACTATGTTGGGCGGAATGTAATGCCTCCTCAGGAACTCAGCCTTCGTCGGAGAACAAAACATTTCCCTCTGATCCGGGGTTGCGTGCCCCTTAAAGGAAAGTTTCCAAACACAACCACAAATGCCTAGAAATGCAATGCCTCCTCAGGAACTCAGTCTTCATTGGAGAACAAAACTTTTCCCTCTAATCCGGGGTTGTGTGCCCCTTAAGGGAAAGTTTCCAAGGACAAACACAAATGCACATAAAAAGGGGTAAAATACTTACATTTTCTTACCTTTGCTTTGCTTTCGCGACCATCTGCCGCTGCTGCTGCTTTGCTGCACTTGTTGTATTATGTTCCTCTTTGCTGCTCTTGTTGCACTTGCTATTTTATGCTATTCTTCGCTGCTCTTGCTGCACTTGCTATTTTATGATGCTCTTCGTTGCTCTTGTTGCACTTGCTATTTTATGTTGCTCTTCATTGCTCTTGTTGCACTTCCTGGGGATTTTCTCTTTTGCTACAATTCCGGCTTTTGCTGGAAATCTCTCCCTTTTCTGCCTTAGCTGGAAAATCTTTCTTTATGCTGGTGCATTTTTATTTTCTTTTTGCTGCTCTTTCTAACCTTGACTAGAAATTTCTTTTCTTTGTTGCTGCATTTTCCGGTTCTAGCTGGAATTTCCTTTTCTTTTTGCTGCTGCATTTTCTTTTTGCTGCATTTTCTAGCTTCAGCCGAAAATTTCTTCTTCTGCTGCTGCATTTTCTTTTGTTGCACGTGCGTATATATTTTTTTCGCATTTCCTGTCTTTTGCATGCATTTTCCCTCTCTCTCTCTCTTTTTTTCTTCTTTTTTTTTATTCTTCTTCTTTTTATTTCTTTTTATTTCTTTTTCTTTGCTTTTCTTTTCTCTCTTTTTTTTTTGGCATTTTGCACCCTTTTTTTCGCATGCTTGCCATTCTATTTTTTTATTATTTTTATTTTGCATGCTTACTTTTTATTTTATTTTCTTTCTTCTTTTTTTTTATATGCAAGCTTTATTTTTACAAAATTATTACTTTTGCCGCCGATTTTCCTAGCTTTTCTGCTTATTTTGCGGCTGATCTGTTGGGGATGCAGGTTTTACTTTGCCTTCGGATGGATGACCACCAATTTTGGTTAACAAAATTACTTTCGTTAACTTTCTGTTCAGCTTCAAGGGCCATTTTGCAGCTTTGGAAATTTGAGGACTTAAAGTGCCGCAACTTTAAACTTTGGAGGGGGGAAAAGGAAAAATCCTTTTTCACCCCTTATAATGACGAGGAGAAAGCAGTGAAGCTCGCTGCTCTTCACTTCTTCTTTTCTTCTGCTCCCACGACGGCCATTGTTGCTGCTCTGTTTTTTTTCTTTCCATTTTTGCTCATTTTCTCAATTTTCTTCCACCAACTTGCGTGTTTTCTTTAGTTGATAGCTTCTTCATCGCGATCTAGGAAAGGGAAGGCTCCAATGCATCCAGAATCGGGCGAGAGGAGGAGGGAACTTCTTTCTTTGACCCGAAATTATATTAGGTACCGCTATTCCAAAGATGATTGGGGCAATATTCATCGCGATTGGAATACCCACGTATCAAATCTTCCAAGTACTTCTGTAAGTTTTTTCTTTCTAAATCCACTTGGATATATTTCAGATCTGCTAGATCTTAGTACTGCTTTGGGCTTGTGGAGCATTTCTGACCCTGCACATAATGGTTATGCATGCAATATTTATGCTAAAATGATGCAATTTGGTGATTATGCATGAAATTTATGTAATTTATTTTTGCGATGCATAATTGAACTAGTTGACACTATTTGACCCTACCATGCATGATTTATACTATTAATGCAATTTTGGGCTATATGATGCATGTTTTAAGCTAAAACATATTTTTATATGTTATATGCCTATTAAATGGACTTTTCGGAATATAATGCAATTTTTTTCCGGACATATTTTCGAATACATTTTCGGATACATGCAAGATAAAACAGATATATTTTATGCACTAAAATTCATCTTTTATACATGTCTATGCTGCAGGGATATAATAAATGTCATGTGAATATTTTCTTTTCATGATTTGTGGTATTTTATTACCTTTTTGCTAATGCTATAATGCAGTCATATGGACAATAAATGTAAATGATAGATGCATATATCACTTTATTTGATGCACATGCAATGCAGAAAAATATATATGATGCTTGCTAATATGATGCATGGGCAATTGTTATTTTATCATGGATGCGAAAATGCAAAAATACGGTATATACTTTTAAATGCAAAATATATTCTTTTTATGATGCCCAAAATGCCAAAATACATATTTAAATGCAAAAAGATGCATTTTTTAATTTTTTTTACTTAGGATGCTAAGGATGCGAATTAAAGTTTTGAAAATGCTAAAATGCAATAAAGATTATTATTTATTTTTTTAATGTTCGGAAAAAAACTTAATGCACAAATGCATTTTTTTAATGATGATGCCGAGAATGCAATTAAAATTTTCGAATGCTAAAATGCAATACGTATATATTTTATTGCCGTGATGCACAAAATATATTTCAAATGCTAGGAGATGCATTTTTATTATATATATATATATATATATATATATATATATATATATATATATATATTTTATATATATATATATATATATATATATATAATAATGCCAAATGTCTTCTTATTATACACTTTTTTCTTAACTGCAAAATGATGTTTTATTATTATTATTTTTTATGCGAGGAAAGTAAAGACAATAAACTTACCATTTCCTTTTCTCCCTTTTTGTTTTTTTTTTGGCTTCGCAGGCCCTTTCAACGGGTTCGAGCCACTTGTGCCAACGTGGCGGATATTTATCGCAGACTACCCAAAGCAGCACAAGTTTTAGTGGAGGGCTCACGGTTTCGGCACCTTCTGCTGCGCCTTCCACCCTTTTCGAGCTTTTGCCCATTTTGGCGTTCTATGGGATTAT
>CM028379.1:32921707-32983436 GCA_013146195.2 Codonopsis lanceolata
AGAACCACAAAGTCAGCTGGTATGATTAATTTATCAACTTTGAACTAGGATATCTTCCACTATACCCAAGGGATATTTAACTCGACGATCACTAATTGTAATTGCATATTAGTGGGTTTTATCTTCCCATTTATACCCAAGGCATCAAATTAATACGAGCCCTAAATCTAGCATTGCTTTCATCTTTTTAGAGTCTCCCAAGGAAACTTGAATATTAAAACTGCCAAGCCGCCTCGGTCCTTCAACCAACTTAGGTGGTAATTCGGGTTGTAAACAACCCGACGCCGTAAACAACAATCTTTTCGTTGTTTTCAAACTTGTGTTTCTTAGAGTGAAGATCTTTGAAAAACTTTGCATATCTTTGGAATATTTTTAATAACATTAAGCAAAGGTAAATTTACATTTACTTTGGATAACATATTATAAATTTCCGTGAATTGTTTGTCCATTCGGTTTTTCATAAGTCTTCTTGGAACGGAATTGAGGAACATAAGGTGGTGGAGCCACATAAGGTTCCTCTTCTTCTTGATCTAATTCTTTATCTACTTCAACTCCGTATTATCTTTATTTTGAATTTCTTTTCTTTTTCTTGTTCCTTATTTGGAACTTCTAACTCTACTTCTACTTCTTTTTCTACCTCTTGATTACTTAAATCATCAATCACTTTATCACTAACACTATCTTTCTCAATTTCTTTTTCTATTACTTTTTCAGAATTTTCTACTGTAGCATGCATATTAGGAAGAAGGATCAGAATCACTTACCTCTTCACCTATCACCTTACCACTTCAGACGGTGATTGACTTAGCTTGCTCGCTTTGACTAGGAACTTCCCTTCTTCTCTTTTATTTGCTTCGATTTTCAATATGTTTCTTCAGATTTTCAATTTCTTCAAGCATGTACTTCATCAAAGTGCTTGACCTTTACTAGCTACTTCTTGCTTGGGAACTTCTTCAATTCTCAACCGATTTTGATTTTGATTTTGCAACCGTGAGGTTGTGGTGGTTGAGGTTGGAATTGTTGAGGTTGCAAAGGCTTATTTCCTCCCCAAGAAAAGTTAGGATGATTCCTCCAACCAGATTATATGTATTGAATATGGATCATTCCTTGGCCTTTGAGGGTACATATTCATAGCATTAGCTTTCGTATACATAGCACTTGACGGACAAAAATTAGTAGCATGAGAATATAATCCACATAGAGCACATGCTTCTTGAATTTGCCAATTTTCAAATTGAGCTTGTGTATTTGAATTATCTTGCAATTGATATAGGCTCCTATTTTTACCTCTAGCACTTTTCTGTTGGGAATTAATACTTAGCATCTCAAATAATTCTTCTAATGCTTCTGGTGTCATTCTATTAATAGAACCACCAGCTGCACTATCAACCATAGTTTGTAAACCTGGCGAAAGACCATGATAGAATTGAAGCACTAACACATGTTGAGCCAAATTATGATGAGGACACATAATAAGCGTATTTTTAAATCTATCCCATGACTCATGGAATGTTTCACCGGTTCATTTTGGAATGACATGATTTGTTTTCTATACTGTAAGAGATGCATGTTTGTAAAATTTGCTCATAAACAAATCATATAATTGTGCCCAAGTAAAAACACTGTTTGGTGTTAGGTTCATAAACCATCTCTTTGCCAATTCTTTTAATGCACTGGGAAAGTATTTCATTTTAATTTGATCTTCGCCAACCCTCCTAAAGGAAAAGTACTCATCATGTATTCATATTCTCTTAAGAAACCGACAGATCTTCATTAGGCATCCCATGAAAAGATGGTATGGCATTAAAATAATGTCCTTTTAGTTCAAAATTCCTAACAAAGATGGCAATACTAAACATGATGTTACCACATTTAATGAAGGTCTACTAAAATCATTAATAGTTCTTTGATTTACTACTACTTCCATATTTCTTCTTGCGTGCTCTTCTTGTCTTTGATTCCTATTGACTGGGTCAACTAGGTTTTCGTGATTACGATTATTGTTATTATCTTCCATTGTAGGATCAACCGAGGATCCTCTTGATTCGATTATCTTGATTATCGTGCTCGAAAACTAGATTTTCAAAATATCTTTGGTATCTTTTAACAATATTTATCTCTTGGTAGCTTCCGAGGGGTCCATGATTGAGAGTAAGCAATGGAATGCAAAGGGAAAAAAAGTTGTTTTGCTTAATATTAGAAGATAGGAGTTTAATTTTGAACGATGTTTATTTTATTCCTAGTTTTCGTGAGAAATTTGATTTTTGTTTCAAAATTGCATGAACAATTATTTTCACTTTCATTTAATAATAATGAGATTATTATTTCTAAGAATGGGCAAGTGACATTTGTTATACTAAAATGGAAAATGGACTCTATTTGATTAGGCCTCATGAACAACCAACGCTTAATGTTTGAAATGTCAAAGTAGAACATCCCAAACCTAAAAAAGCAAAAGGTATCTCACGAAGATGAAACATATCTTTGGCATCTAAGGTTAGGACATATTTCACTAGAAAGGATAAATAGGCTTGCAAAGGATGGTCCTTTTAAGGGAGCTAAAAATTGGCACCCTTCTTGTTTTGTGAATCACTGTCTAGAAGGAAAAATGACTAAGAGACCTTTCTTAGCAAAGTGAAATAGAGCCAAAGAACCCCATGCTTGTACATACTTCGATGTATGTGGTCCTTTGAAGCGCATAAAGCAAGGGGTGCTTTTGAATATTTCGTCACTTTTATTGATGATTATTCAAGGTATGGATATGTTTATCTAATGCATAGAAAATCAAACTTTTGGAAAGTTTAAGGAATTTCATTGCAGTGAAAGCAAGTTAGGAAAAACTTTGGAAGTGCCTTCGATCCGATCGAGGGGCGAAAGTATGTTGATCTTGATTTCAAAGATTATTTGTTAGGGCATGGCATTTTATGCCAACTCACCACACACCAACAAAACGGTGTCTTTAAAAGGAGAAACCGTGACTTTGCTTGATATGGTAAGGACTATGATGAGCTACGCTTCTCGATCGATTGTTTTATTTTATCTATTTCCTTGCAAGTGTACAAGACTATTATAGAATAGACTCGGAAGCAAGGGTCGAACCCACAGAGACAAGTGATCACGAACAGTGCGGATTATAGATAGCAAATTATTAACCTAAGGGGGGTTTTTATGTTTAATTCTACTCTAAATTACTAGTTATAGATGTTAACTAATTAGACAGAATAACGAGATATGAAGATCTTATGGTGAGTGGAAATCTAGGATTCGGGTTTCACTTATATCTCCTTTATGTTCAATTCATAATAATGTCATTCAATGTCTTGGGTTCGTTCACTAAAAATAGATATGGTCTGTTGAACAATTGGTTCAGCCTCCATCCCCAAAATTCACCCATTCCATATCCTAAGCACAGAAGCGTAATCTAGTCATCACCTAGATTTATGATCTATCTGTCACCTAGATCATGTAAGAACCTGGTCCTAACTTATCACTCTCGTGCTTCGATAGGTCCAATTTATTGTGTTGGTGAGCCGTGCGACATATGCACTTGGTCATGCAGTATCCGCACCTCTAAGCCTTTATTATTTGCGATTACATTCATTTGTTCAAAGCAAAATAATAGAGGGGTTGATAAACAACACAATCAACAAGCATTGAATAGACATATATATATGAATCAAAACATAAATTCGATACAAGTTACCTCCCACCTCCTAGATTAGGGATGATTTAGTTCATCATAGACGATGAACAGCACATGGAGATGATGGAAGACATGATTTGATCTTCAATACTTGAAATTACAAAACCTAATTATGTTATACAATCTAAAACTACCTAAAATCTATGTAAAGAGAGCTTCCGGCCGTCCTCCTTATGCTTAGGCTCGGATCGACTTCTATATATACTTGGGAGTTGTGATTGAATCGAATAGCGTGTGAAAAGAAAATTGAGCATTACGCCTACCTTGCGGTCGCAAGTCTTTGGATACCTTGCGTCCGCAAGGTCTCCGTGTGTGTGCTTCTTGGCTCTTCGATTGCGCTTCGGGGACCGATCTTGCCTACCTTGCGGTCGCGCAAGGTGTCGTCCGCAAGGTGTCCGTAACAGACTTTATTTTTCTTCAATTCTTCTTTCTTTGTAATTTGCACTTAAAACCCTAGAGTTTCGCTTATTTTCACGAACAATCCTGAAACTTACAAAACTCACCAAAAACATATATTAGTACTCAAAAGACTCGTGAAATAGCCTAATTCAAGTCACAGAAGCATATAAAATCGACGTATAAAATACATCGATCAGCTTTGCTGCCAAATATGTTCTGGGGATATGCATTGCAAACGACGACTTACATTTTGAATGCAGTTCCATCTAAGTCAATCCAAAAGACACCACTAGAATTGTGGAATGGCAGTAAAGTAAGTTTACGCCATTTTCGCATTTGGGGTTGTCCAGCACATGTGCTGAAAGGAAAGACTGGAAAGTTGCATCCACGTTCAGAAGTGTGTCTGTTCGTTGGATATCCTAAAGGAACTAAAGGAGGTTTGTTTTATGATCCGCAAGAAAAGAAAGTAATAGTGTCAACTAATGTTGTCTTTCTCGAGCATGATTATATGGACAACTTCCAGCCTCGAAGTAAGATTGTACTCGAGGAGTTAATTTTTGATGAGATCAGACCACTATCAACAAGAGTTGTTGAAGAAACCTCTGAAAATACCACTATACCTAATCAGAATGTCGCGTCACCTCGACGCAGTAGGAGGGTGATTAGACCACCAATCCACTATCGTCAAATCGAAGAGGCAAACGTTGTCGTCTCCGATGGGATAGATGATGATCCATTTATAGGTAATTTCAAGGAAGCTTAGTTGATGCCTTTTATAAGGACTCAAATAAGGCATGACTTAACTTGAAGGAATTAGAGGTTTATTTCCATAATAACTCTTTCAAAATCATAAAATTGTCTTGTTAAGTGTTTTACTTGGAAGATAGGTTTCCTAGAGCTCTATATAAGAAGTGAACAGCATTGGATGACATTCACCCAAGCAGAGAATTTTTAGAGAGAGTTTTGCACGAAGATTCATCTTCTCTTATAGGAGTTTTCGTAATGATTTGCCCTACACTCTTTGTTTTCTTTTCATAAACGTGTATTTCCAAGAGTGTTTAGTATAGAATAGATTCATCTTCTCTTATAGGAGTTTTCGTAATGATTTCCACTCTCTAAACGGTTTGTTTTCATATTGTAAGTATTTACAATCTTTTAATCTAGTGAAGGTTTTGTCATCAGGCATCGTCTAGAATTTTTTCACTTGTAGACATTAACCACTGCTTGGTGTCACACTTTTTTTTTTACTTTATTAGTTTATTTGTTCTTTCTTTATTCCGCTGCTATTTACAGTTGTTGACTCATAAGATGATGTATCATTGGATACACCATTGGTGATTGGTTCAACAAGTAGTGTTGTTTGTTTACGAATCCTAGCTACGTATAACATTTCACTTATCTCTCATGTCGGGCACGTGCTGTGTCCGTGGCAATGGGGTCATGCTCTAGGCACGTGACCACTACTAGGGTCGTTTGGGCCTGACAGCTGAATTCTTTTCTTGTTCCTTTTCCTTCGCAACAACCTGGAGTTTATCCATTTTATTGATGTATGTAGCCGAGAGAGTATATCTATTTCTTTGGATTGAGAATAGTAGAGATCCCGATTCTAGTGATAGATCAAAAGGGATGTATCATAAAATAAACTTGAAACTAACCTTCTGATATTGCCTTTCACAATATTTCACAAAATATATTGTTTTATTTTTTATTAAGTTAATTTATTTTAGTGATACAAAATCTTATCAACTTATTAATAATGAGATTATGATGGTTAAAAATACATGATCAAAGCAAATATAGTATAATTTAATTCAAAAACCATCCACGCATGTAAAATTTCAATAAATTTTTATTGTCTAGATCTTATTATATGAGCTAGACAAAATAGATAAAATATAAGTAATTTCCAAATCTCTATTCTGGAATAGTTCTTAGAAAAGGTTACAACTCTTTTATTTATTTCACTTTTGCTCTTCACAACTTCAACCAATCATGCGGGACAGGAGAGCCATTAATTTCCTTTTGGGCAACAACTGATGCATTAATTTCTCGCTCAAAATGTTCTTTCAACTCTTTCATTTTTTCTCTTACTTGTTTAAGCTGACAAGGGCCAAGCTGATCTATAAAATCTTCAAAACTTCGACATCCAAACTTCTGAAAGCTTAATTTGAATGTCCTTTGTTTCTTCCTCTCTTCGGCTATTTTCTCGTTGAGATCATTGAATTGTTGGTTCAGCACTTGAAGCCTAGCGTCACGAATAGAGTTTACAAATTTGGTTATATAGTCTTCATTCTTTTTACAATTTTCATTCTCAAATCGATTTATAACCGATTCAACACTGGGATGACCAAACGAGAAGGCCTTTCCTCCGATGGAGTAGACAATGATAGCAATTTTTACCCCGCACAGGGTAGAGAGCTCACTTGCTTTCTTGAATAGCCCGCTTCTGCGCTTTGAGAAGGTGATACGTCTAGCATCTTCACTCTCTATCTTCTTCATTTCAATCTTCTTGCGGCCTTGCGTCTTTCTTCTAATTGCCATGAGTAATGGAATGCACAACAACCCTTACTTTCCAATAGAGATGGTGTGATGAGAATAAGGATGGTTAGAGTCCATACAAACGTACGGTTTATATAATTGTGTCTTGTGGTTTCTGATTGACTTTCACAACATATAATCTAGACTGTTTACGGTGGATTGTGTTCCTTAATACCGAAGATTATAAATTTATTACCAATAAATGGTTGACTACCTTTTTTGTTTTCCGAAAAAACTATACGTTGTACAAATATTAAGTGGAAAAATCTACTTTTTCTAACTTATATAAACTGCATTGACTAATAAACATATTAAAGCTTCTTTTCAGTCAAAATGATATCAATTATTTTTTGTTTATACACTATGTCTATGTCGGATGGCTTTATATTGTCTGTTCTTTTTTGTAGACACTCCAATCTTGTACTTTATTTTCACTTTGGCATGGTTGACTTAGCTTCTTCACTTTTCTCTTTTTTCTTGAATGAATAATGTATTGTGACTCATATAGACTTATTTACTTGCAAGTAGAAACCATCAGATCACTTGGATATCCAAAACTCTGCCGTAGGACTTAAATGAAAGTTTAATGTTAAGGAAGGGTGAAAATGTGTTGTTTAGAATGTTTGTGGGCCTGAGGCATCATAGGTGGTTCATACTTTAATACGAAAAAGACATCTAAACCCTTAGATTGTAATTCATCTATTATTGAAATAGATTCAACTACGGTTGTTGTAATGCCTCGACTTGAACTACTATACAGATTCCCGAGGTCGAGACGTGCAACTCTGCTAACAACATTGTACATCCTGAAACACACATGAGTTACAAAATCTCGACTACAAAACCACCAACATCACTGGCTAACACACCTCGAGACAAATGTAATATAAAACCAGCGACATAGTACGTCCATAACAAATACAATACTCCAAAGGTACACAACTCTAAACTGGCACAACGACAAGTGTCGGCACTAAAAGGAATACATCACAATGAGGTACTCTATAAATCTCTAACCGAACAGCTACCCCAAGAGCACCATTTTCTAATGCCTCATGAACTAGATCGACCTCACCACGAACTTCCTTACTGGCTGGAATCTAAGGAAAACATTTAAACAAAGAACGAAGTGAGTCAAAGACTTAGTAAGCTACTAATGCAACTACATGGCATGCTATTATGCATCACAGTTAAATGATAATATCCTTGCAACACAATAACCAAAAGCAGGAACTGGATAATTCCACAACCATGTAGTCACAACATATTCACAACATACAAAAACCACTTACTTGTTGCGGTATAAGTTAACACATAACCATCTAATACCATTACATTATAATCTTATTGCTTCTTCGTGTAATATGTGTTGCTAATGATGTACACCAACCAAACCAATACTGGACCGATAATCAGTGTTCTAGTAGCCAAAATCAACACTCGTAACCGAGTACCTATTCTGATACCGGTAATCGGGTAACCAACCAAGCAACCATTATGAGGTTCCAGATCCTACAGTTTGGAATTTTTGGAGAGACATTGTAACACCCAAGGATTTTGGAAATGTTGGAATATTTGGGGTAAATATGTATGGGTGAATGGTTAAGTTACCACAAAAGAGTCTAAACCCACATTGGATATATACTAGAAAGTATCCTAGTTTATATAGTGGGAGATTATGGAGAGTGACATTTAAGTTACATACCATGTAGCCATGTCTTGCGCACTAGCTAGCTTTGCTAGCCGTTGGTTGGACAAATGCTCACGCTCCCACCCACGCCCACGCACTCGCTCGAGCCCGTGCACGTCGCAAAGTTCGCATTGGGCGCTTTCGAGGCGCACTTTGCACTTCCTCTGTTTTATATAGGAACTGAAAGGGCTGTGTCGCTGAACCAACACACCCGCTGGAGTGGTGGGCGGCAGTTGGGCTCGAACAGACACGTCCAGGTTCGATGCGGGGCGCTCGTGCGCATCGTCGCGAAGGAGCGATTGGAGCCTTTCTGTTTTATATAGGAACTGAAAGGGCCGTGTCGCTGAACCAACACACCTGGCCGGAGTGGTGGCGGCATTGGCTCGAACAGACGCCCGTGTTCGATCTTGGGCGATCTTTGGCAGCAGTGAGTGGGCAGCCGTCACTCGAACAGACACGTCCAGGTTCACTGAACATGCCACGGGTTGCATCCTTTGTGAACAGACTTGACAAAGGCTATATAAAGACCCCTCCTTCCAGTCATTCAGGTCATCGAAGTCCAACATCATTCTCTCAGTTTTAACATCCAAAAAATCTTAAGTGTTTTACAAAAGAAATCCAGTTTTCTTTTACTCCTTTTTTTTCCTTCTCCCGTTTTGTGAAAGCTTGAAGAGCAAGTCAGCAAATTTGGTTCGTCCGTCAAAGGTTAGTAAGTGCAAGTCTAACTTTTGGAAGAAACGTTGTATCTTGGGAGACAATTGCCAACCATCTGTTTGCACAGTTACGGAGGCAATATTTGTCTTAAGGAGATTTGCCTCGGCATACCTCGTTTCATACTTCATCTAGAAATCTGCTTTGAAGATATTAAGATAATCAAAATTATTTACAACAGGAAATGCATCTAAACTCCAATGTTTTGATAATAGCATGTTAGTATTATTTTAGTATGTATTTAACTATTGGAAGTTGGTAAAATTTTAAGTTTTAATTTGTGGAAGATGAATTGATTGAATTGCATGTGTTATGTCTTGAATTCCGAATTGAATTGGGAGTTGTTTAGACCCTAACATGTGTTGTTGGGACTTTGATAATGGTTGGGTTTTGGCTTGGTCGATAATATTGGCCTTATGTTAGACTCTTGGGAGTTTTGGCTGAAACAGGGGGGATGCAATCTATCGCATCCTATCTCGTAGAGCACCCGCATTGCCAATGTAAATTTTGGGTCAATCCCAGTATCTCGTGTGCACGCATTGTCATGGTCTAAGTGACCAAATTTCTTTGTGAAACGGTTGCATCATGTGGGTAGAGCGACTACATTCTAGTAATCCAGAATTAGGAAGTCCCAGTACTTGCAAGCGATCCCATCCTTAAGGGGAGAAATGACCGCATCCTAGAGGGTTCTATATAGGAAAAGTTCTAGTACTTGAAGCGATTGCAATCATAGGGTTAGAGCGACCGCATCGGATGCAATGCATTCGCATTGAGGGGCAAAGCGACCGCATCACTTTGCTTCTTTTATTGATCAACTTTTCTAGATTTTGACCCTTGAACCTAATATACGAGCCCTAAACCTATCCAAAACACTTAGTTAACTTAGGATTAGACCTAATTAAGTTGGATTAATAGTTAATCACTTGAATTAGGGTTTAAGTGGGATTAATTAGTCTTAAAGCTTGTGTTAGTGCCAATGAATGAGGTGTTGACACCTCATTAAGTGACCCGTACGTAGGTGCATCACCTACTTGATTTCTCCAGACGTTTTAAGGTCTGAAGATCACCTCTTCAACACCCATTTTCGTACTCTAAGAAAGGGAGAGCTAAACATAGGGATTTTGAAGGTTTTTAATTTCTTGGAATTGAAGGCCTAAAACTCATCCTTTGCCAATACCATCATCTTCACTGAAGTTGTTGAGCTTTCCAAGAGGGGTTGAGCCTAAAATGTTCTGATTCCATTGGTGTTTAAAATCTACAAGAGGTAGGGGATTTAATTTCTTATGTTTGCTCATCAATACCAAGTTATTGTTGATTACTGATGGTTATTATGAAGAATTCCATGTTAAACCTCCTATGTTTATAGCTTGAATTCTTGGAAATACAAAAAACAAATTAAACAACAAAAAGGGGTCTGGCAGGTTTGTATTATGTGGATGAGACCGTGAGAGGTGAAAGATGAGAAATGAATCAAATCTCAACTGGGTTTTTAACCGTTTGACCACCACAACCATATGCAAAGTAGAGATCGACGAAGAGGGATGGAGACTAGAGAGAGGGAAAGAGAGAGAGAGAGTTTATTGACAATTGGTCGACGGCGACGACGGGCAGCGTAGGCGGAGATCCACTCTAGTTCTCTTCTTACTTGCGGAGATGAAAATTCATCAGAGATTCCATTTCGATCCAGCCCCTTCGTCGTTCAACGCGAAAGGGATTCTTTTGAAAACCATCCTTTATTATATTCCATTGGCTCTTATTTTGGGTGGATCCTACTTTTGAGTGGGAAGGAAAGTCAAAAGACTTCCTGGAAACCAGAAATGAATCTCACTCTCCTCATTCTCTTATATTTCACCATCGATATTATATATATATATTATATATAATAGATTTTAAAAAGCGGTCAACCTGCCTGCCCTGCCTTGGTCCGTGACCCACATAGGCCAAGCCCGTTAGACCCGCTTCCTAACGGACTCGTAAATTACAAACCCAACCTACCTATTTTAAGTGGCGAGGCGGACCAACCCAACGGGTTTAGCCCATTTTGACAACTCTAATTACTGCCATAATGGAGGCTAGCACTTCACCGTTGGTGTTGTGAGTAGTCCAAGCGGGTTGCTAGGGTTATAGGTACCTAGTCCGTGTTGACAAATCTCGAGTAAATAACAACATGTTTGAAAGGTTTGTGATCAATAATCACGTGGTGTTCAATGGAAGTGGTAGGTCAGAGATGATTCTTGACCCTTGTATACTACTTGTATTCGCTTTGGCCCTATATGAACAACATGATATCTTGCTATTTGTCTTAACTATGAAACCACATGTAATAGCATCATGACACTCTTTTATGATGTATTCATGCATAACATGCATAAGTATAGTTGAACTTAACTGAGTTTTGACTCACCCTTTATATTTGTTTTCCATAGATCACGGTCAGCCAAGAAAACAGGCATGAGCAAGGGAGCAGAACCAAAGTGCTAGAGGTTGTAATTCTTTTAGGGTAGCATTCTTAGGTTGTAATGGTCATAGTTGCGCTTCTTAAACTGTAAAACCCTAGTTTATTGCTTGCTTGTTTATTGCATGAGATCATACATTAGTAATCATCATTAGTTTGTTAACTTAGCTCACTTATATGTTTAAAGTCGATAGCATGTTCATTGACGTCGTTTGGGATGCTCATATGCACCTTTCCTTTACGAGTTGCTTTGAAACTCGGGTTTGTGTTTTATGTTGTAAACACTTGGATAAATGTTAGAGACCACTCATAACATCATTAACACGCTTTAGATGTTGGTTGAATGCTAGTTGCATCGTCGGTTTAATTGCTAGTTTGATTCGAGCGTTAACCCTTCTCCGTTTGACCTTTTCGGTTGTCGTTCAGGAGTGTTCTGTCTAAGTTCTTAGCCTTGTTTGAGTAGGGTTTGATCATTGATTTGCTTTGGTTATTGTTTAGAGGTGTTTAGGGTTGAATTCTAGACCATTTCGGGCTTTGGAGGACTTGAGGGTGCAAGAGGGAAGGACCTAGAACAAGCAAGGGGGCGAAACGAAACTATTTTTGTGTGGCAGAGTGATGCGCTCGCATCACTCATGGAGGATGCGACCGCAAGGTCCATTTTCCAACATTACGGGATTTTCTGCATTCTTCAAAAGTTGACCAACCAAACCCCACCCAAACCCAACCTAACCCACCCTAAACCACCCTAGTTCGTCCTACACATCATCTCATGCATGCTTGACAAGTTTTAAGTGGTTTGGATGCATGTACAACACATGGCAAAGAAAGACCTCCAACATGCAAGGCCATGCATTGGACACCTTCCCCCACCCCACTTCAGCCATTGCATGACCAATACCTCCACTAAACCCACCATAATCAGTCATTCACTTCCAAATTCGTGGCTGAACATTTCTTGAGAGTTATAGAGAGTTTATACAAGGTTCTTGAGTGTTCATCAATGGTGGCCAAGCTTTGAAGAAGCCATTTCCAAAACCGATCGGTAGAAGTGAAGAGGAGAGCAAGGAGAACACATACCCACCCTTGCATGGACGTTTTTGTACAACTTGTAGAGCTTGTTTAAGGTGAGTTACAACATCTCTTCTTATTTCTTTTAGCCTCATTGACCCTAGGGAAAACAATCTTGATATATGAGGTCAATGAGTGCACTTAGGACTTTGTAGAGATGCCATGTTCTAGAATGTGTTGTATGATGAAGTTTGGTTGTATGAACAGATTATAGACCTATTATAAACCATGATTTTAATGTCATTTAGGGTAGTAATGTATGATAGATCATGCTACTTTGTTGTTTAAGTGTTGGGAGCATATTGGATGAGATAGTTAGGCTTGTAGAGATGCCATGATCACGTATATGCTAAATGATGTATTTTGGGTTGTGTAAACAGATTATAATCAGGTTGTAAATCATGATTTTAATGTTATTTAAGTGTGATAATGTATGACAAATCACCCTACTTTGTTGTTTAAGCATTGGAAGCATGTTTGATGAAATAGTTAGACTTGTTGAGATGCTATGTTCACGTATACATGCTAAATGCTAAATGTTACACGTTTTTGATTGTATGATCAGATTATAAACAGGTTATAAACATGTTATAAACCATGTTTAGGATGTTATTTATGTGTGATAATGTATGACAAATCACCCTACTTTGTTGTTTAAGCATTGGGAGCATGTTTGATGAAATAGTTAGACTTGTTGAGATGATATGTTCACGTACATGCTAAATGCTACATTTTTAGTTGTATGATCAGATTATAAACAGGTTGTAAACCATGTTTAGGATGCTATTTATGTGTGGTAATGTATGATAAATCACCCTACTTTGTTGTTTAAGTGTTGGGTGCATATTTGATGAAATGACAAGAATGTATATGTCTAGTTTGTGACCTTGATTCTATGTTTCATAATTGATTGTTTGATTGGGGTTTTATGGGTTTAATGACCTTAGTAACCTATTTAATTACGTTAGTATGGACATAGGAGAGTATTGAGGCCAATGGCTTCTATACCTTAATTTTGAAAGATTGATTATAACTCAACGGAGTTGACCATTGGTTAGTATGACATTAAGGAGTAATATGCCTAAGTCCTACGAATTTTGGGGTAGTATTAATGGAGGTTAAGCCTCCAAGCATTTTAAAGTGTATGAAGAACACTTGATGATTAGAGTCTTGATTTATCTCTAATGTGATTATGTGCTAGTTGTGAATTAAAAGCATGACTAGATGATTGTAGAGTACTTGCCTACTTATTTGAGCATATGAATATGAATTACGTGTGCTTGAAGTTTGAGTCCAGCTGGAGTCGGTTTGTTGAGTCTTTGGGGCGGGACGATACATCATCTTCACGAATTGTGAGATTCGTGATTTTGATGGATCGCCGCGCCGGATTGCACACACCCCTCTATCGATGGCCACGGTAGGGAAGTAGTTGATCTTAGTTGTAGTATGGAAACATGACTTTGATAACTATCGGAACTCGAGCGGGGAAATGTCTCGGGGACGTCGATATCCACGAAAGGGATATCGAGGACACATAAGTTTGGCACATGTTTTTGCAGGAGCGACATGCGCGGAAAAAGGGTAACGATATCACCTCCCTTTTGTATGAATTGACTCACGAGTGCTTATATGTGAATAATGTGCTACGTGAACATGATATGATATGAAATGATGGTTGATTGAATTAATGAAATGTTATACTTGTTGATAACATGATATTCAAGATTGTTAAGTATGAATGCCTTGACATGATTATTTATGAAATGTATATTATGTCAATTGCATGAATTATTATTGTTGAGCATGATGCCATGACGAGGGAAGTTATGTTAGTAACTTGCTAAGTCTTTATGACTTACTCCTATTTGTTTTGATTGTTTTCCCTAGATCCGAGCCGTGCAAGTGGTTCGAAGTGATTGTGAAGTTGCGATTGGTGAAGCTTTGACGAGGTTGCTACCTTGTTAATTTTAGTACTCTTTTCTTTGGCAAGGACGACGGGACATAAAGTTATATAAACTTTATGTGGGGTAGCAAGACTTGATACGTTTGTTTAATTAGTACTTATTGTTTTGAGAGCCGACATATGTTAGTCGTGCCTATGTATTTATGTTGATCATGCTTTTGTTGTTTTAACCATGTATTGGTTTGTTTAATATGTTTATTATCCGGCATGTTTTTAGCCGTTAAGCATGCTAGACTAGAGTTCTAGACTTAGTTTAATATTGGGTTCCGTGAAGCGGCCGATGACTTGATATATAATTGCCATAAATTGTTATATGTGCCTATTGTTGCGTCACATGATTTTATTTTTGGACCAAGAGATTCATTATCTCTAAGGTTGTATTAGTTTGAGCTTGTTAGCTCGGGCGCCACTGTTAATTATTATACGCTTCCGCATGTGTTAAAGTTTTTGGCGTACCGCCGTTATGGCCTTACCCACTATTTGCTACTTGTTTTCATTACGTGCCTTTTTAGGCGGCACGACCTCGGGGTCTCGTATTGGGACTCGGGTCGGGTCGCCACATAAACAGTTGTATAGGAAGACTTGTAGTCTTCTTTTGATTTGTAAACATTTGGAATTAACATTTTATGTAACCTTTTGACAGTCATTTGAAAACTTATGTATATAATCTTGTGATTTCCAAAACATTCTTGTTTTAAGTTAAATTACATGATTTTAACTGTGTAAACAACCGGTTGATCACGTTTTGAATTGAGTTCCACGTAGGGGCTGATTTCGGGCATGATAGACATAGCTTACCAAAGTCATGCATATTTCTATAAGAGTGTGGCTACTTCTCACTAGGGCCAGTAGTGAGGGCGTACAACTTATGCAATGTACAAATAGATATTTACTTGTCATATAAAAAACAATAACCGAGTTTGTAATCAGTGACCCCAAAACCTTAAGAAGTAAGTCGGCCATCTTACAATATATCGAGCACATATTTGCAAGTAATCCATAGCCACATAAAAAATGTAATTGTATTTGTGCCTGCAACTACTAGACACCAAAACAACACAAGAGTAGGCCCCAAGTCCTATTGCAACTCATCCATCAACAATGAACAAAGTCTGTAAGTACTAAACATAATCATTTATAATACGAATTGGCCAATTATGTTTATTACTGATGCAAAATTTCTAGCCCAAACAAACAAGCTGACTGAGACAATCAAGGTAGCAGCAAGGCTGGCCGAAACTTCTCTAAAATAGCCCCTAAAATGACAATAAAACAGTAACAAAGATAGATTTGCAGAATGGGTAGTTATGGTAGACTCACTGGTTAGGATTCACTCTCCTAACGTAAAGAAACCTTGGTGATTTTCTTCCTAACCTTTAAGAAAAAAGAATACAATGAATTGAACAAAAATCTGCTTGAAACTCGCAGTTGGCTGCCATCTTGCACCCGTCCCTTGAGTCCCAAGTATTCTTCCCATAGTTGCAACCCTTGACTAGTGCTTCCAAGCCATGTTCCAGCCCAACTTCTTCTTTGCACCAACTGTGACCATCTCCGTTTGAGTTGTATCTTGTACTCGTACCCCTTTTGTTATAACCTAGCTTGTCTTGAACCTGTTTACCAACCAGCCCCAATCTGCTTGCTTTCCATGCATGAACGTGTCCCCTAGGTCCAACCCAATCCCCTTGCTAGCCATACTCTTCGAAGTATTTATATATTGCATTCATTGGTACATACTAGGGAGGACAATATAGGAACAAGAAACATAGAAAAGTCATTCCAAACATCGAAAACAGATAAAATAATATTATATCATATTTATCAGCCATCAGGCTATCAATCGTTTCATGGTTGTTTATTGCTCTTGTTTTATCTTTGCTGTTTATTATTCGTGCAGGCTTCTTTATAGTTGTTCTTTGTTTTTTTGACAATAACTCTTATACATGTAAGCCTATTAATCAATTTAATAAGAAATTATACTAATCAAGATTTGCAACAAAACCTAATAGACTTAAGGTCCTAACATTGTTCATCTCTGTTTTAGCAAGCAAATTTGAACATTAGTCATGGGTCATCCACAAGTCATATTGCATGATGGCACAAAGAGATGTACAAATGCCCTTATTTTTAGTTTGAAACATCACAAAATAAGTGTAATTTTTATTTTTTCCAAATATTTTTTTATTAATAAATTGTCTATATTCTATAATAACTTATTGGTTGTGAGATATTCCTTTCATTGCACACAAAGAGTCCACTTTACTATTTTGAAACGTTTCACTTTAAAAAGTATATTTTCAAATGTTATGTCTACAATCTTTTATAACATTTCTACATTACCCTCTATCTATGATAATAATAGATGGATTATGCTTAAATATTTTTGTAATTATGAAGAACTCTAATGCTTGTTATATATTTTTTAATTTATTAAAGACTTTTTAAACATGTTCTTTTTAGGTGGAAGAAGAGAGTAAGTAGTAAAAGAAATGGCCGATTCCATTTATTTGACACTAGATCTTCGTGTTCGTGTTTATGGCACGGACGCACGGTGCTAATATATATGGTTTCGTTAATTGAAACGATAATGTCTAAATAGAAAGTAAAATTTTAAACTCGACACATAGTTGAGTTATACGTAACTGACACATAACTACTCATAATATTAATTGTAAGGGGTAGATTTGTAAAAACTAAAGGGATGACTGATCATAATATTAATTGTAGGGGGTGACTTTTTAATTGAGAGTTAAAAGTGGATAACTACTCTCACACATGTGAATTTAAGGGTGAATCACAACCATTAAATTTTTTAAGATAGTTTTAGTCAATTACAAATGTGTAAGTATGATCTTTATTGTATATTAGATAGGAGATCTCAACTATGGATATACTCCCTCCATTCTTATTAGGAGTCTATCGTATCAAAACTTAATAAATTTACCATAGGAATAGAGTGGCCCTAAATGTAACACAAAAAACACTAAATGCCACACTCATTTAAAAGTTTAATTACTAATTAATCCTTTTATAAAAAGGACTAATAATTAACCCTAAACTCTAATTACTAATCAATCCTTATCCTTTTATATAAAGGAGTTTCAATTAATTCTCCTATAAATATCAAACCCTCATTTACAATTAACTATAAATCCTAGACTTGTTTCTTCCAACAATTTATTTAATGAATTCTGATCCGAATAACAACGTTCATGATAATTTTTCGGATTCTGCTTTTATTTTTTTTTTTAAAAGGCGACTTTTTCAAACAAAAATTTTAAACTTGGCGATTTTTTGTCCAAAATTTTTTTTAAAGTGCGACTTTTTGTAAACTTTTTTTTTTAAAATTGGCGACTTTTTAAAACCAAATTTTTTAAACCTTGGCGATTTTTTGTCCAAAAAATTGTTTAAAGTGGCGACTTTTTGTAATTTTTTTTTTAAAACTTGACGACTTTTTAAAACCAAAAGTTTTAAACCTTGGCGATTTTTTTGTCCAAAAATTTGTATAAAGTGGCGACTTTTTGTAAATGATGTCGTTGCAATATTAAGAGGGTGTACTCTTATGTCAGATTGTTGTACTTACAAGTCTATATGATGGGATTTTGGGAATTTGTTGAATTTATGGAATTGATTGTTGTGTGCAGGAGCATGGAAGGGGTAAGGGGTTAGGTCATTGTGATCCTAATTTTTTTCTAATTGAGTTTTTTTAAAAAGTGGAATGAGGGTAGTTTGGTAAATGAATATATTTTAAAGTTTAGTATTTTTCTTTTAAAATTGAAGGAGGACAATTTGGTAATTTAATCTCTTAAGTAATGTTACATTTAGGGTTTTTCGGTGTAACATTTAGGGGTTCTGTAGGAATAATATCATTAAAATACTTAATTTTCTGTCGGAACTAAACTACTAAGCTGATTTAACAATTAGTCAACTCCAATTTATATTAATTATCTATTGACTAATCTAATAATCTATATTTATTAAATATTAATTACTAATCTATTAATTATCTATTGACTATTATTAAAATAAAAGTCGTTGCTGCCACATGATGACTTTCTGTTGAATGCTAACGTTTTAAAAGAATTATGTACTTCCACGTGTCACCTTCTTGTGAAGTTATAAAATTTTTGTATTATTTTTTTGCTGTCAAAAATTATAACCGGAGAAATTTTAAAACCGGTGCCTCATTTATAAATGGTAAAAGTTTTTTTTTTTTGCTACCAAAATCGGTTAGTACGAGATAGATTTTATTACATTTGATTTAGACACGTTTCATTTGATTAGGACAAAAAAATTTCATGGTAATTTTTTTTTTTGCAGAAAAATTTTACCCGTGCTCATAGATTTTAATATTTCAATTATCTATTCATACGATCAATTTTCAATACCTTATTTTTATATTTTTTTCAAATTATTCTAATTATTTTTTTGATTATTTATTACAAGTTTAGAAAATCATCTTATTATAAAACAACTTCTGCAAAAAAAATATTAAAACCGTGCTTACGATACTATCTACAAGTTTTAATTTTTGGTAGGAAAAATTTTATATATATATATATATATATATATATATATATATAATTTTTCTTACCAAAAATTAAAACCAGATAGATTTTAAAACCGGTGCCTTTTTTATGCATGGCAAAAGTTTTTTGTTTTTTTAAACCATTTTTTTGTGCCAAAATCAATTAATACCTGATATATTTTAGAACATTTGATTTAAATACGCTTCACTTGATTAATACTCCAAATTTTTATGGTAATATCTTTTTGCGGATAGATTTTATCAATTCTCATATATTTTAATCTTTCAATTACATGACTATATGATCAATTTTGAATATTTACCTTATTTTTTATTTTTTTCAAATTATTCTAATTAATTTTGGTAATTATTTATTACAATTTTAGAAAATCAAATTATTATAAACAACTTTTGCAAAAAAAAAAAAAAAAAAGCTATTAAAACCATGCATATGATACTAAATATATCTATATAAATTCTTTTTTTTTTCGAAAAATTAAAATTGGATAGATTTTAAATTCAGTGTCTCCTTTATATATGGTAAAAGGTTTTTTTTTTTACCATTTTTTGTTGTCAAAAATGGTTAACGTGTTTCAGATTTGATTTTAACGTCTTTCACTTGATTAGTACTCCAAATTTTGATGGTAAAAGTTTTTTTTGCAGATAGATTCTATCACATTTGATATAGACGTGTTGTAATTGATTAAAACTCCTCAATTCTCATCGAAATTTTTTTTTACTTACCATTTTTTTTGCTTACAAAATCGGTTTGTATCGCATAAATTCTATCACTTTTTATTTAGACAAGTTTAATTTGATTAGGACTCCTCAATTCTTAAGGTATAAGTTTTTTAATTTTTATTATTTTACCAAAACTCGATCAATTTAAAATATATTTTATCAAATTTGATTAAACGTGTTCTACCAACACCACAAACAACCACTACGAACTACCTTACAAATTCTATCTACAAAATTCACATGAATTTTCGGTTTGATGATTCAGTGTGATCTCATGTTTATTATTTATTTATTAATTATATGGACATCTAGTTGTTGTTGGTTCATTTAAATAGCTTACAAATTATATCTACAAAATAAAGTTTCAGAAACAATACTAAGTCAACAGTATATCGCACGGATAATAACCTAGTTATGTAATATAAGAGATCTCAACTCCATTCTAATTAGGAGACTATCTTATCTTTTTAGACCATTTAAAAAAAATTAGGGGTGACAATAACTAACACGACACAATAGCACGAACCAGCATGACACGATTATAAAATACGATTAAAGAGACAAATGACATGATAAGATCAGCACGACATGAAACACGACACGAAATATACGAAATTGTTAATATATTCAAAATAATATTTATTGTTATATTTATAATTAAATAAGATAAATAATATGAAAACACGATAGTGAGACACAAACACAACTCGATAGTACGAATTGTCACCCTTAAAAAAATATCTACTTTCCAATCTTTTTATTTTGGGATGTCACTTTTACCATTTTATTTTTGATTTGATGCCTACTTTAATTGATTGCTCCACTATCACAAAGACATTTTTAAAAATCATACAAGTATATCTTAGTATTTGTAATAAAGTCGATTCATTTTTATTATTTTGTATGTCAAGTCAAACAAAACTTTCTATGACTTTGCAAGTTTGTAATTTCTCTTTGGTTAGAATGGTTAAAAAGAAAGTGGCAAATGCGTTAGCTAAATATAAACATTGCATTTTGGATTTTCTTACATAGATGGAGAGGTCTTTTGACTTTGTAATCTTGTCCATCTTTTTGCATAAAATGTCTATTGCTATAATCTACTATACAATAGAGCTCAGTCTCGCACGCTCGTAATTAATTTTGGATAAAGAATGGCTGAGATTAATTATGTTTACTTATATCAAACGGATGTAATTTATTCTCACCGGCACATGTGTGAATGATTACATTATTATTTTACATTTACTCTTTTATTGAGATATTATGGTTTTACAGTTAATATTTTACGGTTTTTATAGTTTTACAGTTTTATGGTTACGAAAGTTTGTATTTGTATTTTTTTTCTTTTTAATTGTTATCGTAATTAACTTAATCAATTAAATTTTTTTCCGACCCGTAATTTCATATACAAATTAAAAAAAATAATTAAAAAAAACGTAAGTTTTGTAATTTGATTTTTTTTCTTTTTAAATGTTATCGTAATTAATTTAAGCAATTTAATTTTCGTATCCAAACTTTTAATTAATCTCTCTGTTCCGGACAAAGAGACCCGTTTGAAAGTCAATTTTTTTAAGAAAATAATATTTTTAGTAGTTCGTTTCCAAAGTATATTTTTGTCGACCCGTTTTGTTCAGCCGCAATTTCGTATACAAATTTTTAATTAATCCATCTGTTCCAGGCAAAGAGGCCCCGTTTGAAAGACAATTTTTTTAAGGAAATAATATTTTTAGTAGTTCATTTCCACAATATCTGCTTCATTTATTGATAAATTTCCAAACTGACACCGTGCCATCGATACAGGTAAGAGTACTAGTATATGTCTAATATAAATCAACTAAATTTTTAATTATTTTATTCAACATTGAAGTTGTTAAGTGCTTATGTAAACTTTTTTTTTTTTTTTTTGCATTGACAGTATATCAAAAATAAACTCAAAAGGTAATCTGAAAAACATAGAGTACTCAAATCCAAGTTGTTGACTATTCAACCCAACAATAATCTATTGGAAGAAATTAATAATGAATATAGTGGAATGCATTGAAAGTAGTCTTTCTTAATGTATGACCTTATAAACTTGGAAAATTACCAAAAAGTCCAACTAAAAAATTCTTATATCCAAAATGTCCTAAAAATTATTCTTTTATCTAGAAAGTCCCAGAGTTAAACTCTTAATACCAAAAAGTCATCGTTAGTGTATGAGGTTTTATTAAAAAAAAAAAAAAAAAAACCTTATTTTTAACTTCAATGATTTAATGATTTTAACTTCTATCTATTGCAACTATACGGGCAGAAGGCTAAAAGTCACCATTTCTAAATTATCGTCCACTTTGATTCGACATACCTTTTAAAATAAAAATTAATTGTATTATAAATATTGGTGTAATGTTTGGTTTCATATAATACACATGTGCATGTAGTCATAATTAAAGTAGATTGAAAAACTGAGAGTAAATGGTAAAAGTATTTTTCTAAAAAAAAAGTTTTAAAATATAATAATTAATTTGAAACGAACAAAAAAAGAAATGAGGACTTAATAACGGAGGGAGTAAACATAGAAACTCTGTCACGCTCTTTTATATGACCTAAATTACCCCTAATTAAAGTCAATTTTCAATTTCCATCAACAAAATATTCTTTAGAATAAAGATCCAGAATAATATCGTATTCAATTACTCTAATTATAATTAACGAGGAATAAATAATTAAAACTAAAATATAGCAAAATGATATAATATAAAAAATAATTTAGTTTTGATACACCCACGGTGTAAATATTAAATTTACTTTAGTGCTTCTAAAAAACAGCTTTACAATGAAACAACGTAAAAAAATTTTTATTCCAATCATAAATGATATTAATTGAAATATTACCTATTTTTTGTATATAAAAATTAAGTATATGGTCTTTTCAAAGTTAGTGTTTTTATCAACCAATCAGACGCATTTGAATAAAACAATAGTCATTTTAATGTCAAATTTTTAAAGTTGTGTCCACAAAATTTAATGTCTAGTTGATCATATACGATAAATGATCAATATGATTGTATTTTAGAAAAAAAAAATCAGAAAACGTTTTACTTAAGTCACTTGATTAAAAAAAGTAATTACAGTAGTGAACGTATCCAAATTTACTCAATAAAAAAAAAATATTTCTTTCGTTTCAGGTAAACAATCCATTATTTTATTTTGGAATGTTTCATTTAAAGAATCCACTTTCAAAAATTATTACTAATGAGCTATTAAAAGTCTCAATTTTAAAAATAATTGATTTTAAACGAAGACTCTTTACTTAGAACGGAGAGAGAATATGCACGCGCATATGTGTCACAATACTACTTATGAAAAAGTTGTATTTAAACATAATTTAATGCATATGTTGTGAATTTCCATTTCAATAATAGCTAGCATTCCAACTCAATTTTGTCTAAAGATAAAGAAAGGTTCACTACTAATGGTAGACTAAGCAAAGTGATAAAAAAGTGTAATGAAAAAGATATGCCTTGGCTTTCCCATAAAAAAGATATGCTTCATGAACAGTTAACTGGCTGGCATGGGAATTAATATATTTTGGAACAATTTCTTGAAGCTGTTGCCAAAAGAATCTGACCAACTCATCAATTAATTTTTCCTTGTGTCTTGTAAATTCATCTGCACATTTAAGCAAGAGGTATCAGTTTCAAATACGTTAACTCTCTCTCTCTCTCTCTCTCTCTTTAAAAAAATTATATGTGTTTAACTCGGCACATAAATTAAAAAAGTTAATTGACAATATTAGAATTAGTATATTGCTCGTTTCGTTTTTAAATAATCGTCTTTTTTGGCATGAGTCACATGACACATCATTTAAGAAAAAATAATTGATTATATTATAAATATTGATGTAATATGTGATTTTTTTTTTAATGTTCTTAAACATGTGGCTCTAACGCCCCGACCCTCAATTTCTACACGAACCTCAGGTCGAAGGCTAAACAAACACATAAAACACCTGTAAAGCCCCTATTAAATATGGGCTAAACAAAGCACACTTGATGAAACATAACAATCCATGTGAATAATATAAACACCATAGCTTCTAAAAAGCTGAAAAAACAAAAGTCAACACGCTATTACTCGTGACCTAAGCACAAAGATTCCAGGTCAACCAACTAGTGAAATAGAATACATGAGTAACAATCAAAACTCAAAAATAAAGTCTATATAACTCTAAACATCCATGTCCTCACAACTATATAAAACAAGCCTTCTAGGAGCTATAACTCAACAACATGTTAGGTCTCGCGTGTCTCATCGATTACACGAAAACTCCTGATCTCGCTAGATCAAATTCCTGGAAAACTACACACTAAAGTAAACAAAAACGAGGTGAGTGATAACTCAGTAAGTTACTACATGAAACTACATGACATGTTGTTATGCACATATAAACATCATATTAGTCAATCAAGTATAGTTGTACATATACTTGCACACATAATAATGATCATGTTATAATGCACATTGATTTAACGTAATTAAACACATAAACCAGGATATACACATGTAGGAGAGCTTTCCTTCTTGTCCCGCCTTTCAATCACCATAGTTGTGTTGTTGCTGCAGTACAAACGCTGAATCATATCGGAACCCAATAGTATCCAGAACCAGTATCCATGTCTGAACCCAATAGTATCTAGAACCAACGACCTTGGAGTTTAACTCGATCAATACTACCTGACATTTACCCAAGGGTCTAGCCTCTAATTGGTTATGCGAATTGCTCTAACACATGCCACTTCCTTGTTACGACCGATAATGATGGAAACGACAATTACGACCTGAAGCATTAATTTACGAGATTAGACTCTCGTAACTACTTATGTCTCCCAAATGCCACAGAACTCACATATGCTAGTTGAACTTGATGCAACGCACAAGTAGTTGATTACTTGTAATGAAACACAAATATTCATGCTTGGTATATGTGTTAAGCTCCCATACTTGTAACTCAAGGATTGTGTTTCATTACAAGTATAGGAGCTTAACACACATACCAAGTATGAATATTTGCTCGTAAATAAACACTAATATTGAGTTCCAAGTATGGGGGCTCAACACACATACCAAAGTATGAATGTTTGTTCATAAATAAACACCAACACATGTGTTTGTTTAAGATAAACAATGTAGCTAAATAATCTGAATGATAATAAATGCAACGTTTGTAATTACTAAGCGTTAAACAACACACGAGTAGGTCTCTGATCCTACCACAAAAACCCACTACATAAGACAAGTCTGTATATATTAGACTCTCTTGTAACAATCTCAAACAGACTATTGAATATATATTATTTATCAAACACACATGTAATCACACATTACCTTAGAATCGTAACTGTGTCCGTAGCTATTGGACATCAATATCAACACATGGGTAGTCCTTTAGTCCTACCACTCAAACCAAGCGACAATTGTTGAGTTCGTAAATACTGGATATCATACTCAATTACAAACATAGGTCAATAGTACCTATTACCTCATAAATTACTACGCGACTACCAACGAATATTTAAACACTATGTCTTATAACATATAACGTTGCCACTAACTATCTATGAGTATTAAACATTAGATAGCCCAAGAGTAGGTCAATGACTCTACTACACACAATACATCAACTTGTTGCCAATCACAATATATATCATCCATAACCATATATTTTAGTTCATAATTGTCCCGTACTCGAGTGTTGTATATGTGATAATAAGAGCAAGTTCTCAATTCCACTATTTATAACACTGTTAAACAATATTTACAATCACCTTAACTATTTATATAAGTATCTCAACTTATCCACGATTAACCTAATCTAGGTTAATCACTTTCCAACAATACTACACCGAAACTTACAAGTCTTGAGTTTCAAATCAAGTTTAGGAGCAAACCAATAATGCTTACTACCTAGCAAAATATAGTATAAACATAGGGATCCAATACCCAAATTAGATAACTAACTTATCTTCAATACGTACTCTGCTAAGTCTCAAACTCAAATTGTGGGTCCCAATGGGCACAATAATAAGCTAGAAGGGGGGGATTGAATAGCTTATTAAATACTTAAAACTTTGAAGTAAATTCTTTGAAGGATACTTGCAATCTATTGAAGAGAATGAAGTAGCGGAAGACCTTCAAGATAGTTGTTCAAGGTCTGCCGATAAGGACTACCGGTAGACCTTTTACAAGTTACTTAAGTTCTGCTGTAAATGGATAAAGATAATCAAAGCGATAAATAGTTCAAGTAGCAGAAGAACAGTAAGAGATAACACGAGTATTTTGGGATGGTTCACACTATAAAGAGTGCTATGTCCACCACCAAGGCAGTCAACCTTGGATTTAAATAGTGCACTATGTTTTCCACTAGATCAATTACAAAGAATATCCCTAATGGATCGTGTACAAAATATTGACTTGTGTTTGGGGTCTATGGAATTACATATCTGTAAATACAAGATATTTAATTCGTGCAGAAGTATTGTGTTTGGGGTCTATGGAATCAAACAATAGATGTTGATGAGCAGCTTCTTGTTGTTGACGAGGACTTCTAGATCTGTTGAGGATCTCTTGATTGCACTGAGCTATAAGACTTGGAGTTATGAAGTTTCAAAGCAATCCTTTAAGTGTTCGATTGATTCTGTACAGTGCTATGTCTCAAGTCTTTAATCGCAATATTTATAGCAGGTGCACTTCAAAAGATCCGTTGGAGAAGACGAATACTTCAACAACTCTTTTATGAATCCATTAAATGCATGGGGCTGTCAGTCAAGGATTTTCATCTTCACAGATATCTAGAGCAGGTAATGATTTTTGAGATCTTCAAAAAGTGGGCGATTTAGGTGTCAGATCTGAGAGTTGTTGCGAGCAGTAGGAGGCGATCGCTTTCCTTTGTTCGGGGACGAAAAGTCTTCCTGCTTTTCGGAAAGTTGCTTTCGGCGGCTTGATATGTCAGGGAATGTCTTAGGTTAATTCAAACAATGATAAGGATAGGTTTGAATTAACCCAATGAGTCATTGCTGGATAGGACACGTCATAAGATACTAGGTGGACACAAGGTCTGCCGTTCTTTAAGCTTTGAGCAGGTCTTCCGGTGAAGCTTGAAGAGGTCTTCCGCTGAACCTGTAAAGTCCTATAAAAACTATACTTGGCAAAGTTCTATACACAGTTGCCACGCTAATCGATACGCAGCCCGATTAGCCACTGAAGTATAAAACTAATGTAATGTACTGAACAGATATAAATCTTAACAAAATAATCAACAATCTCCTCCTATTTATATCTGGTCATCATTACTACAAATGAGGGCAAAAACAGACTATGTGATAGATAATAGCATGTCTGAGTATTTTATATATTGAAGTAGAAGACATGTCTCTATCAAACAGACGAGCACCTCAAGTGTAAGGAACTAATCTAAGTGCATACAAGAATAAGGAAATCAGAGAGTAGCACACAGATCAGTAGCAAAGACAGTTCAAATATAAATTTAAACTGAGTGTTTAAATTCTGAGTAGATATAGAAAATAAAGAAACAAGAATTTAAACAATACAATTTTGAAGAGCAAATAATCTTCTGTATTATAAACAAGATGTTTACATATTACAGAGTTTTCAAAATAGGATAGATACAAAGGTAAAGGGAAGAAAAGATACAAAAGTTACCAAGGTCTTTTCCCTTTGCCTTTGTCTCTCCTTTTCCCTTCGTTCTCGCTCTAGCTCTTCCATTCTTCGTTCGTATTAGTCATACGCATCGGTAGGAGTGCGGTGGAGCGAGCGGTAGTCCGATTCTTCACGAAGGGTTCTCTTCCATCGGCATTACGTTGATTGACCTCATTGCTTCTCCTCGTGATGGCGGATCACGATCACGATTTGCATTCATAACGCGTCGTGAGCGATTCTCGAGCAATGCGGTTGAGCTCTAGAACAGAGGCGGCCGTTGCCGAGATGGAGAGTGATGGCATGGAAAAGCTCATAGAAAAGGGAGGAGCAGATACGTACACACTCATCTCGTTGAGCTTCAACGTTGATCTTGACATCTGTGAAGTCGTGTCGTATCTGTCCAAAGCGAGTCCAGACATCCTCTTGAAATTGTCGAAGAAGAGCGATTCGATTCGGTCATTGGCCTTGAAGCGGCGGTGGCTATTTCGATAGCGGTAGTAGTGATCTTTGTAAGCGCGCTAGCCGTTCATATATGGCATCCAGCCGTGACAAAATTTCATCATTGGCTGGCTGATGAGAAGAGGTTGCCTGGCCAATATGAATGGTGCCGGCAGAGGTAGAGTCGGCGGGCCGTATGGGCTGTTGGAGTGGAGGAGTGATGGAGTCGGAAGAGGACGAGTCTTGGGTTGGTATGGTGTTGGTGGAGGAAGATATGGTTATGGGTGAGTAGTTGGTGGGAGGAAGGGGGAGTTCGGCTCCTCAGGAGGTGGTGTTTCCTCCTGAGGGTAGGCTCCTCAGGAGGTGGTGAATTCCTCGGTAGATGACTCGGGAGGAATGGGTTGTTGGGTGGGTGTGTCGGTAGAGGGTTGGCTAGAGGTAGTGGAAGTTGGTTGAGTGTTGGTAGATGGTTGGGCGTCGGTAGTGGCTTGGTGGCGGTAGTGGTTGCGTCGGTAGAGGTCTTGGTACGGTAGTTCTCCTTTTCTTCCTCGGTTGAATAGGAGGCTCGGCTTCATCGGTAGTGGTAGGAGGGTCTGGTGGTTGGTCTTCAAAGGTTTTGAAGTTTCCTTCGTTTTGGTTTGGGAGTGGGTGCGGGGAGAGGGTGAGGGTGATTGGTGGTTTGGGTAGGTGGTGGGAGGAAGTGGTTTGTTGAGTTTGAGAGGTTGGCTGGGCTTGGGTTGGTGAAGGTGAAGGATGGCTGGACTAGCCTGGTGCCTTGTTCTTTTGGCCTTCCTTCATCTCCTTCCTAATCCATTTGGCCTGCTCCTCTTCAGTTGGAGTGGCCTCTTAGGCTTGCCTTGTCTTCTTTGCTTTGCCCTTGGCTGCCATCTTGGTTCTTAGCAGCTGCTGCCTCATCAGCCAGGTCTTTGGCCTTTTGATGGAGGGACGCGGCCACTTGATCATTGAACTTTGCAGAGGCCTTTTTGAGGGTTCTGCTTGCCGCGTCATGTGCTTCCATGTTGAAGCGAGTTACCAAGATCGGTACAGGCTTAGCAACCTTATCAAGGGTGACTGGCGGTAGACCCTTTTGCAGCCGTCGCTTGTTCTCGTACTCAGTGTACTTACTGAAGAATGAGGCTGTGAGTTGCTTCTCCTTGGCCACTACAATCAATTCATCTTCCTTCAATGAAGAGTTGACATTTGCATCATCTCTAAGAAGGGCATTGATCAGCCTGACGAAGGGGCGCTTGCAGGTGGGGTTGTTCTTAGCTTTCTCTACCCACTGCTTCAATTCGTTGAAGATGATGGCCCCCCAGTTGAGACGAAGCTGAAGGAACACGGCACTGGTAAGGTTGATTTGTTGAGCCGTGAACATGTCATGTGCTCCACTCTTGAATAGAAGCCCCTTGTCAATAAGGTGGCTGGTGCAGTAGACGTCAAGAGGGAACAGATTTCGGAGCATTTTCCCTTGAGGTTCTCTGTAAGTGTCTACTCCTCTCATTGCTTCCCAGGCATGTACAGCCTCAGCAATGGTTGCTTCAAGAGGTCCACCAAAGTGTACGCCGATGATGGTGGAAATCTTCTTGGCGGTGATGGAGATAGGTCGGCCCCTAATCCATCCTCGAAGAGCATTCGGGCTCATGAGCTCCATCCTCTGATAGAATTCTTCTGCCAGAAAGATACTGTAGTTCTTGTCGTTGAGGCAGAAGAGAGGGAGTATGCCAGAGGCGTTCATGTCATCGCATGCTTTGACGCCGGAAGCTATCGAGCGCAGCAGGAGGTCAATGCACATCCACGGAATATACGACCGGGTCAGGCGACTATGATGTCATGAGAGGCGGGAAAGGTTGGATATCCCGGAAGGTTGACATCCGTACTTGGAGGAATGTCAGTTTCTGGGTTTAATTTCTTTCCACTGTCTCGCTTAGATTTTGAGGTCTTTGCCTGAAAGAAATGCAAATAAAAATTAGGGCTTTTTACCTCAAGAACTAAACAAGCAGAAATTTCAAGGTTTCCTGAAATAATTGGAATTTTTCGAAACGAAAACTTGAAACCCTAGAATGTTTTAGTGAATCCACACCCGAGAAATGTAAAACATAAGTTTTCCATAAGAATAGATAATGAAAGTACATAAACGACTGTTAGTTTTCTAGGTTTTAAGCACAACAATGGCGAATACTGAAGAAACTCGAAAATGACTGTTTGTATTCCAAAACAAATTTAGGTTATGAAATGAAATGCGAAACACAAAACAATAAGTTTCAAGTAGAGAGTAGAGAAGAACATACCATTGCTGTTGATGAGAAGAAGAAACAAGAAGAATTTGGAAATGCAGAAAGCAGTTACACAGAGAGGGTATGAATAGAGAGAGAAATATTTTGTCAAAGGGTTTCGTAAAGTTTTGCAAAAGGCGATTCAAGGTCTATTTATAGGCGAGAAAATTTTAGTTGAAAAAGCGGGAACTTAAGATATTTTCTTAAGTGCCAAATTTCATCCTTGACCCCCTTTATTGCTTTAGAAACCTCTTTAGCAAAAATAGACTAAGTGAGAATACTGACCTTAAGTCTTCCGGTAAAGAGAAACTTACGTCTTCCGATCAGTCTAAAACTAAGTCTACCGGTATGAAAGAAACATTAACAAAAACTTTGAAATTAAGCAGTAGGATCAATCATACCAAGATTTCTCCTTAAATAAGCAAACCTGGTGGCATCCAGTGGTTTTGTGAGAATGTCAGCCAATTGATGCTCAGTTGGAACATATTCCAAGCTGATGTTACCTTTCTCCACATGATCTTTGAGGAAGTGATAACGGATATCAATGTGCTTTGTCTTGGAGTGCATTCTTGGATTTTGGAGAAATTGTTGATGTGTTGTCACACATGATTGGGCGGTTGAGTCTTGATGTTGTAGTCCACTAGTTGTTGCTTCATCCATAGGAGTTGAGAGCAACACTTGCGGCAATGTATTCGGCTTACGTGGTTGAGTTTGCAAGCGATCCTTGTTTCTTGCAAGACCATGAGACAAGTCTATTTCCAAGGAATTGACAAGTCCCAGGGTGCTTCTTACGCTCACTTTGCAGTGCATAATCTGCATCGAGTATCCAACTAGATCGAATTGTTGTTTTGGAATACCATATGCCTAGATTTGTTGTTTTTGAAACATATCGATGATACGTTTGGCGGCAAGCAAATGTGACTCTTTGGATCCGAAATCTAGCACAAACACAAACAACAAACATAATGTCAGGTCTACTAGCTGTAAGGTAAAGAAGTGAACCTATGATTCCTCGGTACTTGGTGATGTTCTCTTGCTTTCCCTTCTCATCTTTGTCAAGATGGCAGTCGGTAGACATTGGAGTTTCAAATCCTTTAGCTGAATCAAGACCGAACTTCTTGATTAGTTCCTTTGCATATTTGGTTTGGTGATGAAGATTCCGTCGGAAGTCATTGTATCTGCAGTCCTAGAAAGTAGGTAAGTTCACCCATCATGCTCATCTCGAACTTGCTTTGCATCAACTTCTCGAATCTTTTGCACAGGCTTTGGTTAGTTGATCCAAAGATGATGTCGTCCACATATATTTGTACCAGAAGAGAATGGCCTTTGTGCTTGAGGATGAATAAAGTAGTGTCTATCCTTCCTCTCACGAATCCTTGTTATGTCAAGAACTTGGATAGAGTTTCATACCAAGCTCTGGGAGCTTGCTTGGACCATAGAGAGCTTTCTTGAGTCGGTAGGCGTGATCGGTTGTGCGAATTGACAAATCACGGAGGCAGTTCAACATATACCATTTCTTGAAGATCACCATTCGAAATGCACTCTTTACATCCATCGATACACTTTGAAGTCCATGAACGATGCATAGGCTAGAAAGAGTCTGATTGCCTCTAGTCTAGCAACAGGAGCAAAAGTTTCATCAAAGTCAATTCCTTCTTCTGTCGGTAGCCATGTGCAACCAGGTCTAGCTTTGTTTACGGTGACATTTCCATCTTCATCTCTTTTGTTTCGAAAACCCATTTAGTGCCGATGATGGATGATCGATCGGCCTTTGAACTAAGCTCCACACCTTACATCTTTCAAAGCGATTCAGCTCTTCTTGCATAGCTTCAATCCGTTATGATCCATAATAGCTTCATCAATCTTCTTTGGCTCGAGTTCGAGATACAAATGCATAAGCAAACATAGTCTCTTCTCGAACTTTATTTCTCGCATTTCACGAACTCTGTGTTGAGATCACCAATGATTTGAGAAATGGGATGATCTCTTGCTTCAATAATGGTTGGAGGAAGATCACTTACGGTGGGTTTCTTTCGCCTAGAATTCCGGAGTAGGTTGAGAGGGTGATTCACCAAAATGCAGTTCGAAGACATAGGATCTTCAAAACTTTCATTTTACGGTGAACAAGAAGGATGAGTGATACGTAAAGGTGCTTGGGGTATCTGAAGAGATGGTTTCGAGGTCAACGAAGAGTTGTTATCGGTAGGAAGATTTCGTCTACCGGTGAAGGGTTACGGCGGTACTTGAGGGGTCTGCAGTTGCCGTTTTCGATGAGAAGTGGAAGTAGAAGCGTATTTGTACTGTCTCATCATTATCGAGAATCATTAGCAACGTTCGAGCCTTTCTAGGCTCTAACAAGTCATATTCATCAAAAGAAACATGCATGATTCTAAGATTTTTAAATTAGTTTTCTTGAAAATGCGAAATGCTTTTGAATGTTTGGAATACCCAGAAAAATTCCTTCGTCGATTTTGAATCAAATTTTCCTCTATATTCTTTTCCATTATAAAGAATAAAACATTTACGAAGATTTTAAGAAATCCTATGTTGGGGGATCTTCCTATCCATATTTCATATGGAGTTTTGTTATGAAACTTGTTTACCGAGGGACTGCAGGTAAAACATGCGGTGTTGACGGCTTCGCCCATAAATACTTCGGAAGTTTAGCTTACGCGGCATTGTTCTTCTTTGCTTCAATCGGTGTTCGTTTCTTCCGCTCGGCCTACACCGTTTTGTTGAGGAGTACCGGCGGCAGAGAAGTTGTGTCCGATCCCGTGGTCATCGCAGTACTTTTCTACACCATTGTTCTTGAATTCAGTGCCATTGTCTGATCTTATGTCGCTAATGTCTTCAAGCTTTTGAGTTTGAAGTCTTCTGAAAAGAGCAGTGACTAGATCATACGTTTCATCTTTAGATGTCATAGTTTCAATCCAAGTGAATCTAGAGTAGTCATCAACTACTACAAGTGTGTACTTGTCTCCTGAAATACTGGCTGTTGTGATTGGTCCAAAGAGATCCATATGCAGAAGTTGAAGAGGTCTATTTGTTAATAAAACAGATTTTCTTTTGAAGGAAGACTTGGAGAGTTTTCCTAGTTGACAAGCTTTACAACTTCTGTCATGGTCGGCAGACACCGTAGGTAGACCTTTGACAAGCCCATTTTTGGAGAGCTTGGAGAGGTGCTTAAAGTTGAGGTGACTGAGACGCTTGTGCCATAGCCAGCTGTTGTCACGAGCGTTGTTGGCTACTAGGCACAGGTTTGAGAATCTCCCTAGAAGATTTAAGTCCACGACATAGATGTTTCCTTGTCTATTGCCGGTCAAGATTGCAGCGAGATTCACCTGTCTTTGATGAGGCACTGGTTGGAGTTGAATTGGCATAGAAGTCCTTTGTCGCACAATTGAGATATGCTCAGAAGATTGTGCTTTGAAAGAATCAAACTGCTGGATGTATGTATATTTTCTGTTATCTCTTGTGTCTTGATCTCCTTCCAAGTATTCCACAAGAGCTTCCCACTTCTCTTTTGCAGTTGTACATCGAATCACTTGCTGGTATGTGCTTGTGTCTAGAGAGCTGGTGATAATGTTGATTGCTTTGCCGTCAAGTTCTACCTCTTTCTATCATCCTCCGTCCATTCATTCTTCTTTAGGTACTTCAGAGGATTCCCGGCAATGGAGGCTAGAAGATTTGGCTTCATTGGTACATGTTGACATGCAGTAACACATTTCCATAATCTGTTATCAATGGAGTTCATAAATCTCATTACTTTATCCTTTCATACATCAAAATGACATTCGTCCAATATTGGGACGTGGTTAGCATTAGATGTAGGCAGCATGTAGTGTGTATGTGTCATTGTATCGTATCTCTCAAGAGTTTCATCTCGGAAAAACTTGTTTTCAAAGAGTAAGGCTCTGATACCAATTGTGGGTCCCAATTGGCACAATAATAAGCTAGAAGGGGGGGTTGAATAGCTTATTAAATACTTAAAACTTTGAAGTAAATTCTTTGAAGGATACTTGCAATCTATTGAAGAGAATGAAGTAGCGGAAGACCTTCAAGATAGTTGTTCCACGCTCGATAAGGACTACCTAGACCTTTGACAAGTTACTTAAGTTACTTCCAGTAAATGGATAAAGATAATCAAAGCGATAAATAGTTCAAGTAGCGTAAGAACAGTAAGAGATAACACGAGTATTTTGGGATGGTTCACACTATAAAGAGTGCTACGTCCACCACCTAGGCAGTCAACCTTGGATTTAAATAGTGCACTATGTTTTCCACTAGATCAATTACAAAGAATATCCCTAATGGATCGTGTACAAAATATTGACTTGTGTTTGGGGTCTATGGAATTAAATATCTGTAAATACAAGATATTTAATTCGTGCAGAAGTATAGTAAATGGATGTAAACAACAAGAAGATAAAACAATAGATGTTGATGAGCGCTTCTTGTTGTGGCGATTTAGGACTTCTAGATCTGTTGAGGATCTCTTGATTGCACTGAGCTGTAAGACTTGGAGTTATGAAGTTTCAAAGCAATCCTTTAAGTGTTCGATTGATTTTGTACAGTGCTATGTCTCAAGTGTTTAATGGCAGTATTTATAGCAGGTGCACTTCAAAAGATCCGTTGGAGAAGACGAATACTTCAACAGCTCTTTTATGAATCCATTAAATGCATGGGGCTGTCAGTCAAGGATTTTCGTCTTCACAGATATCTAGAGCAGGTAATGATTTCAGAGATCTTCAAAAAGTGGGCGATTTAGGTGTCAGATCTGAGAGTTGTTGCATGTAGGAGACGCCCGCTTTTTCCCCGCTTTCACTGTTCATGACGAAAAGTCTTCCTGTTTTTCGGAAAGTTGCTTTCGGCGGCTTGATATGTCAGGGAATGTCTTAGGTTAATTCAAACAATGATAAGGATATGTTTGAATTAACTCAATGAGTCATTGCTGGACAGGACACGTCATAAGATACTAGGTGGACACAAGACGCTTTTTTAAGCTTTGAGGTGTCCTTCCTGGGTGAAGCTTGAAGAGGTCTTCCGCTGAACCTCGTAAAGTCCTATAAAAACTATACTTGGCAAAGTTCTATACACAGTTGCCACGCTAATCGATATGCAGCCCGATTAGCCACTGAAGTATAAAACTAATGTAATGTGTTGAACAGATATAAATCTTAACAAAATAATCAACACAAATACTATTTGATATTAAACAGCTGCAATGTCCATCAATTAACATATAATTATTTATACTTATAGCTAGTACGAATCTACATGTCATTCAGTGCAGACATATAAACATCTATTATTTGTTACAACTTTACATAACAGAATTTCAGATACTATTTTTATATCTTATAGCTTCTATTCAAACATCAATTTACTCGATGCTAATTATTCCCAAAACTTAATAAGTTTGCCATAGGAATAATATCATTAAAATATTTAATTCTCTGTCGGAACTAAACTACTAAGTTGACTTAACAATTAGTCAACTCCAATTTAACTTCGTAAAGTCAATTAAAATACCACAATAATATTCGTAACACGTAGGGACTAATATATTTTTCCCACATTTTATACTTTACTGTTACACAAATTAACTATGTATAGTCAATTATAATACTATAACACTTTTGGGCCAAAACCGCTAATTATTTATTTTCTCATAAACATTAAATAACAATTTCTTATTATTACATCATAATTTCTATAAGGGTATAATTACCCCTTAAATAAATTGCAAACCGTGTAGGAGATAATTACACTACTTCATATAATTTATTTCACTTAAACTTAACTACATAGAGTCAATTATTCAACGAATCAAATCTCGGAGCGTTAATAATTACAACTCCATAACTTCCAAGTTATAATTGTCATTTGCAGTATCACCCTATATCATTCCTATATGCTATTTTACCGATTAAACAGAGTAATTATTTACTACAAACATGTATATCAATTTCAAGCTCAAAACAATTAACAAATAGTATATTTTCAACCTGTTAACTAATATAATCCTACAAAAAATATCATATGTAACACGTTTTATTGCATACACAAACAAAAGGAATAGTAACCTACCTAAACATCCTACCGATTAAAACATGTTAGTACCCTTTAATATTAGTCCACGGCACGAACCCGCATCTCGTACGAAGCAATACCGATCATTCTCGGCTCAAAGTACCCAAAGCTTAATTTTTTGCAAACTTGATCTCGATCTTGTACGGTAGTGGAGGAAAGACAGTAGGGGATTGGTTTCCTCCAGGAAATTCTATGGGTAAAATTCTGGACGGTCTCTTTTTCAAAGTTTCTAACCCCAAAAGTTCACTGTTATTTTTTTTAACCACAAAAGACCAATTTTCAAAATACTGTTCCGAAAATACCTTTGTCTCCTTCAACAGCTCCGACAACACACTTTGAATTCGAAAATCACCATTGTTGGGTATCAAAAGGTAAACGGTATGTTTGATTCATTATGTACGAAACTGCAATGGATATGTACTAGGTTAAAGAATTTTTCAGTAGGACGAATGCGGGAGAGGAAGGGGAAAAATAAGGTTTATGACGGAGGAGATGGAAGAAAAAGGTGGATGACATGGTCTGATTCATTATCATTTTGTATCGCGGTGCAAAAATGTATGAGATAATATTTTATGTATCGCAGTTTAAAAATTGATTCGTCGCGGTACATAAAAGTTGATACTTTGGTGCAACTTGGATTAGGTATATGTATCGCAGTTCAAAATTTAATTAATTGCAGTACATAAAACTTGGTACCGCGATGTAATTAGACTAGACAATTAAAATATTGAACCGTAGTGCAAAAATTAATGTAATAAAATTGATGAATCGATGTGCAGTTAGACTAGTCAATTAAGCTATTAAATTGCAGTGCAAAAATTAATGTAATAAAACTAATTATGAATCGTGGTTCAATAGTCAATGCACCGCGATTCATTTTTGTAGCATGTCTCATGCTCATTAAGTGTATCGCTATCTTTTGCGTCCAAAAGTATTTTTTTCCAATTGGAAAAAAATATATGATACTGGAACGAATTAAAATTTTGACAAGTGGACCGACCCACAATTTTTCCAAATTCTATCTCTCTTGCACGGCTCAAGGACGAAGAAAAGAACGCAACATTAATTGATGTAATATAATATGGCTAAATACTATCCCATTTGTAAAATCTCCAAGTCTCCCCCCTTATTGCCGGAGAAATTGCATCTCAATATACTTATCGAAGTTTTTAATCATTAAATTATCCTCTCTTTTTTCAATCGGAAAAGTCATTTTTGTAGACAAGATAACTATGATATCCTTAATTAACTGAAGGTGTGGTACGGAGGTCACTTACTCAGTGTATCGCGCTACATCAAATTTTGCATCGTGATATAAAATTTCAACTGATTCAATTTTTGCATCACGATACTTCATTTTAATGATATGGTCCAAATTTGCACCGCGATGGAAGAAAATTTGTACCGTCATACATAAGTTTTAATTATCTAATCAAATTTTGCTCCACGATACAAGAATTTAACTACATCAATTTTTGTACCAGGATTCATCATTTTAATTACTTAATCAAAATTTGTACCGCCATGAAACAATTTTTACACCACGATATATAAGTCTTAATTACCTAATCAAATTTTGCACCACGATAAATTAATTTTGAAACGTGATACATAAAATATTATTTATTCCAATTTTGCACTGTGATACAAAATTCATATTGCACCAGGTCATATCCTCCACATTTTTCTTCCATCTCCTCCGCAGTAAACCTTCTTTTTCCTTCTCCTTATCTGCCATCGTCCCAATTGAAAAATCTTTCAACATAGCACAAATTCATTACAAATTCATATTTCATGAATTCATTATCCAATAATAGTGATTTTCGAATCCAAAGTATTTGTCGGAGCTATTGAAAGAGACGATGACATTTTTAAAACAATATTTTGAACAAAGGCCGTTTGCAATTGAAGAAAAAAAAGCACCGAAGGGATTACAAATTTTAAAAAATGGCCAGAATTTTACTTTATTGTATCTCACACACGGTCGAAAGGAAGAAAGAACGAGTGACGGGCTGCCCTCCCTCAATTCTCGAGCAATTATCATTGGTGAGTCAACTAAGCTAGCAGGAGGTGGTTCCATGTGAAGGCCTCATTTTTTAGGTGTGACCAACGGATTGATTGGTCCTAAATTATTATTAAATTGTAATTAAACTTTCTTAAGTTTAAATAATCACCATTAATATTAATTATTTTTATTTAATAATATTATTTTCATTCCATAAAGTCAAACAAATACGAATCAATCGAGTAAAATAATAGAAATAATATTAAAATTTTATTAATAAATCTTGATATAAATATCGAAAATTTCGGAGGTTACATGTCATAATTAAGTAGGTAAAAAAGTAAATGTAAAGTTGTAAAAAAATTTTTAAAAAAATTTTTTTTTTTTGAAAAAAGACAATTATTTTGAAACAGGTAAAAAAAAAAAAAAGGAGAATTATTTAGAAACGAAGGGAGTAATTTTTTTTTTTTAAACTTATGTGCTAGCGGGACTCACCATTAAAGTAGTAAGGAGAGCAACGATAAAATAGTAAATGACTTCATAAAAAAGGAAAATTAGAAAGCGAACTCTTTTTAGAGGTTTCTTTTGTAGTGCTTAGGGGTATAAATCAGAACCATCGAACCGAACTAAATTAAACTAAACCAAATCAATCGATTTAGTTTGGTTTTAGTCAAAGATGATTTGGTTTTGGTTTCAAAAATTGAAAAACTGCTCGGTTCATGGTCTTTCATATGAAACCAAACCGAACCAAATCAACCTATATATTTTTAGTTATTTATAATATACGGAGTAATACTCCTTCCATTCCAGACAAAGAGTTTACTATTCTATTTTGAGATGTTTCACTTAAAATGTTCACTTTAAAAAATTAAGGTATAGAAGTATCATATTATTACTGATGGGCTACTAAAAAAATCATTTTCTTAAAAAAATTGACCTTCAAACGAGACTCTTTGCCCGGAATAGAAAGAGTATATATTATATAATATTTGTTAACTATTCTGAACGTTTGGATCATTTAATATGTATATATATATATACACACACACACACATTAAACCAAACATAATCTTAATTGTTGGAGGACTATTATTTTTGAAAAAAATACCAAAAAGTACTACTAAAAAAATCTCTTATCTTAAAAATCTCAAAAATAATTTTTCTATATAAAAAGTCCCAAAATTAGTCTTTTAATACCAAATAGTCCAAAACTTAACGTTTATACTAACATCGTTAGGATAAAAGTTTGGAATCTTATATTTCTTTTCAATGAAGGTAATGGTGATAAAATTGTATTCTATATAATAATAATAATAATAATAATAATAATAATAATAATAATAATAATAATAACAACAACAACAACAATAACAACAATAATAGCAGTATCAACAATACTTTTATTTATTTATTTATAATAATAATAATAATTATTATTATTATTATTATTATTATTATTATTATTATTATTATTATTATTTTGGCAATCACTACTACTACAATTTCATAAAGGTATAAAAAAATTAGTTTTTCGAATTTTTTGAATGAAAAGATTTACATTATATTTTACGAATTGAATAGTTCTTTTTTTTGTTCAGTTTGACATGATTTTAAAAAGAGAATTTTGGTATTATATTTCAATAATTGACATATATTTCTCTCGTATTTCCTAAATTATTTTCCTGCAAATTTCGTATTTTATTAATTTAAAAAATATATGTTAAATTTTCAATTTGAAAAATATCAAATTCGATTCAAAAAACAACCACAACAAATTTAGGAACATAAGGAATTTAAAATAATAATAATAATAATAATGATAATAATAATAATAATAATAATAATAATAATATAATTACACTATATTATTATTATTATTATTATTATTACCATTAACTATTGGAGTATTATTGCATAAAATACAATCTTATGACCATTACCATTATTGAAAAAATTTAAGATTTCTTCTAAAATGAAAGCTTTTGTTATAACGACGCTTATAGAAGCGTTAACTTTTTGACTATTTTGAATTAAAAGTTTAACTTTAAGACTTTTTAGATAGAAGAATTATTTTGAGAATTTTTGGATATGAGATTTTTTAGTGGGACTTTTTTGTTTTTTTTCATTGTGTGTGTTTATTTCGGATTTTGTATTATTTTATTTATGATAATTTATGTTTAGTAGGTTATTTTATAATTTTGGTCTTAATTCCAAATTAAAATCTTATTTGTATTGTTATTTTTAATGTTGGCTAAGTTGATTAAAAAAATTTATATAAACCACAAAACCAAACCAAACCGAGTAGTTTGGTTCGGCTTAAACTTTTTGGAACCAACAGGAAGTGGTTCGGTTCGTGATTTTGGACTAAACCAAACCAAACCAAATGGTTTACACCCCTAGTAACGCCCGACAGTACGTTAAATATTAATTTTGAACATTCAGATTTAAAATCACTCCGAAGAAATATAAAAAATGTAAAAGATCAAATTATATACTCCCTTCATTCTAGGCAAAGAATCCCCGTTTAAAAATCAATTTTTTTAAAGAAAATGACACTTTTAGTAAATCATTAGTAATGAAATGATACTTTTATCCCTTAATATTTGAAAATAGACTCTTTAAGTGAAACATCTCGATCCCGAAATAGAATAGTGGACTCTTTGCCCGAAACGGATGGAGTAATGTATACTCCCTCTGTTTCTCCCAAAAAGTCCCTATTTGAAAAATCTAATTATTAAGGGATACATTAATGTCATTAAAGTCAGTCATAATTACAAAAATAGTTAAACTCAAACAATATATTTACAATACAAATAAAGGGTGGAGATGAAATGTTATAAAAATTATAAGTATAATTTTTGAAAATAAACTCTTAGTTTAAAATAATATTTCAAAATAGCATAATAAACTTTTTGCCTGAAACAAACGACCTGCGTATAACCAGTTGGAAGTTATATGGAGAAAATGATTCATGATTCACACGCTTGCTTTTTAATCTGAATTAATCCTGAACACAAGGCATCATCTATACTTAAGAATCTATTCTATTGTAATGAAAAGTTCAATATAATATGATCTTATCGGCTAGATCACCTCTTTTGTTTTATGCTTTTCATTATTTCAAGGAATTTGTTATCATCATACCCCTGCATTCCTTAAATAAAAAACATCTTTTAAAAAAAGTTGCCTACTTTCTAATTTTGTTTAAAGGTATATTTTAAATCTTACCATTGATTTGATATTCACTTTGAATGATGGGCCACGCTCTCATATTGGTATATTTAAAAAATAAACATTATCCTAATATTTATAATTGGTGGTCTGATTGATTTAGTTAAAGTTTGTAGTCGATAACCGATGATATATAACTAATGACTTATGACCAAGGAGATGAAGAACGACTCCAAATCGTCTATTTCATTTTCTGTCATATTTTCTATCCCATTGAATTTCAGTCGTACATATTTTTATTTTTTTTATAGTCTCAATTATACAAGAAGACATATAAGATTGAAATTCAATGAGACTTGAAATGTGATAGAGAGTGTAATACATGATTTGAAGTCCTAACGAACTAATGCTATTGATTCAACTATTTCGGAGTACTGATGAGTTGTCTTAAATTAATGTATTAAATACTCTCTTTATTCTGGGTAAAAAGTCTACTATTTCATTTTTAAATGTTACAGTTAAAGAGTACTTTTAAAAAACATGAAAATTTTATTTTATTACTAATGAACTACTAAAAATATCAATTTTTAAAAAATTTGACTTTCAAACATGAATTTTTTACCCAGAAGGGAGGGAGTAAAAATTAACTAACAATCTTAGGACATGAAAGGAATGAAAACAACGTTAGTTTGCAAACTAGTTTTATACCCGTGCGTTAAACACACGGACATATATATTTTTCAATCAAATTGTACTCAGTTAAATTATAATCAAGCAAAATGAAGACAAAAAACAAAAGTAAAAGAAGAGATTATTTCAATGAATAGAAAAATATCACTTGATTCATTTGATTAAAAATTAATATGAAAATAAAGAAATATATGTGTCAGTTGATTAACAATAATAAAATAAATAAATTGGAATAACTGCAATTTATGAAAATTAAATAAATAATTAAAATAAAAATACAAAAAATATGTATCACATTGTATGGATTTTCAGTAGCGATACGTCGATTTGAATTCACGATGCATTAATTTAGAATCGTAATGCATCGCTATAAATTGGAAATAGACCAGTTTGAACGTGAGACATCTATTTAAAATCGTGATGCACTGCTATGGAATGAGAATGACAATTACACAATTTTGAATCATGCATGACAATGTATGAACTGATACTTATCGCAAGCGTGTCCGATTCATTAAATGTATACTCGTCCTTTCATATTAAAAATGTTTTTTTTTCGATTAAAAAAGCATAGTGGACAACGATTGAATATCTATCAAAAGAGACCGACCCAATTTTCACCATATTCTTTTCAAACCCTTAAAATATAAAAAATATAAATGGGTCTGACGTGTTCATAACCCGACACATTAATTAAATGACAAAAGTTACTCTAAACAAATTTAATTGACGATGATTGATTGACAATTGATTCAAATAATTCTATTTGTACTGCTTTAAGCCTGTTTATGGCTTATTTCAATATCAATAATCAATAACAATTAAAAAGACAAATTTAATCTCTTGACTTTGTTACTTCGCCCCACTCACGGATATTAAAACGACATCGTTTTAGAGTATATATATATATATATATATATATATATATATATATATATATATATATATACATTAAAAACTCTTGTCTTGAGTCTCGCTACCTCTTGTCATGATATTTATTCCAGCAACCTTGCCCTCTCACCGAAGAAAAAACAAATATTAACCCAACTTATGGATCCAACTTTTATTTTAGTTTTTCTTCTTCACTCCCTTTACTCATTATCCATCTCCCCATTCTCTATCATCGAAAATATAGAACTCTATAAAAATGGATCATCTAGGTAACTTTCCAAGTGAGATTACTTGAGCACTCTACAATTTGATGTAAATCTGATTACTTTTCGAATACAACGACAAATCAATTCATTCATGATTAAATGATCGGTTCAATTTTTTTTAAAGAGATGTAACTTTGTACTTCCGAAACATTTCCTCTTTGTTAGAGGAAAAATTATCTTGCAATATTGTTTGTTTCGTTTTGTTATTTACCATTATATAGTTCTTATTACTTGAAGTATTTGTTAAATTTTATTTATTTCAAATCGATATATTTTTTAGATCTGTCAGTCATTTATAATTAATCATGTGCATTCGTGTTTTAGATAAACTTTTGATGATTTTTAAATTTTCAATATGATGAAATGGACAACAAAATTTCAAATCTATATATTTTTGTTGGTCAGTCATATATTTAATAAAAATAATTAGTATTTGTAATTTTGTTAATAATATTTCTTTTAAGAATTTTGATCCGATGAAATAGACAAAAAAATATTCATATATTTCATGTAGTTATAATGAATTGTGAGTTTTTGTGATTTCATTGAAAGTATTTGTTTTAATAACTTTTAATCTGATGAAGTAGACAAAAAAATTCATAAATAAAATCATATATATGTATATATATATATATACATACATATTAGTCATTCAATTAGAATTAATTGTGAGTATCTGTGATTCCTTTCAGTGAAATTTCTTGCGCAAAGTCATCCATGATTTTTCTGAAGTTTATTTGGCAACAATGAAAAACTAACGGTTGTATGCATAAAAGGTTGTGTTTGGATAACAAAGCAATGAATGCAATAATTCTAATTCCTAGGCTCTAGTTTCAAGGAGTTATATGTATTTAAATTTGTATTATTTAATTATAGGATTCATTAAATGTTTGTTATAAATAGGGGTTACTATTTTAGGGATGCAATTTTTGACGGGAAATTACTATTTTTAGACTACCTAAGTTTTATATATATATATATATATATATATATATATTAGGGTAATCTTGGAATGCAAAGAGTCATTAACCATACACATATCCCCAAAAACCAAATCAAACTGGCTTATGGTTAATTAGTTATCTTTTCTTAATCGGTATGGGTCAAACATGACATTCTTTTCAAAACAGAAGGAATATGTTATTAGTTAATTTAGGCATTATTTGGTGTAGTGTTTTAAAAATATAACATTTTTAAAACACAGTATTTTTCTTATAAACATGTTTAAAAACTATTTCAAAACGTTGTTTTCATAAACAGAATACTTGTAAACGCAAAATATTTTTAAAAAGCTTCAAATTGGAGCGTTTTTAAACGTTGTATTGAAATACTTTTAAAAAGAAAACGCTGCGTTTTGATTAAAATGCTCCACCAAGCAAACACTTATTAGGAGTGTTCCTTAATTAACTACATCTTTACTTAATCTAATCCTAACATCGTATTCTCTATATGTTATTGCCTTAATCAAATTGCCACAATGATAAACATGCTAAAAAGGATTTATAGGATTAATGTTAAAGGAATTTGTATTTTTTTTTTATAATTATTTCTTTTTTGGACCGAACCAGATAACGATAAATATATTTATGACTTACTCTAAACAAATAAGACAAATAAAACAAATTGCTAGATTCATTAAGGGAAAATTATCTTTTTGACCATCGTATTATTGCCAACTACCTGATTTGACCAACCACATTTCATAACTCTCAAATTGACTAATGTACTATATAAGTTGATACGTTGTGGTCCATGCCGTTAAATATCTCATCCGATTTCGTAACAGAAGTGTTAATGTCGACTAACATAAGGATTTTATGTGGGGTATTTTTGTCCATTTAAATGAAAATATAAAGACAAAAAAAAGTGTCATCTTCCCCTTCTTTTTCCTTCTTCTTCTCAGACGGGTCAGCTCCTAGCCGGCGCATAGCCGGTGATGGTTCAAAGCAGACGAGACTCGGCATGGAAGCAGGAAAATGTAGTCAAACCCCACCAATCTCTTCCGTTTTCCTCCCCAACCACCACCTCCCTTCTCTTCGACCCTACATCTCTCTCTAGCTTTCATGCACTCAGACTCCTCCTCCGACGAATCTTTATCACCAACGTCATCCTTCAAGCTATGTCTTCTCTATAGCCAACGTCTCCACCCAGTTCGCCCACCATCGTAGCCCATAGATCCGACAAGATCTCCCATCTCTCTCCCAACCCCGATCTCTTCGCCCAGATCCAACTCGGTCCATCGAGCTCCCCCCTTTTCCTTCTTATGTCTCGTAGCGGCAACAAATGTAATACCCCAAATTTTCTATATTAAAATAAATTTTATTTTATTAATTTATGCCAAATATCAATAATTATTGTGAGCTTAATTATTCAATTTGGAGAGTTTATTAAAATTAGTTTAGGCCTAGTACATTGAGTTTAATTTTAGTGGGCTTGAGGTACATTACCTATAATATTTTTTTTTAGGTTGGGCTTGGCCCATCAAACTTATTATCTTTAACATAATAACAATTAATATTTGAACATATTTTTAACCTTAGCAAGATGATAATTTAATTATAAAAAAAAATAGAAGAAGGAAAAGGAAGGGGTTAGACGCAAGGAGAGACGGCTCGGGCGGAAATCGAATCGACGGAAAATGAAACGCCGAAGAACGAATCAATCGACAAAGGATCCGGCGGTCTCTCTCTTGTGACATAAAAGAAGGTGAGAGACGAAGGGAATCAGCTCTTTCCAAGCAAGACACAAAACGAGAGAGAGAGAGAGAGAGTCGGAGCTCGGGAAGGAATTCACCGACAAGACGATCAAGAGGAGGACGACGGAAGAGGAAGAAAGCTGTCGGTAGTGTGGCGGAGCTTAATCGAGGTAACATTCCTTTCGAACGCGAACACCTTACTCAGATATTTTCCTCGTTCTTGTCGAAATTTCTTTTGGGTTTGGGTTGAACAATGAAAAGGGAATTAATCAACCATAACACATTATGTATAAAAATAATAATAATAAAAATTAATGGGTTTCATTTGGTTGTCCTGTGGAGTGGTTTGAAACCAGTAGATGGGCTATGGCTTAAGTCACCACTAGAATAGAGATAGTCAGTACCTGCGATATATTCAGATTTGTGGGTTGCCGGCAGTGATATTGTTGGGGAGTAAATGAAAGGCTATAAATTGTTCCAGTGCGTGTTGTGTGTGTTTGGCAAAAGAAAACAAAGGAAAAAGAAAAGAAAAGAAACAGAGGAAGAAAAGAATGAAGCAGAGAAACAGAATGACCGAATGGAAAAAAAAAAAAAACAAGGAAGGAAGGAGACACTGTAGGAGGAATGGTATTGATGTTAGGAAATTAATATTTTTAGTAAAGTTGAAGTCAACTCTTTTGGTTTCACAAAGCATCAAACAATAAGCCATTAAACAATGAGAAATTCATGGCAGGTGGAGTAGTAACTCTTTTTGCAGATTCACCCCCCTGAACTTTGGATTATGCAAGTTACTGAATTTTTGTAAATGACAGACTAGTCCCTAGAACTTTAAACTCTTTATTTTTGTCCTTAGTGAGTTAAGAAGACTGGAAATTGTATTTAGTTATATTTTGACAAACATGTATATTGTAAATGAATATAGAAAATAAATAAATATTTTCTAAAATTTTCCAAGTAACAAAGGTTGTTAAATAGACTTTATATAATTATTAAGTACTTCTAATTTCATATTCACCCCCTTACTTTAGAGACTGTATTAATAGTCTATAATTTTAGTTTTTACCCAAATTACAAAAGTTGAGTTAGACCCTATAAATTTTAATAAATTATAAATTAGGAATTGTTATTTATGTATTATTTTTTTTAAAAGGCTATTAGAAGGTCTCTAAATTTAGGATTTTTATTTTGTATGGTTATGATTTAGATTTGGCTAAGCGCGGGTAGCGGTGCTTTGTACTCAAGTTAAATTTTCGTCGCATCGCTAAGGTAAGGGATTATACCTCTTGTAGTCCCTAAATTTTTTATCCTCCGTTAGACTTCCAATTTATTTATTGACATCGATATATTCTTTTGAAACGTACACCGACTTGGGTCGGTAATTGATTTGAATTCCGTCGATTTCACTTCTTTGAAAATCATAAATTGATTCACATTTGACTTCATTTAATTATTGAATTTCATGTTAGTTATTCTTCCTACATGAAATATATGATCGTTGCGATGCAAAATATTGTGATGCATAATTTTTGTGATGCATGACCCTTGTAGTAAAGTTTGATTATCATTTCCTTGAAATTCTACCATGATCATTTAAATGATTTTTATGACTATCGAATGCCACATAAAATGTGAGCATAATTATTGAATGATCGAATTTATCGAATACCACCTAGCTAGTGGTATATGGTTATCCGGATATACCAAATATGATCGAATTATCGATACTCTTCGGAGTAATTATTGATCTGCTTATCGATACTCTTCAGAGTAAATATTTAAAAATTATTTTATGATCATGGGATTCTGTGAGTAATTTACTGTCTCCAATCGGTATGGGACGGTTGGTGACGGTTGATCACTCGAGTCGTTTTGTTGTTAAATTTTCATTTTTGACTTCCTTTTTATTTTTGAATTGAAAATTTGATTAATTGCTTCCGCATATCGATACTTGAATTGTAAACTTTGAATGTTGAAATTTATTCCTCTTTGATTTATTCTGGTCAACTCCTCCTTAGTAACCGGAGGGGTTGTATATGATATTGCTGAGCATTGTTCGCTCACCCTTTCTTTTTCAAATTCTCCTTCTTCAGGTAATGAGTAGGAATCATGAGAAGACTTAACTCGGACAAACCATGATGACGGTTCCGAGGGATTTTGGATCTAGACATTATTTAAATAAAGGATGACTTATTAAAGAATGATTTACTTTATTTAGCATCAAGTTTGTAGTAAAGTTTATTGGGTTATTTGACTTTATTTAAAGATGATTTAAGGTTTATTTATTTTGAGTTGAGAATATTTATGACCTTAAGATGTTATTGTTAGTGACGTGGTCAAATTGTGGGACCGCGGTGTCGGTACCGAGTTTGAGGCGTTACAACAAACTCTCTCCAATCTCCTACCCTCAACAGCCACAGCGAGCTCCCATCTTCTCCCAGCCCCAATCTTCATTTAAAGATCTAGTCAGCCGGCTTCATCTTCAGTCGGCGTCTTTTATATTGCCGCCCATCTTCTGCCATCGACCCGACTCTAGTCAAGACTCAATCTCTTCCGCCATTCCCCTCTGTAAAAACTCCATCCAACCGAGCCTCCATCCCCAACCTCCATCTCCTCTATCTTCTCCATCTCTTGTTCCACCGCCATAGCGTTGGAACCCAACAGTCGACTCAATCTCCAATTGTTGATGATCTCTCTCATACTCTGGTTTGCCCTCCCTCCTGCTCCCACTTTGGAGCTCTCCTCTACAACTCTCCTCAACAATCGCTGGTCTTAATACGTTTATTTGAAACCGATATACGTCGTGGTTTGTATTGCGGATATAGAGATTGTTCACGGATTAAAAAATGTGTATGACTTAGATTAGGTCAACCACGGGTCGGCTGGAAAAGGCAACAGACAAAGAGATGAGAGATATATTGTTTTTTAATTTATATTTTTTTTCTTTATATTTTCATTTAGATGGACAAAAATAGCCCTCATAAAAATCCTCAGTTGGTCGACATTAACACTTCTGTTACGAAATTGGATGAGATGTTAACGGCATAGACCACGACGTACCAACTTATATAGTACTTTGGTCAATTTGAAAGTTATGAAATATGATTGATCAAATCGGATAGTTAGTAATAGTATGATGATCAAAAATGTAATTTTCCCATCAATTTATAAGCGCAAGAGAATGCAGCAAATCTAACAATAAAATGATACTTCATCCCTTATTTTTTTTTAAAGTCACTCAATAAAATGTCAACTTTTTAAATCTTTTTTATTTTTATAAGTTAACTTTACTATATGTTCTTACATTTAATTAATGTGCTTCATTCTTACATGTGTATAAAAAATTATACATTATATCAATATTTATAAGAATAATGCTAGGGAGACTCAATAAGTACTTAATTCTTTACATTCAATGACATGACAGCTGATGTAGCATTAGGCATTAGTGGATCCCATTTTTTACTTAGTTATAACTAAGATTAGTTTATTCTAACATAATCAGTAAATCAATACACTATTTTTTCCCCAAAAGAGCATCCCGTCAACTCGTTAATGTTGACCCGTTCATCCTTTGTCTCTCTCGTCATCTCTACAAAGAGAGCTTCTTCACTACGACCAATATGAGCATATCCCACAATAATTGCTGCCCAATAGATGCAATCCCGCCGAGGCATCTTATCAAACAAAGTCTTAGCTTGAGCAATGTCACAATTATGCGCATACCAATCATTGTATTCCAAGAACTAACATTCTTACAAGGCATTGCATCAAACAATCCATTCTCTTACATTGTGAGTACCCAGCAATAATTGCATTTCATGAAATTGAATTGCCTAAGCTACCGATGCCAGAGGGGGAGAAGGTGAAAGTCACAGGAGGGTGAGGTCAGGTTTGAACATGATGGCCAAAGAAGAGGGCATCGCGGAGACTCCGGAGACTGTTTCGCATTTGATGGGATTCTCTTTTGGGGAAAAATTAGTGTATTGATTTATTAGTTGTGTTATAATAAACTAATCTTAGTTACAATTAGGGTTAGAAATTAAGTAAAAAAATGGGATCCACTAATGCCAATTGCCACATCAACTGCTATGTTATTGAGTGTAAAAAATTGAGTATTCTGGGAGTCTCCCTAGCATTACTCTATTTATAATAAGCAAATATATTATGAGTTAGAGTTTGTGATATTATTATGAGCTCAAATATTAGAGTCGTTGGATAATTAAATTGGTAATGATTTTGAATATTCACGTCATTACTAAAAAAAACATATTTAATCTAACCGTGTAAAGATACAAGTAGATTTGATCTAATGGCTTTAATACTAAAACTGATAGTAATATCATAAGCTCTAGCTCATAATACTAATTTTTTTTTAATAATAAAGTCATTTAGTTTTTGTTAGTCTGTGTCCCAAGTCAAACATGACAATGTATTAAAAACAAAGGTTTATATATATATCATTACTCATTACTAGTCGACATAATATGGGTTGATGGTGATATTAATAAATCAGAATACCTTAACGTAATAGCTAAATCCCTAAACGTAACATTATTTAAAAGGTAAAATTACTTCACTACCTATCTTCACATTTAAACTATATTACCCCCTCCCTCCCTCTCCTCCTTCACCTAATTTTGATTACGTGTCATTGTTTATTCGGTTTCCATTGTTAAAGTATAATATCGCATGTGAATTGGATTGGTTTTGATTCGCTTTATTTTTTCTTTTTATTACAAACAAGAAATCATTGATTTGCATTTTTTTTCGATTTCAGACAAAACATCCGCAAGTGAGTATTTATTAAATGTTAAAAGGGGTACTTAGGTCATTTTATGCTTAAAGTCTTAAATGATGTTACATTTATGGATTTAAGTGTTACGTTTAAGATCTCTCTTAATAAATTTATTCAAAAGTATACACTCGTTTAAAGATAAGAAAATTATAAAAATGGACACTCATTTAGAACGGATCAAGAAGGGAGTAGAATAAATAAATAGAAATTGAGGGATAAATTTTGGAGATACCCAAAAAATTATGAGATTAGGAATTGAGTTTACTACAAGGCCAAGGCTCATAACCATCCAACTGAAAATGACATTAGCTATCGCATTTGCAAAAAAATAATAATACAGTAATAATTAATATTATAATTTATGTATTATAAAATTTAATCCAATGTTATGTCCAAGAAAAATAAAGCATTACATAAAATACCCTTTATTCTCAAAAGGTTGTCCCGTATAACTCCGCACATAAGAAAATTTACTTTATTATACTACATCCGTTTTCAAATTATCCTATTTGATACGGCCACCGTTTAAATAAAAAAATAATTGATCGTATGACTCCGTTTGTTTCACGGAAAATGATTTTCGGAAAATGTTTTCATCATTTTACAGCGTTTGGTAACCTTAGAAAAATGTAGTCAACGTAAAAACTTTTCTGAATCAATAGAAAATTAAATCTTCTTTTCCTGAAAATGACTTACGAATTCATTTTCCATAAGTCATTTTACAAATATTCGAGAACCTTTCCATTGCCTTCCACAATTACACATATTTACATACACGCACAATATTTCACTCAATAAATAAATTGTTTAGAAATATAAATAGAGTTTGTCATACTATTTATAAATTATAATTTTAATAAATACTCACTATATCCTAAAATTAGTGTCAACTATATTATTTAGGAACGTCTTAAACATTGTCCATTTTCCTTTTTTATATCAATTATCAAATTTTTTATTTGTATTTGTGTGATTGAAGAATATGGACCTTATTAATTTGACATCACTAATAATAAATTGAGAGTTACTAAAATAAAATTACTCAACACTATTTTGTACTACATCCGTTTTTAAATAATCGTCATCTTTTACCCGGCACACAGTTTTAAAAAAAGTAATTGATTGTATTACAAATATTTATGTAATGTGTGATTTTCTTAAATTCCTTTGAACATGTAATCGTAATTAAAGTGGTAGAAAAAGTAAGGATAAAGTGGTAAAAGTGTTTTCCTACAAAGAAATTTTTTGAAAGATGACAATTATTTTAGAACAAACAGAAGGACAATTATTTAGAAATGAAGGGAATATTTAATATCAACATTAATATTAGAAAATATTTTTTGTATTTATTCATGTTTTTTTGAACATTTTGCGTGTGTTTGTCCAACACCCGAAAAAGTTTTCCGACATATTTTAAAAAAAATTACCAAACACTAGAAAATAAAATCTCTTCAATTTCCAGAATCATTTTCCGGAAATCATTTTTCGTGAAACAAACAGAGCTTAAATATTTGTGAAATGTATGATGTCCCTTAATGCCGTTGAGCCTGCAGTCATAATTAATGTAGGTAGAAAATGTAAGGGTAAAGTGGTAAAAAGTGTTTTCCTAAAACTAGAAAGTTGGAAAGAGGACAATTATTTTAAAATGAACGAAAAAAAAAATGAGGACGATAATTTGAAAATAAAGAAAGTAATTATTAACATAATGTGTATTTTTCAAAAATATTCATATGAGAGTGGGTTTCATTTAATTAAAGAAGGATGAAATTAATGATATAATGGTAAATGTAACTTCATAAAAAGAAAAAAAAAATTAGAAAGTAAATAATTTTTTTAGAAGGACTGAAAAAGAAAATGTAGACTATCAATTGCTTTTAACTATTACTCCTTCAGTTTTCAAGTGATCGTCCTCTTTCATTCAACACACCGTTTAAGAAAAAATAATTGATTTTATTATAAATATCGGTCTAATGTCAGGTTTCTTTTATTGCCCTTAAACATGCGAACATAATTACTTTCTTGGATATACTATGAAATCATGCCACAAAAAATAAGGATATACTAGTAAAAGTGTTTTCATAAAAAAAAGTTTTGAAAGATAACAATTATTTTGGAACGATAAAAAGAAGAGTAAGTCTTCTGTAAAATCGTCATACGGATCTTTATTTGTAATACAGAGCTCCACTCTTTCACAGCTCAATCCACCAACACACGATGGATCGGGTAATGAGGATCCTTCTTATAAAAACTATATATAAGACTGTTTTACCTAAAAAGAAAAAAATGCCGATTATTTGAAATTGAAGGGAGTATGATTTACGAGGACCCGCACCGCCCTAATTAGTTTTTTTTAGAAAACTAGTACTCGAGCCCTTTAATTAAGTCATTAAAGTAGATAAAAATTCCCTTATCTTTAATACCTTTTCATTTTCTTCCTTTTTCTTTTTTGGTTCAGCTTTTTCTTGCATGTAAGATAAAAAAATCAAAGATAGAAATAATTTTTTTAGTCTTTGCATCATATCTTACTTTCCGGGGGTTTCCCATTTCTGGCTCTTTAATTAATTCAATCCTAACCCCTTCTAATTCTTTATACAATACTCATCCGTTAGATAAATGTTGTCTTTTTTAATCCGTCACACAGATTAATAAAAATTAATTAATTATAAATATTACTCTATGATGATATGTACTTTTCAAGGATATTCATGTAAGCGTGGAGTCATCAATTAAATTGTGAATCAAATAAACGATAAAACAGTATATGTAACTTTAAAAAGTGGACATTTTTTTTTGGAATGCCCTTAAAAAAGAATGATTATTTTCTAAGAAAACAAAGAGAATATTACCTAAATCAGATTGCATCATGATAAAAAAAAATGTTCAACATGATCCTCTCTCTTCTATCTTTATAAAAAATAAGAATTAAACATGCAATATACAAAACTTTTTCATATCCCTAATACAAAGGTCATATGAAATTTTAAACATGTTAAATAAAAAGGTCATATCAACCTAGTCTATTACACTGAGTGTGATTGAAAGCAAGAATGAAAGTGTGACATTTTAGAATGAAAAAAAAGAAGATAGATTTTCAAAAGAATATCTTGTTTGATTTGACACACTAATTAAAAAAAATAGTTGATGCATAAGATTTTAGTTACAATATCCAATGCATATTAACTAAGTGTTCAAATTATTTCATTCAATGTTAATTTTTTTTTAATGTTTGTGTACATTTTTTTTCTTACACCAGTGGTATATAAAGAATAAGTACTTTAAAATAAAAGGATACTACATTTTTTTTGATTCACTAAATCTAACCAAACCCCCCCAAAAACACACATCTTCTGAAATAAAAATAAACTCTCTTAAAAGAACTTAATTTTTAAAAATAAATTTGTTTGTTAAGGTATCCTCGAGCACAAAGACTCAAAATTAATTTTTGAGGTACGATCGAGCGCTGGAAGCAGATATCTCTTCCAACGATATGGCCTAATATAGGCTGTGATATAATTTTTTTAAAGGCCAACACTCAAGCGTCAATATGAATGTGATACTTTAAAGAAGAAATTGATGGTCGGTACATTTTTTCAAATATTTAATCGCTTCACTCCCCCTTTTTTTTCAAGCACTAAAGTCAATTTTCGAAAAAATTGTTTCTAAAATGCTCAAATTGGCTCATAGGAAAATTCTGACCAACATTTGTTGCGGCAAGGAAATAGAGATCGACTTGCGTGGTCAGGTCGCCAAGGTCAACAGGGCAGCGCCCCTTCATGGGGGGTTTGGTGGCAATACCCCCAAAAGGTAAGCATTTTTTCGATTCCTTAAGTACGATGATAGAATGGACCTGGGCTGGGTTGGATGATTTTTCAATAGGAATAATAACGGAGGAGGAGGAGGAAGAGAGGACTTACGACAGAGAAGAAGGATGAAAAGAAGGTTTACAATAGAGAAGGAGGAAGACGAAGGCAGAGGACATGAATGTCTGGCTCATTATAATTTTACAACGCGATGCATTAATGGGGGGCTTGACTTGGTGTATTGTGATGTATAAATTGGATTAGGTCAATTATCTTGACGCATCACGGTGCAAAAAAATTGGTGCAACATGATGCAAAATTAGAATAGGTAATTTAATTGATGCATAACATTGTAAAAATTGATGCAACACGATACAAAATTGGATTATGTAATTTAAATTGATGCATCGTATTGCAAAATCTGATGCAGTACGCGAGTGAGTGATCTGTAGCGCACCTTCGGTTCAGTAACGATATCGTAGTCTTTTAACCCCCCAAAAGTATCTTTTTCGATTTTAAAAAAAATGTAGATTATAATAATTATAAACTTTGAAAAAAGGATCAACCCGAATTTACCCTTACTCTAATAGCTGCACTAAAGTAGATATATTCCCTCATCTTTCCCTTTGGTTTTCTTTTTGGCAAAACACATAAATGGGCCACCCAGCTTTCCCACTTTTTGCAATTCGGCCACCGAAAGTTTGAAATATCTATTTTGGCCACCAAACTTTTGTTCTGTTGCAAGCGAGCCCATTTTCTAATGCCCGTTAGAAAATAGCGTTAACTTTATGTGATTTCCCTATTTTGCCCTTGTTATTGTACAACCCACCTAATAGTGTTAACTTTATGTGATTTCCCTATCTTGAGCACTGACTCAATCATCTTTATCACCACCACCGTCGTTAACATCACTACATTTATCCCCACCAAACAATCTCCTAATACTCCCCAAAACGACATTGTTTACCAAATAATGAATAAAACCAAAGCATCCGTCTGTCAACTTCCAGTCATTCCCCTCTTACGCCTGTCCTGGCAAAAGGTATGCCCAAACCACAAATTCTGTTTCCATCTCCGATGTGTGTGTCAATCTGAATCTCTAGCGGCAGCGATAGTGACTGAAAGCGATGGGGGAGGGAGAGAGAAGATGGAGAGTCCCATATCTCGAAATCGGTGAGTCCTAGGCTGCTTCCACTTCGGTGCAGACTCTATTTCCATCTCCTCTTTGTGTGTCTCTGTGTGTGTGTCAATCTGAGGCTCCGATGAAGGCGGTAGTGACTGATAGTGATTGGGGGGTGGGAGAAGATAAAATGTCCTAGATTTGGAAATCGGTGAGTCCTAGGTTTCTTCCACTTCGGTGTCGTCGACATCTATAGAGCCCCCAACATCATCGTCCTCGTGTATTTTCTAACTAAGTTGTTGTTTGGATCTCTGTCGCTTGTAGGTTTTGCCACCGAAACCTTCATTTATATTCCTGAAATCAACCGTACACGCCATGGATTAGCCGATTAGGAGGGTTTCCTCTTTGGTGTTCTGCAAAAAAAAAAATTAGGGTTCAATATTAGGAGAAGAGATCATATATGTTGACCAATCAATGGTCCAGATCCTCTGTAGTTGGGATGTGCCGTTTTTTTCTCCCTTTGCATTTGAGAGAAGAGATGTGGATCTGGGTTGCTAGGTTTTCTTCCCATAAGATGAAGATCAACAATAAATATTGTTGACCCATATATGTAACCCCTAAAATTCTATGATTCTGAGTTGGACTCCTTTTCTGGGGTAAAAAGGAATTTCATTTAAAGTTAATGTTCTGGGCTAACAGGCGTTAGAAAATAGGCTCGCTTGCAACATAACAAAAGTTGGGTGGCCAAAATAGATATTTTAAACTTTCGGTGGCCGAATTGCAAAAAATGAGAAAGTTGGGTGGCCCAATTATGTGTGTTGCCTTTCTTTTTCTATTTGGGATCAGCCCACCTCTTTTGTCAAAGGGTCTACTCAAAACAGAGTATTAGAAAATTGGGTGAAATTTGGCCGTTCCATTTTGAAAACGTTTTAACTGCTCCAATTCATTATGTTTTTTTTTATTGAAAAAGATACTTTTTGTGCGAGAGGAGGATTATACCCTTAAATAACCGAACATGTGCGGTAACTAACTGCATTCTGCATCACTTTTGCATGATATTTTTTGATGCATGTATGTGCATCACAATCCATATTTGTGCATATCGATTTATGATTTTGAATCACAATGCATGATTCAAAATCGTGTAATTATCATTTCTATTTCATAACTATACATTGAGATTTCAAATCGATGCATCGCGATTTAAACTGATTTCATATCCATATCTTTCGCCTTTTTCTTCCTCCTCTGTAATAAGCCTTCTTTTTCCGCCTTTGCCTTCTTCCCTTCTAAAAATTCGTTTCGTTGCCACAATAATTGGGATTTCCAATTTCATAACTAACAAGACATTTCTAGAACAATTTTATAAAAGTGTCTTTTAGCGGTTAAAAAAAACATGTAGTATTTAAACAGTTGAAAATTTCCAAAGCTGAATTGACTAGCAATTATTCAAAGAAAATTCAAGTTAAAGCTCTTATATTTTACTCCCTCCGTTCATAAATTCTCATGTTTGACATGATATAAGGACCGATGAAAACATGGGAGAATTTCGAGCTGATCCATTCTAGGCAATTTTTAATTGCTTTACACCCCTATACTCTTTCGTAACCAAAAAACGACACATCATATCATGGATTGTGATGCACAAAATAAGGTTCTTTTATGCATCACAATGTACAATTAATTGAAGCATCACGATGTATGGAGTGCCTTCTTCCGGTTACTAAATAAAACGGTTGAAAACTTTATAAAGTGTACCGGTTTGTATTTTTTTTCCAAAAAACAATTGATATGATTATTAATATTTGTATAAGGTAAAAATTTAGGAAAAACAGTCTTATGTGTTTTTTGTGTAAGACGGATCACATCGACCCCACTCACTATGAGTTAAAGAGTTAAGTTATGAGAGAGTGGATTCTGTCTTACGATTTAAAATCCATTCGTAAGACGGTTTTACAGGATACTTACTCTTTGCATAATATGGAGTTTGCTCAAAAATTCTTGTGCATGTGGAATATAATTAAAGTTGGAAGAAAAAAGCTTGAAACCCATGTTCGATTTGTCTTACTACCTCCGATTTAAAATAAGTACTCCCTCCGTTTTCAAACAATCGTCTTCTTGACTCTGCACACAGTTTTAAAAAAAATTGTATTCTAAATGTTGGGTGTAATGTGTGGTTTTTTTTTTAATACCCTTAAACATGTAGACATAACTTAAGTGATATAAAAAGTAAGTATAGTAAAGTGGTAAAAAAAATTCTTAAAAATGAAAATTTTGAAAAAAAAACAATTATTTTGGAACCAAACAAAAAAGAAATAAGGACAATTATTTGAAAACAACAATACATAGATATTAATAATTACTCCCTCCGTTCAGCCAAAGAGTTCACGATATTGTTTTGTGATGTTTTCACTTTAAGAGTTCACTTTCAAAAAGTTTTATGGGTTAATATCAATTTTGGTACCCTAAGTTTACCTCTTTTTCACTTTTGGTACCCATTGTACACAAAGTATCAAATATCATCCTAAACGATTGCCAGTTCCATCAATTGTGATACTTTCCGTTGCCAATCTGTCAAACCCAAACGGAAGACTTGGTGTTCTAGGTTGGAAAGGCAGGGAAACCTGGCTACGTCACTTGGTCTTGGTAGAAAAGAGAAAGAATCAACCACCAGCCCTCATTTCTTCCCCAATTTCTCCCACCATTTAAACCTCCCGCCATTTCAACCTCATTTCTCCTGGATTTCTGGTCGAAAGTGAAGGAAATGCAGAGATTTCGTCCTTCTTTGTAATCGTATCACTCACTCTATCATAGCTTTCTTGAGCAATTGACGGGAATGGGACTTCATTTCTTCCCCAATTTCTCTTCATTCCAGTCCTAATATTTATGGGTGCCCAATTTCTTCAAATCTTAGCCTTTACCAGGTAATTCCCTCCTCCAAATTCTTAATTCATTTTCTCTCCCATTGTATTCCCTTTTCTCAATTCGTCTTCCCCAATTTCTTCCTCAGTTTCCCTTATCGAGCTCATTCTTCCCTTTTCTTAATTCGAGTTCATTCTGTCCCCATCTACCTTCATCTGTTTTCTTAAGCTATTGACTTTGAAAATGAACAAATCCACACCAACCTCTTCAAATAGTAATTGGAGCTCAAGTAATATGGAAGACATGTACTGTAAATGTGGAATACAGATTGGATTGAAGACTTCTTGGACTAGAAATAATCCAGGAAGAAGATATTGGGCATGCCCAAAATATGAGGTAATTTTAATTTTTATTGCATTTGCCTCCTGTTTTGTTTGATATGGTAGATATACATGACTTTCTTTTTTTTTTTTAAATACAACAACATGGATATTGTGGATTTTTTAAATGGTTGGATGATGAATGTAGCATAAGGTCCAAACAAATTATTTCGGGATTGTTAGCCAAGTGGAACAGATTTGAAGTTGAAGTAGAGAGATTGAAGATGAAAGAGGTTGAAATGTAAGCTGAATTGATGATGGCAAATACCATGGTTGAGGCCATGAAGACTGAAGTCATCAATTAAAAATAAAACTCAGATGTGTGTTTATTGTAATGGCAATTATAATTGGTTTTTGTATAACTATGATGTTTGATTTGTAATTATAAATATGTAAAAACCTTACAATCTTCTAAATACATTATGTTTTTTGTTAACCTATTGATTACAATGGAAGTTGTATTGGCAATTCTATTTGGCAAGTTTGAAGAGTTTGGAAAAGTTTGTAACCAGCACAACAACTAACAACATTATGAACCAACTGTCCTACCTAACACTACTGGGAATTATGAACCAGCATTGACACAATCAAAACAAAAGTGTTGACATTAGCAAAGTTTAATTTTGTACTGAAATTCCAAGTACCAAATCCATACAACAACTGGACATAACAGAATACTGAAGTACTTTTAAATTAGCTGTAAATTAGAGTACTGAAGTACTGTAAATTAGCTGCAAAACTGGACATACATAACCAAACATAACATGTATAACTGGACATAACATAACACAAACAATTTCATTAACATAACACAAATCCATACAAGAACATGGTTTGATAAGTCAAATCCAAGTACCAAATTCCTACTCAAAGTTTGATAATTGCCAGCTACCAAATACCAAATTCCAAATCCATACAGAGTTTGATAACATCAAATTGTTTAACAACAACAAAGTTTAACACATATTCAGTCTTCATGTCCTCCAAATCCACCTCCAATTTCATGTCTCATTCCCTTCAATGGTTATATCTTGTCATTTCCACTTGGATTATCATTCCCTTTTGTATTTGTTGAAGTTCCACCTCCAATTGCATGTCTCAAATTGGCCATTGTAATGTAATTCACTCCTCCCCTCACAATAGAGTGATCGATTGTTGATGTTTGATTCACCTTAAAAATAAAAGGCAAAGTCATAAATTTTCAATAAAAAAAAGAATATAAAATGGTGAAATTATATTTCTTACATTTACAGAAGCAATCCTATTTGTATTGCCCCTTATGTTCACCCCATTGCTTGAACCTCTCTTTCTTTTAACTTTGAAGATGATTAGAAAGCCAGTATTTAATTTCACAAAAAGTCAGTATAATACATATCAACAAAAAGTCAGTATTCAATTTCACAAACTTACAGGTAATTTTGAAGGATTTGATGACTGAGGTTGGCTGTTAGATTGACTGCTTTCAGTTGTGACAGGTTCTGTAGTGGGTTGTGATACAAGTTCAGGTCCAGTTAAGGGGATCTCATCAACAAGTTGTGGCCAGTGCAATATTGGAATTCCTTTTGTTATAAGTTCTTGAATTATGTCCAACTACTCCACACTTTCCACACTTCAAAGATTTTTGACATCTCTTCAATTTGTGTTGATTCTTTGGAAGATGCGGTGGCTCATCGAGGTTGTCTTCTTCTCGGGTCTCTTTGGTCTAGGTTTGTTTTCATATTTTGGGGGGCAAAGAGGTGGTAACTAACACTTGGGCCTGGCTTCGAGATCGATAATACCCATTATGGCATGCTCATATGCCCATGTATGTCCCAACAGTGTAGTAATCATTGACATAAGACTCGGGATTTTCCTTCCTACACCAAATGGCCAAGCAAGCATGTTTACAAGGAATGCTGTCAACTCCCATCTTTTACAAGTGCATAAGCTGAGCAAGATCCACACTATCTTTGGTCAAATGGGCCACGATCTCAAAATGCCAATCATCTGCCTTGATAGGTATGCCCTCGGCACCCTCCTTGGAATTCTTACGAACAAGACTTCTTATCTGGGACATAGTGCTGGAATCCCAATTCTTTGCTTTATCTTTATTAACTTGTAACCTACTCATCACCAAATGTCTTATTGTCTCAAGCATAGTTATAATTGGCTTGTCTCTTGCATCAAGAATAAAAGCATTGAAGCTTTCACACATATTATTAAGCAGGATATCACACTTAGGTTGAGTGCCAAAATGTGACCTAGACCATTGACTTGCGAGCTTATTGATTGCCACTCATAAGCGTCCCCATCCAACTCTTTCAATTCTTCCATTCTTGCCTTAAACACTTCACCTAAGTTGCCTTTGTTGCCCATAAAGAGATTTTTGTTGGCACAGTGAACCCGTCCTTTTCATGTTTGTGTGTAAATGTCTAACACGAGAACCTATTTTCGGCATTTGGAAGCAGATCTTCAAATGCGGGTATGAGCCCCTTACATTTATCACTCATGAATGTCCATTCATATTGATCTTCAAAGCCTATGTCACTCTCTAACAATGATAAGAACCAAGTCAAGTCCTTTGTTTCATTTTCAACTACTTGCATAAGCTATGGGAAACATTTGATTATTTGGATCAACCCAATCTTTATCACAACTGTCCACCGCGAGGGCCTTTCAAAAAACACCCATCCACCCTATAATCTTCCTAAGAACTAAAACCCTTTTTTACAAGCATCAAAACAAATGTAAAAGCCTTTGAAATGTAGGCTTACCAGCTTCAA
>CM028379.1:32983536-33052170 GCA_013146195.2 Codonopsis lanceolata
ATTTTGAGCCAATGTCGGTTGAGCGAACAATTGAATTAATCCGTTTGGTGACAATGAACCACCAAGAGACTAGGCTTGCGGTTTGAGTCGAGCCAAAGACATTAAACAAAGGCGCTAAGTGGGAGGCAACCCACTAATTTGAAAGTTATTTGTTAACTAGTTAATTTAGATATGTTTTCTCCGTTAAATTCTATTCTTGGACATTTAATTTTAATTAAATATGCCAAAAATTAAGTTTGGGGAGAAAAACATCTTAATTGTATTTATATGTTGCTAATAATTTTAGTTTAGAATTTTGTTTAGATTTTTCATACGAGAGTAACAAGGACATAACGGAAGTTAACGAGAAGGGGCTAAGCTGCAAGCTGTTGAAAACTGGAAAAAAAAAAACAGAGGAATGAAGTCTCTGTCCACCTTGCGGACCTTAGTGTAGACCTGCGGCCGCAGGTCCCGATAAAATAATCTCGGGCCGTGAGGTGTCGAGACATGGGGAATGAATGAAGGAATCCCAACCGCTTTGGTGACTACCTTGCGGACGGGTGTGGCGGTTCTGCGGCATAGTCCCTTTATTTTAAAGCCACCGGTTTCTTCTTCAAAATCACAGAAACTCTCTCTCTCACGATTCAGCGGCCCAGTCAATTATTTTTCCAAAACTTCGGCGAATCTTCCAAGTATTTGGCACAAACTTCAAGATTTCTCTTCTCCCTCCTCAAAACCCTTCATCTCCCTCATTCATCACCCATTTCACACAAAATTGAAGATTTTGAAGAGCGAAGAGAACCACCATTAGCTATTGAAGATCGAGCTCACTCGGGCTGTTCACTCAAATCAAGGCGCAAACTAGTACTCCTAACCCTCTCTTTAATTTTGCACGTAAAATATTTGCATGCTAGGGTGCTAGTATAATTTTAACGTAGATATATTTTTGCATGCTTTAGATTAAATTTTAGTTTTAAAATTTTAAAACACATTTTTAATTGTTAAATTTTTAGTTTTTATAATTTTATCAAACAAAATGTTTAAGCGTAGAAATCTGGGTTCTTCATCCTCCGGCCCAGTTCGGAGGAAGAACAAAATTTTGACATCACTGGCTTAGGTATCCTCACGAAGCATCGAGAAAAGAATACACCAACAAACTCTCAAGTCCTTGGTGCAGAAAGGGGATTGGTGAAGATTTTGGTCTTCGTCTGGATTCGATGGCTCGTAGGTGGGGGCTTACATTAGATTCTCAGGGGACGCCATAGTCCCTATTGTCCGAGAATTCTACGCCAATGCTTACGTTGGCATGGATAAAGCGGTGTGCTAGACACCATTAGTGTTAGGGAATATAGTTGTTAATTTTTTAAATGCATAAGCATTAACATGTCTTCGGCACCTCCAACTTTGCGGTTGGTGCCGATGATTTTAACACACACCTCGACCAGTATCCCAATCGAGGGTGGTGAATGTTGTCATTGCTCTCCACCGGTGTGGAGTGGTCCTATAACCGTAACCCACCTATGGACCTCGCACCATGAGAGAGTCCTTCCTTCAAGATACGAGCCAGGCCCGTGTATAAATTTGTTTGTGGCGTGTCTCATGCCCTCAGTCACGCAAAACACGGTGAATTGGAAGAGGAGGGCATTCGACCTACACCATTATGACCAATGGGTCTATTGATGTTGGCCGATTGATCAACGGCCAAATCAAGACCCTAATTAGAGGTAGGGCGAATGCGGGGTTCGCGTTCCGCATTTGATCAGCGACTTGTGTAGGGGGCAAGCGTGAGAATGCCCAAACACGAGAAATTTGAGGAAAGAGGTCAGTGGTCATTACTAGGGCCATTTTGTTTGAGCATCACCGGTAAGTGAGTGAGGGTTCCTCAAGAGGAGGAACCCGAAGAGAGAAAACGAGGATCCACTCGTTGGGATCTCAACAGCAGGTTGGAGGAAGCCTATCCTCAAAGCGATATGGTGAGTCGGCGGTTGGCTCGGAATGCGTTGAGCAAATGAAATTTTCGGTTGGGCCAACGATGTTGGACGAATTTGTCAACTATTATGGGCTGCCACCGAGCACGATCCCAGTTTCGTCCTCATTCGTTATCTCCGCCCGACTCACCTTGAGTCGAGGCCCAAGCCTTCGTTCTCGTTGTTAGGTGGACCCGCCCACGTCCTTTTGATATTTGTCCTACCCCATCAATCCTCTCATATGTTCCTCTATTTTGAGGACAAAATAGAACTTAAGTTTGGGGGGGGGGGATTGAAAATTTTAGGTCTTAGCGAGGTCCCACCCTAACGAAGAATGGAGTTGGGCAAGTATGTCGTTAGGGTGAAAGAGTTTTGCTTTATTTGATGACCATTTAACTCTTCACCCTATTTATCCTGTTTTTATTTTTTCTGATTTTCGGAGGTGTTGCCTTGACCAGGATACACTCACATTAGATACTCGTGGGTTCCTCTTATGGGGACCCATCATCAATTGTGTCATTGTCATCACCTCCAATTTTCGCAATTTCTTAAAAAATATATATAAAAAAATATTTAAATTCAAAATATTCATCCTCGAGTTTAGGTGTGGTAATGCTAGTCGTAGTCCATGAGGAGATTAGTGCAATGAACCGCATAGTTAGTCCGTAGATCCCCTGGAATTTACTTAATTTTGCGAAACTTTTACTTTTCTCCAAATTCTTCATGCACTCACACCAGTCATAACTTTGGATTGATTAGAATAGTTTTATAAAGTTTATAACACCGATTCATCTTCAACAAGATATGCACAAGAATATGATGCATAGCCATTCGAACATGATTGTTGCATTAAATTGTAACTTAGGGTCAATTGCATGTTAGTTAGATCCCTTGGATTTTTCTCATTTATATATCTCAAGCACACTTTCGAACCGTGTCTGCATGTTAGTCTCAATTGTCCCTACCATCTGTCTTAGCGAATGCTTATGTGAAATCCAGTGATGCTAAACATTCAACCCCAATTCCCATAGTTGATATGATATTTTGTGTTGTTGTACTTGCTTTAAATATTATGTGAGCATTTGGCATTAAGAAATGATTTAGGCCATCTTTGGATCGTTAGAGCCTAAATATTCCCTGACCTATACTAAATATATCCCTAGTGTCCCCTTTGAGCCTAATGAAAAAGAATGGAGTGTGCTAAGCACACTATTTAAACCCCCATTCGACATCGTTTCTTTACCCACATTAACTTAACCCTAAAAGCCTATACACTTTTAGCCTACCCTTTGAGAGAGTAGGATTGGGTGGGAAATTGATTCTAGGAGGACCACTTCTTTTCAGTTAGGCTATTTTTCAGAAGAATTCTTCTTTCCGTCGTCGAAAAAAAAAAAAAAAAAACATGTGTCGACGAAAAATGAAACGGAAGAAGAAAACAAAAGATTCAAATGAAAGCATAGCTTTCAAGAGAAAATATGTTAGAAAAATTCTGCTGATAAGAATGATGTGATATTTTTAGAAGATGTATTGCCCAAAACAAGTTTGGGGGGGATAAAGAAGAAAAGTGAAAAGTAACACAAAGTACCCCTCCACTTGTGGTCTTTGCAGGTCCTAGCCTAAATAGGGAAAACTTCCTTTTGCTTGGAAGTATGAGGGATAAAGGGTAGTCTTACTCTCTCACTTTGAATTCCAATACCTTTCCATCAAATCCCCCAACACCTTGGCCTTACATTACAAGCTTAAAAAGTCCTAATGATCTTCTTGCCAATGCTTATGTTATGTTTATTGTCAAGTGAGTAACATAAAATTGATCACACACTCCATATTCATTATTATTCACCCTAAAGCTCACTGTGTTAGCATAATCTTAGCTATTACAAGTCATTGGGATAAGAGAGCATTGTATACATACATAGAAGTGCATGGGATGGATGTGTAAATCTTTTGAATCCTTGGGACCTTTCTGTCTGTAACTGACCAGGTTTGAATGGTAGATCGCATACTTCTTAATGCATGATTTTCTATTAAACTGTAATTTTCATATGAATGTGGTGTTTAGCTCAATAAAACTGTTTTAGTCAAGATATTCTTTAAGACTGGTGATCACACACACACGGAGAAATTAAAAGTAGTAGCAGTATTAAGAAAAGACTAGTTGGTTCTATATGACTAAGCCTGCATATATGTGGTGAGCACCAAACTGAGATTACATGCATGCCATACGCTTGTAACTTGAGGATGAAACCAAAAAGATTTTATGTTGTATTTTAGTTTTATATTTATATGTTGTTTTTGTATTTATCTGCATAGTCGAGTCACTCGAAAGAGTCTCCTTAAGTTTGTGGGTTTATAGAGGAGTGTAAATAGTGTCACCCTCACAAAAAGATTTTAATTTTTGTTATTTAGATGTTTTTGTATTTATAAGTTTATTTGTTTACTCGTGGACGAGCAAAGTTCAAGTTTGGGGGTATTTGATCGATGTATTTTATACGTCGATTTTATATGCTTCTGTGACTTGAATTAGGCTATTTCATGAGTCTTTTGAGTACTAATATATGTTTTTGGTGAGTTTTGTAAGTTTCAGGATTGTTCGTGAAAATACGCGAAACTCCAGGGTTGTAAGTGCAAATTACAAAGAAAGAAAAATTGAAGAAAATAAAGTCTCGTCAATTCGGACACCTTGCGGACGCAAGGTGCCTCGCACTGCGACCGCAAGGTAGGCGATCTGTCCCTCGCCGCAATCGAAGAGCCAAGAAGCACACATCTTTGGAGACCTTGCGGACGCAAGGTATCCAAAGACCTGCGACCGCATAAGGTAGGCGAATGCGCGAAATTCGGGTTTTCACACAGTCATTCGATTCAATCACAACTCCCAAGTATATATAGAAGTCAGATGCCGAGCCTAAGCATAAGGAGGACGGCTGGAAGCTCTCTCTACATAGATTTTAGGTAGTTTTAGATTGTATAACATAATTAGGTTTTGTAATTTCAAGTATTGAAGATCAAATCATGTCTTCCATCATCTTCATGTGTTGTTCATCGTCTATGATGAACTAAATCATCCCTAATCTAGGAGGTGGGAGGTAACTTGTATCGAATTTATGTTTTGATTCTCATATTTATGTCTATTCAATGCTTGTTGATTGTGTTGTTTATCAATCCCTTTATTATTTCGCTTTGAACAAATGAATGTAATCGCAAATAATATAGGCTTAGAGGTGCGGATACCTGCATGGCCAAAATGCATATTTGTACAATTGGCTCACCAACACAATAAATTGGACCCATCGAAGCACGAGAGTGATAAGTTAGGACCAGGTTCTTACATGATCTAGGTGACAGATAGATCATAAATCTAGGTGACAGCTAGATTACAGTTCCTGTGCTTAGGATATGGAATGGATGAATTTTGCAGGGAGGGAGACTGAACCAATTGTTCAACAGACCATATCTATTTTTAGTGAACGAACCCAAGACATTGAATGACATTATTATGAATTGAACATAAAGGAGATATAAGTGAAACCCAGAATCCTAGATTTCCACTCACCATAAGATCTTCATATCTGTTATTACTGTCTAATTAGTTAACATCTATAACTAGTAAATTAGAGTAGAATTAAACAATAAAACCCCCCTTAGGTTAATAATTTGCTATCTATAACCACACTGTTCGTGATCACTTGTCTCTGTGGGTTCGACCCTTGCTTCCGAGTCTATTCTATAATAGTCTTGTCCACTTGCAAGGAAATAGATAAAATAAAACATCGATCACCAGGCCACCCTTTCTGGTTTTCAACCTAGCAAGCCTTTACCTCATAGGGAGCCGATATTTCAATACATGTGAAGATAAACTGTTTATTCTTAAATGATCATGGCTTTGCAGCTTCTTCGTTTCTTCAAGTGAGATGGAAAGGACAGTTGTTTCCAGGAAATAATGAGAGCCTTCATATATATATAAATGAGGTGGGTGGGAGAAACCCAGGATGACTTGATCAACCTATATTCTGTAGGACGGGAACGTTCCTGAAGAAATTAACTTGGGAAAGCTCTAGAAAGACTCGACTTGGAGAGACTTCTGAGAGAAAGAAATGAGTATGCTAAAAAAAGATGAATCTAATGGACAAAAATAGATTCATGACCTAGAGTTTATCGTCGAGTATCACAAGATTTGTGGACCCTACTTAATGTTTATATTTTTATATTTTTATGTGTTTTTAGCAAAAAGTTTTGTCCTGGATCCAGATCACGTTATAACCAATTGAACTAAAGCTATAGGTGGCAACTGGGTTAGAGTATAGTGTTTGGGATGGCTTTTGGCTTTTGGCTTTGGATGAGAGATTTTTCAAGAGAAGCTTCAATTGGTTAGAGAGAGACTTTAAAGGATTGTTCTAGAGGGGTGCCTTTTTCTTCTTTCTATCCTTTCTTTGGCATATGATGTATTTGAAGTTTCAACCTAGTGTATAGTGTTTGGGATGGCATAGGCTGTATTTGAAATACTGCTTCTTGGAGGGCTGTTGTTTGGCATTTAGACAACGTGCGGAGTTGTAGTCGGTGGATTATTGGCCGGCGAATTATTTCCTTTTGGGATGATAATTGGTATGGACATCGTTTGCAGGGCCCTCTTCCTATAGATAAAAATTTATCCTTTAGAGATGCCCTTCCTGTTTTGGACCAATTTTCTGCCTACATTGATTCGGCACTTCAAGATTTTATCTCCCGTGTCCGATGCTGTGATGACGTGAATGACAAGCTTATATGTACTCTCTCTACTTCGGGCGTCTTCCAAACTTCGGCTTTTTGGAACCATTTCCGTCCTCGCAATCCTTCGGTTTGGTGGGCTTAAAAAATTTGGCAGCCTTGGATTCCCTTTAAAGTTAGTGGTTTCATTTGGAGACTTCTTCACAATGCTCTCCCCGTGGACCTCCGGCTGCACTCCAAAAGGGTTCAGATTGTTTCCAGATGTGTTTGTTGCTCTAATCGACCTAGCAGGGAATCTTTGGATCATCTTTTTCTCTTCTCAGAGACTGTTGTTACAATCTGGAACACATTCTCCCTTATGTTTAATAGAGTTAGTTCATATTCTTGAATCTCTCATCTTCTTGGAACTTGGTTTAAAGGGTCGGTTCGTAGTCAAGTTGGAGCGTGTAATCTTGTTGTTTTTATGTCCACTTGTTGGGAGTTATGGAAGGCTCGATGCACAGCGACTTTCGATGGGGTGCCTATGTTTTCTGATAAGATTTTTCAACGGGTAGTCTGGCATCTTAGGGATATGTTTCTTCTTTTTACCCCAAAATCAAGTAGTGGTTTAAGAGCTCAGTTTGCCATGCAATCCATTCACATTGATATTCGGACTCCTCCTTTATGCAAGGGCCGATGGCTTCGTTGGATTCCTCCTGATATTGGTCGTTTTAAACTTAATACGGATGGTTCGTCTAAAAATGGTTTATGTACTGGTGGTGGCATTATTCGTGATTCAAATGGGGTTCTTTTGTATGCTTTTTCTAAGCATTTTGGCACTGGTTTTAACGTTAAGGCTGATATTTTGGCTTTGCACACCGGCTTGGTTTTTTGTCACCAGTTTGGGTTGACAATAGTTGACGTTGAATCTGATTCTAAGGTTGCGGTTGATGTTATTATGCATGGTCATATGGACCCGTGGGAGCATGTTTATGATCTTCGGGCGTGTCGCTCTTTGCTTGCTGGTAATTTGTCTCATGTCTTAGGAAAATACGTGAGGCTCATGTTCATCAGTCTGACAAGTCCTACTACACTTTTGCCACTCTTCCGAAGGAAGTGAAGCATGCGATGCACATGGATCTTTATGGTTTTTATAATTTTCGTGGCAATGTTTAGTATTTTGTTTTATGCTTTGTATTTCCTTTTCGAGGTCAGGCTCCTCCGTCCTCCCAGTTATAAGGGCAAGGCTGGTTGTCTCCCTCAAGTTTGTATTATTTTCTTTTAATTTAATAAATTCTCATAGGGTGCCGTCCCTGCTTCCATAAAAAATAATAAAAATTTGAACCTAGCACTTCGTCTTTCTTCTTTCCCCGCCTTTTTTTCTTTTTCTCTTTATTTTTCCTTTATTTTTCTTTTCTTTCTTTGACATAGGCTGTATTTGAATTTTCAACCTAGCTCTTCCTATTTCTTCTTTCCCTTTTTTTTTCTTTTTCACTTTTTTCCCTTTCTTTTTTCTTTTTTTTTTCATTTTCACTTTTGACCTCTCGGGGCATCATAACAGAGCAGTTTGAAGGAACATCCTTCCTCCTTTTAGGTTAAAGGGATGGTCACTCTTGGTGGATATACATAAGGATGAACAACCTCAGTTTTATGTAAAACAACCCCGGTTTTGGGTGAAGCAGCCCCGGTTTTGGGTAGTTGGATCCTAGAGATGGTCATTTGGTTGGTGATATTGGAAGGTTTTAGTTTTGGCCAAGGTTAGATTTTGGTGCATGGTGGGAAGCCCCCAGTGTGCTATTTAATAACTCGGTTGCAATGAGTTGAAGATGACCTTTCACCAAGACAGAAGGTTGCTTTATCGAACTTATATTTTTAATGGTTTGCAGGTCCATATCCTCGAAATGACTCATCATAAACTCGCGAAGTTTTATCATGTTTTTACATGAGTCGACTCGTCATTTTTTTAACAATTAATGAATACTTCGGCGATAGGTGGTTCTTAAAGATTAAAAAAAAAGACTCAATAAGCTAATAGAAGAGGCGAAGATTTATTTGACTCGAATATATATAATGACTTTTGGAACTCGCAATTTATGGACTTGGTTGGACTTTTGAAAGAATAGAGACAAAAAAGATTAGCGAGCGTACTCTATGAGGATGGGTTGTAGACACAGAATGGGTAATAAGGACACCTATGGGGTTTGAAATCCCCTAGTCTTGATTTGCTGCTTACGATTTTTGCGTTGCCTTATTCTTCAAAAGGGTGTAGGCCAATTGATTTGTAGAGACGTGAAGGAGTAAGCTGACTAATACAACTTTTTAGACATCCTACGCTTTTTGGATTTCCCAGCTCCCTAATCGGTCTTTTTTTTATATAAATTTTTTTTTAGAAGTGGTAAACCTCGACATCTTAAAGTAGGATTTACTGACATTGTATTTGAAATCGAGAGCGAACGATGCACTACTTGACTAATTTTAAGAGGGATGACAATTTAGGATAATAGTGAGGGGATTTCGTCCTATCTTTACATGTTTTAATTTTTTAAAGCCAACAGCCAACATACATAAAAACACCCTATTTTTTTTGTCGGACAAGCGTAGCTTGTTTTGTCGATTTGGGTTAAATCCTGGAATAGTGGATTCCTTCTCCAAAGTATAGGACCTTTGTTTTTCTCTTGTATTTCGACCTCCCAAGATTGGACAGATTTCGGAAGGCCTATACTTTTTCGGGGATCCACCATTCAAACGAATCTAGGGGATACCTTCAAAGTTTTTAATCAATTTTAGTGCATTTTTTTTTTTTTGCATGAGATTGGTCACTAACTTCGAGGTATATGGATCGACCGGTCAATGAAGTGTCTTAAAAAAGATAAACATGATATTAACGTGGTTGATGCAGGGTTAGGATAGCTTACACCCAGTTTGCCCCTCATTAAGAGGTACAATGTGTGATAATTTTGGCCTAAGTTTCCGAGTTCTTTTTCAAAAACAAGGATACCCGGGCGTGTTTATCAGGGTTAAAGGGTAACAATTCGGAATATCTCAACATGAGTGCAAGTGTGTGAGCCATCTATTTTATTTTATTTTATTTTAAAAAAGAGAATTTTGCAGTAATATAAAGTAGTAAAACAAGTAAACACATTTTCCCTTTTTTTTTTGCACAGTATATCAAAGCATTTAACTAGACCCGAAGGCTGCATATGTTCCTTTTTTTGAGGCTCAAGTCATCGTAGTTCAACTCTACCAAATGAATTTTCTTTTTGCTAATAATCTTTTGATTTTGATTTTATTTTTTAAAAAACACATTGAAAAATATACCGCAGACAACGTTTTGGAAAAGATAAATAATCAGAATGAGATGAAGCGATTACGTACTTCCAAACATTATTCCGAGTAGAGCAAAAGATAAATAATCAATTCCTTTCTTTTTCAATCCCTACAAAATTGTTAGTGGCAACAAAGGAAAACAACACAAAAATCCCGATATGTATGTATATATATGCAAACAAAACTAGATTTAAAGGAAAGAAATTATTTGTTATTGATGATTTTTTTAGAAAAATATTATTTTTGAAAGGTGGAGTAATGGGGAAAATGGCGCACCAAATGGAAAAAATGGACGATCCGACAGATAAAATGAGCGTCACAACAGACAAAATTGGTCAAAACGATGTCGCACGGAGCAAAGTGGGTGTTGCGTAAGAGTGAAGGTTGCCACTCCTAAGATGAGGGTGCCGCTCCTTCTTCAATTCAAGTTTTCACAATTACCAACTTACATCACTTCTTTACCTCTTGTCAATTAGACCCCCTCTAATTTTTTTTTAACGTTTTGGTCCGTCTAATGTAATAAAATTGTTTTTTTTCTTTTGGGACACACCCCCTTTAAACTATTTTACTCTTTTTGATCCTTTTTTAATTTTTTTTGAACATTTTTTTTTCATTTTTCAAATAAAACTTTCTCCTCTTTTTTCTTTGAAACATATTATTTTTGAAACCTCTAATTTTTTTAAACATTTTTTATAGAACTTTTTTTTTCAAAAAAAGAAATTATTATTATTATATTTTTTTGAAAAACGATTTTTTTTGAGAAAATGAAATTACTATTATTATTTTATTTTATTTTTTGAAAAAGAATATTTTTTTGAGAAAATGTATTTCGTTTAAAAAATGATTTTTTTGAAGAACAAAACTTATGTGTGTGTGTGTATATATATATATACCAAAGAATATTAAATAATACATAAGCTTGAAATAAAATAAATCTCAATTCCATAGGGAAATTTGTGTAAATTTCAGTTTTTGGGAGAAAAGATTTTTGACTCATTGACTCTGATTTTTTGATGAGGTACCAAATGAAAGATCATTGGCTAGCTCATTAGTTGGTTTAGTTCCTCACGTGAATGCACATTTGTCTTCAATACTTCCTATATCATTTTAGTCATATACACTAGGGCACACATATTTGGGGATTATATCATACTTCTGATTCTTATGCCCTAGATAAATATGTGCAAATAAGTACTACTCTCTCTCTCTCTCTGTTCAAGAATGGTTGATGTCAAGGGTTGATTGTTTGGAAAAGAGCTTGTTGGATACTCAGAAATATGGTGGAAGTACGCCTAAGGTTTTCATGGTATTCTAGTTAGCATTTAATTGTGTTTCCTATTTTATATTGATTAAATTTGGAATTCCTAATTCTTTTGGTTTTTGACCAAGAAATCAAGTTTCATAATTTGTGTTGGCTTTCATCATCCTGTTTCCATGTCCAAGAAGATTTCTTTTGCACGTCTATGATACATTGGATGGTAAGTAGTCGAAGTTTAATTCAAACTCTCCTTAATTGCTTATAGACATTGCATGCTTTAACCCTTTATATTTTAATTGAGTTTGGATTATATTTGGTTTGTACTAACAATTTGGCTAGACTTATGGTTGCATATATTGTCAAGAAAAGGAATCACTCATTCTATAGTTCCTCCACATCACCATTCTCTTATTCTTCTCTTCTTCGTGCTTTAACACAGTATGACACGTACAGTCTGTACCAACTCCTGCACGTCTGCAACCTCTGTTGTTTTCCACCTGCTTCTCACCATACTTTGATTAGATATCTTTGAAGAAGAAGTCAACCTAAAAGCTCCTTGCATTTAATGCTTCCAACCTAATAGAGCTGTTACTCACTTCATCTTCTCCAACGGTCTCAAGATGTTGCTCACTTATATACCTCCATTGAAGACCAAAAGAATTCAATGCTCTGAAACTATTCAACAACTTCAAGTCATCTTTCTCAGTGTATTCAAGAGATCACAAACTGATCAATGAAGTCCTCAACAACAACAACAACAACAAGTAGACTGTACAATCATTGCTACTTATTTCCTTCCTCTTGTTGTATTCATTAATTGTTCTTTAGCACAGTGAATATTATGTTTCCCAGATATTCACTACCAAACACCAAACACAAGTAAAATATTTTGTAGATGATCGATTAGAGATTTTTGTAATAGAACAAGTGGAAAATATAGTGCACTTTCAAATCCAAGGTTGACTGCTTTGGTGGTGGACGTAGTACTCTTTAAAGTATGAATCATCTCAAAATACATGTGTTCATTCTTCTCTCACATTTACTGTTTTATGTTCTTATCTATTCTTTAACTTATTTCCTTTGAGCATCAAACTTAAAAGAAAAACCAAGTCTACTAGTAGTGCTTACCAGCAGACTTAGTATGTCTTTTTTGCAACTCTTTCGCTACTACAACCTTTTCTATAGGCTATTAGTACTTGCTAAAGGAACCCTTCTCGAAAAGTTTTTAAGTGTAACTAGGCTATTCAACCCCCCCTTCTAGCTTAGTATTGTGTCCTTTGGGGCTAACAATTGGTATCAGAGCTTAACTCTTCAAAAATAGGTTTTTCCAAGATTAACCTTTTGTGAGATAAAGATCCAATGGCACAAACACATTATATATATGCTACCTATGTCAAATGTGAACCACGTCCCAATATTGGACGAAGGCCATTTCGATTGTTTGGAAGGATAAGATAATGCGTCACATGAACTCTATTGATAACATGTTATGGAAATGCATGCTAGAAGGACATCACGTACCAATGAAGCCAAATCTCCTTGCAAATATTGTTGGTAATCCTCTAGAAGTTTCTAAAGAAGAATCTGAATGGACCGAGGATGAAAGGAAGCTAGTGGAGCTAGATAGTAAAGCTATAAACATAATCACAAGCTCTCTAGATACTAGCACCTACCAACAATTGATTTGATGTACTTCTGCCAAAGAGATGTGGGAAGCTCTTGTAGAATATTTGAAAGGAGAACCAAGATACAAGACACAACAGAAAGTACACCTTCATACAACAGTTTGACTCCTTCAAGAAAGATCTTAAGGAAACCATGAGACAGGCCTACAATCGCTTCTGCAAGGTAATTAATAGATGTTTTTCTCTAGGTAAAACTTATGGCAAAAAAAAAATGAACCTGAGATTTCTAGGCTCCATAGGTAGTCTCTGACATGTAAAGACTACCACCATGAAAGAATCTAAAAACTTGAATGAAATGAACTCTTCGTAGTCTATATGCAAGTTTGAAGGTTTATGAACTCGAGGTTAGTCAAGCTCTAGAGCAGGATATGCTATTCAAAAATATGTCTTTACCAGCCATGGTACAATAAGTTACTCCATTTGATAACAAACTTTCTAATTTCTCCAGTGAAAGCGATTTTCTATCTGACGAGCAATTTCCTATGTTTGTAAAACGCTTTAAGAAATTTACAAAACTGGTAGGAAGGACACACACTAGTAGCCTTTCAGAAAAACTGTTGAAGCCTCATCTAGTAATGAACTTGTGTGTTATAACTGTAGAAAACTTGGTGACTTTGCTTCTAAATGTCCAAAGCCAAAATTTGAAGCATACCGAAAACCTCCCTATAAGAAATTTCAAAAAAAAGAGGTATGTTGGCTGAGGATATTGAGGAAAATCAGGTTGCTACATGGTTTGAGACTGATTCAGAAGAGGATGAGAACGATCTTGAGAAAGCCAATATATGCTTAACAGCTCAAGCATCAAGTCCCACATATGATTTTGAAAATGAAGTCGAGATCTCACCTTCTCCTTTTGAAGAGGTTAAGAACAACTTATGAGAACTTTAGTAAGGAAGAAATGCTCAAGGATAATCAAGATACGCTTAAGGAGTTCAATACCTTCAGGAATGCCTACATAAAGCTTACGAAGAACTATGATAAACTTGTTGCTGAGAAATCTGTGTTGGCAGCAGAGGTGCAAACTCTCAAAGGCTATAAGTAGGAGAGTATCAAGCCAAAGGTGGAAAACAAATTCCTGCGTAACAAAGTTGATTGCCTAGTTGAGCACATCAAAGGGCTAAACTAGGAGAAATAGGTCTTGGAAAAGACCATTGACTCTTGGAACATCTCTAACAAAACCTTTGAAGGAATCCTCTCAAGCAAGAAGACAAGTGGAGATAAATTAGTGTTAGGCTATAATGATGAGCACAACTTAGCAAGCTCTTCTATCATAGAGGAAGGCGAAACCTCCAAGACTACTGATGATTCTTCCTTCTCTCAGCAGACCTTTGGTAACAAAGGTAAACATGGACTTTGCTATACCAATGTTCCATACGTTTACCCTAAGGCTCACAAAGGGAAAGCCAAAGTAGTTGCTTCTGATGAGAAGCTTGTTAAAGGTACACCAGAGAAATCTAAGTCTACCGACAGCAACTTTGCTAAGGAAAAGTTTACTGGCTCTAGACAAAAGAAATCTCTGCCGCCACCTTTCAAGTTTGTCAAAGAAAAGGCCAAGGCTCCCAAGCTTGCTGGTGTTATGTTTAAGGGAATTCTGGTGGATACTCCTAGGTCTCCTAACAACAGATCATCCAAGGCTAGGTCTACTGTTAATAGATCCGGGAACATTCCTCAGAAAGCTCTCAAGCCTATTGTCAACAAGTCTACTGAACCTAAGAATGTTGTTGGAAAGAAAGAAAATCATAAGCATTCTTCGACAAAAACAGATCACAGTTCTCCATGGAACTTTCACCTTTTCCACTCTTGTAACTGTTTAGGCCATCTGGCTTTAGAATACCTACTAAGGTTTATACCGAAATCAGAGAGACCTAGTTCTCTCAAGGTTAGGCAGGTATGAGTTCCAAAAGGTTGCTAATCATCAGAACCCGAAAGAAAATAAAGGGGACCTTTTTCCTTGATATTTTCAGGTTTACTTCATGGCTAAAGATTCAGAAGAAAAGGACATCTGGTACCTCGATAGTGCTGTTCAAGGCACATGACAAGGAACAGAAGTCTACTTACAGATATAGCTTAGGCTAAAGGTCCAACGGTGTTCTTCAACGACAATACAAGAGGCCACACAATTGGGTATGGCTCAATCACTAGATGAAGTCTCTCCATGAGCAAAGTTTCTCTAGTGAATGGCTTAAAACACAATCTTTTGAGCATATCCCAATTATGCGATAAGGGTCTTATCTACCAATTCTCCTCCAACCAATGTCTCATTAAAGATAGTGAATCTTGCTCAACACTGCTGACCAGAAATAGAAAAGGAAATGTCTATATAGTGGACTTAAACTTATTTGGAAGATCTTTCAGCCTTTGCCTAGTTGCCAACAACATTTGTGGCACCCTAGCTATTCGTTGCTTATGTTCATGCATTAATTTTACTTGTGAGCATGTTTTCTTAGTCTATATATGTTTTAGAATCATTTATAAGTCATTCATAATGCTCTTAACATGTTTAGAATCATGTATGCATGCTTGTTGAATCGCCGGTTCAATTGCTTGTTTAGTTCTCCTTCTTTCCCTCTTTCGTTTGGATTGTTCAGGTGTTGTTTGAGGGTGCTTGTGATGATTTTTAAACTCATTTTTGTTGGGGTTTGAAACCCCATTGATTTGGCTTAGTGTTTGGGGGTCTTTTAGGTTGAATTTTGAGCCATTTTGGGTATCCCGGGCTTGCCCTCGCAAGGTGGAATGACCTTGCCCCCGCAAGGTAACCAGAAAATTGTGTGTTGAGCATCCAGGGAGGATGCGGTCGCAAGGCTAGGGGACCATGCGACCGCAAGGTCCCCCGAATCCTGTTTTTCCTGTTTTGCTGCTTTACGATTTTTGCTCCTAAACCCCTATCCAAAACCTTTTCTAAACCTCACCTAAACCTCCCTAACCCTCCTTACTTATACCCTAACATCTCTAACAAGTTTTAAGAGTGGATTAAGAGAGCTTTAGTGATCATTTAAGCCATAAAAATCTGATTTTAAGTGACCACAATACAATGACATTTGTCCCACTAAGTTTCTAACCCAATATACACCACAATCTGGAGAGTTGACCCTCATTTCTCACCCTCACTCTCCAAAAACGGGATTCCTTTCCCTCAAGACTCTCCCATGGCTTCTTGAAGCTCTCATCTTGGTCCTCCTTCATTCCTTCTTCCTTTGCTCAAGCCACCTCCATAAGAAGTGTAGAGCTTGAAGAGTAGAACATTTCCTACCGAATAGATTTCTCCTTTGCTTTCTTGGGTGTAGAATACAGGTAAGTTACCTCTCTTATTATTTGTTTTAGTTCTCATTGACCCTAAGGAAACAAAGCTTATGATGTATGAGGTCAATGAGGACACATATATGCTTCTTATGCCTTTTTCTTGTGTTTTGAAAGTATGAACTTGCTAGGAGCATGTATAGGAAGATTTTATGCTTAGTAAAAGTTGTAATACTCTTTCATCTTGTCTATTTAAGATTATGAACATGTTAGAAACATGTATTATATGTGTTGCTTAAAGAAAGTGCTATATGAGAATGCCCTAATTTAAGCCTACTTGATATGTTGATATGTTGTTATGTGTTCTATCCTCAAAATTGGACCCTATGATGAATATGACTCACAATGCAATGCCTTGGTGAATTTATAACCTAGTTGAACTTAGAAATGGCCTAGGTTGGGTTATGAAGCACATAGCTTCAATTTCTCCAAAATTGGGAATTTATAGTAAAGACTCAACGGAGTCGACTCTAGGGAAGATTGGAACATGTTGAACTCTAATTTCGATCCCTACGAAGTTTGGACACCGTTTGATTGGGTTTACTCAAATATGAGCTTAGCTTAATTGTTTGCAACAAGTTGTTATGAATGATTGGTTTTGAGCAATTAATTGCCTTGACATGATTTATGGTAGAGATTTATAACCTACTTGGTCGGATGAGTTCGCTCTTGTCGAATTCGATCCTTAATTGGTTTATGTCGAGTAAATATCTACTTGTGCATCATGTTGAGTCCAACTGGCATTATTTGGTTTGTTTATTACGTCAGGGTGGGACGATGCATCGCCTTCACGAATCGCGAGATTCGTGCTCGCTATGGATCGCCGCACCTGGGACCTCACACACACCTCCACTGTGGGCTGCAGTGGGGAAGTAGCCCCTTTGCCGTATTAATACGTGCGCCAATGGTTGCTAATTAAATCGAGTAGGTTCTCGGTATAAGTCGATGAATTCACAAAACATCGATGGCACGAACCAGTAACAAAGTTTATTGCAGGAGCTATGATGCGGCCATGACTATATCATATCCTACTTGTATGATTTATTTTACGCACTTACGTGAATAATGTGCTAAGTGCTATATGATTATCATGTACCATAATTGTGATAAATGCCATGCTATGACATGAACATGCATTTTTAGTAACTTACTAAGTCTTTACGACTTACCCTATTTGTTTGTTTTGTTTCCTTAGATCCGAGCCAAGGAGACGGTTTCCGCTAGATTCGACATACTCGCGTTTGGTTGCTTGCGAGCTAGAGGTTGTTCTTTTGGGATTTGTAGCTAGACTTTTATTTTGGCAAGGACGTTGGGAAGCAAGTCACTTAGACTTGTCTTTGGGTTTTGTTGTTGTAGTAAACTTAATTACTAGATACTTATAATCTTTTGTATGCCGACTTATATGTCGAGCTTGTTTATATGTTAATGGTTCACTACAGTTTCTTCCGCTTAACACTCTTTTATGATATTATTGTTGATGTTGTCTCCGGTATGTTGTGGCCGTTGAGGTTATTATATGCATGTGTTATAATAGTAGGAGTAGTTGTTGGGTTCCGGCTGTAACGTCGCCGATGACTTGTTTATTTTAAGTTATTTTCCGGCCAAGTGTAGCCGAGTTGTTATTTGTATGCGATGTTGCGCCACATGAGTTTTATAATCCTACTTGCGCATGCTTACTTGTGTTTATTTGGGCGGTCCGACTTGGGGTTTCGCATTGGAATCTGGGTCGGGGTGCCACAACATTCGTGATAACAGCTGGCTTTGGCACAATCGTCTCAGTCACCTCAACTTCAAGTACCTCTCTAAGATTTCTAAGGAAGGTCTTGTCAAAGGTCTATCTAAGGTGTTTGCCGACCACGACAGAAATTGTAAAGCTTGTCAACTGGGAAAACTCTCCAAGTCTTCTTTCAAAAGAAAGCATGTTATGTCTACTTCCAGACCTCTTCAACTTCTGCACATGGATCTATTTGGACCAATCTCTACTGTCAACATTTCTGGAGACAAGTACACTCTTGTAGTAGTTGATGACTACTGTAGATTCACTTGGATCGAAACTATGACAACAAAAGATGAGACATACGATCTTGTCACCACACTTTTCAGAAGACCTCAAACTCAAAAGCTTGAAGAAATAAGTGTCATAAGAATCAAACAATGACACCGAATTCAAAAACAATGGTGTTGGAAAATATTGTGATGACCACGGGATCGGCCACAACTTCTCTACTGTTGGGACTCCTTAACAAAATGGTGTAGCTAAATGAAAGAATAGAACACTTATTGAAGCAACAAGAACTATGCTGGCAGAAGCTAAACTTCCTAAGTGTTTATGGGCAGAAGCTGTCAACACTGCTTGCTTCACTCTGAATCGATCCATGGTAAACAAACTCCATAATAAGACTCGATATGAAATATGGAGAGGAAGAGCCCCAAATGTAGGATTTTTAAAAATCTTCGACTGTAAATGTTTTATTCTTTATAATGGAAAAGAACATAGAGGTAAATTTGATTCAAAAGCTAGACGAATAGATTTTTCTGGGTTATTCCAAACATTCAAAAGCATTTCTCATTTCTAATAAAATTGCTTTGAAAATTATTTAATCTGTGCATGTTACTTTTGATGAATTTGATTTATTAGGGCCTCGAAAGGCTCCAAATGTTGCTAATGATTCTGATAATGTTGAGGCGGGTACAAATCAAGATTCCACTTCATCAACTTCACATGATTCTCCAACAGTAACAACTTCTATTCCTCCGAACCCAGCACCAACAGACTTTAACCCTACTGGTCCCTCCTTAGACTCTATTGTTGATCCTAAACCCATCTCTTCTGATACACCTCAAACCCGTTTGTAGATTACCTATCCTTCTTCTACACTAGAAAACTAAGGTCACGAAGAACCTATCTCTTATGAACCTAATTTTAGTGAAACATCTTCTCCACCTACTCTAGAAGCCTTCAGGAAAGAACCCATCAAAAATGATCTTCCTCCAGTTATTAAAGAAGCAAGAGGTCACTCAATCTCTCAAATCATTGGTGATCTCAACATAGGAGTTCGTACGAGAATAAGTATTTCAAATGAGACTATGTTTGCATTTGCATTCATGTTTGAGATCGAGCCAAATAAGATTGACAAAGCTATAGAAGTCACTACTGGATTGAAGCTATGCAAGAAGAGTTGAACGAGTTTGAAAGATGCAAAGTGTGGAGCTTAGTACCAAGGCTAACTAATCATCTTGTTATAGGGACTAAGTGGGTATTCAGAAACAAGCGAGATGAAGACGGGAATGTTACAAGGAACAAAGATAGATTGGTTGCTCAAGGCTACCGATAGGAAGAAGGAATTGACTACGATGAAACGTTTGCTCATGTTGCTAGGTTAGAGGCAATCAGACTCTTCCTAGCTTATGCTTCGTTCATGGATTTCAAAGTGTATCAAATGGATGTAAAGAGTGCCTTTCTCGATGGTGATTTTCAAGAAGCAGTATACGTTGAACAACCTCCTAGTTTTGTCATCAAAGACAAAGAAAATCAAATATACCGACTCAAGAAAGCACTCTATGTTCTTAAACAAGCTCCCAGAGCTTGGTATGAAACTCTATCAAAGTTCTTAATTGAACAAGGATTCATGAGAGGAAGAATAGACACAACTCTGTTCATCCTCAAGCACAAAGGCCATTCCCTGCTGGTACAAATCTATGTGGATGACATCATCTTTGAATCAACAAATGAAAGAATGTGCAAAAGATTCGAGAAGCTGATGCAAAGCAAGTTCGAAGATTAGCATGATGGGAGAGCTCATTTTCTTTCTAGGACTTCATGTCCAACAGACTTCAGAAGGAATCTTCATCAGCCAAACCAAATATATGTAAAAGAACTTATCAAGAAATTTGGTCTTGATTCAGCTAAAGGATTCGAGACACCCATGTCTACCGATTGCCATCTTGACAAAGATGAGAAGAGAAAACAAGAGAAAGCGACCAAGTACCGAGGAATCATAGGTTCACTTCTTTACCTTATTGCCAGTAGACCTAATATAATATTTGTTGTTTGTGCTAGATTTCAGACAGTTCTAAGGGAATCACATTTGCTTGTTGATAAGCGTATCATCAAATATGTATCCACAACTACAAATCTGGGTATTTGGTACTCAAGAAAGAACAACTTTGATTTAGTTGGATACTCAGATGCAGACTATGCAACCTGCAAAGTGAGCAGAAGAAACATCAATGGAACTTGTCAATTTCTTAGAAATAGACTTGTCTCATGGTCATGCAAGAAGCAAGGTTCAGTTGGAAACTCAACCACATAGGTAGAATACATTGTTGCCAGCAGTTGTTGCTCTCGGTTACTTTGGATGAAGCAACAACTAGAGGACTACAACGTCAAGACTGCAAATTGTCCAATCATGTGTGACAACACTATAGCAATTTCAGTCTAAAAGAATCCAGTGATGCACTAAAAGACAAAACACATTGATATACGCTATCACTTCTTCAAAGATCATGTGGAAAAATGTAACATCAGTATGGAATACATTCCAATTGAACATCAATTGACTGACATACTCATCAAGCCACTAGATGCTACCATGTTTGCTTATTTAAGGAGAGGTCTTGGTATGATCAATCCTACAGTTTAATTTTATTTATTTTTGGTTAAAGTGTTGATTTATACCAGCAGACTTTTATTGTTACTAACTCTGTTGTGTGTTTAAGCTCAAAGCGTTAAGTCCATGTTAGTACTTTAGTTAAAGTTAAAAAGAGGGTGAAACTTTTTGAAAACTAAAAGGGGTAAAATTCACTTTTCACTGTTTATTTTCAAAATATCTAAAGTTAAAAGCTTTATGAAAGACACCTGTCAAACATCTAAGAACTTTTCAATAAAGTGACTTTTCTTCCTCTTCTTTAAAAGACATTGAACCGCCATTTTCAAAAACTTTCACAAATCCCCTCTCTCTCTAATTTCTCTCTCTACTCAAACCTTCATTTCTCTCTGCAATTGCTTCCATCTCTTCTTCCAGTTTTTCGTTTTTCCTCATTCCAGAGACAATGTGTAGACACCACAATTTTGTACCCCTGGTATGTGACATGACATGAAATATCAAGACCTGTTAAAACTTAACAAATGTCAAGTTACTAGGTTTGAAAATGCAAAAGGAAAAGCAAGATGCATAAAACAGTGAAATGCAGGGGCCAACGTGTCAAAAAGAGGCATAAAATTGGAACATGGCGCCACCCATTGAGAACCTGGTGCGGCACCCACTTCATATCGGGGTGGCGCCCAACAGTGTTCAGTTTACAATAGCACTTTGCCTCCGGTACACTCTCTCAAGCGCGCGGTACAAGCCGATGAAGCACAGAAAGAAAATCCTAAATGCCAACGGAGTTCCCACTCCCAGCTATAAATAAGAGTGCCCGGCTTCAGTGAATTGATACACGAAAGACTCCGCACATAGTTCACTTCATCACACACAATTAAAGAAGCCACGTTCAGTTTGCACAGTGAGCGAAAGAGAGAGACCCCTCCTCCTATAAGCCTCAAAGCTTTGTCAAATCTCCTCCAAACTTAAATCCAACCGGTCAAAGTGAACCTTAGCCTTCCAGCTAGGATTCCACCCTATTTATCCGGTCCAAAAATCTAAAAAAGAGCAGTTACTCTGCCTGAATCCAAAGGCCAAATCCGCTAGAAGCAAGCAGTTGCTCTGCTCGATTTCCGCCAGCAGCAAACAAACAACAACAAAAACATAAGCAGTTGCTCCGCCCATTTCATGGTGCTAGAAAGCAGCTTTCGAGAAGCAATTACTCTTGCCCGAATCACAACAACAACAAAAGAATCCCTCTCCCGGAAGGACAGAGCGAGCACAACCTACACTCTTAAAGGTAAGCCTTTAAGAGATTTTATTAAAAGTGCTATTTTCAGCTGGCCCGATGTAAAAAATATAAGCAGTTATGCTACCCAGATTTCTATAGAAAATAGCACTAAAAAGAGCCATTATTATGGCTAAATATTTATAAATATATTTGTAATTCCTGGAAGGAAGCAGCTGCAAGTCTGTAAATAATGTAGATACAGATATATTTGTTTAAATGTTTTATTTCATTTCCTGAATAAATATTATAAAAGCATATTTTAGCCAAAAACTATTTTTGAGACCGAAATGGCGAGTTTGGTGCCTAACACCTTCTCACCTCGTAACTTAGCCTCCGAACCCTTTTTTTACAAACTCTGGTTATTTTTGGTTTTTCTTTATTTCTCCTTAAAATAAAGATGACGACTCTGTTACAACATTTTAGATTACAATGAGGCCCGCAACATCCTTTTTTTGCACTTTTCCGTTTTCCTCTAAACAAGGGACGATGAGAATGAAAAGGGTGATGCACTTTCTGTATATTGTTTTCCCCTAAACAAGGAAGGATGAGACATGGGAAACCCAAAGCACCAATAGTAATCCAGAATGTACATCTGTCCACAGTGAGGTAGGGTGTGTTCCCACGCGCCTTCGCAACATCTTTTTTTTGCACTTTTTCGTTTTCCCCTAAACAAGGGACGATGAGAATGAAAACGGTGATGCGTTTTCTGTATCTTGTTTTCCCCTAAACAAGGGAGGATGAGTTACGGAGAAATCCAAAGCACTCATAGTGGACTAAAGCACACTCAGTGACCGAGGCGTATTCAACGCGCTTTCGACAACACTCTTTTGCACTTTTAATTTCTTCTTCCCTAAATAAGGGAGGGTGAAATGAAAAGAGTGATGTCCTTCCGCAACCTGCGTTCCCCTAAAAAAAGGAGCGCGGGATTCGGGAGCGTTCCGGGGCAGTCACAGTGGCAACTCTGCTGGGGACGTCGTTTTTATTTTAAAGAAAATAAAAATTGAGGGCTAGACTCAGTTTTCACAAAAAAAGAAAAAATCAGTTTTCTTTAGTTTCTAGCTAAAATATGTTTATTATATTTCTTTAGCATTTTAATTACTGCATTCTTATATATCTGTGTATATATTTGTGGATATGATCCTCCTCTTGCAGCAGTTTCGTTCCAATTACCATTACAGGTATATTTACAAAAAAAGAAAACAATAAAATAGATTTTCAGGCAGTATAACAAAAAGGCTGGGGCTTTATTTTATCTTTGCTTTACTATGCTTTATATTTTTATTCTGCGTGCTTTATTTTATCGCACAAAATATGTACATATTCTTTTATTTTGTCATTTTATTTTAGGGAATAGGATCAATATGTAATTAATAGGAATAGATAGATTCCCCACTTTTGTTTTTATTTTTTGATCTGAATGGTTGCTTGGTCACGCTCAAACTAAAAAAGCCGAGAAAATCCACAAAGAACAGCATGACAGGACATATCTGCTTTATTTACTGCTTTATATCTGAAAAAAAAAGAGATTTTACTGCGTTCTAGATACCGCACACATGCGCACGCATGTTGAAATATTCCGAATTGCTACCCTACACCATGACCAGCTTACCCCCTGCATCAGCCAACGTTAAATTGCATATAGATTTTCAGGACACTTCATGGACCGATCGGTTTTTACATCTCTGAATCAGTGGCCAGTCCCTGTAAAAAAAAAGAGCAAAAAAAAAGAAGATATGAATAAAAGTATACACAGGGCTGACTAATAATTTTCTGATGTTCAACCTAAACCATTTTGAATGGTGGATCTTGGAAGGAATATAGCCTTTCGTTTGAGATCAGTTCGATCTTAGGGAGTCGAAAGGTAGGTGGAATACGAGGGTTCTAAACTCTGGAGAAAGAATCCACTATTCCAGGAATAGTCTTGAGACCGTCAAAACAAAGCGGGTGCTTGTCCGATCAATTATAAGGAAAACAAATAATAATAAAAAATATTAATAAAGACACACTGTACTCCAAGCCCAGAAAGCCTTCAGCATAGATTAGATCAGAAAGTATCGAGGTCGATCGAAAAGAGCGTAATCGCGTAGGGTAATGCATTTGAGCAATGGCAAAAAAAATAAGCCCACGATGGGTGCAGATACAGGGGCTCCAGGGTACACTCCGACTCCGGCTATGCAACAGTGGCTAGATCAAAATTTGGATGCACGAAATGATCGCTTGCTAAGCCAAATAGCAAATCTCATACAAAGTCCAAAGCCCAGTGGTGAGGGAACCTCTTTCCCTGCAGCCCCTCAAGAGGCATCAACTTCCCATGTTCCTCTAAATCCAAACCCCCAGTCAAACACCAACCCACCAAATACCCCCATTACCCAAAATCCAAATCCCCCGCCTAACCCTTATTACCCAAATGTTAACCCTTTCTCACCCTACCCTCCATATCCTTTCCCAAGCACCAATATCCCCCAGAATCCAAATGACCTCCCTTTTCCCATCACCAATTCACTCCAAAATAGCCCACATATGGACCCAAGAAGCTATAACCAGCTAGGCCAAGTTATGACCTATCTACCTTTAATAAAATGATCCCGCCGCCAAACCCGCCAATAACCCACCTAAAAATACTTGGCCGACATAAACCCAATCCTACAAGCATATACCAAAACCCAACTCCCCATCCCACCAAAATGGAGGCTGACATGGAAAACTTGAAAAATATGATGCTCAAAGTTCTGAACAAAGGAGAATTTTCTACATTGCAAAATTCAAAATGCCCGACATAGAAAAAATCGATGGGACCCTTCAAAATATCTCACTTAAAATCATATTCCACCTCAAGAGGGGCTAGCTTTGAAGCTATGGCTTCCAATTTCCATATCTCACTTAAAATCATATTCCACCTCAAGGGGCTGCCAGGGCTAATGGTTAATGCTAGTGGCTTCCAATTTCCATCGTTAATAGAGAGGTACAAGGAATGGTTAATGCTAACAACAAAACAAAAGGGACCCAAAGGGAAAAAACATGTGCGTGCACCCAAAGAGTTTGCGGAAGGTGGAAAAGAAAATTAGCCCAAACACTCGACAGACCTGATCCAGTTGAGTCATCCAGGATGTTCATAAAAAATCTCCAACCTATTTACCTGGAACACATGCAGTATCTCCCCTATAGCAATTTTAAAGAAATAGTGGAGATATGAGTCCGTATTGATGAGGATATACGTACTGGGCATTTAAAAGTCAATACGCCCTCCAACTTTTTTCGTTATTCAAAAGGAAAGGCAGACCCATCAGGATCTGTCGTTAATATGGTAGGAAATACACCTGCCAACTTTCCTACCCAGAGCTACAATACTGTTCCATGGTCCTATGGAGCAGATAGGTATGTCAATACAGTGAGAGGAAACAGTGGTCCATACAGGAATTTCAGGGGTCAGAATAGAGGAAACCGGTATTATGATGAACTGCAAGCCCCTAAGTCTGTGATACTACAAGGACTAATGGCACAGGGGGTGCTTAAGCCTTTGGAAAATTATAGGCCGCCGAATCCCCTGCCCAACACATGGAATCATGCCCAGTACTGTGAATACCATCGCTGCAGTGGTCACCTCACCGACAAGTGCTATGTGCTTAAAAACGCTTTCCAGGACCTAATAGATGACAAGGTTATTGAAAAACCTCATCCTAGACCAAATATAGTCAATAACCCTCTACCTCAAATCAATATGATTGAGGTTGATAAAAAAGATTGTGTACCCAAGTTCGAAATAAATAAACACGCATTGCCATATATCACTATCCCTTTCTTTCCAACCATAAAAGAGCCTAGTTGCAATATGCTCTCTTGGGACACTATCTTGGGTACCCAAAATACATGTAGCACTGAAAAAGCCATTTGGGTCGATGGGGATGTCAGTCACCTTACTACCAACCAAACCAGGAAAGAGGTGACCACTCTGGCAAAGATCAAGAAACAGATACTGGGGCTAAGACTGTGGAAGATACTATGCTAGCTCAGATAAAGAAAAGTCAAGCCAATATATCCATCTGGGGGTTGCTATGTGCTTCCAAAACCCACCATGATACACTGGCTAAATCTTTAAGTCAAGCGGTCATCCCTATTGAAACCTTCCCCGAATGAGCTCACTCAAATGATCGAAAACATACACTTTGGGAATGTGATTATGTTTACTGATCTAGATCCGCCAAGAGAAGGAACTAACCACATCGATGCTCTCTACATCACTGTGGGGGTCATGGAAAAAAGGGTTCCCAGAGTTCTGATAGATAATGGCTATTCTTTGAATGTGTGTCCCACAAGCACACTAGCCAAACTGGGAACAAAAATATCAGAGCTTGCTCCTTCATCACAGGTAGTAAGGGCATACGACAACACTAGTCGATGTGTCCTAAGGGTGGTCACCTTAATAATGACCATTGGGTCGTTAACCATGCCAGTAGAATTCGAAGTCTTGGACATACCAGCCACTTTCAGCCTGTTGCTGGGATGCCCTTGGATCCATGGGGTAAAAGGAGTAGCCTCCTTACTACATCAACGTGTCAAGTTTATCCACGATGATCACATAGTAATCATTCTGGCCGATAAGATCGTGGAAAATAAGGAAAACGGGGACATCCCAATCCTCGAGATAGAGCATGATGACATAGGTATATTCCTCAGTGGTTTTGAGGTTATCCCCCAAGCTAGAGTCAACGCCATTGAATGTGGGCAAGAAACTGACATCACCAGAAAGAAAACCACATCTCTAGGAAACATGGTCCCTTTAAACATGTTTCGAAAAATGAATTATATGTCTGGTCTGGGTCTTGGCAGAAATCAGCAAGGACTTGTTAATCTAGTCCAAGATGAACTTAAGGAATGTATCCCTCCTTTCGGTCTAGGATACAAACCTACTCTAGCTGAAATAGCCACAGTCATGAGACAGAAACGTGCGAAAAACAAGGCAGAACGAGAAAAATGTCCTTACATATATCCCCCTCTCCAACCATATAGGAAAACCGTAAATGGTTACTTCGTAAGGAAATAAGAAACCGATGTCTATCTCATGTTTCCTGAGCACTGGTTAGACCAGAATGGGAAAAGGCACCCAGGTTAGGGGATCTTCGAAGATGTCAGTCTCGCCACAGATAAAAAGGAACAGGTTACCCTGGAGCCCCGTACCCCTGCATGTAAAAATGTCACAGTTGAGAATACTTGGTCTATAGACCAAGACGATTGTGCTCTGGCCCTGTTAGATGATGACTGTCTAGGAGACAGTTTCGTGGGAATGATAGATGGAGGCACGATTGATGTATTTTATACGTCGATTTTATATACTTCTATGACTTAAATTATGCTATTTCACGAGGCTTTTGGCTATTGATATGTGTTTTCAGTGAGTTTTGTGAGTTTCAGGGTTTTTAGTGAAAATATGCAAAGCACAAGGCTTTTATATGCAAATTCCAAGAAGGGTCCAGAACCAAAATGAAGAAGAAAAGAAGAAATTCCATGCTGGAGACCTTGCGGTCGCAAGGTGTTCCAGACCTTGCCCCCGCAAGGTGGACAGTAGCTCAAGAAAAACAAAGCCCGAAATTCAGAGGACCTTGCGGACGCAAGGTACCCCAGACCTTGCGACCGCAAGGTGGTCAGAATGCGAAAAAGTCGTGTTTTCACTCGAGATTCGATTGCAATACAACTCCTCGGTATAAATAGAAGCCGGTAGCCAAAGCCTAGAAGGGAGAAACGGCTGGATACAGTTTTGTATAGCTTTAAAATAGATTTTAGGTTGTATAACATATTTAGATTGTGTAATTACAAGTATTGAAGATCAGATCATGTCTCCATTCATCTCCATGTGTTGTTTATTGTCTATGATGAACTAAATCATCACTAATCTAGGAGGTGGGAGGTAACTTGTATCGAATTTATGTTTTAATTCATATTTATGTTCATTCAATTCTTGTTGATTATGGTGTTTATCAATCCCTATATTATTTCGCTTTGAACAAATGAATGTAATCGCAAATAATAAAGGCCTAGAGGTGCGGATAACTGCATGACCAATGTGCATATGTCATACACTGGCTCACCATCACAATAAATTGGACCTATCGATGCACGAGAGTGATAAGTTAGGGCCAGGTTCATACATGACCTAGGTGACAGATAGATCATATGTTCTTGTGCTTAGGATATAGAATGGATGAATGTTGCGGGGATGGAGGCTGAACCAATAATTCAACAGACTATATCTATCTTTTGTGAACGAACCCAAGAAATTGAATGATAATTATTTTGAATTAAACATAGAGGAGATACTAGTGAAGCCCGAATCCTAGATTGCCATCCACCACCATAAGATCTTCATAACCTGTAATTGCTGCTAAGTAGTTAAAACACCTAAATAATAATAATAATTTAGAGTAGAATATTTATAAAAACCCCCCTTAGATTAATAAATTGCTATCAATAAATTGCACTATCTGTGATCTCTTGTCTCTGTGGGTTCGACCCTTGCTTCCAAAACTATTCTATAATAGTCTTGTCCACTTGCAAGGAAAAATTTAAAATAAGACATCGATCAAGGCACTAGCAATGAAAAGCACCCTGCTGAGTTTGAGTCTATTACTGATTAGCCTCTGCAGAATTGGTATATTACGACCGGCCCGCTCTTGATGCCCGCAGATCTGGTGGACCGTTTCGGATATACTATTCCCCATCCTTCCTATTGCGTTACGGATTGGTCATGTACCGATTCGCTCCCTACTTGCTTGAGCTCGTAAAGTCAGTCAAGCACCAAGAAAAACATCAATCAGTAGCAGCAAATGAAGACTTGTCTGCCATTAATCTGGTGCTGAACAATGAAACCAAAGAAGTCAAAATCGGCAGCTACCAGCAAGGTTTTGAAGGGTAGCACTTATTGATCTCCTCAAAGAATTCGTGGACATCTTTGCATGGTCCTACGAAGATATGCCTGGATTGGACACATCCATTGTTGAACACCGGATCCCCACTTATCCTGATGCTTAGCCAGTCAAGCAGAAACTCCGCAGAAACAAACCAGAATGGTCACTACAAGTGAAAGAAGAAATCATGAAGCAGCTACACGTCAAATTTGTTCGGGTAGTTGAATACCCGATCTGGTTGTCAAATATAGTGATTGTTCTGAAGCCCAATGGAAAGGTTCGGATATGTGTGGATTTCCACGACCTCAACAAGGCGTCGCCCAAAGACGACTTCCCTTTACCCAACATTGATATTGTGGTAGACGCTGTGGCTTGTCATAAAATAAGATCATTCGTAGACGGCATGCTGGGCTACAAACAAATCAAAATGGCAGCAAAGGACCAAGAAAAAACATCATTCACCACCCCCTGGGGAACCTACTGCTATACTGTCATGCCATTTGGGCTAAAAAATGCTGGGGCTACATATCAAAGAGCTACCACCACCCACCCTCTTTCATGATATGGTTCATAAAGAAGTCGAAGTGTACGTTGACAACATGATCGTGCACTCCAGCGATGCCGGTGGTGCTCCTATCAAAGACCTTCGAAAATTCTTCGAAAGGTTAAGAAAGCATCAGTTGAAGCTTAACCCCACCACATGCACATTCGGGGTTACCAAGGGCAAGGTCCTGGGATTCATAATGACCGAGCAAGGCATTGAGATTGAGCCAGCCAAAATCAAAGCCATCATAAATATGCCACAGCCAAAAATTCCAACGGGCTTCCTGAGCTGATTGCAATATATCAACCGCTTCATCAGACAGGTGACCTCCATATGTGAGCCCCTATGCAAACTCCTAAAGAAAAATACTGATCAAATCTGGGACAAAAAATGCCAACTAGCCTTCAAAAAAATAAAAGCCTACCTTGCCAATCCACAAGATAAGTAGGAAGCTACAAGGAAGCGAGCTTAATTACTCAGCATTGGAGAAAAGCTGCACTGGCCTAGTCTGGGCAACGCAAAGGCTCAAAACTTATCTGCAAGCTCGACCCATAAGGCTCATCTCCAGGATAGATCCTATAAAATACATCTTCGTCAAGCCATCACTTTCCAGTCGACTAGCTAAATGGTCATTCCTTCTCAACGAGTTTGACATCACTTATGTCACGCTCAAATCTATCGAAGGCAGCGTAATTGCGGACCATTTAGCTGATCTGCCTCTAGAATCAGAAGATGTAGCTGAGCCCAGCTTCCCAAACGAAGGTGTCCTAGAAATTGCTGATCATGACACCAAATGGAAAATGTTCTTTGATGGAGCCCCCAACAAAGGGGCTTTGGCATAGGAATCTTATAATTGATCCAGCAGATTCCCACACTCCATTGGCCATAAGGTTGGAGTTTGAATGCTCGAACAACACAGCTGAATACGAGGCCTGTATTGCCGGTCTAGAAGAAGCCCTCCGAAAAGGAACCAAAGACTTGGAAGTCTATGGTGACTCCGCCTTAATCATAAACCAAGTCAAAGGGAAGTGGAAGACCTAGGATCCCCGGCTGCAGCTCTATCATGCCAAACTGACAGCACTAGCCAGCAAGTTTGATAATGTCTCGTTCCATTACTTGCCACGAGATAGAAATCAATTCGCCGATGCCCTAGCCACTCTAGCATCATTGGTCCAAATTCCCACAGAAACCAATGTCCAACCATTTATAGTTGGGAAAAAGGTCACTCCGGCTTACTGCTTCAAAATCAATGCTGCTCCTGAAAAAGACAACGAGCCTTGGTATTCAGACATCATGAATCTACTTCAGAAAGGAGTCTATCCTCCTAGCCTATACAAAAGGGGAAAAGTCTCCCTACGGAGATGGGCATCACAATTTATAGTCAGCGGAGGCAACCTGTACAAAAGGCACTACTAGGGCCTAAACTTATTATGCGTCGATCAGGCCAAAGCTGAACAAGTCATGGACCAGCTTCATGGTGGTACCTATGGGCCACACATGAACGGGCATATACTGTCAAAGAAAGTCATCCGGTAGGGTATTATTGGAGTACGCTAGAAACTGATTGTATCCGGTGGGTACGTCATTGCGACAAATGCCAACACTTCGCAAATCTACAGCACGTGCCCCCGCATATCTTATACAACTCCACAGCCCCTAGGCCTTCTCAACTTGGAGAATTGACGTCATAGGTCAAATCCACCCGAAGGGATCCAACGGCCATGAATATGTCTTGGTAGACGTCAACTACTTCACAAAGTGGGTGGAAGCCTCTTCCTACAAAATACTGAATGCTCGAAAGGTGTCTGAGTTCACCTGGACCAATATCATATACCGATATGGGGTACCTTTCGAAATTATCTCTGACAACGGCACACACTTCGAAGGGGACATGTATCGTCTACTCGACGAATTCAAGATCCAAAGGCACAAATCCTCCCCATACCGACCACAAGCAAATGGTGCCGTTGAAGCAGCCAACAAAACACTAGAAAATATCATCAGAAAAATGGCTTACACTGGAAGAGACTGGCCAGCGAAGTTACCGCTAGCCCTTTGGTCACGGCTAGGCGGACGTCACAAACGATGATGGACCGTTTCGAGGCTAAGATGCAAGAAAGGATGTTGCGAGGCCCCACTATAGATTTTATGAAAATTGCCATATGGCCTATTTCGGATCACGATGAGTGCTTTGGGTTTTCTACATCAAGTTATCCCTTTTTTAGGGGATACCAGGATATAGGAATACATCACCCTTTCATTTTCTCATTCTCCCTTTTTAGGGGAAAACGGAAAAGTGCAAGAAAGGAGTGTTGCGACGCCCCACTGGATCCTAAATGTTTTATAGAGTCGCCATCTTTATTTTAAGGAAGAAATAAAGAAAAACCAAAAAAATAAAAACCAGAGATTGCAAAAACGGGTTTGGAGGCTAAGTTACGAGTTGGGAAGGTTCTAGGCACCCAACTCGCCCTTTCGGTCTCAAAAGCGGTTTTTGGCTAAAGTATGCTTTTTGTTATATTTATTTAGCACATAAACAAAGCATTAAAAGACAAGAAATAAAAGTAGATACATCCATGGCTACATTATTTACGGACTTGTAGCCGTCTCCTTACAATAATTACAAGTATATTTAAAAATAGTTGGCCATAATAACGACTCTTTTACATAGTATTTTCTAACTAAATCCGGGTAACACAACGACTTATATTTTTACATTCGGCCGGATTTGAAAATAACTTTTATAAAATAAATGCTCTTAAAGGTTTTACCTTTCAGAGCATGGTGTACTCGCTCTGTCTTTCTCGAGAGAGGGAGACTTTTTAGGCTGCTATTGATGCGGTTTGAGCAGAGTAACGACTTATTTTTGTGGTTTTGGCCTTTTCACTCGGGCAGAGCAACTGCTCTTTTCGAGGTTTTTGGATCAGGGAAATAGGGTGGATACCTAATTAGAGGGCTTGGGATCACTTTGAACGGTTGGATTTAGGTTTGGCGGAGTTTTGGCAGGCTTCGAGGCTTTTTAGGAGGAACTCACTATCACTCTCACTTTATTTTTCTCAGCGTAACGAGGACGCGGAGAGTTTGTGATCACTGATCGGTGTGTCCAAGGCGGACCCCAAGCTCCCTATTTATAGGCTAGAGGAGGGACTCATCGGGGATTACAAATTCTCTCAGTGAGCTTAAATTCCTTGTACACCGCGCATCAAAAGTTGCACAATGCGTTAACTGGGACAACACTGTAGCCACACTGTAGCACCTTGGGCGCCGCGCTAAGGCCCCTTAGGCGCTGCGCCAAGGTACTATTCCAAGTTCCAATTTTGGCGCTTTAGCCCCTGCATTTTACTGTTTCGCGCATCCTGCTTTGCCTTTTGTATTTTTAAATCCTGTAACTTGGCATTTGTTAAGTTTTAATAGGTCTTAATATCACATGCTAGAGTTACATACCAGGGGTACGAAATTGTGGTGTCTACAGTAGGTTATCCCGAATGTGAACCGTTTTCTAACTGAGGAGCTGCATATGAATATGGACATAGGTGAGCTTATTCGGGACATGTGGCAGCTCGACTTTGATTTGCGAGAGGCAGCTTATGCTTTTTCTGAGTATATTCTTTTGTTTCATGAATATCTATCATGCTGGTGGCTGCTGTGGGATACTCCCGTGTCATCAGGCATGTTCTGAGGCGGATGCTAGGCCGACGAGTGAGCAATGGCCTAGATGCTCGCCTGATGGAGATAGGCGAGGATCTAGAAAGCTCGGGGCTAGTAGTCCCTCAAGTTTTGCCGGAGGACTTCAGGCAGGTGCATGGCCTTGGTGCCGGATGGCTCCTGATCCAAATGAGGCGGGTCCTAGTAATGTGCCTCCTCGATTGAGCAATGCAAGTCGGCGGAGCAATCCCCGACAGGCAGATGAGGCTGATCCTCCTCAGGCTGGCAGACGAATTACTGTCCATAGAGGTGATGGCGCTGGCCCAAGTCGTCCTGCTATTCAGGACAACGGTGATGCTGATGATGAAGAGGTTGAGGACACTTCTGATGGTTCTCATGCTGGTGAGACTGGAGCTTTTTCTGCACCTCGCTGAAGTATATGGTCACGGCTGGGCGGACGTCACAGACGCTGATGGACCGTTTCGAGGCTAAGCTGCAATAAGATTAACATTTATTCCAGCATGGTTCTCATGCTGGTGAGACTGGAGCTTCTTCTACACCTCGCAGAATTATATGGTCACGACTTGGTGGACGTCACAGACGCTGATGGACCGTTTCGAGGCTAAGCTGCAATAAAAGGATAGTTGGGGGGAACAGGGGATATAGGTAACAGGTAGTATATAATAGTGAGTTCCTCCTAAAAAGCCTCGAAGCCCTGCCAAAACTAAATCCAACCGTTCAAAGTGATCCCTAGACCTCTAGTTAGGTATCCACCCTATTTCCCCGGTCCAAAAACCTCGGAAAGAGCAGTTGCTCTGTCCGAGTGAAAAGACCAAAACCACCAAAAATAAGTCGTTACTCTACTCAAACCACAATAGTAGCAGCCAAAAAAGTCTCCCTCTCTCGAGAAAGACAGAGCGAGTACACCACAGCTTTGAAAGGTAAATCCTTTAAGAGCATTTATTTTATAAAAGTTATTTTCAAATCCGACCGAATGTAAAAATATAAGTCGTTGTGCTGCCCAGATTTAGTTAGAAAATACTATGTAAAAGAGCCGTTATTATGGCCAAATATTTTTAAATATACTTGTAATTATTGTAAGGAGACGGCTGCAAGTCCGTAAATAATGTAGCCTTGGATGTATCTGCTTTTATTTCCTGTTTTTTTATGCTTTGTTTATTTGCTAAATAAATATAACAAAAGCATACTTTAGCCAAAAACCGCTTTTGAGATCGAAAGGGTGAGTTTGATGCCTAGCATCTTCCCAACTCGTAACTTAGCCTCCGAACCCGTTTTCGCAATCTCTGGTTTTTCTTTTTTTGGTTTTTCTTTTTTTGGTTTTTCTTCATTTTTTCCTTCAAATAAAGATGGCGAATCTATAAAACATTTAGGATCTAGTGGGGCGTCGCAACACTCCTTTCTTGCACTTTTCCGTTTTCCCTTAAAAAGGCGAGAATGAGAATGAAAGGGTGATGCATTCCTATATCCTGGTATCCCCTAAAAAAGGGATAACTTGATGTAGAAAACCCAAAGCACTCATAGTGATCCGAAATAGGCCATAAGGCAATTTTCATAAAATCCATAGCGGGGCCTCGCAACATCCTTTCTTGCAGCTTAGCCTCGAAACGGTCCATCAGCGTCTGTGACGTCCGCCCAGCCGTGACCATATACTTATGCGAGGTGTGCAGAAGAAGCTCCAATCTCACCAGCATGAGAACCATCATAAGTGTCCTCATCCTCTTCATCATTAGCATCACCGTTGTCCTGAACAGCAGGACGACTTGGGCCAGTGCCATCACCTCTATGGGCGTGCTTCGTGCACTTGACCGAGAGGATCAACCTCATTTACCGGGGATTGCTCCGCCGACTTGCATTGCTCAATCGGGGAGGCACATTACTGGGATCCGCCTCATTTGGATCAGGAGCCATCCGGGCACTAAGGCCATGCACTTGCCTGAAGTCCTCCGGCAAAACCTGAGGGACTACCAGCCTCGAGCTTTCCAGATCCTCGCCTATCTCCATCAGGCGAGCATCTAGGCCATTTCTTACTCGCCGGCCTAGCATCCGCCTCAGAACATGCCTGATGACACGGGAGTGTCCCTCAGCAGCCACCAGCACCCATGATAGATATTCATGAGAGAAAAGCACATAATTAGAAAAAGCATAAGCTGCCTCTCGCGAATCAAAGTCGAGCTGCCACATGTCCCGAATAAGCTCACCTATGTCCCTATTCATATGCAACTCCTCAGTTAGAAAACGGTTCACATTCGGGATAACCTGCTGTAGACACCCCAATTTTGTACCCCTGGTATGTAACTCTCGCAAGTGATATCAAGACCTGTTAAAACTTAACAAATGTCAAGTTACAAGATTTAAAAATACAAAAGGCAAAGCAGGATGCGCGAAACAGTAAAATGGAGGGGCTAAAGCGCCAAAATTAGAACTTGGAATAGTACCTTGGCGCTGCCATAAGGGGGCCTTGGCACGGCGCCCAAGGGGCCTTATGTGCTTGAGGTGCTATGTGGCTCTGATCTTGTCAGTTAACGCATTGTGTAACTTTTGATGCGCGGTGTACAAGGAATTTAAGCTCACTGAGAGAATTTGATATGATTCTGACCACCAACCAAGAACCAAGGTTGTCACAAGCAAGGGAGAGTCATTGGAAGCATATAGATCAAGGTTCGAGGGTTCATATGAGCATGGATCGAGGTTCAAGGGTTCTAAAATGCATAGAGTATGATTGGAAGATTCAAGAATTCTATACAAACTTAATTCGTGGATTTATTGGAGATTCGGGTTATTGCAATAGCTACTCTAAAAATTCAAACATACGTTGTGAAGCCTTAGATTTCATGAAAGATGACTTGAAGACTCAAGAAATGTTCGTTTATGTCATACAATGACTTTGGAAGCTTTTAACGCCTAAAGGAAGACTTTAGGGGGCCAAAATGCAACTTTAAAAATTAGGTTTTTACAAAAAACGGGATTTGTAGATTTCCCTTATTTTAGAGGATTTATGTTTCTTAAATGGATTAGGTAACTTACCTAATTATTGCCTACACAGATTAGGTAAGTTGAGTAGTTTCCTAAGTAGATTTAAGGTAGTTTCCTAAGTTGATTCTACTTAGACTTTTCCTTTTACTTTTAGGTTTAGGATTCATAACCCATATAAATAATGGTTGTGGTTTATTGTTTTGTAGACAACTTTTTGATTATTGATTAATATAGTTTTTGAGTGTTTTTTCAAAACCTCTTTGTTCTTCATTGAACTTGTGATTATTTGGTGAGAGGCTAAGTAATCAAAACCCGAACTTATCAATAGGATATTCATCCCTATTGTGGCGTTCTTCCTTATATAAGGTTCACGTAATTGGATCGCGGAGTACCACGTTCAATAACGGATCGTAGCATTGGGTCAAGGTGTCACAATCCATCAATTCATTGACGTTGCTCTTTGATTCCTCCATCGCGAGTACGCGTATAGGAATCATATCATAATTTGTAATCCCCGATGAGTCCCTCCTCCAGCCTATAAATAGGGAGCTTGGGGTCCGCCTTGGACACACAGATCAGTGATCACAAACTCTCCGCGTCCTCGTTACGCTGAGAGAAAATAAAACGAGAGTGATAGTGAGTTCCTCGTAAAAAGCCTCGAAGTCCTGCCAAAACTCCGCCAAACCTAAATCCAACTGTTCAAAGTGATCCCTAGCTCTCTAGTTAGGTATCCACCCTATTTCCCCGGTCCAAAAACCTCGGAAAGAGCAGTTGCTCTGCACGAGTGAAAAGACAAAAAACCACCAAAAATAAGCCGTTACTCTGCTCAAACTGCAACAGTAGCAGCCAAAAAAGTCTCCCTCTCTCGAGAAAGACAGAGTGAGTGCACCACGCTCTTAAAGGTAAAACATTTAAGAGCATTTATTTTATAAAAGTTATTTTCAAATCCGGCCGAATGTAAAAATATAAGCCGTTGTGCTGCCCGGATTTAGTTAGAAAATACTATGTAAAAGAGCCGTTATTATGACCAAATATTTTTAAATATACTTGTAATTATTGTAAGGAGACGGCTGCAAGTCCGTAAATAATGTAGCCATGGACGTATCTGCTTTTATTTCTTGTCTTTTAATGCTTTGTTATTTGCTAAATAAATATAACAAAAATCATACTTTAGCGAAAAACCGCTTTTGAGACCGAAAGGGCAAGTTGGGTGCCTAGCACCTTCCCAACTCGTAACTTAGCCTCCGAACCCATTTTCGCAATCTCTAGTTTTTCTTTTTTTGGTTTTTCTTTATTTCTTCTTTAAAATTAAGATGGCGACTCTATAAAACATTTAGGATTCAGTGGGGCGTCGCAACACTCCTTTATTGCATTTTTCCGTTTTCCCCTAAAAAAAAGGGAGAATAAGAATGAAAGGGTGATCTATTCATATATCCTGGTATTCACTAAAAAAGGGATAACTTGATGTAGAAAGCCCAAAGCACTCATAGTGATCCGAAATAGGCCATAAGACAATTTTCATAAAATCTATAGTGGGGCCTCGCAACATCTTTTTTTCCACTTTTCCGTTTTCTCCTAAAAACGAGAGAATGAAAATGAAAGGGTGATGTATTCCTATATCCTGGTATCCCCTAAAAAAGAGATAACTTGATATAGAAAACTCAAAGCTCCCATATTGGACCAAAAATTCACTGAAGTTACCGAGGCATTTTCAAACGCACTATTTTAGACAGCACTCCTCTCGCACTTTTAATTTCGTCTTCCCCTAAACAAGGGAGGATGGAATGAGAGCAGTGGTGTCCCGCATCCGCACGTATTGCGCACCCTACGCGAGCGCGCGCCAGGGAACCACGGTGGCGACTCCGCTGGGGAGATCGTTTTTATTTTAAATAAAAATGGAGGGCTAGACTCATTAAAACAAACTTTTTTTTGTTTTTCTTTGTTCCTGGCTAAAGTATGCTTGTTATATTAACTTATGCATTTGAATATTGCGTTTCTATACATCAGTGTCTATTTTTGTGGATATGATTCTCCATCTTGCAGCAGTTTCGTTACGGTAACTGTTACATGTATGTTTAAAAATATGTATTTCTCAAAAATATATATATATCAAAAAAAATTTGCAAAAAAAAAGAATAAATAAATAAATAAATAAATAAATAAATATATATATATATGCAATATTTTATATGCATTAAATTTTCGGGCAGCACAATAAAAGGGCCGGGGCTTTATTTTAATATTGTTTCATTTTCGCCACTATATTATTATTATTTTGTTCCGTTTATTAATTTTATTTCGCAAAATATGTACATATTTCATTTCATTCTACCATTTTATTTTGGGGATTAAGTCCAAATTGTAATTAATATGAATAGATATATTCCCCACTTTTCTTTCTATTTCTTAATGTGATTGGCTTGCTTGCTTGCACTCAAACTAAAAAAGCCGAGAAAATCCACAAATAACAGCAAGACATGTCATATCTGTTTTATTTTCTATTCTTATATCTGAAAAAAATAAGGATTTTACTGCTTTTTAGAGGCTGCACACACGCGCACGCATGTAAATATATTCGGAACTACTACCGTACACCATTGCCAGCCTACCCCCTGCATAAACCATCGTTAGATTGCATATAGATTTTCAGGACACTTCAAAGACTGACCGGTTTTTGTATTTTTGAATCATGGGTCAGCCCCTGCAAAAAAAGTGCAAATTAAAAAAAACGAGATTGAAAAAAAATGGAAAATATGAATGAAAAAAAAATATACACAGGGGCTGATTTATTATTCTCTGATGCTCAACCTAGATCATTTCGAATGGTGGATCCTGGAAAAAGTATAAGCCGTTCGCCCGGGATCAGTCTGATCTAGGGGAGTCGAAAGGCAGGTGGAATACGTTGATCCTATACTCTGGAGACCGTCAAAATAAAGCAGGTGCTTATTCGGTCAATTGTAGGGAAAATAAATAATAATAAAATATACTTATAACGGCACGCTGTACCCCTAGCCCAGAAAGCCTTCAGCCAGCCTTTTGATACCTCCAAAACCCATTTTCCTCAGAAACCTGACCCGAATTTGGAAAGACAGAGATAGTACTGACCGGTTGATAGGGAAAACAAGTGCAGAAATCAGATCAGAGAATATCAGGAACGTATCAGATAAGGGCAGAATCAGTTCAGAGGGTACAGATCCGAGCAGTATGGCAGCAGAAAGTGAGTAGTCCGCTATGGGTACCGATACAGGGGCTCCAAGGTACGGTCCGACTCCGGCAATGCAACAGTGGCTAGACCAAAATCTAGATGCACGAAATGATCGCTTGCTAAATCAAATAGCAGGTCTCATACAAGGTCCAAAGCCCAGTGGTGAGGTAATCTCTTCCCCTGCAGTTCCCCAAGAAGCATCAACCTCCCATGTTCCTCCAAACCCAAACTCTCAGCCAAACACCAATCCACCAAATTCTGCCACTACCCCAAACCCAAATCCTCCACCTAGTCCCTATTACCCAAATATCAATCCTTTTCCATCCTATCCCCCATATCCTTTTCCAAATACCAATATCCCCCAAAACCCAAATGACCTCCCTTTTCCCATAACCAACCCACTCCAGAAGAGCCCACATATGGATCCACAAAGCTATAACCCTCCAGGCAAAGTTACCTCCTATTTACCTTTTAATGATCCTGGCCGCCAAACTGAAACCGCCAATAATCCACCAATCCAAAATCCTTATCATGCCCCAAATCCTTATTCTGCTCAAAATCCTTATCCTGCACAAAATCTCTATCCTGCCCAAAATCTCTATCCTGTCCAAAATCCCTATCCTTCCCAAAATCCTTACCCTGCCCAAAATCCTTACCAAATATCGCAGCCAAAAATTAACCCAGTCTTCCCTAATCCTGCCAGCATATACCAAAAACCAACTCCCCCGCCCACCAAAATGGAGGCTAACATGGAAAATATGAAAAGCATGATTCTCAAACTTCTCAACAAAGGGGAATTTTCTACGTGGGCACTAGCATTGCAACCCTTAACAATACTACCTTCAAAATTCAAAATGCCCGACATAGAAAAATTTGATGGGACTGGTTGTCCTATATCCCACTTAAAATCATATTCCACTGGCATGCAGTCAAGGGGAGCTAGCTTCGAAGCTATGGCTTCCAATTTCCACCTCACTCTAATAGGGGCTGCCAAGCAATGGCTAATGTTGTCAGATAGTAGCACCATGGGTACTTGGGACTAGATAGCTGAAGGGTTCCTTGAAAGGTACAAAGACAACACCAGCCCTAAAAATAAAAGAGACCTTGAGTCGTGCACCTAAAGGGAAAAAGAAACATGTGCTGAATTTACAGTCAGGTGGAAAAGGAAGTTTGCCCAGACATTTGACAGACCTGATCCGGCTGAGTCCTCCAGGATGTTCATAAAAAATCTCCAACCTATATACCTGGAACACATGCAGTATCTCCCCTATACAAATTTTAAAGAAATAGTGGAGATAGGAACCCGTATCGATGAAGATATACAGACGGGGCAATTAATAGTCAATATGCCTCCTAGCTCTTTCCGTTACTCTAAAGGAAACGCAGTTGCACCAGCACCATCCGTCAATATGGTAGGAAATGCTTCAACCACTTTTCTTACGAAAAGTTATAGCAATGTTCCATGGTCCTACGAATCAGACAGGTCTGTCAACGCAGTCGGAGGGAATAATGGCCCAAACAGAAATTTCAGAAATCAGAACAGGGGGAATCGGTATTACGATGAACTGCAAGCTCCCCAGTCTGTGATACTACAGGGAATGGCGCAAGGAGTGCTAAAGCCTTTGGAAGGCTATAAGCCACCAAACCCCCTGTCCAGGACTTGGAATCATGCCCAGTACTGTAAATACCATCGCTGTAGTGGTCACCTCACCGATAAATGCTATATACTGAAAGATGCTATCCGGGACCTTATAGATGATAAGGTTATTGAAAAACCTCCTCCCATACCACATATAGTCAATAACGCTCTACCTCAAATCAATATGATTGAGGTTGAAGAAAAAATTTGTGTACCCAAGTTTGAAATAAATAAACATCTATTACCATATATCCTTGTTCCTTTCTTTCCATCTCTATCCATAAAAGAGTCTAGCTGCAATATGCTCTCTTGGGACACCATCCTGGGTAGCCAAAATACCTGCAATATTGAAAAAGCCATTTGGGTCAGTGGAAATGTTAGCCACCTTACCCGATCTGGCCGAGCCTACCAACCAAACCTGGAAAGAGGTGACCACTCTGGCAAAGACCAAGAAACAAATACTAGGGCTAAAACGGTAGAAGATACTTTATTTGCTCAAATGAAGAAAACTTAGGCCAACATATCCATCTAGGGCTTGCTTTGTGCTTCTAAAACCCACCATGATACGCTGGCTAAATCATTAAGTCAGGCAGTCATTCTTATTGAAACCTCCCCAAATGAGCTCACTCAAATGATCGGGAACATTCACTTTAGGAATTTCATAATGGTTACTGATCTAGATCTGTCAAGGGAAGGAACCAACCACATTGATGCTCTCCATATCAATGTGGGAATTTTGGAAAAACGGGTTCCCCGAATTCTGATAGACAATGGGTCTTCTTTGAATGTATGTCCCGGTAGCACACTGACCAAACTGGGAACAAAAATATCAGAGCTTGCTCCTTTCTCGTAGACAGTAAGAACATACAATAACACTAGTCGATGTGTCCTAGGGGTGGTCACTCTAATGCTGACTATTGGGCCACTAACCATGTCGGTAGAATTCCAAGTCCTGGACATACCAGCCACCTTTAGCCTGTTGTTGGGACGCCCTTGGATCTATGGGGTAAAGGGGGTAGCCTTTTCATTGCACCAACATGTCAAATTCATCCATGATGACCACATAGTAATTATTTTGGCTGACAAGATCGTGGAAAACCGAGAAAGCAAGGATATCCCGATCCTCGAAATAGAGTATGAAGACACTGGTATTTTTCTCAATGGCTTTGAGGTTATCCCCCAAGCTGTTGTTAACGCCATTGAATATGGGCGAGAAACTGACATCACCAAAAAGAAAACAACCTCCCTAGGAAACATGATCCCTTTAAACATGTTTCGAAAAATGAATTATATACCTGGTCTGGGTCTCAGCAGAAATCAACAAGGACTTGTTAATTTAGTCCAAGATGAGCTTAAGGAATGTATCCTTCCTTTTGGTCTAGGATACATGCCTACTCCAGCCGAAATAGCAGTAGTCATAAAACAAAGACGTGGGAAAAGAAAGGCAGGAAGAGAAAAGTGTCCTTACAAATATCCCCATCTCCAACCATATAGGAAAACATTAAATGGTTACTTTGTAAGGAAAGGGAAACAGAAGCCTATCTCATGTTTCCAGAGCTCTGGCTAGACCAGAATGGGAAAAGATGCCCTGGTTGGGAGATCTTTGAAGATGTCAGTATTCTCACTGATAAGATGGAATAGGTTACCTAGAGCCCTGTAGCACTGCATATAAGACTGTCACTATTGAAAATACTTGGTCCATTGACCAAGATGATTATGCTCTGGCCCTATTAGATGACGACGGTCTAGGAGACAGCTTCCTAGGAATGATAGATGGAGGCACTTATTATGAAAAGCTCTCTACTGAGTTCGAGCTTATTACTGATAAGCCCCTGCAGAATTGGTATACTACGACCGGCCCACTTTTGACGCCTGCAGATCTGGTGGACCGCTTCGGATATACTATCCCTATTTCTTCCCCTAGCTTTAAGGATTGGTCATCTACCGATCCGCTCCCTAAAATTGAGGGTCTCAAACCCCAGATCGTCAACAATGTAAATAACCCTGTACAGTTTGCTTTTAATGATAATCTAAATGTTTTTGCTTATTCCTTAGTTGCACCTACATTAAAAGACGCATTAAATAATTATAATAATGAGTCATTTAATAAAATGGACCCAAAAGATAAAAAATTATTTGCTTGAGCTTGTAAAGTCAGTTGAGCACCAGGAACAACATCATTCATCTGAAGACTTATGCACCATCAACCTGGGGCTGAACAATGAAATAAAAGAAATCAAAATCGGTAGCTACCTGCAAGGCCCTGAGAGGGTAGCACTCATTGATCTTCTCAAAAAGTTCGTGGACGTATTTGCATGGTCGTACGAAGATATGCCCGGGCTAGACCAAGCCATAGTCGAACACCGGATCCCCATATATCCGGATGCTTGGCCGATCAAGCAAAAGCTCTGCCGGATCAAGCCGGAATGGTCACTACAAGTCAAAGAAGAAATTATGAAGCAGTTGCGCGTCAAATTCATTCGGGTAGTTGAATACCCGATTTGGCTATCCAACATAGTGACTGTTCTTAAGCCCAACGGGAAGGTCCGAATCTACGTGGATTTCTGCGACCTCAACAAAGCATCGCCCAAAGATGACTTCCCTCTACCCAATATTGATATTGTGGTAGATGCCGTCGCTGCTCATAAAATCAGATCTTTCGTCGACGGCATGCTGGGCTACAATCAAATTAAAATGGCAGCAGAAGACCAGGAGAAGACCTCATTCACTATTCCTTGGGGAACTTATTGTTAGAATGTCATGCCTTTCGGACTAAAAAATGCCGGGGCTACTTATCAAAGGGCTGCCACCACCCTCTTCCACGACATGATCCATAAAGAGATTGAGGTCTATGTCGATGACATGATCGTACATTCCAGCGACCCCAACGGTGCTCATATCAAAGACCTTCAAAAATTCTTCGAAAGGTTGAGAAAGCACCAGATGAAGCTTAACCCCGCCAAATGCACATTTGGGGTTACTAAAAGGCAAGGTCCTGGGATTCTTGGTGACTGAGCAGGGCATCGAGATCGAGCCAGCAAACATTAAATCCATCCTAGAGATGCCACAGCCAAAAACTTCAACCGAAGTCAAAGGCTTCCTAGGTCGTTTGCAGTATATCAGTCGTTTCATCAAACAGCTGACATCTATATGTGAGCCCCTCTTCAAACTCCTAAAGAAAAATACTGACCAAGTCTGGGACGAGAAGTGCCAGCTAGCCTTCGAAAAAAATAAAAGCTTATCTTACCAATCCCCCTGTGCTAGCTCCACCCCATATACATAAACCACTCCTCCTATATCTAACTGTCACAGACACGTCAGTAGGGGCTATGCTCGTCCAAGAGAAAGAAAATTCCTACGTTGAAAATGCCATATATTTCATAAGTAGGAAGCTGCAAGGAAGCGAGCTAAATTACTCAGCACTAGAGAAAAGCTGCACCGGCCTAGTCTGGGCCACGCAAAGGCTCAATACCTATCTGCAAGGACGGTCCATCAAGCTCATATCTAGGATGGACCCTATAAAGTACATCTTCGGCAAGCCATCACTTTCCAGCCGACTGGCTAAGTGGTCATTTCTTCTCAATGAGTTTGACGTAACCTATGTCACATTCAAATCTATCAAAGGCAGCGTGATTGCAGACCACTTAGCCGATCTGCCCTTAAAAAACGAAGATACAACCGAGCCTAGCTTCCCAGACGAAGGTGTCTTGGAAATCATTGACCATGACACCAGCTGGTAGATGTTCTTTGATGGAGCCGCAAATAAAAGAGGCTTTGGCATAGGAATCTTGCTAATTGATCCGGAAAATTCCCATACTCCATTGGCCATAAGGTTGGAGTTCGGATGCTCAAATAATACGGCAAAATATGAAGCCTGTATTGCTGGCCTAGAAGAAGCTCTCCAAAGGGGAGCCAAAGATCTCGAAGTCTATGGAGACTCTGCTCTAATTATAAACCAAGTTGAAGGGAGATGGAGAACCCAAGATCCCCGGCTGCAACTCTATCATGCCAAGCTAACAGCACTTGCCGCTAAATTTCATTCTATCTCGTTTCACTACTTACCGCGAGATACAAATCAATTTACCGATGCACTGGCCACTCTGGCATCACTAGTTATAATTCTCGCAGAAACCCAAGTCCAACCTTTTATAGTTGGGAAAAAGGTCACTCCGGTATATTGCTTCAAAATTAATGCAGCCCCTGAACCAGATCACGAGCCCTGGTACTCTGATATCTTAAATCTTCTTCAGAAAGGAATCTATCCTCCAGGCCTGGACAAAAGAGGGAAAGTCTCCCTGCGGAGATGGGCTTCGCAATTTGTATTCAGCGGTGGCAGCCTATATAAAAAGCACTATCAAGGCCTTAATTTATTATGCGTCGACCAGGCCAAAGCTGAGCAAATCATGGATCAGCTGCATGGTGGTACCTGCGGGCCCCACATGAATGGCCATATGCTATCTAAGAAAGTCATCTGACAGGGTGCCTATTGGAGTACGCTTGAAACCGACCATATTCGGTGGGTGCGTCATTGCGACAAGTGCCAACGTTTTGCAAATCTGCAGCACGTGCCCCTGCACGTCTTATATAACTCCACAGCCCCCTGGCCCTTCTCAACTTGGGGAATCGACGTTATAGGCCAAATTCACCCGAAGGGATCCAATGGCCACGAATATGTCCTGGTAGCTGTCGATTATTTTACGAAGTGGGTGGAAGCCTCTTCCTATAAAATCCTGAATGCTCGAAAGGTGTCCGAATTCATCCGAACCAACATCATATATCGCTACGGAGTGCCTTTCGAAATAATCTCCGACAACGGCACACATTTTGAAGGGGACGTGAACCGTCTACTTGACGAGTTCAAGATCCAAAGGCATAAATCCTCCCCCTATCGGCCGCTAGCCAACAGTGTCGTTGAAGCAGCCAATAAAGCACTAGAAAACATTATCAGAAAAATGGCTCACATAGGAAGAGACTGACCTGAAAAGTTGCCGCTAGCCCTTTGGTGCCATCGCACCTCAGTCCGCACACCCACTGGGGCTACCCCTTATTCCTTGGCATATGGCATGGAGGCCGTGCTTCCTATTGAAGTAGAAATTCCATCATTAAGAGTGATGATGGAATCCGACATATCAGAAATCGATTTGGTCAAAGGGCGGTACGAAGAGTTAGCCCTAATTGACGAACAACGCCTGCTAGCCCTGGAGCATACCCGAGCATATCAAAGGCGCATAGCCTGAGCCTTCAATAGAAAAGTCAGAGGCCGCGATATACAAGTCGCGGATCTCGTGCTTCGAGAAAAACCTCCTAGTTATGTTGATACTAGGGGAAAGTGGAAATTCCCTTGGATGGGACCATATGTCGTCAAAGAAATCCGGTCAGGAGACATTGATGAGATAGAAAGAGAAATAGAAGAAGAAAGACAAGAAAGAGAGAAGTTAGAAGCTCTTAAAAATAAAGATAAAGAAAATATAGAGAAAGAATCAGAAAATAAGTATGATAAGATAGAAAAAGTAGAAGAAGTAAGTAATGAAATTAAGGAAGATGAAGTAGAAATCCTAAAATCTCTTTTTGAAAAAATTGAGATAGAGAATGTTAAAGAAGAAAATACCGAGGAGGTTACAGTAGAAGAAACAATTAAAGCAGAAAATTCTGAATTTATGCCATCTGTTAAATCTCCTCCAGTTTAAGAATTAAAGCCATTACCACCCCATCTAAAATATGCATTTTTAGGGGAAGGCAAAACTTTACCTGTTATTATAGTAGCCGATTTAACTGAAGAACAAGAAGCAAGTTTATTAAAAGTTTTATGAACACCTAGAAAAGCTATAGGATGGTCTCTAGATGATATAAAAGGTATTAGCCCGTCTATGTGCATGCATTAAATACACTTAGAAGAAGGTAATAAACCTTCGAGAGAAAGACAAAGAAGACTTAACCCACACATAGAAGAAGCCGTAAGAAAAGAGGTTCTTAAGCTTTTAGATGCGGGTATAATTTACCCTATATCAGACAGTAAATGGGTTAGTCCAGTTCAAGTAGTTCCTAAGAAGTCAGGAATTACAGTTGTTAAAAATGAAAAAGATGAATTAGTCCCTACAAGAACAATAACTGGTTATATAATGTGCATTGATTTGAGAAAACTAAATGCGGCAACTAGGAAAGACCACTTTCCTTTTCCATTTATTGACCAAATCCTTGAAAGACTAGCCGGTCATGAGTACTATTGTTTTCTTGATGGTTTTTCTGGTTACAATTAGATCCCTGTAGCACCCGAAGATCAAGAGAAAACAACTTTTACATGTCCTTTTGGTACTTTTGCTTTTAGGAGAATGCCCTTTGGATTATGTAATGCACCAGCAACCTTTCAAAGATGCATGATTTCTATATTTTCAGACCTAGTTGAAAGATGTGTTGAAGTTTTCAAGGACGATTTTTCAGTTTTTGGAAATTCTTTTGATCATTGCCTAGAAAACCTTACATCAGTTTTGAAAAAATGTTGTGAAACAAATTTAACTCTAAGTTGGGAGAAAAGTCACTTCATGGTCAAACATGGAATTGTCTTAGGGCATGTTGTGTCAAATAAAGGTATTGAAGTTGATAAAGCAAAAAATTGAAGTTATTTCACGACTACCTCCTCCAACTTCTGTTAAAGGTGTTAGAAGTTTTCTAGGGCATGCTGGTTTCTATAGAAGATTCATAAAAGATTTTTCCAAAATCTGTAAGCCTCTATGTAAATTGTTAACAAAAGATACTGAATTTGTTTTTGATCAAGAATGCTTAGATGCATTTAATTTATTAAAAGAAAGATTAACTACTGCCCCTATTTTATCCGGCCCTGATTGGTCTCTCCCTTTTGAAATAATGTGTGATGCATCATATTTTGCAATTGGAGTCGTGTTAGGACAAAGGGTAGATAGAAAGCCTCATGTAATACATTATGCTAGTAGAACTCAAAATGATGCACAACTAAATTACACAACAACAGAAAAAGAATTTTTGGCAGTTGTGTATGCTTTAGAAAAATTTTGATCATATCTGTTAGGATCAAAAGTGATAATATTTTCTGATCATTATGCATTAAAATATTTATTAAGTAAGAAAGATGCTAAGCCTAGACTAATTAGGTGGATGCTATTCTTGCAAGAATTTGACATTACAATCAAAGATAAAAAGGGAACCGAAAATGTCGTAGCCGACCATTTGTCTAGATTAGAATTTTCACCCTTACTTGAACGTCAATTTATTGATGTTCCAATCCCTATAAATGAAGATTTTCCTGATGAGCAACTGTTAGCAATTAAAGATTCAGACCCTTGGTATGCTGATTTTGTCAATTATTATGTGTCTGATATCATAAATCTTGACTTTGATCATTATGAAAAGAAGAAATTTTTGGCTGAAATGAAAAATTATTTTTGGGAAGAGCCTCATTTATATAAAATATGTTCAGACTCTTTAATTAGGAGATGTAATCCAGAAAAAGACCAACAAAGTATTATGGAATTCTGCCATGAATATTCTCGTGGAGGTCATTTTAGTGGGAATAAAACTGCTAGAAAAATTTTACAATCTGGTTTATATTGGCCAACTGTTTTTAGAGACTGTGAATTATTTTATAGAACATGTGATAAGTGTCAAAGAACGGGTGGAATAGGAAAAAGAAATGAAATGCCTTTACATATTAACATGGTTGTTGAAATCTTCGATGTTTGGGGCATTGATTTCATGGGTCCTTTTCCAGTGTCAAATAATTGTGAATATATTCTGGTAGCAGTTGATTATGTGTCTAAATGGATTGAAGCCATAGCAACTAAGACAAATGATGGTAAAACCGTGGTTAAATTTGTAGAAGATCTGTTTGCTAGATATGGAGTACCTAAGGCCATAATAAGTGACCAAGGGACTCACTTTACCAATAAATTATTGAATAATGTCCTCAAGAAACATGGTGTAATTCACAAGTTAGCTACACCTTATCATCCTCAAACATCTGGCCAAGTAGAGGTTAGTAATAGACAAATTAAAGCAGCATTAGAAAAGACTGTTAGACCTAATCATAAAGATTGTGAATCTAAACTTAAGGATGCTTTATGGGCATACCGAACTGCTTTTAAAACCCCAATAGGAATGAGTCCATATAGAATGGTATATGGCAAGGCATGTCACTTACCAGTTGAAATTGAGCACAAAGCTTATTGGGCTGTTAAAGAATTAAATTTAGATTTAACCTTGGCCAGTGAGGAAAGATTGTTTCAATTGAATGAATTAGAGGAACATAGGCTAAATTCGTATGAGAATGCTAAAACGTATAAAGAGAAGACCAAGAAGTATCATGATATGGGGTTAGCCAATAAGATGTTTCGACCAGGATTGAAAGTTCTGCTTTTTAATTCTAGACTTCGGTTATTCCTGGAAAGTTGAAATCTAAATGGTCTGGTCCTTTTATAATTGTACGAATTTATCCTCATGGAGCAATTGATATACAAAATCCAAAGAATAATGAAAATTTTAAAGTTAATGGACACCGACTCAAGCCATACCTTGAACCAATGTCAGTTGAACGAACAATTGAATTAATTCGTTTGACTGACAATGAACCGCCCAAGGATTAGGTTTGCAGTTGGGTCGAGCCAAAGACGTTAAACAAAGGCGCTGAGTGGGAGGCAACCCATTATTATGAATTTTATTGTTGTAGTAGTTAATATAAATATGCTATTCTCCGTTAAATGTATTTTTGGACATTTAATTTTTAAATTAAATATGCAAAAATTCAAGTTTGGGGGAGAAAAGCATCTTAATGATGTATTTATATGTTGCTAATAATTTTAGTTTAGAATATTTGTAGAATTTTACAATGCAGGAAAGTGATGAAACATAACGGAACTTAACGGAGGGACCTAACTGCTAATATGCTGAAAGAGGATGAAAGAGAAACAAAAGGAGGACAATCTACCAACCTTGCGGATGTAAGGTGCCAAGGGCCTTGCGACCGCAAGGTCCCCATTAATTCAGTTAGCGTGAACGGCATCATGCAGATCGTGGGAATCAGAGCCGTCATCACTGCAGACCTTGCGGACGCAAGGTAAAAGCCACCTTGCGACCGCAAGGTGTCTTTATTTAAGGACAGGCCGTGTTTCTTCAGAAAATCACCCCAGATCTTCATTTTCTCTGCAAAGCAGTAGCAGCCCTTCGTCCTCCTCTCCATTTTCAGATGAAGATCCGTCCACATTCCGGCCATTATTCAAAAATATCTTCTCCCTCCTTCAAACCCTTCAACTCCCAGTACCCCACATCTCTCCATTACACTCCATTGAAGAATTGAAGAAGCTTGAAGCAAGGAGAAGGAGCTCCATTTTTGCCCAAATAGCTCAAACTCCGGCGACTCAACTCATCTAAGGCTGCAATCAAGTAATTCAAACTCCCTTCTTTAATTTTTAATGTCAAATTTTTTTCATGCTAGGGTGTTAGACAATTTTACGTGTAGATAATATTTGCATGCTTTAGGAAATAATTTTTAATTTTAAAAATTTTGAAAAATAATAATATTTTTTGTTAAATATCTAAATTAAAATTTTTTTTCTCAAACAAAATGTTCCGTAAGCGTAGAAATACCGGAGCTTCTACCTCCCGCCTAGTTCAGGAGGAGGAACCGCAGTATGACCACAGTCGTTTCATCTCCTACGAGGCCTCGGAAAAATACGCGGCCAAGCTCTCTAAGTCATTGGTTCCCGAGAGGGGATTTATGGCTGAAGAATTTGGCCTCCGTAATAATTTTACTGCTCGTAGGTGGGGGTTGTTGACTGATTCTCCGGACAAGGTAGTCGTGCCTATTGTCTGCGAATTCTATGCCAATGGCCAAATTGGCATAGATGGGGGTTAGAGACTGTCTTTGTTAGGGGCGTTAGTGTTGATTTTTCGTCCCAAAACATTAACATGTATTACGACACATCCAATTTCGCGGATGGTGCCGACGACTTTAGCCTCCACCTCCATGCCCCTGTCCCTCTCGAGGTGGTTAATGCGACCATCGCCCTCCCTGGTGTTGAGTGGACCCAAAACCGTAATCCACCCTACGGTCCACGCACTATAGAGGAGTCCTTCCTGCTGAACACGGCCAAGCCCATGTTCAAATTCATTTGTGCCTGTCTCATGCCTTCCAGTCATTAACACATGGTGACTTGGGGTAAGGCTGTCCTGATCTACACCATTATGACTGGTGGGTCTGTTGATGTCGGCCGCCTGATCAACGGCCAAATTAAGACCCTTATTAGAGGTGCCACAAATGCGGGGTTCGCGTTCCCGCATTTGATTACCGAGTTGTGTAGGGGGGCAGGCGTGAGATGGCCCAGACACGCGGAGAGGCTTAAGGCTGGTCCGGCAATTACTAGGGCCATTTTGTTTGAGCACTAGCAGCAACCGCGAGTGCGGGTTCCTCACGGGGAGGAGCCCGAAGAGGAGGAGGAGGACCCGCTCGAGGGGATCTTCAATAGGCTATAAGAGGTTGCCCTTGAAGCCCAAATGGCAACTCAACAGTTGGCACAAATGCGTGCCGACCAAGAGTGGCTGTTTGGGTGGTTTAACACCGTGGGACAAAATGTCTCAACTTATTATGGGTTGCCTCCTGACACGATCCCCGAGTTTCGTCCTCATTCGTTATTTCCGCCCGACTCACCTTGAGTCGAGGCCTAAGTTCCATCCTCTTTCGTTAGGTGGGCCTGCTATTTCCTTTTGATATTTGTCCTTCCCCATCAATCCTCTCATATGTCCCTCAATTTTGAGGACAAAATATAAATTAAGTTTGGGGGGGGGGGATTCTAAGCCCAGAGTCTTAGCAGGTCCTAGCCTAAGGAGGAATGCAGTTGGGCTATGTTTTTAGGGTGATGAAAATTTTCTTTTCTCGATGACCATTTAACTCCTCACCCGCTTTTCTTGTTTTTAAATTTTTCTTATTTTCGGAGGTGTTGCCTTGACCAGAATACACTGGTTTTGGATGCTCGTGGATTCCTCTTGTGGGAACCCATCATCAATTGTGTCATCAACATCTCCAATTTTCTTTATAAAAAATATATATATATATATATATATATATATATATATATATATATATAATTTAACCTCGAGTTTTGATGTGGTAATACTAGTCGATGAGGAGTTAATGCAATGAACCGCATAGCTAGTCCGTAGATCCCTCTGGAATTTACTTGATTTTGCGAAACTTTTACTTTTCTCCAAATTCTTCATGCACTCACACCAGTCTTAATTATGGATTGATTAGAATAGTTTTATAAAGTTTATAGCACCTACTTCATAAAGTATAAAATATGATGCATAGCCATTCGAACATGATTGTTGCATTAAATTGTGACTTAGGGTCAATTGCATGATGGTTAGATCCCTTGGATTTTTCTCATTTATATATCTCAAACACACTTTCGAACCGTGTCTGCATGTTAGCCTCATTTGTCCCTACCATCTGTCTTAGCGAATGCTTATGTGAAATCTAGTGATGCTAAACATTCAACCACATAATTCCCATAATTGATATGATATTTTGTGTGTCTTACTTGCTTTAAAAACTACATGAGCATTTGGCATTAAGAAATGACTTAGGCCATCTTTGGATCGTTAGAGCCTTAATATTCCCTGACCTTTACTAAAAATATCCCTAGTGTCCCCTTTGAGCCTAATTTAAAAAGAATGGAGAGTGCTAAGCACACTATTAAACCCCCATTCGACATCGTTTCTATTACCCACATTGACTTAACCCTAAAAGCCTATACACTTTTAGCCTACCCTTTGAGAGAGTAGGATGTGGGTGGGAAATTGTTTTTAGAGACCAGTCTTTTCAGTTAGGCTATTTTTCTGAAGACTTCTTCTTTCCGTTGTCGAAAGAAAATATTGAAAAAAAAAAAAGAAAAGAAAAGAAAAAAATATGTATCGACGAAAAATGAAACGGAAGAAGAAGAGTGCAAAAAGATTCAAATGAAAGCATAGCTTTCAAAAGAAATTATGTTAGAAAAGTATTGCTGAGAAGAATGATGTGATATTTTTAGAAATATATATTGCCCAAAACAAGTTTGGGGGGGGGGGGAAGAAGAAAAGTGAAAAGTAACGAAAAGCACCCCCTACTTGTCGTCTTTGCAGGTCCTAGACTAAATAGGGAAAACTTCCTTTTGCTTGGAAGTATGAGGGATAAAGGATAGTCTTACTCTCTCACTTTGAATTCCAAATCCCTTTCCATCAAATCCCCCATCACCTTGGCCTTACATTACAAGCTAAATAAAGACCTAATGATCTTCTTGCCAATGCTTGTGCTGTTTTCTCTGCTAAGTGAGTCATATGGAATTGATCAAACACTTCATGTTCATTATTATTCGCCTTAAAGCTCACTGTGTTAGCATAATCTTAGCTATTACAAGTAATTGGGATAGGAGAGCATTGTATGTCATACATAGAAGTGCATGGGATGGATGTATAAGTTTTTGAAATCTTGGTGACCTCTCTTTCTGTAATAGACCGAGTTTGGATGGTAGATCTCATAATTCATAATGCATGATTTTGAATTAAAATCTGATTTTCATATGAATGTGGTGTTTAGCTTAATAAAACTGTTTTAGTTGAAATATTCTCTAAGACTGGTGATCACACACACACGGAGAAATTAAAAGTAGTAGCAGTTTTAAGAAAAGATCAGTTGGCTTTATGTGACTTAGCCTGCATATATGTGGTGAGCATCAAACTGAGACTGCCTTTGTATGCCATGCTATTATAACTTGAGGTTGAAGCTAAAAAGATTTTTATTTTGTTTTAGAATAGTTTTTATTTGCTTTTGTATTTATTTGTTTTTGTATTTATATGCATAGTCGAGTCACTCGAAAGAGTCTCCTTGAGTTTGTGGGTTTATAGAGGAGTGTAAATAGTGTCACCCTCCAAAAATATTTTCATTTTTTTATTATTGTTATTTAATTACTTTTGTATTTATCATCATTGTTTACTCGTGGACGAGCAAAGTTTAAGTTTGGGGGTATTTGATCGATGTATTTTATACGTCGATTTTATATACTTCTATGACTTAAATTATGCTATTTCACGAGGCTTTTGGCTACTGATATGTGTTTTCAGTGAGTTTTGTGAGTTACAGGGTTTTTAGTAAAAATATGCAGAACATAAGGCATTTTTATGCAAATTCCAAGAAGGGTCCAAGATGAAAAATGAAGAAGAAAAGAAGAAGTTACACGCTGGAGACCTTGCGGTCGCAAGGTGTTTCAGACCTTTCCCCCGTAAGGTGGAAAGTAACTTGAAGAAATCAAAGCCCGGAATGCTGGAGACCTTGCGGACGCAAGGTACCCCAGACCTTGCGACCACAAGGTGGTCAGAACGCAAGAAATTCGTATTTTCACTAGAGATTCGATTGCAACACAACTCTATGGTATAAATAGGAACCGGGAGCCAAAGCCTAGGATATAGAAAAACGGCTGGAAACAGTTTTGTATAGCTTTAGTGAGTAGGTATTAATTAGGTTGTATATACATTAGTTTAGATTGTGCTATTACATATTTAGATTGTGCAATTACAAGTATTGAAGATCAAATCATGTCTCTGTTCATCTCCATGTGATGTTCATTGTCTATGATGAACTAAATCATCACTAATCTAGGAGGTGGAGGTAACTTGTATCGAATTTATGTTTTAATTCATATTTATGTTCATTCAATTCTTGTTGATTGTGGTGTTTATCAATCCCTTTATTATTTCACTTTGAACAAATGAATGTAATCGCAAATAATAAAGGCCTAGAGGTGAGGATAACTGCATGACCAATGTGCATATGTCGTGCACTGGCTCACCATCACAATAAATTGGACCTATCAATGCACGAGAGTGATAAGTTAGGGTCAGGTTCATACATGATCTAGGTGACAGATAGACCATATGTTCTTGTGCTTAGGATATAGAATGGATGAATGTTACGGGGATGGAGGCTGAACCAATAGTTCAACAGACTATATCTATCTTTTGTGAACGAACCCAAGAAATTGAATGATAAGTATTTTGAATTAAACATAGAGGAGATACAAGTGAAACCCGAATCCTAGATTGCCATCTACCATAAGATCTTCATAATCTGTAATTACTGGTAATTAGTTAAACACCTAAATAATAATAATAATAATTTAGAGTAGAATAATTATAAAAACCCCCCCTTAGATTAATAATTTGCTATCAATAAATTGCACTATCTGTGATCTCTTGACTATGTGGGTTCGACCCTTGCTTCCAATACTATTCTATAATAGTCTTGTCCACTTGCAAGGAAATAATTAAAATAAGACATCGATCAGTAGCTAAGGCATCGGCGAATTGATTTCTATCTCGTGGCAGATAATGGAACGAGATAGAGTCAAATTGGGCGGAAAGTGCTGTTAGTTTGGCATGATAGAGCTGCAACCGAGGATCTTGGATTTTCCATCTTCCTCCGATTTGATTTATGATCAGGGCAGAATCTCTATAGACTTCGAGATCTTTGGCTCCCCTTTGGAGAGCTTCTTCTAGGCCAGCAATACATGCTTCATATTCCACCGTGTTATTTGAACATTCGAATTCCAGCCTTATGGCCAGCGGAGCATGAGAATCGGCTGGGTCGATTAGTAAGATTCCTATACCGAAGCCTCTTTTATTGGCGATTCCGTCAAAGAACATCTGCCAGCTGGTGTCATGGTCAGTGATTTCCAGGACACCTTCATCTGGGAAGCCAGGCTCGGTCGCATCTTCGGCCTTCAAGGGTAGATCGGCTAAGTAGTATGAAATTATGCTCCTTTTGATAGATTTGAGTGTGACATAGGTTATGTCAAACTCGTTGAGAAGAAAGGACCACTTGGCCAGGCGGCTGGACAGTAATGGCTTGCCAAAGATGTATTTGATAGGGTCCATTCTGGATATGAGTTTGATGGACCGTCCTTGGAGATAGGTCTTAAGCCTTTGCGTGGCCCAGACTAGGCCGATGCAGCTTTTCTCCAGTGCTGAATAGTTTAGCTCGCTTCCTTGCAGCTTCCTACTTATGAAGTATATGGCATTTTCAATGTAGGAATTTTCTTTCTCTTAGGCGAGCATAGCCCCTACTGACGTGTCTGTGACGGTTAAATATATGAGGAGAGGTTTATGTGTATGGGGTGAAGCTAGCACATGAGGATTGGTAAGGTAGGCTTTTATTTTCTCGAAGGCTAGCTGGCACTTTTTGTCCCAGACTTGGTCAGTATTCTTTTTTTAGGAGTTTGAAGAAGGGCTCACATGTGGTTGTCAGCTGCCGGATGAAGCGGCTGATATACTGCAATCGACCTAGGAAGCCTTTGACTTCGGTTGGAGTTTTTGGCTGTGGGCATCTCTAGGATAGCTTTGATTTTTGCTGGCTCGATCTCGATGCCCTGCTCGGTTACTAAGAATCCCAGGACCTTGCCTTTGGTAACCCCAAATGTGCATTTGGTGGGGTTAAGCTTCATTTGGTGCTTTCTTAACCTTTCGAAGAATTTTCTAAGGTTTTGATATGGGCACCGTTGGTGTCGCCGGAATGCACGATCATGTCACCAACATAGACCTCCATTTCTTTGTGGATCATGTCGTGGAAGAGGGTGGTGGCAGCCCTCTGATAGGTAGCCCTGACATTTTTCAGCCCAAATGGCATGACAGTATAGCAATAAGTACCCCAAGGAGTAGTAAATGAGGTCTTCTCCTGGTTCTCTGCAGCAACGACGTCTACCACAATATCAATATTGGGTTGAGGGAAGTCATCTTTGGGCGTCGCCTTGTTGAGGTTGCGGAAATCTACACAGATTCGGACCTTCCTATTGGGCTTGGGAACAGTCACTATATTGGACAGCCAGATCGGGTATTCTACTACCCGAATGAAATTGACGCGCAACTGCTTCATGATTTCTTCTTTGACTTGTAGTGACCATTCCAGCTTGATCCGGCGGAGCTTTTGCTTGATCGGCCGAGCATCCGGATATATGGGGATCCGGTGTTCGACTATGGCTGGGTCTAGCCCCGACATATCTTCATAGAACCAGACAAATATGTCCACGAACTCTTTGAGGAGATCGATGAGTGCTACCCTTTCAGAGCCTTGCAGGTAGCTGCCGATTTTGATTTCTTTTATTCATTGTCCAGCCCCAGATTGATAGTGGACAAGTCTTCAGTTGCTGCTGATGAATGGTGCTGTTCCTGGTGCTCAACTGACTTTACAAGCTCAAGCAAATAATTTTTATCTTTTGGGTCCATTTCATTAAATGACTCATCATTATAATTATTATTTAATGCGTTTTTTAATGTACGCAACTAAGGACTAAGCAAAGACATTCAGATTATCATTAAAAGCAAACTGAACAAGGTTTATTACATTATTGAGGACCTGGGGTTTGAGATCCTCAACTTTAGATAGCGGATCGGTAGATGACCAATCTGTAAAGCTAGGGGAAGGAATAGGGATAGTATATCCAAAGCGGTCCACTAGATCTGCGAGCGTCAGGAGCGGGCCGGTCATGGTGTACCAGTTCTGCAGAGGCTTATCAGCAATAAGCTCAAATTTAGCAGGGAGCTCTTTATAATAAGTGCCTCCGTCTATCATACCCAGGAAGCTGACTCCTTCAGACATTTATTAGGAACTCCTTTTATTGGTAAGTATGTTTTACAACACCTTTATTATGGCTAATTAGGTTAGCTTGCCTCTTTTAGACCTCCTTGGCTTGATCTGTTTCAAAAATCTTTGTGCCTACCACCGTAATTACCTCGTTATCAATGAGATCCTGAATTGCATCTCTAAGTGTATAGCACTTGTTGGTAAGATGACCACTGCAACGATGATACTCACAATACTGGGCATGATTCCAGGTAATAGGTAACGGTTTGGGTGGTCGGTAATTATTAATGGGCTTAAGTATCCCATGGGCCCATAATGTTTGGAGTATTTCAGATCTTGGGGCAGGCAGGTCATCATAATGCCTTGGAATTACCTCTTTCCTCCCTCTTGGCTTAGGCAAATTACCAGATTGGGGTTTGGTCAAACAACTGGGTGGGGTTTTCTCTCTTGGATAATATTGCACCGGAATTGGGTTGCCTGGACCTTGGCCCAATAGGGATTCTTTTTCTGGTATACAAATGATTTCCTTTGGAGTTCCTGGGGTCATTTGTTGAGAATAGGTATTTGAGGGATCAAGAGGGAGATAGTTCTTTTGGTTGTAATAGCAGGCATCCAGGTGAGGGAGATCGGAGTTGATTTCTGGAGGATATGGGTTAGGATTATGGGCACTTGAAATCATATTACTTTGGGCCAGGAGGTCATTATTTGGCTGGTGGCTGGCACTCGGTGGCTTTCTGGAGGCTTGGAAAAGGATATTTTCTGAGGTATCAGGACAATTTATTTCAGGAAAGTGGGAAGTATTAGGGACATATTTTGGGATCTTGGCTTTTTGGGAAAAAGCGGTAAGAGTTTCTGAAAAACCTGCAAGAAGATCATTTACCACCTGATTCGTTATTCTTTCTGCATGGGCGTCCAGTTCCTTTTTTAGCCAAACCTCAAGCCCAGGAGGAGGTGCATACACATGAGTTTCTTTTTCTGGTTCCCAGCTGTTCCAGTTGTCGCTAGCCCTTGTCATAGCTTGTTTATTCTTCGCCGCCATACTGCTCGGATCCGTATCCTCTGTACTGATTCTGCCCTTGTCTGATCTCGATACTAATACACTCTGTTCTGATTTCTGCACTTATTTCCGTATCAACCGGCCAATACTATCTCTGTCTTTTCAAATTCGGGCCAGGTTTCTGAGGAAAATGGGTTTGGAGGTATCAGAAGGCTGGCTGAAGGCTTTCTGGGCTTGGAGTACAGCGTGCCTTTATTAGTATATTATTTTATTATTATTTATTTTCCCTACAATTGACCGGATAAGCATCCGCTTTATTTTGACAGTCTCAGGACCTTCCCTGGAACAGTTGATTCTTTCTCCAGAGTATAGGACCAACGTATTCCATCTGCCTTTCGACTCCCCAAGATCGGACTGATCCCAAGCGAAGGGTCTATACTCTTTCCGGGATCCACCATTCGAAATGATCTAGGTCGAGCATCAGAGAATAATAAATCAACCCCTGTGTATTTATTATTTTTTTTCTTGCTCATCTTATTTTTTCATCATCATTTTTTTAACTTGTGCATTTTTTTTTTGACTATATTTTTTTTTCAACTTCTTTTTTTTCATCATTTATTTTTTTTGACAGGGACTGGCCCACGATTCAAAGATACAAAAACCGGTCGGTCTTTGAAGTGTCCTGAGAATCTAAATGCATTCTAACGTTGGCTTATGCAGGGGGTAGGCTGGCCATGGTGTAGGGTAACAGTTCGGAATATACCTATATGCGTCACGTGATGTGCGGTATCTAAAAAGCAGTAAAATCTTTGTTATTTTTTTTTCAGATATATAAACAGAAAATAAAACAGATATGGTATGTCTTGCTGTTACGCGTGGATTTTCTTGGCTTTTTAGTTTGGGCGCAAGCAAGCAAGCACATCACATTAAGAAATAGAAAGAAAAGCGGGGAATCTATCTATTCCTTATTAATTACAAATATGATCCTATGTCCCCAAAATAAAATGACAGAATGAATGCAAATATATAAATTTTGCGGAGTAAAAATAATGTACAGAACAAAATAATAATATAGAGCCGAAAATGAAGCAATATTTAAAAATAAAGCCCCGACCCTTTTATTGTGCTGCCCGAATTTTATTGCAAACATAAATATGATTTTTTTTTTGAAAACTTTTTTTTTCGAATTTCGTTTTTTGCTTTTTTTTTTAAAGGAATATTTTTAAATATACCTGTAACGGCTATCGGAACGAAACTGCTGCAAGATGAAGGATCATATCCACAAATATAGACACGGATGTATAGGAACGCAATATTCAAATGCATAAATTAATATAACAAGTATACTTTAGCCAGAAACAAATAAAAACAAAAAAGTTTTTTTTATTTATGAGTCTAGCCCTCCATTTTATTTAAAATAAAACGATCTCCCAAGCAGAGTCGTCACTGTGGGTTCCCGGGAAATGCGCGCACACCCTTGGATAGGGGTGCGCGTACGTGCGGATGCGGGACAACACTGCTCTCATTCCATCCTCCCTTGTTTAGGGGAAAACGAAATTAAAAGTGCGAGAGGAGTGCTAGCTAAAATAGCGCGTTGGAATGCGCCTCGGTTGCCTTTAGTGGATTTTTGGGTTTCCCGCATCAAGTTATCCCTTGTTTAGGGGAAACCAGGATATGAGAATGCATCACCCTTTCATTCTCATTTTCCCTTTTTTAGGGGAAAACGAAAAAGTGCAAAAAAGGATGTTGCGACGCCCCCACTATTGATTTTATAAAAATAGCCTTATGGCCTATTTTGGATCACTATGGGAGCTTTGGGTTTCTGCATCAAGTTATCCCTTGTTTAGGGGATACCAAGATATGGGAATACATCACCCTTTCATTCTCATTCTCCCTTTTTAAGGGAAAACGGAAAAGTGCAAGAAAGGAGTGTTGCGAGGCCCCATTGGATCCAAAATGTTTTAGAGTCACCATCTTTATTTTAAGGCAAAAATAAAGAAAACAAAAAAAAAAACAGAGATTGTAAAACGGGTTCGGAGGCTAAGTTACGAGTTGGGAAGGTGCTAGGCACCCAACTCGCCCTTTCGGTCTCAAAAATGGTTTTTGGCTAAAGTATGTTTAGTGTTAAATTTATTTAGCAAATAAACAAAGCATTAAAAGACAGGGAAATTGCATGGAACGGGGTCATTTATCTAATTCAAATCCTGGTCAGAAGGGTTTTTGTTCGCAACCACAGCTGTGTTCTTTTTGGAGTCCATCTTGTAGCAGGCGGAGGAGGGGCTGGAGGGGCTTTAGCTGTTTGTTCCTCGTTAAAAGATGCACCATTTTTAACCTTACAACCAAGCTCGGAATGACCTTGTCTATAGCAATGAGAACAATATAGCGGGGTGTTCACCGCCTCTAAGGTTTGCCAAAAACTGGGGTAAGATTGTCCACAGTCTATCCATATTCTTTTTGGAATTGGTTTGGTTAAGTCAATCTCAACACAAATCCGTGCAACACTAGGCCGTGTGAGGTTGATTGTGGGCTGGTCCAGCATGAGTTGTGGCGACCCCGACCCTGAACCCGGGATGGGAACGCGGACCGAGCGCCAAAGACAAGAGAGACAAGAAAAGACGAACATGCAAGGACTCAAAATATTTTAAAACTGACGTGACACAACATTTCAGTCGCAACAAGATTCGACACTAAAGGCCGGTATTTTCAAAATCATTTCACCTGATAAACAATTAAGCAATTAATCCAAGTCTTCGGCGACACTACAGCCGGAACCCAAGCTAAGCAGTAAATACGACAAGGAAATAAATAAGAGCTAATGGGATGCTCAGCGGAAGTCTAAACGTAGTGAACAACAATACGATATACAAGGCACGGCTAACACAATTGCCGGCATCAAAAGGAGTATAAATACTACAAGAGTTAAAACTACAAGTAGCCAACAGGAATACACGAGTACAAGATCTATACAATCCCAAGCATAGTCTAGGTGACTAGCTTTAAACCCGTCGTCCTTGCAAAACACAAAAGAATAGAAGAGGACTTCTAAAACCACCTCTTCAACCGCAAAAGCCTGAACAAAAGAGAACTAAGGTGTACGAGCACCGCGAGCCTCAACGAGAAGGTCCTGTCCTGCTAGGATCTAAAAAAAAAGTACAGGGGAACGGGTAAGTCATAATGACTCGTAAGCTATCAATCATGCATGATATGGCATTATGCAACACGTTAGGCGAGACAATATTACAAGCATGTAGATCAAGTATTTAAGATGCACATTATTGCACATAGTTCACATAATGTGAGGATATAGAGCCGGGCCGCTGTGTAGACCTACAAAACAGACACCTTCGATAGCGTGCGATAATCGATGGTTGTGATAATACATCGATCTCCGAGGAATGCTCGGGAAAACAATAGTCTTCGATAGCGTGCGATAATCGATGGGCGCGTATTGGTTGGCCAGAGAGAGCTCTTCCCCACTGTGGCCCGCAGTGGAGGGTGTGTGCGATAACAAGTATGTCAGCTGGACTTATGCAATGCCATGTAGTATTTACTCAACAATCAATCAGTATGGAACGAGTCCGACAAGAGCGTCCTCGTTCAAGATTAGTATATAATCTCATCAATAAACAAGCAAGATTGAGCTCGACAAGAGCGAACTCAATATATCAAGTATGCATTTATTATGTCATAAAGATACAAGCATGACAGTCAATCCATTTCAAGAGTCTAGAATTAGTTTTCTAGTTTGAACGCATGTAATAACGTCGTAGGGATTGATCATTGAGCCGGTATTATTCAATAGCTCACTAATGTCGACTCCGTTGAGTCATTTCTATAATCAAACCAAATAGAGTTAAAACACTATTTGCATTCAAACTCTTTTCTAAGTTATCGCATCGATTAACCTAGGTCATTAATCCAATTAATAACCATAGCCAAGAATAATATCAAGTTCCCAAATCATGCAACCCTAGAATCACGTTTTCCGAAATAATGGTCGAAAGTCTATGACCCAAGAATAATAGTTATTTCTAATGTAGTATAGAACACTTTTACTTCTAGGCTTAGTGTCCAAATCAAAACCTTTACATTCATGGTCTATAATTCCCAAATTTTCATACTCTCTAAAATGTATCTTTATCATGGTAGAAAACAAGGGGAGAAATGATTTAGACATGAGAGAAGGGAAGCAAGAGGGGGTAGCATGTTATCTCTAACATGGACCTAAGGGAAATCGATAGCTTACCTCAAGCCAAGCAAAGACGAAGCAAGAAAACTATTCGGTAACAATCGCTCTACTCGACCGGCCAGAATCTGGCCGTTTCTGAATCGCAAGCGGGTCTTGAGATCACTTGGAGTCAAACCCTCACGCACTAATCTCACCGAGACTCTCACGCACAAGTTCTCTTCAGACCAAGGAAGAAGAAGAGAAGAAAATAGATCGTAAAATGAAATCTCTAGCTAATGTAGTAGAATCAGCTTGATTAATCGTGAGTGGAGAACACATGTTACAAGATGAGTGATGGAAATATGTTTAAAAATCTCAATTAGGCTTAGATTAGACTAATAAGACTCTAATACAAGTGGTTAAAGTAACTAATGATAGAGGTTTAGTAAGGGTACAATCTTAATCAACCAAATGTTGCAGAAAATCCCGTTTTGCTGGAAATCTTCTCTGTTCGGTTGTGGAGGCCGAACCTCCTTCATAATGTTCGGTTCTTGGGGCTGAATAATTCCCAAGATGTTCGGTTGGCATGGTGGAACAATTCCTCAGGCCATACGTTAGGTCAAACAGGTCCAGATTTGAACGTATAACACATATAAGGCATATACAACTCAAAGAAGCATTAGAATGAGTATCAAGGGTCTTAAAAACAATGATAAAAGTCTCTCAAGGTCTTGGCTAAGTCCAAAAGATCAAAGCCCGACCAAGAACAAGTCAATCTAGAGCATGCAAGGCAATAGGCGTTCGGTACGACAATTACGGCTCGATCAAGGAATGCAATCAAGTCAAACATGTTAGGGATACTACTAGCATGTTAAATACATGTTCTAATCACGTTGAACAAGTATAGAAGACAAGTTATACAAGTAGGTTTCGGGTTCTCACATCCTCCCCCACTTAAAGGAATTTAGTCCCTAAATTCATACCAGAATCATCAAATAGGAAAGGATATCTTTTTCTCATATCGAGCTCGGTTTCCCAAGTAGCTTCCTCAATGTCATGGTTCTTCCATAAGACTTTGACTAACGGAATCCGTTTCGTTCTCAAGATCTGCTCCTTAGTGTCAAGTATCCTCACCGATCTTTCATCATAAGAAAGATCAGGTTCGAATGTAATCTCATCGTAAACAAGGACATGCGATTCATCTTTCAAGTACTTGCGTAGCATCGAGACATGGAATACATCGTGAACATCCGATACTTGCTTGAAGGTGGCAATGCTAACCGACGCCCGAGGATCCAATCCTTTCTAAGATCTCAAATGGTCCAATAAATCTAGGTGAAAGTTTGCCTTTCTTCCCAAATCACTTAGTACCGCGTCGGGAGGCGATACTTTGAAGAATACATGATCACCAACTTTGAAACTCTAAATCACGTCTCAGGTTGTCTGCGTAGCTTTTTAAATACTACATTTGTGAGCAATCGTCTCTAATCGGTTTAACGCTCTCGGTGACTGTGGCCCCGTGCACCATCTCTGAACCCCAAGCTTAGCTTCACCAACTTCATCCCAACAAATCGGTGAACGACACTTGCGCCCATACAAAGCTTCATATGGCGTCATTTCAATCTTTCGGGCCCAGTAACTGTTATTATAAGCAAATTCGGTTAATGGCAAATGAGAATCCCAACTACCCTTGAAATCCATGGCACAAGCACGTAGCAAATCCTCTAGTACTTGGATCAATCTCTCGAGTGACCATCGATTGTGGGTGGCCGTCTTGAGGGAATTCAACTTCGTCCCCAAAGCCTCTTGTAAAGAATGCCAAAATCTAGAAGTAAACACAGGATCTCTGCTCAGATACAATGCTACATGGAACACCATATAATCTCTCACGATATCACGGGACATACATACACGCCGCCAAGCCGACTCAAACTATAAGTCATCGCAATAGGAATAAAATGTGATGATTTAGTTAATCTATCCACAACAACCATTACATGCGCATCAAAACCTCGGCGAGTACGTGGCAATCCCGTCCACGAAATCCATGGTGATATGCTCCCGTTTCCACTCTCAGGTATCTCAGTGGTTGCAATAAACCGGCAGTCTCGGTGTTCTCGGTGTTCGGCTTTCTGTTGACATGTCAAGCATCTAGATACATACTCTGCGATCTCTCTCTTCATTCCATTCCACCAAAGCGTCTCTTCAAATCCCTATACATTTTAGTACGGATGTATAGTGTACTTGGCCTTGTGAGCCTCGTCAAGAACCATACACTTAACTCCATCGGTAGAAGGAACACAAACTCTACCTCGAAAAGTCAAAAGTCCCATCCCGGTGTTCATAGCAAACTCGATGTCTTACTATCACCCAAACCATCAATAATCTTCTTCAGATTCGGATCGTGCTTTGAGCTTCCTTAATCAACCCAAAGCAGCGTAGCGTACGCATACTAGCAAAGATAACACTGCTCATTCTATTTGGACTCCATTCGCGACATCCTCGAGCATCTTCCACTCTCTCATCATCAAGCAAGACATATACACTTTCCTACTCAAAGGCATCGACAACAACATTAGCTTTCCCGGATGATACAAGAAGATAGTGCGATGCGTGATCCTTAAGCTTCTCCATCCATCGATCTACGTCGCATGTTCAACTCACTGCGAAAAAGAGATACTTCAAACTCTTGTGATCGGTGAATATCTCAAACTTAGCTCTATAAAGATAATGCTTCCACTTGTGAAGTGCAAATATGATGGCGGCCAACTCGAGATCATGCATCGGATAATTCTGCTCATGAGGTGATAGCTTCCTCGAAGCATAGGCAATAACTCTCCCATTCTGCATAAGCACGCAACCCAAACCTTCTAGTGAAGCGTCGCTATAAATAACAAAGTTCTCCGAACCATTAGGCAATGCTAAGATAGGAGTTGTAGTCAACCTTTTCTTCAATTCTGGCGGCCTCGCACTTATCACTCCATATAAAAGAAGAATTCTTACGTGTCAATTTAGTCATCGAGGTAGCAATCTTGAAAACCCTCGATAAACCTACGGTAATAACCTGCCAAGCCCAACAAACTACGGACTTCGGTCACCGTACTAGGCGTCTTCCACTTAGTAATCACCTCAACCTTAGATGGAACCGCGTGTCCTAGAAAAGCAACTTGTTCCAACCAGAAAGCACACTTACTGAACTTAGCATAAAGTTTCTTCTCACGCAAGATCGAAAGAACCTCTCTCAAGTGAGTCTCATGCTCCTCTCGCGACTTCGAGTACACGAGGATATCATCAATAAACACAACCCTGAAAGCAATCAAGATATTCATGAAACACCTATTCATTAAATCCAAAAGACTGCAGGTGCGTTCGTCAAACTAAAAGGCATAACCACGAACTCATAATGGCCATAACGTAATGCGAAAAGCTGTCTTAGGAACATCCTCCTCTCGAACTCTCAAGCGATAATAGCCACTCCTCAAGTCAAACTTGGAATAAACAACTGAGCCTCGAAGTTGATCAAAGAGATCATCAATGTGTGGCAAGGGATACCGATTCTTGATAGTAACTTTGGTTCAACTGTCGATAGTCTATGCAAAGTAAGTAAACTACCATCCTTCTTTCTCACAAATAACACCGGTGCACCCACGGTGACACACTCGGTTTAATGAACTCTCTATCTGAAGTTCTTGCAAGCTTCTTTCAACTTCTCTCAACTCATGGAGCCATTCGTAAGAGCTCTAGATATAGGCGAAGTCCCCGGCAAAGCTCAATGCAAAACTCTAACTCTCGGTCGGGAGGCAATGCATAATCGGTAGAAAAGACATCGGAAATTCACTAACTACCGGGAACATCTTCTAATTTAGCAGTCGAGACACTAGTATCAAGCACACAAGCTAAATACCCATCTGACAACCCCAAGATAAGGTTGTCTAGCACGTAAAGCATAAATAACATGAATACCTTTCATAGCATGATCACCAGTAATACAAACTCCGAATACAGGGCATGGCAAAGGTGACTCTCTTCGGCGACAATCTACTAAAGCATGATTCATACAAGCCAATCCATGCCAAGAATCACATCAAAGTCTCGAATAGGCAATACTACCAAATCGGCATGCAAGATTCGATCATTAACAAGCACGCGTCACAATCTCTATAAACTTCGACGCCAATAAGCATTCACCCAATTGTAGACACCTCAAGCTTACGTAAGGCAACCGCAAGCGAGCAATACACGTAAATGCTCATGAAATGCGATGCGACATAAGAATAAGTAGAGGCACCGGGATCAATAAGAACTTCGAGCTCTATGACCGAAGACGAGAGAATACCTCCGATCACATGCGTGAGCTTCTGGGAACACCTTTGTCATCAAGTGCAAAAACACGAGCTCGCACCTTAGACGCCCATCACTATCTCTTGGATCCGGATTGTCTTTGAATGTAACCTACCGAGGCCGTCACTCTGCAGTCTTAGGGCCGTCTACGAGCTTATGACTAAAGTCCCCACAACCAAGACAAGTGCCAAGCCTATACCTGCACTGCTCGCTCGAATGCCCAATCCTATGGCAATAAGAACAAGTCAAAGGTCCACTACTCGAGGTGAATTTGGCCGCCTCCCGAGGGGTAAAAGCACTACTACCCACGACTCTCGGCGACCGACAAGCCGTAAACCGGCCCACCGATCGTCGCCTTTCTCGACATAAAACGACGACGCCTCGATGGCTGACGATTCCCCCAAGACCGACTCTCTCGAATGCCGCGAGGTCACTCGCTAAGATCGGGCCGAGAAGACTGTCTGTGCTCCTCAATGTCTCGCTCTATCTCATAAGCACGATCTACCGCGCTCCTATAATCCTCCAACTGAAGAGATAACAATTGTTTCCTAAACTCAGTCTTCAACCCCTTCACGAACTTATGAGTCCCGTGTCTCTCATCCGCACCGATGATCACAATAACGGATAATTCAAATAACTTAGCTTGAGTACCGAGCTATAGACATGGTTCCCCGCTCCGCATCTGGAACTCTTTCTCTCGCCGCCGCCTAACCACAACAGCAACGCAGTCTCTAAACTCCATCTCAAAGTTAGCCATACTGAGCCACTCTGCTTAACACCCAACTAGCTCAGAACTCCCACCAAATGATTACGCCTTCTAAGCTTATACACGCCTAACACGACCTTCTCCTCATCCGGCAAATCCGCATGCAAAAGATCTTCTTCACGCCCTTGCCATAACTCGCCATACAAGCATCCGATTCTCCTTCAAATGACGGAGGCTTCATTTTCAAGAACCTCTCCAAGATAGTATTATTTCAAGACTTCAATGTAACATCATTCCTCAAGCGGTGATACTCCTCGATTCTGCTCCGGCAAGCTGGTGGAGGTACATTCTCGACTCGACTCTATCTTAGCCATTTCCTCATAAACTCCGCCATGCGGCGATACAAATCGCCATCCGAGCAATCATGCCCACCGGATTCTGGTGGTGGAGGCGGAAACTCCGCCTCGTTCATCAGAACTTTCTTGGTTCCGCTTCCCTCGCTCTACACGATCGCTTCTAGATTCACCATCAAGCACCTATAAGAATTCACTGCTAGAATATCAACACAAGAAACAACCCACCCAGGCCATGAACCTATCCCGACCAAGAGCTATCCTATAACGAGCTCGATATTAATCTGGCCGAACTCGAATCAACCCCGAGCGCGAACCAAGACAGAGAGACAAGAAAAGACGAACATGCAAGGACTCAAAATATTTTAAAACCGACGTGACACAACATTTCGCCGCAACAAAGACTCGATAATTAAAGGCCGGTATTTTCAAAATCATTTCACCCG
>CM028379.1:33052270-33119592 GCA_013146195.2 Codonopsis lanceolata
GACCATCAACAAAAGTGCCAGCTCCATCCGCCCCAAACCCGAGTCCATAGGCTCCATCTCCCTCTCTTCGACAATCCAGCAGGCCCTTCCTTTCTCTCTCTTCTTTCTTCTCCCTTTCCCCCATTTTACTGGCGAAACCCTAGAATTCATTCAAATCCCCAAATTCGTGAACCCTTCGTTGATTCGATTAGAGAATCGATCTCGAAGAATGCAGCATCAGAGGCTGAAGCAACAACAACAGCAAGCTTTGATGTTGTAATTGCATTGATTTGTTGGGGGGAAATTAAAAGTTAGGTTTTTTATTCCTGATGCATTCCTGATTTTCTTAAGCTATTTGTATACGGGAAAGCTGAAGCCTTCTCCACCCGAGGTTTCGACTTGCGTAGATGATGGATGTCCTCATGATGCTTGTAGACCTGCCATTAACTTTGCGGTGGAATTGACTTATGCGTCTTATGTATTTCAGGTTCCAGAGTTGATTTCACTATTTCAGGTCCGTATGTTCTTTGTGTGGTAAAAACTGTTTATTGAGATGGTTGTTGGTTCGTTCATTGGTTCAGGCATCTTTTGTTATCATTTTGGATTGCTTTAATTTTAGTAATGTGTATGTGCACTGGTTTTGTACTTGTCTTGGGGCTGTGAATTAGTTCACGACAAGTATTAACTATTAATTCACAAATTCACTTAATCGACGTAGTTTTTGTTTTAAAGTAATATCAAAAGTTTTGTTTTGATTTAAATTTGATTCCAGCTTACAAATTAGATTGGTTTGTCTCTTAGTTGGAGGTTGAAGTTTTGGTTGCTTGGGGACAAGTATGTGGCTTATGCAGTAGTCACATAAGAAACATAACATATGGGAATGTTTAGCTTTGAAACTATTGGTAATAATATGGTTTTGCAAAGCTACTGTGGTTGGAGCCTTCGTTACCAGGAACACCAATCATTTTGAGTTCGTGGAACGGGTATTGAACACGATATTGAATATGGTCTAAAACATGGGATGCTAGGGGTAACTTCATGAAGATGCCATGGGGCAGGAGGGCGTGCGTTTCATATTCTGAATGTGAAAGTGCGTAGGATTCCTTTTACAAGTTTGTAAATTGTGAGATAATCATTCCCAAAAACATGCGAAGCTTCAGCATCCTACAGTAATCTATTCAAATGATGTTGTGCTTATAAAGGGGAAACTAGTAAGATGTTTTGAGTCGCAAGAGTGTTTTTGGGTAAAAAGTGGTAGCATGCTTGAAACACTCGTCCCAAAAGCATAGGGAACTAGCAGTATATAGTAACTTTAGTTTGAACCATTGAAGGCTTATGCAAAGTTTGATTAAGTGTTGAAGCAATTTGTTGGTGAGGTGCTTAATATTCTTGCTGTGGTGCTTGGCTACGAAAACATTATGACCACTGGTTCAGGAAACAGTTTTTACCTTTGAAACGCTGACTATCCAATGTTAATATGAAATTGAGAATGTACTTTGGAAACTATCCAATGTTTTTACCTTCGCCTGTTAGTTACAAAAAGTCTCTTGTTCGCCACCCTTCTCTGGTATGCCCCCTTTTCAAACTCCCAAATTTGGTATTTTTTAGATAATTTTTAAATCCTTGCAGGCGGAAATTTGGTATATTTCTTGTTGGGTTTTATGATTTACCTTACCTGCCTTTTTGTACTTGGGATTTTTTTTATTACGATTAAACCCTCTTTTTTTAAAATAAAGATAAAGATGATTGGGTTTATGCTTATGCTTAATTCATGCTGTTTGATTGTGTTAGTAGCTTCTTTTAATTCTTCATTTATGGTTGTGATTGATATAATTCATTACTTCTAGTATTATTGTCTTGTCTTTGTGGCTGTGATTTCTTCTGCTTTGTTAATTGAGTTTTTCATAAATTTTGCCTGGTATGTTATTAATTCATGGCCTTATTAACTTTTCTTAAAGGGAATGTTTCAAGTTTCAAGAGATGTCTAGTGCTATTAGTATTATTATTGTTACTTAATTTCTGCCTTTAGATTGTTAGTGATTATTTAGGTATGAGTTTGAAGCCTTCTAATTGCTATACGAAGACCTTTCGTGGTTATTGTTCCTTAATTGCTATCCAAACACCTTTCACCGTTATTAAAAGCTTGAGTGGTTGAAGCCATTTTAAGACCTTTAACCGTCATTGAGTTACTTGTTTGCCACAAAGTTTGCCTTCTCTTTTAATCAAATAAGCTTGTTTTTTTTATCGTACCAGGAGGATACATTTCAGTTAGTTGGTGTCCCTGTGGTCAGGAGCGCATTAGCAGGTTACAATACATCTGTCATGGCATACGGACAGGTATCCATAAGCCTAACTTTCAACCATATTTGGAGTTTAGTTGGCTGCATTTTTTCAGAAACAGGCCTATTAAGTGTTATTTTTTATAGACTGGAAGTGGAAAAACTTACACAATGTGGGGTCCCCCAAGCGCAATGGTTGAGGGTCAATCTGCAAATAATAACCAAGGACTCTCCCTAAGTTAATTGTAATGCTTTTGAGACCTATTATTGAGCTTATTGATTTCTTATGATGATCCTAAGTAAAGTGGCAAGCTATGATTTATTTAGCCAAACAATGAGACACAAATTATATATCTAAAACAAGGAAAAGAAAAGACACTCAATCAACTAATAATAAATTCAAAGACAATGCACTTATGTACAATATTTGCAAACTGTTACTTGGGGTTTTTTTCCAATATGTTGCAAAGGCCTGTTATAAATACGACATGGTTTGTGAAAATTATTTAAATGCAAGTCGAAATGTAATAAGAACCTTTGTTTACATGTACACTAAAAAAATTATCATCAAGGGAACATGTACAAAAGAATCAGATATGCCCTTAGGCAAAATGGAATTGGATATGCTTGATCTACTACTAAAATGGAATTGAAACAATTACGAGAAATATATAAGTGGAAGGGAGGTTCCATTGATACTGGAAATGGTTCTTGAAGAAACGAAGCACAAAGGAACAACTCTAGAATAGTTTTAAGCTATTGATTAGCACTATAAGAAATAAAAGAAAAGTAATTAAGCACAACTTCATTTCCTCCTCTCATGGGATCGAGATATCCTCGTAATATTCTGTTAGATTGTAGCTCGAACGAGTTCCCTTGAATCTCGCTGTTCATAAAAGAATAGAGATACCCTGTTGTTCTATTTTGAAATTTAAGTTTGCAGTTTTTGTGCCATTCTAGTTTACCACATATATGTCAATAAGAAAAGTTGGTTACAACCACGCCTGACTGACAGCCCATTGACCCAACTGACCTAACCCACAACCACAACCAATAACAAAATGTAAACCTTAAACCTAAACCTAAAACTAAACCTAAACCATAACACTATCCCTAAACCTAAACCTAAACCTAACTGACCCCCATCAAACCCCACCCCCGACCCACTGACTGACCACGGCCCACCCCATTGACCTCGACTGACCACAACCCAACCCCAACAACCTACTAAAAGCGTAAACCTTAAACCTAAAACCTAAACCTAAACCTAAACCATAACACTATCCACTAAACCTAGCCTAAACCTACTGACCCCACCGCCCCGCGACCCCGCTGACCCCCACCCCGCTTTACAACCTTTTTAAAAGCGTAAACCTTAAACCTAAACCTAAACCTAAAAAACCTAAACAATAACACTATCCTTAAACCTAAATCTAACCCCAACCACCCCTGACTCCCTACACCCCAGCCCGCTGACCACAAACTGACCACTAAAGCGTAAACCTTAAACCTAAACCATAACACATCCTAGCTAAACCTAACCCCACCACTACGCCCCGCCCTCGCCTTACCGCCTCGCTTTGCCCCCACCCCTGACCTTGACTGACTGACCTAAAAGCGTAAGCCTAAAGCCTAAACCATAAACCTAATTACCGTAATACTAAGTTAAACTAACCTTAAACCTAAACCATAACGCTATGCAAACTAAAACCTAAGCCTAACCCCACTGACTGACCCACTGACCCAACTGACCCCGTCCCAGCCGAACCCGTGAACCAGGACTAACCACGAACCACTAACGTAAGCGTGGCGTAAACCTAAAACCTAAACCTAAGCCTAAACCATAATACTATCACAAGCCTAAACTAAACCTAACTGACCACTGCTCCCCACGACTCCACTGCCCCACCCCGCCCCGCTGACCACTGACCCACAACCTGACCACTAACCTACTGACTGACCTAAAACGTAAAAGCAGCTACCTGAAGCCATAACGCTATCCTAAACCTAAACTAACCCCAACCACCCCCCAACCCCAGCGGCACTGACCGCACGCTGACCTGCCTGACTGACCACAACCACAACCTAAGCGTAAACCTTAAACCTAAAACCTAAGCCACAAACCTAAACCCGCATAACACATCCTAAACCTAAACCTAACTGACCACACCCCACCCGCCCCGCCCCCACGCCCCGACGCCTGACTGACTGACCTGACTGACACAAGCCACAACCACAACCTAAAAAGCGTAAACCTTAAACCTAAAACCTAAACCTAAGCAAAACCTAAACCATAACACTATCCCTAAGCCTAAACTGACTGACTGACCCAACCCGACCAGCCCCGCCCAGCGCCGCCCCCTTCCCCCCTTTGACCGACCCGACTGACCCAACCTAAAAGCGTAAACCTTAAACCTAAACCATAACACTATCCATGGTGAACAACATAAGCGTATATGCGTTTAGGGGTGTTGAGTGTAAATAGTAATAAATAAATAGGTGTTAGTGTAAATTTAGTGTATTAATGTTTAAACATCAATTTATATATGTTTGTTAGGCTGGATAGCCATGTTGATACTATGAAATCCATGGTTGTAGTTTAGTTCACTTTGAAACCAAAAAGATAATTGTATAAGTACGTTTAGGGGGTGTTTGTGTAAATGGTAAGAAACAAAGGGGGGTGTTAGTGTAAATTTAGTGTATTAAAGTTTAAACATCGATTTATGTACGCTTGTTACCTAGGTAGCCATGTTGATGCTATGAAATCCATGGTTGTAGTTTAATTGACTTTGAAACCGAACAACATGGCGGCATGTATGCGTTGGGGGACTTTGAAGCCGAACGTGCTTACTTTCAAGCAACATTTATTCCATTTCTTCTCTTTCCATTCCTCGGTTTAATACTCATATTGGGGTGGGGAAATAGGGTTGGACCATTTTTGTTATTATTATTAACTAATTGATTTTGGATAACTTGTACATGTTTAGGTTCATCCAGCAAAAAAAGCAAAGAATGATGATTATGCCATAAATGTATTCCTATGGTAAGCTTCTAAAGCTTCTTGTTTGATCATATGAAAACAATAACTTACTTTTTCTTGTTGATTTTTAATCAAAATAGTAATTTCACTTGACGGCCAGTTTTCTAGGCGATTCTTAGTGAAGATGAAGTTTTTTTATACTCATGTAGTAGGATTTTTTAATTTTATTTTTAGTTTTTTTTATTAGATATAGTTTACATGGATTTGTACAAGTTTAAATTTACAAGTTACTCAGAAACAAATTTTTGGTATTAATAAATGTAACATCTTAATTTACATGTATTGTTGTAATAACATTCTGGTTTGATGTTTTTAAATTGGTTTTATATTATTGTTTATTTTGTATCTTCAGTTTTGTATTAATTGTTATATTATTAGGTACAAAAATTTATAATAATAATAGTATTTTTGGGGTTTTTTTAAATTTTTTACATTATTAGCGGCGAATTTTCCGTCATTCAAATTTAATTAATTTTTAAAGCTTTAGCGGCGAATTTTCCGTCGCATTTGAAGTCAATTTAATTAATTTTAAAAGCCTTTACTTGCGACGGAAAATTAAAATTATTGAAATCAATTTAATTAATTTTAAAAAGCCTTCCCATGACGGAAAATTAATCGTTGAAAATCAATTTTAATTAATTTTAAAAGAAAAGCTTTATGACGGAAAATTCCGTCAACGAAACAATTTTAATTAATTTTTAAAAGCCTTTGGAAAATTCCGTCGCTGAAATCAATTTTAATTAATTTTTAAACGGCGGCTTTAGTAGGGTACTAAAGATGTTAAAGGCAAATCGACGGATTCGCCTTTAGGACGGAAAATTCCGTCACTAAAAGTCATTTTCTAATAGTGTTTCTTTCGCGAGGGCTCCATGGACATAATACGGGTGATCCACCAGCTGCGGATCCGGCTTCATCATGTATTCCGCGAGAATATAATCAAGTAGTCTTGCTAAGCATTGAGGCGGACTTCTTTTCCAGTAGCCAAGGCAGAGGATCTTCGCAGGATTCGGGGAGAGAGCGGCTTATCCACAACCCACCCGTCTGTATATATGGGAGGCGGATAATAATGAAGGACACAGGTACCACTATCCGAGGAAATGTGGCGGCGAGATTTTGATATCTTTGGAGGTGGCCTATTTATTTTTGATTATATGCTCCTTTCCGAATATCGGCATGGATAATGGTGGTGGAGGGGAATTAGATCCGCGTGATCAAGCGTGGGTCGAGGAATTTCTTTGGCGTCATATTGCTAGCGGTATAGATGCTGCTTTAATGGAGATAGGCGAGGACATTGATGGTTCGGGGCTAGTCGTCCCCAGACCTTACAAGAGGAATTCGAGGATGCATAATCTTGGTGCCGGACGGATCTGGACCAAATCACGATGGGTCCTAGCAATGCGCCGCGCGAGTTAAGCAATGCAAGTAGGCAGCACAACCCTTGGGAACCAGAAGTGGCTGCTCCCACCCCGAGGCGGATGGGGCCACTTGCTTTTAGGAATGATGGCAACGAGCTTCCTCGGTGGCTTACACGCGCGGCGGCATAACCCGTAGGAGAACCCGAGAGGAGGCTGTTCCTCCTCCTCGGCTGGATGGGGACCTTTGCTTTTAGAAATGATGGGGCGGTCAAAGTAACACGGCAGCCCGGAAGAATGGGGATGTCGATGATGAAGAAAAAGAGGATACTTAGGGGCTCCCATGCGGACGAAACTAGAGCTTCTCTGCGCCTCGCGGGATATAGGCCGGCGGACGGACGCGCAGAGACAACATGATGGACCACCTTGGGGCTTGAGCTGCAAAAGAAGGGGTAGTTTTTTTTTTTTTTAGAACAAGGGGGATAGAGGAAATAATAGATATGTGCAGGCAGATAATGCAAAATCTAAATTTCTTTAGCAATTATTCCTAAGTTGCACCTTAGGACCTGTAATTTTATATTTTAGTGTTTTAATGTGAGCTTCCGTCGTGGTTTTTCATTTTCCTGTCAGTCGAGCCTTTCGCGTGCTGAAGACGGGAGATAGAATGTCGAGGATTCAAGTAGTGCCTTCCCTCTCCTTTTTCTCTTGATTTTTTTTATATATATGCTCTAATTTTTGCCTAGGCCGCCCTTTCGGGTTTTCAACCTAGCCAGCCTTTATTTCTCCTTTTATTGTTTTTTTTTATATGCTATAATTTTTGCCTAGGCTGCCCTTTCGGGTTTTCAACCTAGCGAGCTGGAGAGGAAGCTGCCATTGGATAAATTAGCTCAAGCATAATGCCTTTTGAGCTTGTCGAGATTGAAGGGCTGAACAAAGTCTTCTCCTTCTTGGTTTGTGAGAAGTACGACACCTCCTGACCGGATCTCTTTGACAATATATGGCCCCATCCATGGAGATTTCCATTTTCCCCTAGTATCAACATAACTAGGGGGTTTTCTCAGCTGGACAAGATCCCCGACTTGGATGTCGCGGCCTTTGACTTTTTATTGAAGGCAGGGCTATGCGCCTTTGATCACGCTCGGGTATGCTCCGGGGCTAGTAGGCATCGTTAGTCGATTAGGGCTAATTCTTCAAATCGCCCTTTGACCCGATCAATTTGTTATGCCGATTCCATCATTACTCTTAATGATGGTATTTCAATTCAATAAGCGTCTTTGCCTCCATGCCATATGCTGAAAGGAATAAGGGGTAGCCCGATGGGTGTCTTGCGGCGAGGTGCGGTAGCGAGAGGGCTAGCGGTAATTTTTCGATCGGTCTCTTCTGTGTCATCCATTTTTCGATGATGTTTTCGGCCAGTTTTGTTGGGCTTCAACGGCACCATTGGCTGCGGCCGGTAGGGGGAGGATATATGCCTTTGGATTTTGAATTCGTCAAGCAAACGATTCACGTCCCCTTCAAAATGCGTGCCGTTGTCGGAGATTATTTCGAAAGGCACCCCATAGCGATATATTATGTTGGTCCGAATGAATTCGGACACCTTTCGGAGCATTCGAGGATTTTATAGGAAGAGGCTTCCACCCACTTCGTGAAGTAATGTCGGCGGCTACTAGGACATATTCGTGGCCATTGGATCCCTTCGGATGAATTTGGCCTATGGCGTCGATTCCCCATGTTGAGAAGGGCCAGGCGTGGAGTTATATAGGGCGTCTTGAGGGGCACATCTTTGCAGAATTGGCAAAGCGTTGGCGCAATGCAACCCAGAATACAATCGGTTTCAAGCGTACTCTAATAGTACCCCTATCGGATAATTTTCTTGGACAGCATATGGCCATTCATGTGGGGCCCGACAGGTACCACCATGCAGTTGGTCCATGATTTGCTTTCGACTTTGGCGTCGACGCATAATAAGTTAAGGCCTTGATAGTGCCTCTTATACATGCTGCCACCACTGAGTACAAATTGTGAGGCCCACCTTCGCAGGGAGACTTTCCCTCTTTTGTCTAGGCCAAGAGGATAGATTCCTTTCTGAAGAAGATTTAGGATATCAGTACGGGGCTCATGATACGCCCGTATTAATTTTGAAGCGGTATCTTGGGAGTGACCTTCTTCCCGACTACGAATGGCTGAACATTAGTTTCTGCGGGAATTTGGACTAGCGATGCTAGAGTGGCTAGGGCATCGGCAAATTGATTCCTATCTCGTGGCAGATAGTGGAACGAGATAGAGTCAAATTGGGCGGCAAGTGCTGTTAGTTTGGCATGATAGAGTTGCAGCCGGGGATCTTGGGTTTTCCATCTCCATTCGAATTGATTTATAATTAGGGTAGAATCTCCATATACTTCGAGATCTTTGGCTCCCCTTTGGAGAGCTTCTTCTAGGCCAGCAATACAGGCTTCATATTCCGCCGTGTTATTTGAACATTTGAACTCCAGCCTTATGGCCAACGGAGTATGAGAATTAGCTGGGTCTATGAGCAAGATTCCTATGCCAAAGCCTCTTTTATTCGCGGCTCCGTCAAAGAACATCTGCCAGCTGGTGTCATGATCGGTGATTTCTAAGACACCTTCGTCTAGGAAGTCAGGCTCGGTCGCATCTTCGGCTTTTAAGGGTAGATTGGCTAAGTGGTCTGCAATCACGCTCCCTTTGATAGATTTGAGTGTGACATAAGTTATATCAAACTCGTTGAGAAGAAAGGACCATTTGGCCAGTCGGCTGGAAAGTGATGGCTTGCCGAAGATGTACTTTATAGGGTCCATTTTAGAGATGAGCTTGATGGACCGTCCTTGCAGATAGGTCTTGAGCCTTTGCGTGGCCCAGACTAGGCCGGTGCAGCTTTTCTCGAGTGCTGAATAGTTTAGCTCGCTTCCTTGCAGCCTCCTACTTATGAAGTATATGGAATTTTCAATGTAGGGATCTTCTTTTTCTTGGGAAAGCATAGCCCCTACTGACGTGTCTGTGATGGTCAAATATATGAGGAGAGGTTTATATGTATGAGGTGGAGCTAGCACAGGGGGATTGGTAAGATAGGCTTTTATTTTTTTCGAAGGCTAGCTGGCACTTCTTGTCCCAGGCTTGGTCAGTATTCTTTTTTAGGAGTTTAAAGAGGGGCTCACATGTGGTTGTTAGCTGCTGGATGAAGCGGCTGATATACTGCAATCGGCCTAGGAAGTCTTTGACCTCAGTTGGAGTTTTTGGTTGTGGCATTTCTAGGATAGCTTTAATCTTTGCTGGCTCGATCTCGATGCCCTGTTCGGTCATTAAGAATCCCAGGACCTTGCCTTTGGTAACCCCAAATATGCATTTGGTGGGGTTAAGCTTCATTTGGTGCTTCCTTAACCTTTCGAAGAATTTTCGAAGGTCTTTGATATGGGCACCGTTGGCGTCGCTGGAATGCACGATCATATCATCAACATAGACCTTTCATTTCTTTATGGATCATGTCGTGGAAGAGGGTGGTGGCAGCCCTCTGATAAGTAGCCCCAACATTTTTTAGCCCAAACGGCATGACATTATAGCAGTAGGTCCCCCAAGGAGTAGTGAATGAGGTCTTCTGCTGCCATTTTGATTTGATTGTAGCCCAGCGTACCGTCGATGAAGGATCTGACTTTGTGAGCAGCAACGGCGTCTACCACAATATCAATATTGGGTAGAGGGAAGTCATCTTTGGGCGACGCCTTGTTGAGGTCGCGGAAGTCTACACAGATACGGACCTTCTCGTTGGGCTTGGGAACGGTCACTATGTTGGACAGCCAGATCAGGTATTCATCTACCCGAATGAAATCGACATACAGCTGCTTCATGATTTCTTCTTTGACTTGTAGTGACCATTCTGGCTTAATCCGGTGGAGCTTTTGCTTGATTGGTCGAGCATCCGGATATATGGGGATCCGATGTTCGACTATGGCTGGGTCTAGCCCCGGCATATCTTCGTAGGACCATGCGAAGATATCTACGAACTCTTTGAGGAGATCAATGGGTGCTACCCTTTCAGAGCCTTGCAGGTAGCTGCCGATTTTGATTTCTTTCATTTCATTGTCCAGCCCCAGATTGATAGTGGACAAGTCTTCAGTTAATGCTGATGAATGATGTTGTTCCTGGTGTTCAACTGACTTTACAAGCTCAAGTAAATAATTTTTATCTTTTGGGTCCATTTCATTAAATGACTCATTATTATTATTATTATTTAATGTGTCTTTTAATGTAGGTGCAACTAAGGAATAAGCAAAGACATTCAGATTATTATTAAAAGCAAACTGCACAGGGTTTATTACATTATTGAGGAACTGGGGTTTGAGATCCTCAACTTTAGGGAGCGGATTGGTAGATGACCAATCCGTAAAGCTAGGGGAAGAAAGGGGAATAGTATATCCAAAGTGGTCCACCAGATCTGCGGGCGTCAAAAGCGGGCCGGTCGTGGTATACCAGTTCTGCAGAGGCTTATTAGCAATAAGCTCAAACTCAACAGGGAGCTCTTCATAATAAGTGCCTCCATCTATCATACCCAGGAAGCTGTCTCATAGACTGTCAACATCTAGTAGGGCCAGAGCATAATCATCTTGGCCTATAGACCAAGTATTTTCAATAGTGACAGTCTTATATGCAGTGCTACGGGGCTCCAGGGTAACATGTTCCATTTTATCTGTGAGGAGACTGACATCTTCAAATATTTCCCAACCAGGGCATCTTTTTCCATTCTGGTCTAACCAGGGCTCAGGAAGCATGAGATAGGTTTCTGTTTCCCCTTTCCTTACAAAGTAACCATTTAAGGTTTTTCTATATGGTTGGAGAGGGGGATATTTGTAAGGACGCTTTTCTCTTTCGGCCTTTCTTTTCTCACGTTTTTGTTTCATGACTGTAGCTACTTCAGCTGGAGTAGGTGTGTATCCTAGACCAAAAGGGGCGATACATTCCTTAAGTTCATCTTGGACTAAATTAACAAGCCCTTGCTGATTTCTACCGAGACCCAGACCAGACATATAATTCATTTTTCGAAACATGTTTAAGGGGACCATGTTTCCTAGGGAAGTGGTTTTCTTTCTGGTGATGTCAGTTTCTCGGCCATATTCAATGGCGTTGACTACAGCTTGGGGGATGACCTCAAAGCCACTGAGAAAAATACACGTGTCTTCATGCTCTATCTCGAGGATTGGGATATCCTCGCTTTCCTTATTCTCCATGACCTTATCAGCCAAAATAATTACTATGTGGTCCTCGGGGATGAATTTGACATCTTGGTGCAATGAAGAGGCTACCCCCTTTACCCCATGGATCCAAGGGCGTCCCAGCAATAGGCTAAAAGTGGCTGGTATATCCAACACTTGGAACTCAACTGGCATGTTTAATGGCTCAATGGTTAGCATTAAAGTGACCACCTCTATGACACATCGACTAGTGTTGTCGTATACCCTTACTGTCTGCGAGGAAGGAGAGCGTTCTGATATTTTTGTTCCCAGTTTGGCTAATGTGCTGGCGGGACATACATTCAATGAAGACCCATTATCTATCAGAACTCGGGGAACCCGTTTTTCCATAATCGCCACAGTGATATGGAGAGCATCAATGTGGTTAGTTCCTTCTCTTGGCAGATCTAGATCAGTAAACATTATCACATTCCCAAAGTGAATGTTCCCGATCATTTGAGTAAGCTCATTTGGGGAGGTTTCAATAGGAATGACCGCTTGACTTAAAGATTTAGCCAGCATATCACGGTGGGTCTTAAAAGCACAAAGTAAGCCCCATATGGAAATGTTGGCCTGAGTTTTCTTCATCCGAGCTAATAAGGTATCTTCCACTGTTTTAGCCCTAGTATCTGTTGCTTGATCTTTGCCAGAGTGGTCACCTCTTTCCAGGTTTGGTTGGTAGGCTCGGCCAGATCGGGTAAGGTTGCTAGGCTCTTTTATGGATAAGGATGGAGGAAAAGGAACAAGGATATATGGTAATGGATGTTTATTTATTTCGAACTTGGGTACACAAAATTTTTTATCAACCTCAATCATATTGATTTGAGGTAGAGGGTTATTGACTATATTTGGTCTGGGTGGAGGCTTTTCAATAACCTTATCATCTATAAGGTCATGGATAGCATCTTTGAGAGTATAGCATTTATCGGTGAGGTGACCACTGCAGCGATGGTATTCACAGTACTGGGCATGATTCCAAGTCCTGGGCAGGGGGTTCGGTGGCTTATAATTTTCCAAAGGCTTTAGCACTCCCTGTGCCATTAGCCCCTGCAGTATTACAGAATGGGGAGCTTGCAGTTCATCATAATATCGGTTCACCCTGTTCTGATTTCTGAAATTTCTGCCAGAGCCATTATTTCCTCCAACTGTGTTGACAGACCTGTCCGACCCGTAGGACCACAGAACAGTGCTATAATTTTTGGTAGAAAATGGGGCTGAGGCATTTTCTACCATATTGACGGCTGGTGCTGGTGCGACTGTCTTTCCTTTAGAGTAACGGAAAGAACTAGGTGGCGTATTGAATTTAATTGCCCGGTCCGTATATCTTCATCAATACGGGCTCCTATCTCCACTATTTCTTTCAAATTGGTATAGGGGAGATACCGCATATGTTCTAGGTAAATGGGCAGGAGGTTTTTAATGAACATTCTGCATGACTCAGCCGGATGAGGTCTGTCGAAAGTCTGGGCCAACTTTCTTTTACACCTGACTGCAAACTCAGCACATGTTTCTTTTTCCCTTTGGGTGCACGACTCGAGGTGCCTTTTATTTTTAGGATTGGTGTTGTCTTTGTATCTTTCAAGGAACCCTTCAGCTATTTGGTCCCAAGTATTCATGGTGCTACTATCAGACAACATTAGCCATTGTTTGGCAGCCCCTATTAGGGTTAGGTGAAAATTGGAAGCCATAGCCTCAAAGCTAGCTCCCCTTGACTACATGCCAGTGGAATAGGATTTCAAGTGGGATTTAGGGCATCCAGTCCCATCAAATTTTTCTATGTCAGGCATTTTGAATTTTGAAGGTAATATTGCTGAAGGTTGCAATGCTAGTGCCCGCGTAGAAAACTCCCCTTTGTTGAGAAGTTTGAGTATCATGGTTTTCATATTTTCCATGTCGGCCTCCATTTTGGTGGCTGGGGGAGTTGGCTTTTGGTATATGCTGGCAGGATTAGGGAAGGCTGGGTTAATTTCTGACTGCGGTATCTGGTAAGGATTTTGGGCGGGGTAAGGATTTTGGGTTGGATATGGATATTGGGTTGGTGGATTTTGGGCAGTATAAGGATTCTGGGCTGGTGGATTTTTTACGGTTTTGGCTGGGCGGCCAGGATCATTGAAAGGTAAGTAAGTGGTAACTTGGCCTGGCGGGTTATAGCTTTGTGGGTCCATATGCGGGCTATTCTGGAGTGGGTTGGTTATGGGAAAAAGGAGGTCATTTGGGCTTTGGGGAATATTGGTGCTTGGGACAGGATATAGAGGATAGGACGGGTAAGAGTTGATATTTGGGTAATAGGAACTTGGTGGAGGATTTGGATTTGGGGTAGTGGTTATATTTGGTGGGTTAGTGTTTGGCTGGGAAATTGGGTTTAGAGGCACATGGGAGGTTGATGCTTCTTGGGGGATTGCAGGGGAAGAGATTACCTCACCACTGGGCTTTGGACCTTGCATAAGACTTGCTATTTGACTCATTATACGATTAGCCGTTGCACCCAAATTTTGGTCTAGCCACTGCTGCATTGCTAGAGTCGGAGCATACCTTGGAGCCCCTGTATCTGTACCCTTAACGGACTGCTCACTTTCTACTGCCATATTGCTTAGATCGGTACCCTCTGAACTGATTCTGCCATTATCTGATCTGATACTGACACCCTATGATCTGATTTCTGCACTTATTTCCCATATCAACCGACCAGTACTATCTCTGCCTTTCCAAATTCGGGCCAAGTTTCTGAGGAAAATGGGTTTGGATGTATCAGAAGGCTGGCTGAAGGCTTTCTCAGCTTGGAGTATATCGTGCCTTTATTACTATTTTTATATATTTATTTATTCATTTTCCCTACAATTGACCGGATAAGCACTTGCTTTATTTTGACGGTCTCAGGATTTTTCCTGGAACAGTGGATTCTTTCTCCAGAGTATAGGACCAACGTATTCCACCTGCCTTTCGACTCCCCAACATCGGACTGATCCCAGGCGAAGGGTCTATACTCTTTTCAGGATCCACCATTCAAAATGGTCTAGGTCGAGCATCAGAGAATAATAAATTAGCCCCTGCATATTTATTCTTTTTTTTTTGTTGCGCAATTTATTTTTTTTCATTTTCATTTTTTTTTATTTGCGCACTTTTGTTTTATTTATTCATTTATTTATTTTTGCTCTTTCATATTTTTCTTTTTGACAGAGGCTGACCCACGATTCAAAGATACAAAAATCGGTCGGTCATTGAAGTGTCCTGAGAATCTATATGCATTCTAACGTTTGCTTATGTAAGGGGTAGGCTGGCCATGGTGTAGGGTAGCAGTTCGGAATATACCTATATGCGTGTGCGTGTGTGCAGCCTCTAACAAGCAATAAAATCTTTTTTTTTTCAAATATACAAACAGAAAATAAAACAGATATGGCATATCTTGCTGTTACGTGTGGATTTTCTCGGCTTTTTAGTTTGAGCGCGAGCAAGCAAGCACATCACATTAAGAAATAGAAAGAAAAGCGGGAAATCTATCTATTTCTATTAATTACAAAATTTGCCCTATATCCCCAAAATAAAATGGCAGAATGAATGCAAATATATACATATTTTGCGGAATAATGAAAATAATAAATAGAATAGAATAATAATACAGAGCCGAAAATGAAACAAAATTAAAATAAAGCCATAGCCCTATTATTGTGCTGCCCGGAATTTTATTGCAAACATATATATGATTTTTTTTTATTTTTTTAAATATTTTTAAATATACATGTAACAGTTATCGGAACGAAACTTCTGCAAGATGGAGGATCATAACCACAAATATAGACCCAGATGTATAGAATGCAATATTCAAATGCATAAATTAATATAACAAGTATACTTTGGCCAGAAACAAAGAAAAACAAAAAAAAATTATGAGTCTAGCCCTCCATTTTATTTAAAATAAAACGATCTCCCCAGCAGAGTCACCACTGTGGGTCGCCCAGGATGCGCCCGCGCCCCACGCGCCCTTGGATAGGGGTGCGCGTACGTGCGGATGCGGGACACCACTGCTCTCATTCCATTATCCTTGTTCAGGGGAAAATGAAATTAAAAGTGCGAGAGGACTACCTGTCTAAAATAGCACGTTGGAATACGCCTCGGTTGACTTTAGTGGATTTTTGGTCCAATATGGGAGCTTTGGGTTTCCTGCATCAAGTTATCCCTTGTTTAGGGGATACCAGGATATAGGAATACATCACCCTTTCATTCTCATTCTCCCTTTTTTAGGGGAAAAAGGAAAAGTGCAAAAAAGGATGTTGCGAGGCCCCACTATGGATTTTATGAAAATAGCCTTATGGCCTATTTCGGATCACTATGGGTGCTTTGGGTTTCCTGCATCAAGTTATCCCTTGTTTAGGGGATACCAGAATATAGGAATACATCACTCTTTCATTCTCATTCTCCCTTTTTTAAGGGAAAACAGAAAAGTGCAAGAAAGGAGTGTTGCGATGCCCCACTGGATCCAAAATGTTTTATAGAGTCGCCATCTTTATTTTAAGGCAAAAATAAAGCAAAACCAAAAGAAAAGAAAAACCAGAGATTGCAAAACGAGTTCGGAGGCTAAGTTACGAGTTGGGAAGGTGCTAGGCACCCAACTCGCCCTTTCGGTCTCAAAAGCGGTTTTGCTAAAGTATGCTTTTTGTTATATTTATTTAGCAAATAAACAAAGCATTTAAAGACAGGAAATAAAAGCAAATACATCCGAGGCCACATTATTTACGGACTTGCAGCCATCTCCTTACAATAATTACAGATATATTTAAAAATATTTGGCCATTATAACGGCTCTTTTACATAGTATTTCCTAACTAAATCCGGGCAACACAACGGCTTATTTTTTTTTTACATTGGGCCGGATTTAAAGAATAACTTTTATAAAAATAACGCCCTTAAAGGCTATTACCTTTTAGAGCGGAGAGTGCTCACTCTGTCCTTCTCGAGAGAGGGAGACTTTTTGTGCTGCTGGTGCTGTGGTTTGGGTAGAGTAACGGCTTATTTTTGGTGGTTTTGGCTTGCTTACTTGGGCAGAATGACGGCTTATTTTTGGTGGTTTTGACCTATTTACTCGGGCAGAGTAACGGCTTACTTTATGGTATTTGGGTCGGGAAATAGAGTGGATACCTAACTAAAGGGCTAGGGATCACTTTAACCGGTTGGTTTTTGGTTTGGCGGAGTTTTGGCAGGGTTTTGAGGCTTTATAGAAGGATCACTCTCTATCTCACTTCACTCTCTATTTTCTCAGCGTTAAGACAACGTAGAGAAATTTTATCGGCGTTTTCTCTCTTGGTTTCTTCCGGGCTTCTGAAAGTGATCCCCAAGCTCTGTATTTATAGCCTGGGAAGGGGACTCATCGGGAATTAAAAATCCTCTATGCGTGCTCAAATTTCTTGTACACCGCGCTTTGGGAGTTGCACAATGCGTTAACGGGGAGGCTTCCTGTAGCACCTTGAGTGCGGCCATATGCTCCTCTTGGCACCTCGCCAAGGCCCCTTTTAGGCCGCGCCAAGCCACTATTCCAGCTTCTATTTTGACGCTTTAGCCCCTGCCTTTTACTATTTCGCGAATCCTGCTTTGCCTTTCGCATTTTTAACTCCTGTAACTTGACATTTGTTAAGTTTAAGCAGTTCTTGATATCACATGCCAGAGTTACATACCAAGGGTACGAAATTGGGGTGTCTACATAATGTTGCTCCGACATCAATCCAAGCAATTGTTATTACTCCTGCAGATGAACTTTTTACGCTTGTAGTTTCTGTTTAGTCTGCTTATCCCAATGAAGCCTTTTCTCTTTGCATTCTGCTAGATCTACCATTGCATTCTCCAGCCCCTCTGTCAGCTGGCTCCAAAAATGTTCATATAGGCGTTCAAACTGACTTATCTTCAACAGATGAATATGACGCTAAGTCACAAGAAGAAGCAGCTAAGCATAGTACTAATACTTCATCTCAATTGGCATTCCAAAAAAATGAGACAGCAGCAAGCCATTATTACTCATGCTCTTCAGCAGCCAACTGGCAAAAAAACTATAGCAACTTCAAGTTTTTCAGAGTAAATTTCCTGAACTACTGGGGTTGATGATGTACCCGATGATGCATCATCGAGTGTATCATATGTACTCAGGTTTTCTGAAAAAAGCTAGATTTTTCAGTTCTGATTCAGGAATAGGTCCAGAGGCAGTAGGTTCTGGGAATTCAAGTTCTGAAACTTCAACAAATGGAGTAGAGAAACTCTTTCAAGCAAACATGTAAGATCATCTTCAAAAAATTTGTGGCCAAGATCAATAATGTCATAAAAAATAACATTCATGGATTCCATAAAATTCTTCGTTCTAAGCTTAAAAACTCTATATGTACAACTATTAGAAGAATATCCCATGAACACACACTTGTCACCTTTGGAATCAAACTTTGAGAAATGATCTCTATTATTCAACAAATAGCACACACACTCAAACACATAAAAATGCTTCACTTAGTAAGGCTAAGTGTAGGCTATGATACCAAAATATTGTATCATGGTGCAACCTAGTGTCAACTAGACACGGTTACCAATGTGACAAGAAGTGTTTAAAGCTTCGGCCCAAAAACGTTTTGACAAATTTTTAGAACTTCAACAAGACTTTTGCCATCTCTTGCTATGTGCGATTCTTTCTCTCCACCACTCCATTTTGTTGTGGAGTTTTGGGAGCAAAGTACTCATGAGTAAGCAATCCCCTTCAAATCGCAATAAGTGGAAAACGAGGCATTTTCATATTCCGTGTCATGATCTTATCTAATATGTTTTAGTTTTAAACCATACAAGTTCAAAACACAATGGTACCAAACCTTAAAGGCCAAAAAAGTATCAAAATTTTCTCTCAAAAATATTACTCATATATATCTAGAATAATCATTCACACACACAAAATAGTACTTTCTACCTAGACTCTCCTCTTCAATGGGACTCATAAGGTCAGTATGTATCCTCTCAAGACATCTAGTGGAGGAACAATATTGAATTTTAGGGTGTGAAACTCTGGTTTGTTTTCTCTTTTGGCAATGTCCACATACACAAACATTCTTAGTGTTCAAACGAGGAAAACCCCTCACATCCTCATATCTCACAAGTTCATCAAGTTTATTGTAGCTAACATGTCCTAACTTTTGATGTCACAATTCAGTTTCATCAATATTAGCATTTTGACAAGTATGAACATAATTAACCATGTAACAATTATCGGATGACTTAGTACCTTCAAGAACACACTTGTTAGATAAATCATATACCTCACATGAATTCTTATCAAACTTTACTTGAAGATTGTCATCACACAATTGGCAAATGCTAATCAAATTGGCTTGAAGCCCTTCACTTGATATACGTTGTTGAGCTTAGGTTAGCCATCAACACTCAATGTACTTTTTCCAATGATCCTACCTTTTGCACCTTCACCATAGGTAACCCTTCCCCCATTACAAATTGAGTATTTTGTAAAGTTTTTGCAAGTACTTGTCATGTGGCGAGAGCAACCACTATCGAAATACCAAGTACATGTAACATGAGATTTGAAAGATGTAAAAATAACTTGACAGTTCATATAAGCTTTTGGAACCCATATGGTTCTGGAAAACTTATGCACATAAGATTTTGTTTGTTTCGGCGGATGATGTTCCTGATGTTCTACCCGATGATGCACCATTGGGTACTTCATCCTGTTCTGGACAGCAAACAATTTTTGATTTCTTAGTCGAATTCTTAGCAAGATCATCCATTCTTTTATGACAAAAGGGTCTGATATGACCTGGTTCATAGCAGTAATGACACACATACCTCCTCTTCCTAGGTTTAGAATTTTTCACAAACCCTTTTTGTTTTTGAGAAGAACCCAAAAGTCCTTCCCTCTCTTTTACAAAAACAAATGGTTTGAAACCAAGTCCATTAGTATCTTCTTGACCAAAGCTCAAGGCTTCACCAAGCTTAACCTTGCTCGTGTTCCAATTGGACAAAGACTCATTAGTGTTTTCAAGCTCGGATCTTAATTTTTCATTCTCAATATCCTTTTTGGTGATAAAGGTTTCCAATCTAACTATGGATACTTTATGTTCATCATTCTCTTTTAAGAGAAAATGAATTTGTTTATCCATAATTTTCATTTTGACACCTTTTTTGCCAATTAGCATATAAATCCTTGTATTCTCCAACCAAATCAATATCCTCACAATCAGACTCATCATATTGAACACTTTTAGTGTTCTCAACCATTGAGGAGTTGAAACACAAAAGATCCAACAAAGTAAATCCGATCAGAATTTTCATGAAGTGCGTTTGTCTCTTAAAAAGCAGAAAAAGTAATCAGATTTCCTACATCATCTTCTCCATAACTATCATTGATTGTGAAGATAAAATTCAAACTCATTTTGCGTAACGTTTTGGCACTTTGATTTGCATAATGGTCATAGTCTGAACACGCACAACATTGAACATAACAAATGTTTAGAGTATAGGCCTGCTCATCAATGGATTTGATGTAGGCCGACATTTTATCCTTCCAAATCAAAAAATTAAACAAATCAAGAGTAGAAAGTCGAAAAACCGAAACACATTGAGAATCCATCATGGCTACAACATGACCATCACTTAGTAAGGCTAAGTGTAGGCTATGATACCAAATGAAATGTTATATTCAGCTAGGATTCAATAATAAACAACATTTGCTGAAATAGTCACCAATGATGTATCCAATGATACATCATCTCATGAGTCATCAGGTGTACAAAGAATGGAATAAGACAAAGAACAATCAAACTAATAAAACAAATGGACACCAAGGTGTAATTTATGTCTGCAAGTAAAACACTTGTAGACGATGCATAAGAGCAAAACTTTCACTAGATTAAAAGATTGTAAAGACTTACAATATGAAAACAAACAGTTTAGATAGTGGAAATCATTACGAAAACTCATATAAGAGAAGATGAATCTATTCTATTCTAACACTCTTTGAAACACACGTTTATGAAAAGAAAACAAAAAAAGTAGGACAGTAAACAACGAAACAATGAGTCTTCTGATGATGTATCATTCCATGGCTCATTGACTTCCTGACAAAACTTCGTGCAAAAACTCTTTCTGAAAATTCTCTGCTTGGGTCAGGATGTCCAAGGTCGTTCACTCATAGAGCCCTAGGAAACCTGTCTTTCAAGTAAAACACTTTAGCAAGACTATGTTAGGATTATGAAAGAGTTATTATGGAAATAAACCTTTAATTCCTACAAATTAGGGATTTTCATATTTTAGTCCTTAAATAAGGTAATAACCAAGCTTTCTAATAATTACCTAGAAAGACAATAACAACATATGTGCTAAAAGCTAGGACATGGTAAAGAGGAGGATGAAAACTAACTGACGTTATTTTACTACAACAAAATAATTTTGTGGAAATAAGAGATTATGGAATTGCAATTTTATTAGATGAGGTTGATGTGGTTGAATCAACTATCATAATATGGCTTGTGCAGAAATGAAAAAATAAAAAAGGAAAAAAGAGGAAAAGATAGATTGAGAAAGAAATCATTTCATTTCATCAAATCTTTGTTGAGTTTCATGTCATGGCACGAGTTTACGATGATATGGGAAAATTTTGAACTCATCAGAATTTCATAATTTTTCATGATTGCCATCACCATAACATTATCATAATAATCATATTTTGGTCTCTTGGATTTCATCCCTTGGTTAAGCCAACTCATAGTGATGTTCAAACATTCAGGGATCAAAGCATATTTCATCGTAGAATCTTGGAAAATCTATGCTGCTCATTTGTGTAGGGTTTTAGAAATGATGTGGAGTGAGCATAATTGTCAAAATGGAATACTTATCGTATATCGGAATTTCAAATCTATGATACGTATCGGGATACACATCGTATATCGTAAGATACTCTAACTTCTATATATATATATATATATATATTACATATTATATATTACTCCCTCCGTCTCTTAATAATCGTCCTAGTTGACCCGGCGCACAGTTTAAGAAAAAACAATTGACTTGATTATTTATATTGGTTTAATGTGTAGTTTCCTTTAAAGCCCATATGTATGTGGCTCATAATTAAAGTAGAGTGAAAAAAGTAAGGGTAAAGTGGTAAAAGTGATGTTCTAAAAAGGTAAGTTTCAAACTGGACAATTATTTTTGGACGGACGAAAAAGGAAAGGAGGACGATAATTTAGGGACGGAAGGAGTATATGTTAACAAACAAATAACAAATAAATAAGAAATAGTCTAACTCTAAGAAAACATCAATTTTAAACTTCATAACCAAAGTTGTTAGTTCTTAGTCGTACTATCCCAATAAGAAGTGAAGCAAAGTCATCAACTACATGTGAATAAAAACTCTAATATGAATATATGATACAGTTTTACAGAGAGAGAGAGAGCAGAGCACTAGTCTGTTGTCTCCTTCAGACTTCAGGCTTCACTTCAGTCCTTCAATCATGGGCAACGAGTTCACTAGGGTTTTTTTAAACTGTGAACGCATGAAGATGAAGAAGAAGCCATAGTTATCGAGAAATCGAGAAGTGAATGGAGAGAACTGAAGGGTTTTCTCTTGCGAAGAGAGTACGACTTTGTAAGAGGAGAGGAGATCGACGCCACTTCGCGTATGAAATTGTCGCAGAAGACGGCTTGCATGTCGTGTTTTAGAAAATATTTCAAACAGCTTTCAGATTATTTACGAACTGGCCCCTTAGGAAAGATTTATGTACAGTAAGATACGGAAAAAATAGGATATGCGAGAGTATTGTGCAATACAGAAGACTTTGCAATACGACATACCTATTCGTATCGAAGAGGCTCAAAATTGTATCATATCATAAGATACGTATCGCATATTGTAAGATTTTGACAACTATGAGAGTGAGTGTTTCAAGAGGATCATATTCATGGGCTAAGCTGCGTTTCATTTCAGGTAGAATAGGTCATTGAGGATCCACTCTCTGTTATATGTGTTTTATTATGAATTTCGCATTTGTGGCCAAAGTGTCCTCATTTATTTTAGTACATTTCTCTATTATTGTTAGTGTGGGTGGTGAGATTTGAGAGGTTAATACTTAATAGTATGAAGGTAGAGAATGATGAGGGGTCCCTAACTTGTTCAGTTCCATGTCAAGGAAAAGTTACGGATAAAAATAGCTAAAATATAGACATATTAATTTTATTAATAAGTAATAACTTATATTCCCTCTGTTTTGGGCCAAACGTCACCGTTTGAAAGTTAAATTTTTTAAAAAATTTACACTTTTAATAGTACATTGGTAATAAAATGATATTTTTATATCTTAAGTTTTGAAAATACTCTTTAAGTGAAATATCAAAAATAGAATAATGAACTCTTTTATCTAAAACAGATGAAGTATTTATTTTACAAATATGTGAGATTAGTAATTTGTTTTTCTTAGTTTAATAATATATAGTGACCACATTGACATTATATGACAAGTATAGTGACCTTATTAACTTTATAGGCCAAAGAAAAAAAAAGGCCTTTATGTCTTTTTGAACATTTCTATCCAACTTTCCTAATGAGAATGACTTGGAGTGACCTAATTATCACCAAATGTCAAGTATAATAATTAAACTGAGAAAGGAAAAATAGAGTAACCTTAATGCAAAAACCTTGAAAGTAGAATGACCAAACTGCAATTTAAGCCTTTATTTTTTTTCCAAGTCAAAATAAATATTCCCCCAGTTTCTAAATAATCGTCATTTTAGTCCCGGCACACCATTTAAGAATAAATAATTGAATACATTATAATAATTGGGTAACGTGGGGTTTCCTTTAATGTTTTTGTGCTTGTGACCCTAATTAAAGTAAGACAAATTTCAAGTGGTTACAATTTTAGAAACATGTTTTCATCTAGGTTCATCAATTTTTTTGACATTTCATATAACTACAAATTGGTTGTCAAATGACAAAAATGACATTAATGAAGACAAATCTCATCCGAACTGTCAAGACCAAAAAAAATCAAAAATTTTCGATGACAATACTAGGCATCAGGACAGTTTTCACAGTTTTTTCAAGCTCAAAAAAATCAAAAAATGTTGATGCCAATGCTAGGCATCAGGACTGTTTTCACAGTTTTTTCAAGTCCAAAAAAATCAAAAAATGCTAATGCCAATGCAAGGCATCAAGATTGATTTCACAACTTTTCCAAACAAAAAAAAATCAAAAAATGTTGATGTCAAGGCTATACATCATGATTGTTTTTACTATTTTTTCAAGCCCAAAAAAATCAAAAAATGTTGATGCCAAGGCTAGGCATCAGAACTGTTTTCGCAGTTTTTTCAAGCCCAAAAAAATAAAAAATGATGATGTCAATGCTAGACATCAGGAGTGTTTTCATAGTTTTTTCAAGCCCAAAAAAATGAAAAAATACTGGTGCCAATGCTAGGCATCAGAAGTGTTTTCACAGTTTTTTCAAGGCAAAAAAAATCAAATAATGTTAATGTCAATGCTAGGCATCAGAACTGTTAACACAGTTTTTTCAAGACAAAAAAAAAATCCAATAATGTTGATACAAATGCTAGGTATCAGAACTGTTTTCACAGTTTTTTCAAGACAAAAAGTTAACCATTACATTTGCACAGAAACCATCAGTTGTGAATCATAATATATATATATATATATATATATATATATTCATTCCTTTCGATCTCTTTGTCATTGCTTTTATCAAAATACAATGTTATAAGTATATATCATCTTGATTAATTATGAATGTTCACATAACTAGAGGTCTAATCAGTTTATAAAATACACTTTCCTTCCTGTGTTTGTGCAATTGGTATCAGTTTCCTTGCCTTAGTCACAATACTTGCACGCTTCTAATTTTCTTTTTTACCATAAATGCTCCAAGCAAGGTTTCAATGGTAAAGGAGAATAGTGGATCACCAAAGCTTTACCAGCTTGAATTGAGGAAAAATCGTCTCACTTGGATACTAGCAGTTAGTGGACTCTGCATCTTGTTCTATATTATGGGAGCTTGGCAGAGTACTACTCCTGTCCCTTCTAGCCAGTCTGCATTCATCGACAGAGTTGGGTGCAGTGTCAAAATGAATAAATGATCCCCGAGAAACAGTTGATCATCATCCACCATCGTCGTATGTGGCCGTTGATTTTGGAAGCCATCATCAGTTCGAGGTCAGTGGTCCCCATGAGGTCCAGGAGTTCCCCCTGGTAATATGTCCCCAGGAAGCCATTATCGTGCTTTGGACCTGAGCAGCCATTGCGTAGTTTTATTCCACTATAAAGAATGAGCCCAGAACTGTCAAGTTGTAGGTTCATATATAAAACAGCCAGAAAAAGAATGGCAAGCGTAGTACTTAAATTAAAAGGTGTATCTAATGTTTGGAAATAGCCAAAACACTCGGTGAGCAATTGTAAAAGGCTTATTTTAGTGCCAATTATCAAAGGGACACATGTGCATTTTTATTCTCTGTGTGTGGGGGTGTGTTTCGGGAGGGAGGGTGTGCATGAAAGTACATGCAGTAAGTGCCATAGTTTTCTTTAATTAACATTTTGTTACTAACTCGACTCCCACATTTCCATATGCTCTAACTGAGACATAAGCTATAACACGAAAGAGTGTTTGAACAAAGAATGAAAAGCTGAAAATAAGAGCAAAGCATGAAAATATAGGAACCATTGCCTACCCTCCATCGACAATCTCGTCAAGGCATAAAAGAATCATGTCTAAGTTTTCAAGTGCCTCCCTTTGATCAATGTTGGAAGATTAAAAAGTGAAATGGCACAAATAAGGACTTTGTGACTAGCTGATAGAGGAATAGTGCAGAGTTTACTTTCAACAACCTGAGCAGAAGGGTAACCGCATCAAAGAACCCCTGAAGGACTATGGATAGGATTAATTCATTCTCATCGTCACCTCAAGTAACAAAAAAGTGCAGGTCTTGTACAAACTTGTACACCTCAATGCAGTCTCAAACATTGCTATCTCCACTACAGCTCACCAAATAAAAATGGACATCAGGCCATTGGAAAATGAAGAAGGGGTTATCAACATCAATAACATTATCTTTTTGCAAAACTAATACCCCACCCCTCCACCAACCCTCCCCCACAAACAACCGCACACACTAAAGAAAAAAAAAATAAATTTTAAACATAAAAAATATTCTTGTAATTAAAAGGGAAACTTGATTATGATTTTCTAAGCTCAACTGATTTGCAGATGAAACGTAACTTTAATTTCCAAACAATACAATATATTCCTCTGTCCAACACTCCAACATAGAATAAGTAGAGAGCAGCATTTATGCAACACAGATAAACCTTCACAATTATACCTTCAGTCCTGGCATTCGTCTTTTGAGTTTTGGTGAACACAGACTTCTCAAAAGCTACATTTGCATTGTTTGTTGGCCAATCATCTGAATAGTACTTAACCGCTACTCGTTTCCCTTCAGAATCCAATAGAAGAATGTTCTTTATAATAGGGAAAGCCTCCTATAACACCCAAGAAACAACAAAATGATTAGCACCAACCAATTGAACATTAAAGGCAATACCCAAATGACATCACCAATAGAGATCGTTAATTACAATCATTTACAATCTTAGGGGGAGATTGGTAAAAGCGTCCACTCTCCCTAATAGTTCCAATCTTGATCTTTCCACTACTTGTATTTATCATTATGTCACTTTAAATATTGATCACTTTTAAATTGTTAAGAAGTTGGGCGAGCCAAGCAAGGGAGCAAGAATTTTCTTCCCTTTCTAAACTGAACCCCCTTTAATTTTGCATTTTTATGAACACATATAGTTTCTAATTTTGGGATCCAGTAGTAATTGCAATCCTAAATGAAACATTCTACCCCAACGATAATAGGTACTGGCCACCAATTCTAAATACATATAATATATATGTGCGCACACACACACACACATTCTCTAAACTACGAACAAATTTGCTTGTCCAGATTACGAATGCAAAATGATATAATGCGTTTTGTGTGTGTTCGGTGTGAAAATGATTAGCATTTCAGCAGAAGATGGAATTGAACCGAAGACATGGTTTTCAAATCAAACAGTAAGATCTAAATGATAACAACTTGAAAGTTTAATGCGTAGAACAGATCTACTAAAATAGCATATAGCTTCAATATATTGTAATGAATTATGAATGAACTAAAATTAGATTGCGTAATAAACCTTTGATGTCGATTCGAAAAATCATTTTATAAGAAATTGAGGAATCAATTGAGCTGTAGATTAACTAACATGAATCAATAATAAGAAAAGTACATACATTGAAACACAACGAAATTCAAACAAGTTTCTTCTCTGTCTTTTCCATAATCAAAATGAAAGCAGTAGTCAAACAAAGCCCTAGAAATTGCGAAAAGTATACCTGGAATCGATCACCCCGCCTAGGTCGCAACTTTAGGGTCTGAATTTCATTAAGAAACACAATACACAATTAAACTGAGAAACTAAGTAGAAAAAAGTAGTTTCTAGAGAAAGAGGGAATAGGGGAGGGTATCGTGCAGCGACGGATGACGACCATGTTTACCCAACCAATGCCACGGGTTGATTTGAGGTATTATTGAACAAGGTGACGACACTTTTGGAGGTGGTTGACCCCTTCAATGCGGTAGCACCACTAGAGCTTCTCTCGAATGATTCTGTAAGTCTCATTGTCAATCCATTTCTCTCTCATCAAATGTTCCCTCATTTCCATATAAGCTACCGGGTCCTTGTATGGATTCTTCGGATCGAAATCGTCCGGAGCTCCTCCATCGAACGCAACTTCCTTCTTCCTCCCCATCTCACTCTGCGTGTGCCTAATCCAGATGTCCTCCAGACTGGCGATGGTAAATGCAATTCATTTGAGATGTTCGTCAATACAACATTCATGGGTAGCGACGTATTTTCACCCCAAAATTATACTTAAAAGATATGTCCAAAAAATAATTTGATTCATTTGAAAACAAGTTTTAAAAAATGTACTAGCTTGTAATTTGTTCATTAAAGTACGTAGATGAACTGAAGAAGTAACAATAAAGTGGTAAGTGTTTTCGAAAAATAAAATAAAATTTTGAAAGAGAACAATTATTTTGGAACAGACAAAAAAAGAAAATAGAACAATTATTTAAGAATGGAGGAAGAAATTTGAGTACTTAAAAACTATTACCAGTTACAAGTTTTATGATTTTGAAAAAAAAATACCTAAAAATGAAATTTTTTCATTTTCTAGAGATCATTTTTCGGAAATCATTGTCTGGAAATCATTTTTCATGAAACAAACGGAACCTTAGACCAACTACAATGGAGTATCAATTAGTATCCTTCCAAGGAGTTTGCCAAACAATGACAAAATATTCAGTAGCCACGGTAGCCCAAAGAAAAAATGGGAGACTTTAGTAGCTTGAATGCTACCGTAGCATTCAATAATTTATGCAACAAAACGGCAGAGTATTGCACAAATGAAGTATCAAACGGTGTTGTTCCGATTTGACCAAATGAATGAGAAATAAAGTGGTCGGCACATCTGAAGTGCATATATTTAATCCGCCACAAAAGGCTTTTGGGCCTCGCTTGGACGAGGGGGCTTACCACTACACCAGCCCACTATTCATCACAGGACTACTGAATACCATGGGCCTGGCCCATGCACAACAAATAAACCCTAACCCCTCAGGTATAAATTAACCCTACTATCTAGTAGTAGAGGCTCTCATACACTCTCTTTTTTTTTACAGTTCTCACTTCACACACGGGGGCTACGCGCCCTCCTATATTTTTGATACTGTACTGATTCTCACGCCGGAGGGTTTTGGGGGACATCCTCCACCACTCACGGTGCTCATTTTGCAGACACTCAGACACCTACATACAGCCAGATATCCGACCCAAACGACGATTTCATAACCAAGACGGCGAATTCATCATCAATTCGGTCAACGAACACTCACGGATTTCGACAACTTTCGGCACCCCGATATGACTGCTATTTTGGCCACATCAGTTTGGTTCCGTTGCCGGGAAACGACTCTAGGAACGAACTCCAACAGCCATGGCGGAGACACGTTCGATTGGTGCCGGAACGAATAACGAAATCACTTCGAATACAACGAATTTTCAGCGAGGACTCGACTGAGATTACCAGCCCCAATCTGAAAAAAAAAATTACACCCATGGGTTCGCCTTGACAAGACGAATCCACCGCCACAGGAAACTCCCCCATCTGACCTTCCAAGCTCCACCATGCGCCACCCAAAGTTTCTGGCGGCGGTTAGTTACGATTACGCGCTGGCAGAGCTTCGGCAATTAGATCTGCACAATTCTGGAGTTCAAACTGAGAAAATAACAACACCATAGTCTGCGTCTTGAATAATCGAGTATACCACCGCAAAAATCACGGCCAAAGGAGCAATAACGCTCCGGTACGCGCCGCCTGAAACTTCTGGCATCCTGAACGCCATCACACGCGCCGGCCATCAGATCTAAGGCGGACTGTATCGATGCACACACTGATGTCATCGATGACGTCACCTCCAGCTGTCTTGCACTTCGGACTCCATCTTCTTCACCATATTTTCACACAGCTCCCTCCATTTAAGTTAACTGCCGTTACACTCAGTCAGTAAATAGTTAACAGATTGTTTGGTGGTTCAACTGAACCGACCTAGATCACATCAAGACCACTTGACCCGGTTCGACTCTTTCCAGACCGGTTCAGACACTACTTGAGCCGGTTCCCTACTATTTCAGGTGGACTCTTTCCATTTTTTTCCATGTTTGCAGAATTCGCTCATATGACTTCATTTTTTATGATGTTAACAAATAATTAGTTAACGGAGCATAAATTAAAGTTTATAAATAATTCGCATGATTAATTTATTGCTCCAAATTAACATGATACACTATGACTTACATGAATGTGCATGTAATTAATTTTCTTTGCAATTATTAATTGTGATAAATTAATAAATAACAATAATAACTCATCGCTATGCGAGATAGCTACAACATCAAATAAATTGACATGTGATTAATACATGTGACATGACGACTTGACATGATGAACCGATTAAAATTATTATTAATTGGTGAATAATGCATGAAATTCAACTGTGACAATTATTATGCGACATAAATCAGAGTAATTATAATATATTTATGCTCATAATTATGTCATGTTCACTTCAAATTGTCCACCATGATGATGCATGTCACACTATACTACACCGATGCATTCAATTAAATATATTTTGCATCTGCGACCATATGTATGACACCACCTTTACGCGCCTTACGATTTTACTAATCTCTGGCCGCGCGTGAAAAAAGAAAGTACATACTCACTCACTTATCAAATCTGACATATTAATTGAGTTAATCGAACTCTATATTTTATTATTTATTTGCCCACATATGACAAATGATAATGAAATTGTTTATTCACCGCTACGCCTAAATTTGCGCGTGAACTCTCTAAACAAATTATGTTTTGATCGCATGCGTCACATAATATCAATACTAAGGTTATTTTCCCCAATCATGCTAATAACAATATTTATTTATTGTCATTTACATAAATCGCTAGCATGTACAACATCTTATCATCATAAGATTAAATGCATAATACATACCTAAATTTTATTTAAAATGGGACTATGTTTGCTTCGCAAATAATGCACTAAACTTTCAGGTACTCAAACCAAGTCAACTAAGCCTTGGTAACCAGACTTCCTCAGAAAGAAAACTACAACGACCATAATTACTTCCCGTCCTCAGGGTAAACACTTACAGTCGGAAAGTAGGGGGCCTGCCCGCAAACGAAAAGCCCAAATATTTTTATGACTATTCGGACGGCCTAATGCACTAGCGGGCAAGACCCTCAGCCTTGTTGGGGACACTATCATCTTATCAACAGAAAGGCAAGTTCTATAATTAAATTGTTAATATGTTTATATAAATTGCTTTCGGATTGCTTGACAAAAATCGCCGCGGCGAGATAGGCCCCGCCGGCCAACCTTCCTCTATACCCGAGTATTAGTGAACTAATTCTCCCGTGGGGAGGGGGCCATGCCGGTTCACGTACTTGATGCCCGCCAGCGGTAGGGCCCGCCCACAAGATAGCGGCTAACTACCTCGGGTTCCTATAGTGACCGAGCAACAGTGTTAGTCGTATATCTCTACACCCAGTTGATATACTAACAACCGATCCGAGGTGCCCACATCGGAGAAAGGCCATGCCCGGTTGCTAGTCGCCATTCAGAGTTGGGCCCTGCCCGCTAGGCAATCTTCTGGAAGCTCGCCCAAGGCGATAGGGGCCCTGCCCGCTCAAAGCCTTGGCCAGAACCAAGCACTTAGTCCAGTTCGTGCCCGGCACACTATGCTCACATCACGCTCGCGCTACAGTCCGAGCTTCAGATTGTTATTATAGTGCCCGTGCACGTTATGTTCGCGGCCCAGCTCGAGCTTCAGATTATCATTATCGTGCCCGTGCACGCTACGCTCGAGCTACATCCGAGCCTCATGTCATTATCGCCGTGCGTATGCCTTGCGCCCGCCAGAGCCTCATGTTATTACTATCTTGCCCGTGCACGTCATGCTCGCGCCTCAGCCCGAGCTTCATGATATTGTTATCATGCCCGTGCACGCTACGCTCGCGTCATAGCCCGAGCTTCGTATCATTATTCTCATGCCAGTGCACATGTTATTATTACCGTGCCCGTGCACGCTACGCTCGTGCTACAGCCCGAGCTTCATGTCATTATTCTTGTGCCTGTGCACGCCACGCTCGTGCCAGAGCCCGAGCCTCATGTCATTATTCTCGTGCCCGTGCACGCCATGCTTGCGCCACAGCCCGAGCCTCATGTTATTATTATCGCGTGCGCGCTACGCTCACGCTGGCCGAGCTTTATGTTGTTATCTCATGCGTGCACGCCATGCTCGGCTCGAGCTTTATGTTGTTATCTCGTGCTGACGCCACGCCGTCATTATTCTCGTGCCGCGTCATGCTCGCGCCACGGCCGAGCCTTATGTTATTATTATCGTGTGCACGCTCGCCGCGCTTCTGAGCTTTATATTGTTATCGTGCGGGTGCGATGCGCTCGAGCCGTCAGAGCCTCATGTTATTACTATCGTGCCGTCATGCTCGCATGCCTCGCGCCGAAGCTTCATGATATTGCTATCGTGCACATCACGCTCGTGCTACGGCCGAGCTTATTATTATTCGTGCCGCACGCCACGCCGCTACAACCCGAGATTTACGTTGTTACCTTATGCCGCGCGCGCGCGAGCTCCATGTTGTTATCTCGCCATGCTCGATCCACAATGGAGCCTCAGTTATCATTATCGTGTTACGTGCTACGCCCGAAGCCGATCATTATTCTCGTGCCCTTGCCATGCTCGAGCCACGCCAAGCCTCATGTTATCATTATCGTGCCCGTGCGCTATGCTCGTGCTACACCCGAGCTTGAATAATTATTCTCGTGCCCGTGCACACCATGCTCGCGCCACGGTCAGAGCCTTATGTTATTACTATCGTGCGCTCGTCTGCCTACACCGAGCTTCAGATCATTATTCTCGTGCCCGTGCACGCCATGCTCGCGCCACAGCCCGAGCCTCATGTTATTACTATCGTGCCCGTGCACGTCATGCTCGCGCCTCAGCCCGAGCTTCATGATATTGTTATCGTGCCCGTGCACACTACGCTCGCGCTACAGCCCGAGCCTCATGTTATTACTATCGTGCCCGTGCACGTCATGCTCGCGCCACAGCCCGAGCCTCATGTTATCACTATCGTGCCCGTGCACGTCATGCTCGCGCCTCAGCCCGAGCTTCATGATATTGTTATCTCGTGCCCACGAACGCTATGCTCGAGCCACAGCCCGAGCCTCATGTTATCATTATCGTGTGGTGCGCGCTACGCTGGCCCAGAGCTTCCATGTCATTATTCTCGTGCCCGTGCACGTCATGCTCACGCCACAGCCTTAGTCTCAGATCATCATTGCTCCGTGCCCGTGCACGTGTACGCCTTGCTCATGCCGTAATTTGAGCTTCACGTCTTTATTCTGTGCCCGCGCACCCTATGCTTGTACCACAGCCTGAGTTTCATATTACAATCGTGCCACGGCTCGGCCAGATTACACTCGCGCGGGCGAGGAGTTTCTTATTATCACTCGAAGACCTTCACCGGTGGCCGCCGATCGTTGAAGACCGCTACCGTGAGGCTTACGGATTTCGCTTACGCTTACGCTCCCGTTTGGGCATCCACGGTTGAGCTTCTCGATTGAGCATATGGATTTCTAGAGGACTCTCACCACGGTAAGGCTGCTCGGATTTTTGAAGACCCTCACCATGTTGAGGCTGTTGGATTGCTCGAAGACCCTCACCATGCTGAGGCTTCTGGATTTCCTTTATGCACTTATGCTCCCCGTTTGGGCATCCCACGGTTGAGCTTCTCGCTTAAGCATACGGATTTCCAGACAGCTCTCACCTTGGTGAGGTTGCTTGGATTTTTGAAGACCCTCACCATGTTGAGGCTGCTGGATTGCTCGAAGACCCTCACCATGGTGAGGCTTCTGGATTTCCATTAGGCGCTTACGCTCCCCGTTTGGGCATCCCACGGTTAAGCTTCTCGCTTAAGCATATGGATTTCCAGACGGCTCTCACCATGGTGAGGTTGCTCGGATTCTTGAAGACCCTCACTACGTTGAGGTACATTACCCTCCCGCTCGAGCATCTCGCGGTCGAGCTTTATCTGACGCTCCCCGTCCGGGCATCCCACGGTTGAGCTTTACATTGTCCTCCCGCTCGAGTGTTACTTGCGGTTGAGTAGTACACCGCGCTTACCTGCGCTTACGCTCCTCCCAGCTCGAGTTTACTCGCGGATGAGTTTTATATCATCTTCCCGCTCGAGTTTGCTCGCGGATGAGTTTTATACTGTCTTCCCGCTCGAGTTTACTCGCGGATGAGTTTTATATTATCTTCCTGCTCGAGTTTGCTCGCGGATGAGTTTTATCTTGTCTTCACTTTCGAGTTTGCTCGCGGATGAGTTTTATACTGTTTTCCCGCTCGAGTTTACTCGCGGATGAGTTTTATATCATCTTCCCGCTCGAGTTTGCTCGCGGATGAGTTTTATACTGTCTTCCTGCTCGAGTTTGCTCGCGGATGAGTTTTATACTATCTTCCCGCTCGAGTTTGCTCGCGTATGAGTTTTATACTGTCTTCCCGCTCGAGTTTACTCACATATGAGTTTTATATCATCTTCCTGCTCGAGTTTGCTCGCGGATGAGTTTTATACTGTCTTCCCGCTCGAGTTTGCTCGCGGATGAGTTTTATACTGTCTTCCCGCTCGAGTTTACTCGCGGATGAGTTTTATATCATCTTCCCGCTCGAGTTTGCTCGCGGATGAGTTTTATACTGTCTTCCCGCTCAAGTTTACTCGCGGATGAGTTTTATATTATCTTCTCGCTCGAGTTTGCTCGCGGATGAGTTTTATACTGTCTTCCCGCTCGAGTTTACTTGCGAATGAGTTTTATATCATCTTCCCGCTCGAGTTTGCTCGCGGATGAGTTTTATACTGTCTTCCCGCTCGAGTTTGCTCGCGGATGAGTTTTATATCATCTTCCCGCTCGAGTTTGCTCGCGGACGAGTTTTATACTGTCTTCCCGCTCGAGTTTACTCGCGGATGAGTTTTATATTATCTTCCCGCTCGAGTTTGCTCGCGGATGAGTTTTATACTGTCTTCCCGCTTGAGTTTACTCGCGAATGAGTTTTATATTATCTTCCCGCTCGAGTTTGCTCGCGGATGAGTTTTATACTGTCTTCCCGCTAGAGTTTACTCGTGGATGAGTTTTATATTATCCTCCTGCTCGAGTGTTACTCGCGGTTGAGTAGTACACAGCGCCTGCCTGCGCTTACGCTCCCCGTTTAGGCATCCCACGGTTGAGCTTTATATTGTCCTCCCGCTCGAGTGTTACTCGCGGTTGAGTACATTACTGCTGCGCTCCTCGAGTCTACTCGCGGCTAAGCTTTACATTATCCCCCCGCTTGAGCATCTCGCGGTCGACATTTATTTGCGCTCCCCGCTCGAGTCTACTCGCGGCTGAGCTTTACTTTAACCCCCCGCTTGAGCATCTCGCGGTCGACATTTATTTACGCTCCCCGCTCGAGTCTACTAGTGGTAGAGCTTTTCATTATCCTCCCGCTTGAGCATCTTGCGGTCAACATTTATTCACGCTCCCCGCTCGAGTCTACTCTCGGCTGAGCTTTACATTGTCCTCCCGCTCGAGTGTTACTTGAGGTTGAGTAGCACAACGCGCCTACCTGCGCTTACGCACCTCGCTCGAGTTTATTCGCGGTGAGCTTTACTTTATTCTCCCGCTCGAGTATCTCGTGGTTGAGTAGATGTCATGCTTGACAGAAAATTATACTCCTTACCCTTGAGATAAATCACAAGGAATAAGGACCAGGGGGCTACTGAAGTGCCTATATTTAATCCGCCACAAAAGGCTTTTGGGCCTCGCTTGGACGAGGGGGCTTACCACTACACCAGCCCACTATTCATCACAGGACTACTGAATACCATGGGCCTGGCCCATGCACAACAAATAAACCCTAACCCCTCAGGTATAAATTAACCCTACTATCTAGTAGTAGAGGCTCTCATACGCTCTCTCTTTTTTTACAGTTCTCACTTCACACACGGGGGCTACGCGCCCTCCTATATTTTTGATACTGTACTGATTCTCACGCCGGAGGGTTTTGGGGGACATCCCCCACCACTCACGGTGCTCATTTTGCAGACACTCAGACACCTACATATAGCCAGATATCCGACCCAAACGACGATTTCATGACCAAGACGGCGAATTCATCATCAATTCGGTCAACGAACACTCACGGATTTCGAAAACTTTCGGCACCCCGATATGACTGATATTTTGGCCACATCAACATCCAATCTTTAACCTTTCCACGTGGCACCATTTGAGTGGTCCCGTGATTTGTTCTTTTTATCCCGTTTTTGACCTATTTTTCACCATAAATTTTTTTTTTCAATTATTTTTTAAAAAATATCTAAACATTTTAAACTATAAATAGAGACTTGGTTCGTTGAATTTAGATACCAACTCAATTTTCTACAATTTTTTGAGTTTTCCTTCATTTCCTTTCTCTCCCTCCCAAAATTTGATATTTTCCATTAATCATATTTAGTTATTTTCAAGATTTTTGTGTTAACTAATTTAGTACTAATATTTTATTTAGTTGTTAATAATTAATATTACTATTATTATAATTATAATTGAGCTATTAATATTATTGTCATTATTGCTAATTGTTTTGTTATTATTCTCATTATTATATTTTTATTAAAATTAATTGAATTTTGAATTTAGTAATTTATGCAATATAAAATTTATCTTGCATAAACAAATTTATTTATTAATATATAATACATAAAATATAATATAATTGAGATAAAGATAGTGGGGCAAGTAAAGTTATTGGGGTTTATGTCACCGCTGTAAAGAGTTTTTTTTTGTTGGGTAGCTTAGAGTAGCTTAATGATGTTTTTTATTTATTTTTAATGATTTGGGTAGCTTGGGATAAATTTCTCTTAAAATCTAATAACGTCATTTATCATGTGACAATTTTTTTTGGCTAAAACATTATTTATTTTGGGACGGAGGTAGGCTGGTTAATGAATCAGATTCAGATCAATTTCGTCAAATCAATATCCAATTTGTTAAGAAATTAAGTGACTTGGATCAGATCAGATTATCTTTCATATACTTGAAAGCTCAATCCATATATTTAATTTTCGGATACGGATCAGATTTCGATTTTATTCGCTCCTTATTAAAGTACTGAATAAAATTAACATTGATGTATTTTTCTTTAATCAAAAGTCGAATAGAATTTAAAATCCTTATTTTCAGTTTATACAAACATGAATAACAATGTTAGTAAGATATTATAGTGCGCAAAAAAATTATATTTAGTGGAAATAGTAATAATTAATGACTAAAACCTCAATATAAGTAACATATATATATATATATATATATATATATATATATATATATATATATATATATAATTTTTATATTGGATCAGATCGGATTGTTAACGGATCGGAACATCTTAATTCAAATCTGATTTGTTAAGCTTTTTAATTATCAAATTAAGAACAAAATCAAGTTATCAAATTAAAAAACTAAATGTTCATCCTAAGAATTAGCGATGTGCAGGATTTTTTCGGAACCGGGCCGAACCAATTAAAATTGGACCGGACCAATACTTTGGTTTGGTCCTAGATCTGAATTTTCATAAAACCGGACATTTGGATTGGTCTCGGTTATCGAACTAAAAAAACACGAAACCGGACCGAACCGATCCAATATGTTGTTTATTTATTTATTATATTATATTATTATATAAGTATATTAATTCCTAATATTTTCTTTATTCTACTTTTTAGTTGGTACTCTTTTATTATTTTGTTTTCACCGGTTTGTTATGCTATGAGTTTATAAGTTCGATATTTTTAATTGTTCAATGTACTTTTATCAAATATTTTTTAATTTTTTAATGAAGTTTCAGTCTTAAAAATTTTATTATATATTTGTATTAAACAGTTAAAAAGTAAGAAATCATAGTATTGATCCGGTCCTGGTTCTCATACATTTTTTATTGGTCCTGGACCGGACCAATGTTTTGCTTCTCATACATATTGTGTTGGTTCCGGTTCTAAATTTTTTTAGAATCAGACTATTGGTTTGGTTTCGATTTCTTTTTTTTTTTTTTTTTTTCAAAAAACTAGATTAAACTGGACCAAGCTTACCCCCCCCCGGCTAAGATTAACATCGAAGTCTAATTAAAAACCGATCCATTCATTTTTTTAAAATGGGCATCACGTGCGGGCTGCCCGCCGTCTTAAACATAAAACAACTACTAGAATTAGAAAGGGCATGGAAATGAATAGGCAATCTTGATTCTTGTGCACCCAAAATACTCAAACTATGAAGTTCTAGCTGCCCGCCGTCTTAAACAACTCTACTCAACAGATTTCGTTGAAAGGGCATGGAAATGAATAGGCAATCTTGATTCTTGTGCACCCAAAATACTCAAACTATGAAGTTCTTATAGCTGCGCGCTAAGCTCATTTGTATCTGTCCATTAGACTCCTTTCACCTCTCTTCAATCATGGATTCGTTGAACAGTAACAGTACCAACCATGAGATAGGTCTGTGTATGTCTCTGATCTTTCCTTACCTTGTCTTTGGTGGGTATATATATATATAGAGAGAGAGAGAGATTTCAAAAACCATCTATTCTCTGAAGGTTTAATGACATTGTGCTGTTACAGGAGTTTCAAGAACAACCGGAGCTAGCGAACCAGCACATTACATACTAAAAATAGAATCCTTTTCAGTCCTGTCTGGAGCAGGGATTGAAGAGTATGAATCAGAGATTTTTCAAGCTGGTGGCTACAAATGGTCGGTCCTTTATTTATTTAATTAATATACTTGGTTTGTTCCAAAATTAATGTCTCTTATCGACTTAATACGACTGTTAAGAAATTAATTGAGTTATGAAATATTTCTTTAAATATATCTTCCGGACAAACAAAGATTCTATTATTCTATTTTTAGATGTTTCACTTAAAGAGTTCGTTTTAAAAAAGAAGGACATAAAAGTGTCATTTTATTATTAATGAGTTGCTAAAAGTGTCATTTTCTTAAAAAATCTGATTTTTAAATAGAGACTCTTTGCCCGGAACGGAAGAAGTATTATATTACTTCCTATATCAAAAGAAAATTGTTTTTCAAGTCGGTTTGAGATAAACTTGATAATTACAATCCACAACACATTAACTTATCTGACCTGAAAAATTCTGACCCATCCCAACCCGTTATCATTTTTGGGTCAAAATTGATAACCCGTTTCAGGCCAAAAATATTAACTAATCGGGTCGGGTTAAAGTGGCCGGTTGAATCCGTTTTAATGTGTTCTTATAGGTTTCAACCTGTTATCGGTTTAACTCGCTTAATTGTCGGGCCTAGTTTGAGACTAATAGAGTATCATGTTTTATAGTTTTTGAAAATAACAAGTTAAAAAATCATTTGAAAGATCAAATAATGTATTGTTCTTTCTGTTAATATCAGGAGGCTACTTTTGTATCCCAACGGAAATGAGAAAGAAGATGGCCAAAATCATATCTCACTGTATCTCGTTTTGGCCGACACTACCAGCTTGACCACCGGGTGGAATGTTCATGTTTACTTCAAATTCTTTGTTTATGATCATGTTCGGATGAACTATCTAATCATTCAAGGTACTGTACATGTTGCTTATGCAATTATGAAATGGGTAGTGTTTGTGTGAGACCGAACGTTAATTTGTAAAACGGAACCTTATTCTCTCAGCGCTTAACCCACCTAGATGTGCGGTGGGTCGGGTAATAAGGATTTGTCATACGAAAAATATCTGCAACACTGTCTTACCAAATTTTTTGCGCTATGAAATTTTACATTCTCAAACTTTTTTATCTTTTTCAATTCAGATTTTCCTTAAAATGATTCATGAAACCTTAAAATCCTAGACGAACATCTTCCTTTCTTGTTTTCTTCCATCTCTTTATCTCTTGAAATTTCCTATATGCATGATCTATATTTATGGACAAGGAACAATTACTTTCTTCATCCATCATTACTATTTGGAGTAATCAATTTTACCATTATACTTTACATCTTCAAATGTAATCATCATACCTATAATTGTGCTTAAAATTTAGATTTAACTTATATTTTGACGGCGAATCGCTATATGTGAATTTTATGATACCCAAAGAGTCAACAACAACATGGTCAGACAACCATCTTTAAATTTTTCAACAAAATTATGGGTCTCACAAAACTCACTTACCAAGGGATGTTTATATAGCCAACGTTAAATTTTTAACAATAGTTAAAGAGTTAGGTTTAATTTCTACCCGGTTATAAGTATGATAGTCACATTTGAAATTTAGACGTACAATGGTAAAATTTAATGTGTCTTTGTCTAATTTATACAGATGCTGATGGAAATAAGACACAATTTCATGCCATGAAGACCAAATCGGGATTTAGTAAATTACTTTCCCTAGATCGTTTCAAGGATTCTTCAAACGGCTACCTTTACAATGACTCGTGTGTGTTTGGGGCGGAGGTTTTTGTTACTCCAAACTGCACTGAAATGGAGACCTGCTTATCTATGATTGCGCCACCATCTTGGAGCAATACCTACTCTTGGATAATAGAAAAGTTTTCGACGATTGAAGATGATAAACTAGAATCGGATGAGTTTAAAGTTGGGAAACTTAAGTGGTATGGGGTGCATTAATCCCTAACTTATTCCTTTAATTTCTGTTCTTGATATTGTTTACTGCAATATTCGGCTTCTGAAACTAGTTGATTTTTTTAAAACGACAACGAAGTGCAACTTAGTGGTAAGAAGCTTCACCCATACCTAATAGGTCGTGGGTTTGAGTCACCAAGGGGGTAAGTGGAGAACCACTACTGATCCTCTTTAAAAAAAAAAAAAAAAAGATTTTTTTAAAACGTTTTTTGTACGAAAAACTAGTTTATGTTTAATATTATGAGAAACTAAAATCTATGAATTTGAAATTGTACGCAGATACTTGTTGTGTCTGTGAATCGTTTCAGATATCCTAAATTCCTAATTAGCTACACACTTCATAAACGTCAATGATTTCATCAGAAATTATACTGAAGTAATTAGTTGATTTTTTATTTTATTTAATGCCAATTTGTTGCATCAATACAAATTTGAGAATAATATATTTTGAATCAATTTCTAATATTATATGGGTTTTCTTTTTATTTCAGGAAGCTAATCCTTTATCCCAAACGAAACGGCAAGGTCAAAAGTGAAAAACTATGCTTTCATTTAGCAGTATCAGATTGTTCCTCGTTTCCTCTTGGATGGAGATTTTATGCAAAATTCAAGGTTCGCGTAAGAGATCAAGTTGGTCATAATCACATCGAAAAAGAAGGTAATATTTTATGCAGTCAAATGTTTCATTTTATATACTCCGCTGCTAAATTTTCCTTTTAGTTCTTCTTTTTGTTCGGAAAAGACTTGTTTCATTAGTTAGAATTCTAGTCTTCTTGCATAAAACTTTCTAGAATATTGCATGGAAGAAACTTACATAAAATGAACTATCATATGATTTAATTTGACCGATCATCATCTCTAGCGACAAGGCTATCTGCATCTATTTACTAGTACGTGTTGCAGCCCTCCTTATTGCCTTTTTTCTTACATCTTGATTCTTTTTCCATCTCTACTTGATCTTCTGAATCTGTCAAAATCTTGTCTTCTTAAAGATTTGAGCTCAATTGAACTCACCCTAGTATGTGGATCCTTCTTAATCCTCCATGGAGCTCTTTTCTAGGTCCTCCCAGCTCTTCCGACTGCTTTGGAGCATATGGTTTTACGTGCAACTTCACGACGTGATGGGGGTTTGTTATACCCTTCCCTCACCATACTCTTTCACTATTTGTCACCTAGGAGTATTTAATGGGGCAGCCAATCAATATAGATTGATCTGAAATCTGATTCAACTCCAATATAGTACCTATAGGTACATAAGAAGCGCATTGAATCAATTGTTTTTTTGTGAAGATCCGATTGTAACTTTGATTTTTGAATATATCAACTTCCCAACCCTTCTTTGTTCTCTTTTACATTTCTCACCCTACACATTTGGTTTTTTGAGCTACCCTTAATTTTTACCCATGAGATTACCATCAACAAAGACCAATCTCATTTGTATTTTTGCTAACATTTTTTATATTTTATGTTTACTAAATGTTTCTTAAAATATAAATTTTACATTGTTAAAAGACTCTTATGTCACTCTATTGCAGTAAGTCTCTGGTTCTGTGACTCGATTAAGGACTGTGGTTTCAGAATTCTAGGTGAACTCAATGAGCCCTTCCTGGTGAATGATAATATCATTATTGAAGCAGAGATTTCAGTGGTGGGTATGATTAAAAATTCCACCTAACAAGTTGTCTACTATTTTTGCATTCGAGAGACCTTATTACACATGTTGATTCAGTTTCGTCTGTGTCATGAAATTGTAAACGAAGCACCGTTATCGGCTCCACTATCATGTTATAAGAGAACTTTAATGTATGCAAAAAACACGTATTAGTAACTGGGTCAGGGGATTGGTTTTTTATTCCTAATCCTCTTTTATATGCATATTGTTTTTGTGAATACAAGAATTATCTTGCAGATTGACTAGATTTGTTCTAAATGTTGATGGTATTGGGCAGGTATTCTACTACAGGTGTGATTTAAATTTATGATTTTTATTAGTTAGTGCTTCTATTTCCGAAGCTGTTTTGCTGTTCTTTATGGGCAAAGTAAATAGAAATTAACAACCTAAGTTAATTTTTACTTTGGTTTCACTGCTGACTTTCTGAGTGCTCTTACCTTCATAGCCTTTTCTCGAGTGTTGTTTACCTTTGTACAAGTGAAGCAATTACATTTCTTGCTATGGATACTTTCTATTCGAAGTTGGTTTTCTTGTCTGTTTTTGAAACTTTTATAAGACCCTAACCAATGTAATGGCTAAATTTTCCACATCCTTCCCTTTCCTTAGGAGTTTCTTGAGAATTAACTTTGGTATTAGGGTTGGTGTTTGAAGGAGGTTTGGAGTCATATTGTGATTTTTTTTGAGATTCAAAGGCTTTTCTCACAACTTGAGCAACAAGACTAGTGATCTAGTTCTGGAGTCATAGTTATGGTTATGGGGTAGGATTTTGTAGAGAGAATGTCTTACTTTTCTTTCTAGCTCATAAATTTTCCTGAAGTATTGTTCTACAATCATTCTACTCCATTCAAAATCTTTTTCCAATATTAAGGCGATTTTTTTTATTCAGGCAATAAACTAGAGAAAATATCAAGGCATAATTCATCTTAACCTTCTAGTAACTTTTCATGACCTTCGGAAGCTCTTAGCAAATTTTCAAAATTCCCTTTTGCAGCACCAAACTGTGCATAATTGAGGCACACATTTCTTAAGTAGTCATTTGTATAATGACGAAGGTAATTATGAAAATGAGTTTTACTTTGTGAGAACATCAAAATCGTATATTTATTTGTCCAATTAGATGTTTGGATGAATAAGCTGTTATGGATGATTAAAATGTGGTGTTGATAGAGGGTTTGTCCCTCTCATTGTGAAAATAACAAAAGTTTGAGTGATTTGAATAGATGTACCTTATTGTGCAAGTGTTAAGCTTGTCTAAAGTAGAAGTTATCACTCGTGTGCCCACGTGGGTACAAATCATTGTCCAATTAGCCAACATGTCTTGAAAGATAGACGTCCATACGACAAATCTCTTTTTAAGGAAGGGCAAATCTATTATCCTTGGAGATAGACGTCTATACGACAAATCTGTTTTTAAGGAAACTGTGTTTGACACATGTTTGAACATCCTCCAAAGTAGTAACAAATCTGTCCATGTATGAGGAGTCTTGTTCTTGCATGGGCCTCCATTGGAATGTTTTATTTAGGAAGGAGTGTTAGGTTGAAGAGTGGTAAGCAACAAACTGAAGGGTGATAAACAACATCCGAAGTCTTTCAATTCTGTTGGTACACTGCATGTGCTGAATGTGCTTCTCAACGTGGTCAACATTGATGGCCTCATTAGTCAACAGCTCAGCCTTCAGACTTTGAGATCTTATTTTCACCCATGTGTTTTCTTAAAACTTGTAGTCCCTGATCATACCTTGTTGGGTAAATAGCTCTGAATAGATTTTTTATACTTCCTTAAGACTTTTTCATATGATTTCCACTAGTTTGTGTCAAACAATTCTAACGTGATCTTATTGGTTTACTAATGGAAGTTTCTGCATATTGGCACATCAACAAGCATTTTGCTTGTTGATAAAAAGTTAATACTTTGTGTTAATTATTTTCTACGTTGTTCTTAATATTTTGTTGTATTTCATACGGCCTCATTTGTTCCCTTATTGAGAACTATTGGGTTGATTATTGGATTTCCCTAGTAAACTTTGCATTTGGTATCAGAGCCACACACATGACGATACTAAGTGTTAGTTCTGTATGTTTGCAGCCATGATGGAAAATGAAAATAATGCTTGAAAGATTCAGTGAAGAATACCTTGATGAATCGAATTGAGTATGAACAGGATGAAAAGATTTGAAGTATGTTTCATAAACTGTGAGAGAGTTTGTTGAGAGAGAGAGTTTTATTATTTTCTCTTTCTTCATGTATAACAAGTGAGGACCACTATATATACAAGAGATACAAAAATATCTTGGCAGACACCACTTGAAGACACCGCTACTGCATGGACCACATGCAATTGTTGCATAATCAACAACATGTAACCGTTTCTTCCTCATCTTCTATATTATTACACTCGACACCCTTGCCTTTTACATCAGCCGTTTCTTCGTCATCTTCTGTATTATTACACTTGACACCATTCCCTTTTACATCAGTGTTCTTACTCATATCAGCCCCACTCAAGCTGGACTGTGGGAAGAGAGTGAACACATTAATTAAGCTTGGAAAAAAGATAGCTAAGTTGTCGAAAAGGAAGAGCCTTTGTCAGAAAATATGCAAGTTGGCGAGATGAGGAAACGTACATAGCTAGGACGAAGATGACCAGACTTGATGCGATCCCGAACCAAATGGCAATCGATCTTGATATGCTTGGTTCTCTCGTGAAATACAAGATTGGCTACTAAGTGCAAGGTGCCTTGTTGTCACAAAAGAACTTAACTGGAGTAATATTAAGCACACCAAAATTATTCTGAAGTAGATTGACCAGCCAAACAATCTCACAAGATGCATTGGCCATGCTCCTATACTTTGCTTCACAAGAGGATTTAGAAACAATATTTTGCTTCTTAGCCTTCCAAGAAAGAATGGCCCAGAAGAACACAATATCTTAAAACTGATCTCCTAGTGGAGGGGCAGGAGGCCCAATCATCATCACAGTAGATGGTGAGTGTGAGAGGACTAGTAGCTGGCGATAAGAGACCTTGTGTAGACACCCCAATTTCGTACCCCCGGTATGTAACATGACATGGAATATCAAGACCCGTTAAAAGAACTAACAAATGTCAAGTTACAGGGTTGAAAATGCAAAAGGAAAAGAAGGATGCGTAAACAGTGAAATGCAGGGGGCTAAAGTGCCAAAAATTAGATCAAGAATGGCCCTAGGCACTGCCCATAGCCACCTTGGGCGGTGCCCAATAGTGCTCCAATCCCTGTAGAAGTTTGCCTTTGGTGTAATCTCTCAAGCGTGTGGTGCGAGCTGGTGAAGCATAGAAAGTAAAACGTAACAGTGAAGGAAGCCTCACTCTCAGCCTACAAATAAGAGGCCTCGGCTTCAGGAATTCACACATAGTGAACACAGTGCAAACACGTAGTGAGAAAACAATACGCGGTGAGTTTCATCGCAATCTGAGAGAACGCCGAGAGAATTTCTCCCTCTAGCTCCGAAACTCTGCCAAATCTCCCATAAACACTAAAACCCACCGGCCAAAGTGAAACATAGTTTCCCTACTAGGATTCCGCCCTATTCCACCAGTCCAAAAATCCCAAAAAGAGCAGTTGTCATGCCCGAATCCAGACGTCAAATCAGCAAAAAACAAGCAGTTGCTCTGCCCGACTTCTGACGCCAGTTAGCAAACAACACCAGCAAAGCAAGCAGTTGTGCCGCCCAGATCCCGAGGTGAAAAGCAACCAAAATGAGTGGTCACTCTGCCCGAATCCCCGCAACAGAAAAGCAACAGCAAAAAGACTTCCTCTCCCTGAAGGATAGACCAAGCGCACCCTAGGACCTACCATAAGGAGCTTGGTACGAGATAGAACCCCCACGCTTCAAGAGGTAAGCTATTTAAAGTTTTTTATTTATAAAATGTGCTATTTAGACCGGCCCGATATAAGAAAAAGAAGCAGTTATGCTGACCAAAATCTATATATATATATAAAGTTGGTGAGGAGCACTATGGTTGTGCCACCTCACCACCTTTAGATAAATCTTCATTCTAAATCATCCATGTGGAAGTTTTAAAAACCTTTGGTTTTCTAGCCATTAGCTAATAATAATACCTAATAACAATCAATATGATAAGGGGTATTAGTATTAGTATATATAACTTCTTCTATTGTCAATAGTAGAAGACTTATATTTAAAAACTTTTACAACTAACATTACTTCTAACCAATGTGGGATAAAACTCTTCAAGGTTAGATATTACTTCTAATGACTCACTTTTAACATCATACTTTAAGCTTTGATATTTTATTCATCCAAAACTTGATTTGGACAAATAAATATATCATTTCGATGTTCTTGCCGAGTAGAACACATTTACACAATTACTTTTGTCAACAAACAAATGACACGTAAAGAAATTTGTGCCTCAAGTTGAACAATTTCTTTTACTAAAAACACTAATTTTTTAATAAGTATTATATTTTAACTCTTGATATCTTATTCATCTAAAACTCAATTTGTACAAATAAATATATCATTTCGATGCTCTCACCAAGTAGAACACATTTACACAATTACATTTACCAACAAACAAATGACACGTAAAGAAATTCGTGCCTCAAGTTGTACAATTTCTCTCACTCAAAACACTAATTTTTTTTAACAAGTATTATACTTTAAGTCTTGATATCTTATTATCAAAAACTCAATTTGGACAAATAAATATATCATTTTGATGCTCTTACCGAGTAGAATACATTTGCGCAATTACCTTTGTTAACAAACAAACGATACTTAAAGAATTTGTGCCTCAAGTTACACAATTTTTTTCACAAAAAACACTAATTTTTCAACAATAGAAGAGATGTATCCCACATTGGTTAGAAATTGATGTTGGTTTTAAAAATTCTATTATTAAGTACCAATAGAAGAAATGCATCATGCATCATACATTGGTTGGAAAGTGATGTTGATTTTCAAAGTCACTAGAAAACCAAAAGTTTTTAAAGCTTCCACATGGATGCTTTAGAATGAAGATTTATCCAAAGGTGGTGATGTGGCACAATCATAGTGCTCCTCACCAATTTTATTGGTAATAATTTTATCATATAAATATAAATATATATATATATATATATATATATATATATATATGATAAAATATTTTTACAATTTTTACCAATAGAAGATGTATATCTCACATTGGCTAGAAAATGATGTTGAGTTTAAATTATTTTATATTATAACACATTGTTTAAAAAGAAAATGTTAGATTTTAAAGTCTTTAAAAGACTAAAGACTTTCACTTTTACAAGAGATGTATCTCACATGGTTACAAAATATTCTACTATTATTACCAATAGAAGAGATGTATCACACATTTGTTAGAAATTGATGTTTGTATTAAAAATATTATTATTAATTAATAATTGAAAAGATGTATCATACATTTGTTATAAAGTGATGTTGATTTTTAAAGTTTTTTGTTAAAAAACTTCTACCATTATTACCAATAGAAAATGTATATCTCACATTGGTTAAAAAATGATGTTGATTTTTAATTATTTTAAATTATATAAAAGAGTTACTATTATTAGCAATATAAAATATTTTTACAATTATTACCAATAGAAGATGTATATCTCACATTGGCTAGAAAATGATGTTGAGTTTAAATTATTTTATATTATAACACATTGTTTAAAAAGAAAATATTAGATTTTAAAGTCTTTAAAAGACTAAAGACTTTCACTTTTACAAGAGATGTATCTCACATGGTTACAAAATATTCTACTATTATTACCAATAGAAGAGATGTATCACACATTGGTTAGAAATTGATGTTTGTATTAAAAATATTATTATTAATTACTAATTGAAAAGATGTATCATACATTTGTTATAAAGTGATGTTGATTTTTAATGTTTTTTGTTAAAAAAAATTCTACCATTATTACCAATAGAAAATGTATATCTCACATTGGTTAAAAAATGATGTTGATTTTTAATTATTTTAGATTATATAAAAGACTTACTATTATTAGCAATATAAAATATTTTTACATATATTACCAATAGAAGATGTATATCTCACATTGGCTAGAAAATGATGTTGAGTTTAAATTATTTTATATTATAACACATTGTTTAAAAAGAAAATATTAGATTTTAAAGTCTTTAAAAGACTAAAGACTTTCACTTTTACAAGAGATGTATCTCACATGGTTACAAAATATTCTACTATTATTACCAATAGAAGAGATGTATCACACATTGGTTAGAAATTGATGTTTGTATTAAAAATATTATTATTAATTACTAATTGAAAAGATGTATCATACATTTGTTATAAAGTGATGTTGATTTTTAAAGTTTTTTGTTAAAAAAACTTCTACCATTATTACCAATAGAAAATGTATATCTCACATTGGTTAAAAAATAATGTTGATTTTTAATTATTTTAGATTATTAGATTATATAAAAGACTTACTATTATTAGCAATATAAGATATATATATATATATATATATATATATATATATATATATATATATATATACTTTTGGTTTTCTAACCATTAACTAATAATAATACATAATAATAATCATAATGATAATGAGTATTAGTATTAGTATATATAACTTCTTCTATTGTCAATAGTAGAAGACTTATATTTAAAAAAAATTACAACTAACATTACTTTTAACCAATGTGGGATAAAACTCTTCAAGGTTAGATATTCCTTCTAATGACTCACTTTTAACATCATACTTTAAGCTTTAATATTTTATTCATCCAAAACTTGATTTGGACAAATAAATATATCATTTCGATGTTCTTGACGAGTAGAACACATTTGCACAATTACTTTTGTCAACAAACAAATGACACGTAAAGAAATTTGTGCCTCAAGTTGCATAATTTCTTTCACTAAAAACACTAATTTTTAATAAGTATTATACTTTAACTCTTGATATCTTATTCATCCAAAACTCGATTTGGACAAATAAATATATGATTTCGATGCTCTCACCGAGTAGAATACATTTGCGCAATTACATTCGCCAACAAACAAATGACACGTAAAGAAATTCGTGCCTCAAGTTGCATAATTTCTCTCACTAAAAACACTAATTATTTTAACAAGTATTATACTTTAAGTCTTGATATCTTATTACCCAAAACTCGATTTGGACAAATAAATATATCATTTTGATGCTCTCACCGAGTAGAACAAATTTGCGCAATTACCTTCGTCAACAAACAAATGACACGTAAAGAATTTTGTGCCTCAAGTTGCACAATTTATTTCACTAAAAACACTATTTTTTCAACAATAGAAGAGATGTATCCCACATTGGTTAGAAATTGATGTTGGTTTTAAAAATTCTATTATTAAGTATCAATAGAAGAAATGCATCATACATTGGTTGGAAAGTGATGTTGATTTTCAAAGTCACTTGAAAACCAAAAGTTTTTAAAGCTTCCACATGGATGCAAGTATTTCACATTGGTTACAAAATATTCTACTATTATTATCAATAGAAAAGATGTATCACACATTGGCTATAAATTAATGTTGGTTTTAAAAATACTATTATTACCAATAGAATAGATGTATCATACATTTGGTAGAGGGTAATGTTTGTTTTTAAAGTCTTTAAATTTAAATAGAAGACTTCTACAATTATTATCAATAGAATATGTATATCTCATATTGGTTAGAAAGTGATGTTGATTTTAATTTTAGATAAAAAAACTTTTACTATTATTACTAATAGAAGAGATATCTTACATTTGCTAAAAAATGATGTTAACTTTAAAAGTCTTTAAATAAAAGACTTTTACTTTTATCGTCAATGTAATAGAAGAGATGTATCCCACATTATTTAGGAAGAGATGTTGGTTATAAAATTTTTAAAATAAAAGACTTCTTCTATTATTACCAAATCAGGATATGTACTACACATTGGTTAGAGAGTGATGTTGATTTTAAAAGTCTACAATTATTAGCAATAGAAGAGAAATATTTCACATTGGTTATAAAGTGATATTGGTTTAAAAAGTTTTTAGATGATGTATCTCACATTGGTTACAAAGAAATGTATCTCATATTATTTAGAAATGAGTATTGGTTATAAAAGTCATTAGATAAAGACATTTTTTGTTATTACCAATAGAAAATATGTATCCACATTGTTTAGAAATGAATATTTTTTAAAAAGTCTTTTATCCACTATTATTATTACTAATAGAAAATATGTATACCACATGGTTAGAATGTGGTGTTGGTTTTAAAGTCTTTAGATAAAAGACTTAAACTTTCATTACCAATAAAAATATAAAATATGTATCTCACATTGTTTAAAAATTAATTATGATTTTAAAAGTTTTTAACAAAATGACTTCTAATATTATTATCAAGTTAAATGTTAATTTTAAAAGTCTTTAGATAAAAAAATACTATTATTATTAATACAAAATATGTATCTCACGTTAGCTAGAAACTTATATTAATTTTAAAAGTATTTAGGTAAAAAAAATCGTTTAATATTAGTAACAATATAAAAAAAATTATAACAATAGAAGAGATTAACAATCTAATTATAATGTCTAAAAGTTATATTATTATTACAAAAATATATATATCCCACATTATACCCGTGCATAGCACGGGCTAAATAACTAGTTCTATAGAAAATATTACTAAAAAGAGCCATTATTATGACCAAATTCTTATAAATGTATTTGTAACTCCAGGAAGGAAGCTGATGTAAGTTTGTAATAATTTCCTTATATATGTACAAATCTATATTTTAAATGCTTTATTTGAACTGTTAAATAAATATAAAAAAGCATATTTTAGCAAAAACTTTATTTTAAGACTGAAAGGGCGAGTTGGGTGTCTAACCTCTTCCCACCTCGTAACTTAGCCTCCGAACCCTTTACAAATCTGGTTACTTTAGGTTTTTCTATATTTTCCTTAAAATAAAGATGGCGACTCTGTTTATCACATTTTGAGTCTAAAATTAAGGCCGAGCATATTCCACGCGTTTTAAAGGTTTATAAACCACCCGTTTTTCATCTGCGGGGGAAAGGTCGAAAATCGGGGCACTTACAGTGGCGACTCTGCTGAGGACGTTGTTTTTAGTTTAAAGAAAATAAAAACTGAGGGCTTGACCCATCTTTCTAAATAAAAAACTAGTTTTTCTTTTTATTTTTGGCTAAATATGCTTATTATATTTCCTTAACAGTTTAAATATTGCATTTTTATATATCTGTATATATATTTGTGCATTTAACCGTGAAACTTGCAACAGCTTCGTTTCGGGTACCGTTGCAAAAAAAAATAATTAAAAAAATAATATATATATATATATATATATATATATATATATATATATATATATATATATATATAAAGAAATAATAGAATTTCGGGCAGGATAACAAAAAAAAAAAAAAACAAGCAGGGGCTTATCATCGCTTTATTTTATTTATTTCTACTTTATTTATTAATCCTTGCAAAATATGTAAATATTCTTTTATTTAGTCATTTTATTTTAGGGATTAGGACCAAATGTAATTAATAGGAACAGATAGATTCCCCAATTTTCTTTCTATTTATTGATCTGAATGGACGTCACGCTCGCTCGCGTCGTCCTTTCGAGGATTCAAACTAATTAGCCGAGAAAATCCACAAAGAACAGAAAGACAGACCATTTACTGCTTTATATCTGGAAAAAAAGACGTTACTGCTTTTTAGATACCTCACACACATCCACACACATAGAAATATTCTGAACTGCTACTCTACACTATGGCCAGCCTACCACCTGCATCAACCAACGTTAAATGCATATAGATTCTCAGGACACTTCATGGACCGATCAACTTTTACATCTCTAAATTATTGACCAATCCCTGTTGCAAAAAAAATGATGTATATATGCATAGGGGGCTGACTAATAATTTTTATGATGTTAGATCTAGACTATTCAAATGGTGGATCCCGGAAATAGTATAGGCCCTTTCGCCTCAGAGCAGTCCGATCTTGGGGAGTCAAAAAGCAGGTGGAATACGAAGGTTCTATACTCTGGAGAAAATCCACCATTCCAGGAATAGTCCCGAGACTGTCAAAACAAAGCGGGTGCTTGTCCGATCAATCTTGGGAAAAAAAATGAATAATAATAATAATAAATATATAATAAAGGCACAGTACTGTACTCGGAACGCAAATGCCTGGAACCTTCCCTTCTGATACCTTCAACCCCTTTTCCTCAGAAACCTGACCCGATTTTGGAAAGGAAAGATAGCACCTGTCGGTTGACACGGGATACAGGCACAGGGGTTAAATCAGAAAATATCATAATCAGTTCAAAAGGTATCATAATCAGTTCAAAGAGTACAGATTTGGGCAGAATGGCCGCCGAGAATGAACAATTTACAGTAGGTACTGATACAGGGGCTCCAGGGTACGCTCCAACTCCGGCTATGCAGCAGTGGCTAGATCAAAATTTGGGTGCACATGCTGATCGCTTATTGAGCCAGATAGGAAACCTCCTGCAAGGTCCAAGGCCCGGCGCTGAGGGAATCACTTTCCCTGCAACCTCTCAAGAAGCATCTACATCTCATGCTCCTCTAAACCCAAACCCTTAGCCAAACACTAACCTACCACCAATCATGAAGGCCCCAAACCCAAATTTTCCACCGAACCCCTATTACCCAAATTTTAACCCTTTCTCACCAAATCTCTCATATCATTTTCCAAACACCAATATTCCTCCGAACCCAAATGACCTTCCTTTTCCCACACCAATCCACTTCAAAATAGCCCACTTATGCACCCTAGAAGCTATACCCAACCGAGGCAAGTTACGACTTATTTATCCTTCAATGACCATGGTCGTCAAACAGAAACAACCAATAACCTACCTCCTCAGAATCCTTACCAAATACCTCACCAAGGAATAAACCCAGTTGCCCCCAACCCTGCCAATATATACCAAAACCCAGCAACTACCCATAACCTACCTCCTCAAAATCCCTACCAAAAGCCTTACCAAGGACTAAACCCAGTTACCCACAATCCTTCCAATATATACCAAAACCCAACACCACCTCCCACAAAATTAGAGGCAGATATGGAGAACCTACAAAGTATGATGCTCAAAGTCTTGAATAAAGGAGAATTTTATAAGGCATTAGCATTGCAACCTTCAGCTATGCTACCCTCAAAATTTAAAATGTCCGACATAGAAAAAATTGATGGGATTAGATCCCCTATCTCCCACCTAAAATCTTATTCTACCGGTCATGCAGTAAAGAGGGGACTAGTTTTGAAGCCATGACCTCCAATTTTCACCTCACCTTGATAGGGGCAACTAAACAATGGCTAATGCTAGCAGACAATAGTACAATGGGTACTTGGGACCAAATAGCAAAGGAGTTTCGAAAGAGGTACAAGGACAATACTACCTCTGAAAATAAAAGGGATCTTGAGGCGTGCACCCAAAGGAAAAAAGAAACCTGTACAGATTTTGCAGCCAGGTGGAAAAGAAAAATAGCTCAGACATTGGACAGGCATGATCCGACTGAATCAGCCAGAATGTTCATCAAAAATCTCTAACCTATTTACCTAGAGCATATGCGATATCTTCCTTATGGTAACTTCAATGAAATAGTGGAAATAGGAATCCGTATCAACGAAGATATACGCACTGGACATTTAAAGGTCGGTACGCCTCCTAATTCATTCCGCTACTCAAAAGGGAAAGTGTAGACATCCCAATTTCGTACCCCTGATATGTGACTCTGACATGTGATATCAAGAACTGTTTAAAATTAACAAATGTGAAGTTACATGAGTCAAAAATGTGAAAGGCAAAGTAGGATGCGCGAAACAGTAAAATGCGAGGGGTGAAAGTGCCAAAATTGAAGCTGGAATAGTGCTTTGGCGCGGCCAAAAGGCATCTCTAGCGCCGCGCCAAGCAAGGGTGATGTCCGCGCCCCATATGCTACAGTACCTCTCAGACTTAGCGCATTGTGCAAGAGACGAAGGCCGGTGTACAACGCATTGATGCGCGCTGAAGGGATTTTTAATCCCCGATAAGTCCCTTCGTCCACCTATAAATAGAGGTGTTGGGTTCACTTCTGAAGACGGAGAAATCCTCGCAAAGAAACGCTGAAGAAAAATCTTCGCATTCTTATAACGCCGAGTTTATTGAGAGAAGTGAGATAGGGAGTGTCTAGCCCCACAAAGCTTCCAAACCCCGTCCAAACTCCGCCAAAACACAAATCCATCGGTTAAAAGTGATCCCTAGCCTTTTAGTTAGGTATCCACCCCACTTTCCCGACCCAAAAACCATAAAGTAAGCCGTTACTCTGCCCGAGTAACAGGCCGAAAATCATCCCAAATAAGCCGTTGTTCCGCCCAACCAAAAAGGCCAAAACAACCTCAAATAAGCCGTCACTCTGCCTGAGTGAACGAGCCAAAACCCTCAGAAATAAGCAGTCACTCTGCCCAAATCACAACAACAACAAGACTCCCTCTCCCTGAAGGACAGAGCGAGCACACCGCGCTCTAAAAGGTAATAGCCTTTAAGGGCGCTATTTTTTATAAAGTTACTTTTTAAATCCGGCCCAATATAGCTAATATAAGCCGTTGTGCTGCCCGGATTTAGTTAGAAAATATTATGTAAAAGAGCTGTTACAATGGCCAAATATTTTTAAATATATTTGTAATTATTGTAAGGAAATGACTGCAAGTCCGTAAATAATGTAGCCACGGATGTATTTGTTTTATTTTTCTATCTTTTAATGCTTTGTTTATTTGCTAAATAAATATAACAATAAGCATACTTTAGCCAAAAACCATTTTTGAGACCGAAAGGGCGAGTTAGGTGCCTAGCACCTTCCCAACTCGTAACTTAGCATCCGAACCCGTTTCCATAATCTCTGGTTTTTCTTTTTTTGGTTTTGCTTTATTTTTGCCTTAAAATAAAGATGGCGACTCTAAAACTTTTTGGATCCAGTGGGGCCTCGCAGCACTCCTTTCTTGCACTTTTCCGTTTTCCCCTAAAAAATGGAAAATGGGAATGAAAGGGTGGTGTATTCTCATATCCTGGTATCCCCTAAACAAGGGATAACTTGATGCGGGAAACCCAAAGCTCCCATAGTGATCCGAAATGAGCCATAAGGCTATTTTTATAAAATCCATAGTGGGGGCGTCGCAACATCCTTTCTTGCACTTTTCCGTTTTCCCCTAAAAAAGGAAAATGAGAATGAAAGGGTGATGCATTCCCATATCCTGATGTCCCCTAAACAAGGGATAACTTGATGCGGGAAACCCAAAGTTTCCATATTGGATAAAAAAATCCACTAAAGTCAACCGAGGTGCATTCCAACGCGCTATTTTAAGATAGCACTCCTCTCGCACTTTTAATTTCGTCTTCCCCTAAACAAGGGAGGATGGAATGAGAGCAGTGGTGTCCCGCATCCGCACGTACGCGCACCCCTATCCAAGGGCACGCGAGGTGCGGGCGCACGCCGGGCGACCCACAGTGGCGACTCAGCTGGGGAGATCGTTTTATTTTAAATAAAATGGAGGGCTAGACTCATAAAACAAAATTTTTTTTGTTTTTCTTTATTTCTGGCTAAAGTATATGTGAGAACCCAAACCCATTATATGTATAACATCATTATAGCATGCTTAACGTATGTCTTAACATGTTAGAGAGTTCATATTGTTCATATCATGCTTGCATTGGGTTGCTTACGATCATAGTCGTTTGAGAGACTTCCATGCGTTGCATGCTAATTTGTCGTTAATGCTTTGAGTGTTCATCTTAGCATGTTTACACTTAACTAAGTCTCATTGAAGTCTTAGTACCTTGCATATATGACTTGTAACATTCATCTTGATCATATTATGCTTGGTTGAAAGATTAGAAGCTTTGTTGCTTCGTTTGAGTCTCGGTTTCGTTGCTTGTGTTTCGTCTTGAGAGATGTTCATTTGAGTTCTAGACCATGTGTAGTAGTATTTCTCATGCTTGCACAATCATTATTCATAGACTTGTTGCATTTGGAAATAAGATGACCAACTTATTACTTCTCAGATTCAGTCCGGTTTTTGGGCGAACTTCCGGAAAATTCTGGTACCAATATACTAAAGAGAATTTTCTAAACATTTAGTATGTTTTACCTACATATGTTAGGATACTCCCTGAAAAATTTGGTATTTTTCCAAGGTGTATAAGTACCTCATTTAGGTCTTGACTTACGGCTGTGCCAGAATTATGTTTTCAAGAAATCAGCTTCTGTACTTTATTTTGTTGTAACCATATTTTGATAAATATAAGTCCAAATGGAGTAATTTAAAAAGATAAAATATATTTTAATGATTCTAGTTTCATAATAATCAATAATCACCTCATTTGGAGTTGTGAGTTATTTATGGTAGATTTTACAAGATTGACTGTCTGTTTTCCAGATTTTGGGTTTTTGACTTGTTTTGGTTGAAGACCCCCTTGCCCCTTGGCCGGCCTTAGTGACTCAAGCCACCTTTGTTGACTCTAGTCTAAGCCCTCTAAGCCCTTGGATGAGTTTTTATCAATGGCTAGCAAGCCTTGGCCAATAGGAAGCCAAATAATGCCATTCACTTGGATTATGGTCTTCATGAACCATATAAAAGCCATTTTAAGCCATTTGTGATCTTCAACCTCCATTGTTGCTGAACATAAACCTCCATTTTCGTCCTTGGGAAGCTCCATAGCTTGTGTGACCATTTTCCAGAATTCCGGTAACCTGATTGGCGATCCGAGACCGCCGAATAGAAGGCCTTGCCCTCCTCTTCATCAATCCTTGATTTGTTCTTCCTTCCAACCATTATTCATAGGATTAATGTGAGTTTTCAATTCCCAGAAATTTCATGTTCAATATTATGACATGCTTCCTTCATTATAGTTGTTCTAATGATGCTTAGGAAGAATTCTAGTGAAGTAGAATTCTTCAATTCAACCTATGAAAAGTGTGTAGGATTTTATGATTTCCACATGAAGTTATGATTTTGACTTTGTGTAAAGCAACACGTACTAACGAGCTCACTGCAAACACTAAGGAAAACAAACACGAAGGATGAGTCATAATGACCCAGTAAGCTACTATGCAAGTACATGATATGGCATAATGCTTAGGCATACTTAATATTTAGTCTTCACAAAACCGTGACAGATTCAACCGTAGCCCTAATCTTCGTATATAATTGACGTCCTCAAAACCACATTCAAGAATATCAAGACTACCCCGCAGTCAAAACTCGCAAGAGCCTTAACGTACACTCGTCCTAAATCCCTAGAATGAAGACCCATTCATTAATCTATATATATATAATAACAACCGTGATTTTCCCGCCTAAAACTACTCTAGCCATGCATTGGAAGCTGAAACACTTTATTTTATTACTTTTTCTTTAGTTTGTATGCTAAATATTTAATATTTTTGGATAAGTTGACATGAATATATTTATACATTTCTATGAACTTTAAACACACTCAAACTAATGACATTCTCATCACAATCACAATATCATGTTGGACCATTTGTTTTCTATCACTTATTTATAAAGTATGTGGATGTTCTTTACAGATGTTCAATCAATCTTCTGCAAAGTACGTTCAAAAAAAAGTTTGTCACAAAATAAGTTTTAGATATTTTGAACCCAAAATTTTTACTATAACTATTATGACTTTCATATCATTCGTCCTAAGAGACATCCACAAACAAAGATTGGATTCTCAAAGCTAGATTTGTAAAGAAATGATTAGTCTCAACTGAAATAAACAACGAAGTTGTTGATATAGTTGAATTGTAAAGTTAAATATTTTTGATAAGCATGAAGAATGAGGTTAAATTAAAAAAAATAAGAAATGTAACAAATAAATTTATCAGTTCAGATAAATTCAAATCTAAAAAATTTAGCTTTGTATTCTTTTCAAAATAACTTTAAGAAATATATTAAAAATTTTAGAATATAATAGATCTCAGACAATAAAATACAATATTTATCTTTAAACGATGTTTTTACTAAATACTTTGAATTTATTTTATCAGATTTAATAAATTGAATTCTCAAATTATTAGATCTTATTTTTTTCAGAAAAACTTTTAAATGTTTTACAACAAAATAGAAAGTAAAACAAAATAATAGAAGCTCAATTCTTAACTCAGTGAAAAGTTAAAAAGATTTGAATAATCTGGGGGAGAGATCGTTAGGATTTCTTACCAAAGGTCAGGTGGATGAAATTTTGAAGTGTAGGAATAGACATCAAATGAATGATTCTAGATGAAGGGTTCTAAATGAAGGGTTGTATTTGTTAGATGGTGGATGTTGAATTTGGTTAGTGTTGAGGTTATGTATTACTTATATTAATAGCTTAAAAAGGACAACTTACATGACATGGGGCTTAAGGGCAGAGGTGAGATTTTAATGGGCTGAGTTTTATATATAGTAGACCTTTTAGTGATTTTAAATGGGGTGAGTTTTTATATTTCTCATTTTGGAAATAGTCATAAGAAAATAATAGGATAAATTGCTGGCCGATATATTTTCTCAAACATTTTTTCTCTCCAGTCCAGCGTTATTTTTTCAACCGCTAAACTTCATTTTCAAAATATTGTTCTTAAAATGCCCAGATCGTCTCCTTCAACAGCTTTGCCCAATACTTTGGATTCAAAAATCACCATTGTTGCACAACGAAACAAGGATCGACTCAGAGGAGGAAGAGGATGAGGAAGAAAAAGGTTTACGACGCAGGAGAAGTAAGAAGGCATAGGACATTTAATATGGTTCACTATGATATTCCATCGTGGTGCATCAATTTTGCAGCATAATGCAAAATTGGATTGTGTACTCCCTCTATCCCGGATAAATGTTCCTACTTTCTATTTTGGGATGTCCTAACTAATGTTCCTAAAGGATTTTGGTATACAAATTTTCTACCATTTTTCCTAATATATCCCTTCATTAATACTATCATTATTGTAAATCCTAGAGAGAGAGTGAGTGTAATGGATGCATAATTAAAGAGAAAGATAGTGTGTAATGTGTATCATCATTAATTAGATTTCTTAATCTTTGTGTTTTGTCCATTACGAATATTTATCCGGGACGGAGGGAGTAATTAAAATTGATGTATCGCGGTGCATAAATTTGATGCAACGCGATGCAAAGTTGGATTGATTGATTTAAATTGATGCATCGTGATGTAATAATTGATGAATAGCGGTGCAAAATAGGATCAAGTAATTAACTGATGCATCACGATACAAAAATTGATGACGTGACATATTTTGCAAGGAAGAGCTATACATGCCTCGACACATGATGTTGTTTGCACTAGAAATGAGTTCATGGTTTTTAAAAATCATTGAGAAAGCAGAATTTATTTGTGTTCAGATTGTATCTGCACGGCAGAGAAAAACACAAATTTATTTGAAGACATTCATTTTATGGAGTTTTTGAATAGTATAAACTGTTCAAGATCGGCCGACCATGAATTAAACTTAAGATTGGTGTTCTCGTGATGTTGAGAAACATTGTCCATGCTGCATGGTTGTGCAATGGAACAATACTAATCATTACCAAGCTAGGGAATCACATTGTTAAAGCAAATTTTTTGAATGGAAGCTATGTTGTAGACAAAGTGTTTGTACCAAAAATGTCATTGTCTTTATCAGATGTGAGGTTGTCTTTCAAATTCCAGAGAAGGTAATTTACATTGGTAGTATCGTATGCCATGATAATTAATAAAAGTCAAGATCAATTATTTTCGCATGTAGGACTCTTCTTGAACAAACCAGTATTCAGGTATGGACAATTGTATGTTATAGTTTTTAGGGTTACAAACCGTTATGGGTTGAAGATATTAATATCCGATGAAGATGGAAAACCAACAAATAAGACAACAAATATTGTGTATAATGAATTTTTCTAAAATCTATAATATTACCAATAAAATGATGTATTTCTATTTAAGTAGTTACTCCAAACATTACTTCTCTTAATTTATTCTTTTGATTTGCTTTTTTGTTTTGCTTGAATATTATTTAATTTTGAAAAAAATTGTCTGTGCGTTTAATGCACGGGTGTAAAACTAGTCATTCCTTAATGATACTTGAGACCATTAGTTGGTCTTATGCTTTCCGTGTTCTATCGAGCACACTCTAGATAAATTCCCAAGCTTTTAATAGCTCAATGATAAGGCTTTCTAATGTAGTAAAGTGTACTCTAATATTCGACAATAAGTCTTTATAACGTTGGTGTCACAATTGGACACAAAACAATATGCTCGGTGCTTACAATCATAACAATCCAAAACCCAAACATCGTAGGATTTCAACTCAATGCTCATTAATATATTATTGAACTTATAATGACTCCATTGATTCTTAGTTCTACATTTCAATCTTTACACATTTCATAAGTCCCAAAATTATCATTCAAATCGAAACTATAAATAAAACACAAAGTCATACGAGTTTGATTCCCAAGCCCTAAACATCAATGAATTCAACATTAACATAAACCCAATTCATTCAACAACTAAATCCCATTTAAATCAACCTACTCATGTTATCTAGAAAGTTCATAAATTCAAGATACAAAAGATAAGCATAATAAGCATTTCAAGTGTTTATTGCCCACAATTAGCAAGTAGATTGTTTTCCTTAGGGCCAATGAACCAAAAATCAAAAGAACGAGTAAGTAGTAACTTAGCTAGATTGGATGAAAACTAAAAGAAATGAAAATTGGATCGGTGAAGTTGTTCTACTCCTCGAGGGCTTCAAGAATCCGAAGTTACAAGGCAATCCAACGATTTGATCTTCGTGGATCGAAGGAAGAAGAGCTAGGGCTCCTCGGGTCTCCCATGGACTCTCTCTCTAACTCACGTATTGGGGAGGAAGAAATGAACGAGGAATGGATGTAATCACAAGGGATTTGTGGTTATAAGGCTTTCACACTCAAAGGCACAAGAAGGATTTCATGGGTACACTTAGTGGATGATTGGGGCTAATCAATTACTTACCAAGCTTAATGATAATCAACTAAGACTAATCAAGATGATTTAGATCACTTAGAGGTTAATTAGGGCTAAGTGGTGGGGTTTATAACAAGTTTCATTATGGTTGAAATAGGTAATTCCCGCCAAAATCGAATTTGGAAGAAATCTGCTCGTAATAGGAAAAACAGCCGTTCGGGTGAGCTGGCCGAACATCCCCCAAGATGTTCGGTTGGTGTGGCCGAACATCTCCCAAGATGTTCGATTGAGAAGTCAGAATAAGGATACAAGTCTAAAACCAGGTTAAGGAAGTCTAACGAAACGACGAATGGAACAACGAACCGACGGGCAAGAACATAAGACTATAAGAAAGTCAAAAAGTCTATTTAATAGGGTTTAATACTTCTAAGAAGTTAAAGGAAAACTAGAAGAGCAAGAATTCCAAAAGACAAGGCGATCACATGACTCAATTTCAAACTACGCGATAAGGACGTATGCTATCCTCAAAGCGTCAAAACATCAAAAGACTTAAGGGACACAACCAACTTGAAGTATAACACATCTATACATGTTAGTTATCATCATGTAAATATCTAGAACCAAACCGAGGTCACGAACACAAAATGCAAGTAAACTCTCAACTGAGTCGCGATTCAACTAACATCGAGTTATGACTTGTGACTTTAACAAGTCAACAACTAAATAACATATATTAATAGGATTTTGGTCTCAATGTGACTTCTCGAGCACATCTAGACTCTTTCACAAACTAATTAACCCAAAGTAAAAGGAATAAATACTAGCATACCACGCAAATCAAGTACACACGGAATCGGGGGGGGGGGGGCTTCCCCTGTTTAATGAATATTCAAGTTAATTTCCAACATTACCTTTCTTTTAAGTGAGCTAGGGCTCACTTTCTTCTTGTAATTTCTTCAACGCAGCAGCCACACTAATTTCTTATCTCCTCCATCGCTTCAACCTTCGAGCCAAGAAACAACGAGCTCTTCTGTCTGGCAACCTCTCTCCATAACTTATTCACCCAAACACCAAATTGGACAAATAAATATATGATTTCAATGTTCTCACAGGGAGAACACATTTCCACAATTACCGTTGTCATTACATAAATGACTTACAAAGAAATATGTCCTTCAATATTGCACAATTTCCTTCACAATACACAAATTTTCCAACGCGTACTAGGTAATGTTTTAGAATAGGTGATTGAGGATATGAGTGTCAATCTGAACCAAAAAGTCACTAAGCCAAGTCGAACCAAGTCAAACAGAGTGGTTTTGTTCGGTTTCATGGCTTATATGGTTCGGGTGGGTTTGTGATTTTGAGAAACCAAGTGGTTTGGTTCGGCTTACAGTTTGACATGTCGAGCCGAGTCAAACCGAACTGAACAAACCATTTTAAGCCTATTGATTCCTAATTCTAGATTTGGTTGAGTCATCTTCTGATTCTAGTGTACAGTGGCTAAAAGGTCTGCGTACCGATTAGTGTGGCAACTGTCTTAGAATCAATGTGTTTAGAACTGTTTAAGTGTTAGTTTAGGCGCGGTCTTGCAAGCTTCTTCAGCAGCCTTGGAAGAACAGCAGACTTTGAAGTCTGCTCAAAGAGCCAAAAATCAAGATTAGCCAAATCACGAAATTATGACACGTATACACCTATCCAGATATTTTCGAAAATATCTAGTCATAATGTCTTCATCAGATTTCACTTTAAAGAAGTCAACTCTACATGATGACAAGCCTGCCATCGGTGTCTCTGGCGAAGGCGAAGACATTACCCTTTTTGGCTAAGAAGACTTTCCTAGCTACAGAGCCTGCAATCTGAAACCTTACTCAAATTGGGAATGTCTTTTGTGCACACACTACATCTCTGATGACTGTGGTTGTTACATCTCCCAAAGCGCCGAATTGCATTCAATGCAAAAGAACGTTGGACACGGTTCACTCTGTCTCAGTCCAACGGTCCAAAGATCTCTTCCTGGTATTTATTCAAGTCCTGAAGATCTGAAGAACAACTCTTGCACATTAAAAACTCTCAAGCTTCATCTTCAACATTCAAGCATTCAAGAGATCAAAGGACAAGGACTAACACTTCACTAAACTTTCTGAAGCTGCAGATCTGCCATCTTAAATTCGTTTCAGCTTCATTTAGTTTGTTTTTAAACTGTTCTTTAATTCAGCACGTGTGAGAACAGTTATTCCTTGATTGTTTCTCTCACCTTTATACACTTGGTTAAAAACTTATTCTGTACACGATCCATTAGTGATCTTACTCATAAACCTAATGGATAAACAAGTGCACTTTTAAAATCCAAAGCTAACCACTTTGGTAGTGGATGTAGTACTATTCACATTACGAACCACTTCAAATCACTGTGTTCTGTTTGAACTGTTCTTATCCTTCTCATTAACTGCTTGTGCTTAACTATTTACGAATACGCTGACAACCTTTACTGAACTGTTGATAGTTCAGATTCTATTCTGTTTCCGCTGCCTTAATACTTCTATTCAAATCTTCCAAGAAATCGTTAAGAAGTGTTTACGAAAAGTTTTTACAAAAGCATATCTAGGCTATTCAACCCCCCCCCCTTCTTGCCTAGATTGAGCCTACTTTGGGACCAACAATTGGTACCAGAGCTTAATTCATTGACAAATCATTTTTTCCAAGCTTAACCTCTTGAGAATAGATCCTATGGCTCACTATATGCTGCCTACCTCGAATACCAGCCACGTCCCAATATTGGACGAGGGTCACTTCGAAGTATGGAAAGATAAAGTTATGAGATATATGAACTCTATTGACAATCGGTTGTGGCAATGTGTTCTAACGAGGTCCTTATATTCCAATGAAACCCAACCTACTTGCGAAGTAGCCGGTGGTCCTCCGAGATACCTAAATCCATGAGCGAATGGACGGGACGAAGAAAGAAGGCTCGTTGAACTCGGCAGCCAGAAAGCTATTCATATCATATCCAGCTCTGTCGACACAAGCACATATCAACAGATCATCAAATGTAAAACGGCCAAGGAAATGTGGGAAGCCGTGGTGGAATATCTTGAAGGAGATCTGCCCACCAGAGACAACAGGAAGTATAACTACATTCAACAATTCGACTCCTTGAGAAAAGATCCTAAGGAGACTCTCTACGGCAGCCTAGCCTACACGATTTTGTGAGGTAGTAATGCTTGTTGTTATTCTTTAGGAAAGGAATATAATGTTAAAGAAGTAAATATGAGATTTTTAGCTTCTCTAGGAAGTTTGTGGCATGTGAAAACCATCGCAATAAAAGAGTCCAAAGACTTGAACTCCATGCACCTCGAAGTTTGTATGCGAAGTTTAACGGTCTATGAGCAAGAATTACTTCAAGCTCAAGAACATGACAAACATTTTAAGCTTCCTTCCTTTTCTCGCTATTTCTCGGAAATTCACTGCCCAAGAAAATAAACCATCTACTTCTTCAAATGAGAATGAAATCCTTTCGACGAACAATTTGCCATGTTCGTTAAGAAATTTCAAAAAGTTCTCAAAATTTAACAAAAAGAAGGAAACAAACCAAATAGACTTTCAGAAAGTCTTGAAAACTTTGAAAATCCACAACAATGAGTTGGTTTGCTACAATTGCAAGAAGCACAGTCACTTTGTTTCTAAATGTCCTAAGCCAAAATATGAAGCCTATAAAGGAGACCTTCTAAATCATTTTCTAAACATAGAGGTCTCTTGGTAGAGGACTTAGAAGAAAACCATGTATCCATTTGGTTTGAAATTGATTCGATGAGGATGTTATAGTGACGACCACCAGAAGCGAGGCACACATTTGCGTCAACTCTAGAGTCACCACCCACCTATGACTAAGATAGTGAAGTTAAATACTCTCCTTTTCAAGCTAACATCGAACAATCTCTGAAGAGCCTTCAAAGAAGAAATCTCAAGGATGCTGAGACATGCTAGAGGTATTCAATGAATTTAAAAGCCTATGTTAAGTTAGCTAAAAATCATGAGAAGTTAAGGAGCTAATCCATCTTTGGAAGCCGAGTTAAAAACTCTCCATGGAGTCCAGCGAGGGAAAGTATCAAATTAAAAAGAAAGAACAAGTTTCTCAATGAAAAGGTTGCTGCCTTATTGATCATGCTAAAGAAATATCTGCTGAGAAAGATGAGTTGCAAAAAACCATCAACTCATGGAATAACTCAACGACAGTCTTTGATCAAATTCTTGGAGAATAGAAGCCCTTATCAGACAAAGCAGGGCTGGGTTTCGCTGACAATACTTGCAGTGCAACCTCGAGCAGGAAAATGAACATTTTTCTTGTAAATAGTAATATTCTGCACAAATGCTCAGGAAACCTAACAAGGGTAAGAAGAATTGGTTATCTTCTTCTTATAAATACCTAAGGTTCAAATTATCATGAAGCTTTGAAAGCAAGCAATCATCTGGAGATAAATCTGTTAAAGGTGGTGCGGACTTACAGCAACACTTACGGCAGAAGCAAGAAGGCTGCGTTTTAGGGACCTCTGAAAAGCGCTCAAACCTATCAGTTCATCAACGGCAGCGGATGGTGCTCTGCTCGTAGTATGTTGATGCCAAGCTTAAAGGGAAAATGTATGAGGTATCTAAGTCTCGCTTGCCGGCACTCTTCTACTAAAGCAAAAAGGCTGGCATTATGCAGACTCAGAAACCTCACGGATGCCTAAGCTTGTTGTTAACAAGTGCGCTAAATCCAAAAGTTGTTGTTATGAAAAATGTTCAAAAATCTTCCAACACCGGCATGATCGAACAAGTTTTTGTAATTTTCATCACTTGTACATGCAAATGTTTGGCCACTTGGTCCATGAATGCATGAAATCCATCATGAAGCCTCTGGATCCCCTATTCCAAAAATCAGGCAAGTATGGGTTCCAAAATCGCTAACCATTTGGACCATAAGAAAAATAAAGGGGACCATGATTTTCTTACCTTTACATCTCGGGTGTTAATTTGGTTCAAGTCGAAAAGAAAGATGTATGGTATCTAGATAGCGGCTACTCAAAGACATATGGCCAGGAGAATCTTGTCTTCTCTCTAACATCTCGAGCGAAGGTCTTCCGATCATCTTGGAGACAATGCTAAAGGAAGAACAATTGGCTATGGATCCATCATTCGGAAATATCTCCATTGGAAAAGTCTCTCTAGTAGAAGGCTTGAAACATAATCTTCTAAGTATTTCTCAGTGCGTGATAAAGGACTTATCGTCAATTCTCCTGCGAGATGTGATATCAAGGATCAGATCTCTGCTCAACCTTGGTTCGGACATAGACAAGGGAATGTCTATGTGATAGATTCTTGGCAAAGAGGCATTTGCTAGTCTATGTCTTGTAGCAAACTCTGCTCAAGACAAAAGGCGAGACATAATAAAAGACTCAGCCATTTGAACTTCAAATATCTATCAAAGCTATCAGAGAAGGTCTAGTTAAAGGATTGCCAAAGATCTCTGCTGATCATGATCGTGCTGAAAGCTTGTCAGCGGGAAAGCTCAAAAATGTCATTCAAAAGCAAACGGGACTCTCAACATCGAGACCTCTACAACTTCTCCACATGGATCTCTTCGGACCAGATTACTATCATATGGTGGTCCACAGATATCGTTAGTTGTAGTGGATGATTATACAAGATACACTTGGGCGAGAGATGATGTCTTCTAAAGACCACATACGATCTTCTTACGGACTTTGTTCGGGCGCAAACGCAAAAGCTTCGATGAAATCGGTGACGTTCGATCGGACAATGATGAGTTCACAAATAATGGAATAGCAAAATCTTTGTGATGATCACGGCATTGGTCACAACACCTGCTGTAAGGACACCTGTGAGATAAGGGTGTTGCGAAAGGAAAAACAGAACACTTATCGGGCTAAAACAATGCTCGTGAAGCAAAATTGCCCAGAGCACACTTCACTGCGAAGCAGATCTTTGATCAACAAATTTCATGGTAAAACACCCTATGAACTTTGGAGAGGTAAAACCCCAAACATTGGATTTTTTAAAATCTTTGGTTGCAAATGTTTAAGTAGTCTACAATGGTAATGACTACAGAGGCAAGTTTGATCATAAAGCCGATGAAGGTGTATTTACAGGTTATGCTTTACACTCAAAGGCTTTGAGGTTTTCAACAAGCGATCATTGAAAATAGTTGAATACATTCATGTCCATTTGATGAATTTGATTTATTAGAGCCACACGTGGCTCCAAATGTTCTTGATGACTTTGTTAATGATGAGGCAGTACCTCC